>CM055956.1:67777125-68508090 GCA_029490685.1 Schizonepeta tenuifolia | reverse complement strand
TCCTCTCTCGATATTAATCTTTTTTTTATTTTTTCAGAGAATAAAAGCATCTCTCTCTCTCTCTCTCTTAATCTGTTTTAGCGTGAAACATACCAACCTTAATCGAATCAACCTCAAATTAGTGACTATATAGAGTCCATGGTGTTGAACGGTTTTTGACTCCTATAATTCAGAATTTTATAATTTTTTTTTATTATGCATAAAAATCGAGCAATAAATTAAGAAGTGGTAGGGGACATATACTATGTTTGCAAGTATTTTTGTAGTGCATGGTTGGGGATAATGTATGTAACAAAATATAAAGAGAATATCATGTGATATAGCCAATATGAGTATTGAAATATAAATTATGACCCACCTTCTTCATAAATATAAATTATAGTCATTTTTTTGAACTTAGGACCTAAATACTCCTTTCCCTTTTTTATTTGTGATCCATCACTCTTTAATCCATTTTATTGACACTTAATTTCCTTTTCAATTCTTTTTCTTTTTTTACTGTTTTTTTTTATTTTCCAGTTTTTTTTCTTATTTTCCAGAATTTTTTTCTTTTTTATTTTTTATTTTTCAGATTTTTTTCTTCTTATTTTCCAGATTTCTTTTTCTTTTTTTATGTTTTTTTTATTTTCCAGATTTTTTTCCTTTTTTCTGTTTTTTTTTTATTTTTCAAATTTTTTTTAATTTCCAAATTTTTGTTTGCCTCTTCGTTTTTTTGTTTGCCGCTTCTTCTTTGGTCAAGATTCGAGCGAGGGGAGCCGAAGGCCTCGGAGCGAGCCGAAAAAATCTAAATTGTTGCCCGACGATTATCCTTATATTAGTAATCGGAGCGAAGGCGGAGCCGTATAATCGGAGCCGAAGGCGGAGCCGTATAATCGGAGCCGAAGGCGGAGCCACAAAATCGGAGTAGTATAACTTGAAATAATTGGAATGTTCGTCCCAAGAGTACCATATCATAACTTGGAACATCTGGAACTAATTTGACAATTCGTCCCAGTTGTACCAAATCTGGAACAATTGGTACTAATAAGGCTAAATTCGTACCAGATGTACTAGAACAATTGGTACTAATAAGACTAAATTTGTACTAAAAGTACCAAATGTCTCATACCCGCCCGACCCGACCCGCGCCCGCCCGCGTCAAACCCGACCCGCTCCGCATTTCATTAAGGGTATTTTCGTCCCAAATTGAAAAAAATGGCCAAAATTTATATTTTTGAAGAAAGTGGGCCAAAATTTATATTTTAATGATCATTATGACTATTTCAAAATATGTCTCAAATATAAATGTGAAATTTTAATTTTTCAAATTTTCACGTGAAGACTACAAATTCCATTAATACTCGGTAGTAACTAGTATCTAATTTCTAGCATTAAATTTAAATATATGAAGAGTATTATACTAATATTTATACTTGAGAAAAACACTCATTTATAGCGGAGGCTATTATTTGATTGTTTTTGTTTTGTTTGAGTGACTATATTCTGTGTTTGCAATCTCAAAATGATTACTTTCCTATATTTACTCTCTATGGATATTTATAAACTATATATAGAGTGCATATAGAGAGAGTTGTCCCCCTTAGCACAGTCTAGTCTTAGAGTGAGTTGTTTTGGATAAAAAAAAAAGTTTTAACTTCATTTCTGCTAACATCTTAATAGATCTAGCCCGTGTCATACATGAACTTGGAAAATGTTATTTACCTGTCATGTGTGGTTTACAAAGTATATATTGTACAGGGATAGAGGTTTATTCACCAAAGATAGTAGTTGTAAGTTCTCACGACATTAAAAAAAAGAAAGAGAGAGAAAGAGAGAAGCTCCCAAAAATAAATGTCTAGATAATTTTTTTTTTAAATATATACTTAGGAACCTTTTCCCATTTCTCGATGATTAAAAACTCTTGTAACAAGTCTCTATGGAAACATTTAAGTAGCGCGACTTCAGTTTGTAAGCGGTGAGATTTTGGGTTCAATCGAATAATAAATATTACTATAATATCTTAGTTTATGATTATGTATCTAACATGTATATTTTCGTAACACTTTTCCCAAGTATGTCAATATTTTAAAATTCATAATAAACATTCTTCATTTGTAGTAAATATCATAATAAACTAATGTACAATAATTTAATTCAGAAGATGAAGTTGTACTAGTACTACGTAATCCTTAGTCCTTACACATTTTTAGTAAAAGGTTGTTGATTATTAGTTTATTGTGGCCCCTAGTTATTAATACAACTACTAAAAAAATATAAATATAATAAAAACTACTAATAGCGCAGTGTCCTCTATAAAAGTTACTATTTTTCTTTACAAATTGTTTTTATTTTAGTAATGTAAAACAAATAGACAATCCTGTGGTTTGACTTAATTTATCGACGGAATAGTGATTTCATAACTAAAGATCTGAACTCGAGGATACACGAATTCACTTATTATTTAATCTCTTTTTATCACTCAAAAACAAATCAAATGAGATCGTCTTTGTGTTATTAAGAAGAGATTGTTTTTTGTGCTAGTCCTATATAGATGCATGGAGCCCTTCATTGCTTGGTGTTGCTCTTGATTATGTTTGTTAATTGCAATTAATAAAATTAAAATGTTTATTGATTTTATTTTATTAAAGAAAAAAAGGAAAATAAAATAGCAAATATAAAAATCCTAAACACATGTTATGTGTTTTCTGTCATGGCCCATGGACAGTAGATTATTCAGATAGGAATGAACCACTACTTCGTCGCTGTCTTCCTACCTCAAACTATAATGCGCCAAAAATCAATTACTACTTATTTTCGCATATTTTTAATGAAAAAAATGGTTATTTAATCTGCAACAACTCGTGATGTACTTAAATAACTTCGAATCGCGATTAATACACTTGATTATTATAAGTTCCTATATTTTACTTCTCGGTAATTTCCAATTTTCATTCTACCAATTATTTACTAATTTACTTCTCAACGAAGCTTATTTAAGCAAGCAATTGAAACGATTTGAAGAAATTAAAACGATTGCTCGTGATGCATTACTCTCGACTAACATGATGATGATGAATAATGTTCTATCTACACAACAAGCATAAAGGGCCCATATATAGAGATATGATAACAAATAGTTGTATGCATCAAGCAAAAGATTCCTTCACCAATATGCATCATAATAATTATTCTTTCAGTGTCATTAAATACGACATGTTTTCTATTCTGGGACGTCCTATTATAATTGACTTGTTTCCTTTAAATGAAATATTAATTTATATTTAATGTTGTTAAGTAAGCTCTCACATGCTTTTTGCAGACACTATTTATTATCTCTCTATAGGAATAGTAAAATAAACTTTATTAATAGCATTAAAATATTGCTTATAAATTACACTAAATATTTTATATTCAATATTGGTTTCTTTTATTCTCCTACTCATACAAAATAGGCCGTATTTATTTAATGAATGAGTAATTTTTATTTCGTATACAATTGATGATTTTTGTGGGTTTAATGTGTAATATGGAAAAGTATATAGATGTTATTGTAAAAGTGTGAAAAATAGTATGAGAAAGAATATATAGAGAATATTCTTTTAAGTTTGAGTTTGAGGTTGTGGATTGGAGTGAGATTACGGTTTGATGTGACGTATACTGGAAAATGAGTTTGAATTTAGAAAGCTTAGCTGCTCAAACTATATGAAGAAATAATTGTATATTTCCTACTATTGGGCCAAAGTTTAAGTTTATTTTGAAAAAGCATTATTGGGCCTACGAAGAACTGCGCTGGCTCATTGAAAAGGAACTGGGCCTCCAATGTGAGGCGAGAAGTAGTAGTAGTAGGTTGTTAAGGTTTGGTTTGAGAAGTGAGAGTGAGGAGGAGTGAGCCGACGGCATGATGGGCATAGCCGTAATCGGTCGAATTTCAAGGAGTATTTTGAGATCATGTATATGGGTGAGTCGTCATCGGAAGATGAGCAGCAGCAGCAGCAGCAGCAGCAGCGTCGATTCAAGGATATCGCCTTCACCTTCGCCTTCGTCGTGCCTAATATTAAATCCGGAGTTCAAGAAGGGCGACATGGTGTACAAGTTGTACAGTCTAAAATCAGGGTCAGTAAGGAAGTGGAATAAACGAAACGAAAACGGAAACGGAAACGGCGGCGAAGTGCCAGTCGACGCGTCTAAAATAGTGGGATCATCGCACAGATGGCTGGCGTTGTTCAACGAGACCAACAACGATCTCTTTCTGTCGGATCCGTTGCATCGGCGGCACATTGAGCTCCCCAGCATAGCGACCTTACCCGATCCGGAAATAAACTTTGAGCAAGGGCACGGAACTGTATCCAAGCTCATCCTGTCGTCTTCTCCCGATGACGATGAACATGATGACTTATGGCGCCGACTGGATTCCCCTAGGAGACATCACGCTTGATGATGGTTGTTGCCGACAAGCACGAATCTACCAAGACTTGGTCTATTGCAGCCGGCAGAAAGTCTTCAGCTGCATCACGCCCTCCTTCAAGATTAGCATCGATGAAATCGGTACTTTTCAAGAATTCAGCGACTACAAGTGCCGTCGGGAGGACTGGGAATCTCCCAAGAATGGTAATTCAGTCGTATATCGATGACGACAACTCGCCGAGTTGGGCCAAGGAAATGAATGGTTGGCACATTCAGACCACCCACCTGGTCTATGTGGAGGAATCGGATCAGCTATTCTTGGTGGTTACATTTATTGACGGACGAAACCACATTCGATCAATGATCCCTTTCTTCTTACTATGTACAACACCGTTGGGTTTATCGTGATCAAGTTCGATAAGGCTACAGGCGAGCTGGCGGTTGTGGATTCGTTGGATGGGCTGGCCATGTTCGTCGGAATTAACCACTCGTTCGCCATTCCGGCTTCTCAAGTTGCTGAATTGAATCTCAAGCCCAATTGTATCTACTTCACCGATGTCGGAAGCAGAATTAAGGGGCCAAACTATAGTGGCTAGTACGGGGGCTTTGATATTGGCGTTTTCGATTGCGCTAACAACACCATCTCCCCCTTGTGCAGCTTTCCTACTGCCAGAAAGAATATTCGGCGGCTGCCGCTGTGGTTCACCCCCAATATTGATTTGGACTAGATTCGCCTCTTATTTTGACTTTTGCTTCTTTGTTGATGAAGAATCAACTTCAAATGATAAACAAGCCAATAACATTGAATTGAATTGTAAATAAAGATAGCAACCTGGTTTGCTTCATGTCGTTATTCATAAGACTATGGGCAGCACCGAGCTCACAACGTGCACTCGCAAAAGAAGAAATGAGATTTATGGTGGGCTCATCCATATTTAGAGCTTAGAAATGGCCGAGCTCCCTGCTGCACCTTAAACTTTGGCCCAATAGTAGGAAATACACTTCACCTCACCCGTGCTCGACTTTTATTTTTAACCGTGGTTAATTGTGCATTTTTTTTTCTTCTTCTCCTCTTTTTTTAGAATAGTTAATTGTGCACGAACATTCTACTAGTATTGGGGGAGTAAATTATGTTATAAACATTTGTCTTTTGTAGATAATTTAAACGAAATAAATCTAGGAGTCTTAATTTCTTATTTTTTATTTTTTGATATCGTGGAAACCTGCAACCGTTACCTTCGGTGCGCACTGGGTAAACCCCCGTCCCTTGTGCAGTAGCCTGCAAACCACAACATGGCAGGTAAACCACACTTTCCAAGTACAGGTGTGGCAGACTCGACCTATAGAGGCGCTTCATGAGGTTTGAACCTGAGACCTCTCAGTCTTTTGACGCTCACTTTTATCACTAGGTCATTCCTAAGGAGATTAGGAGTCTTAATTTCTTACCCTCAATGTATCGTGTTTGGACATGTTCAGAGCTCTTTACTTTACAACTAAATTTTGATAAAAATGATTATTTTAACTGTTAACGTGTAAATAAACTAAATAAAAGAACAAAAACTGCTTTTGTTATTAAGTGACTGAATTATTAAATGTTTGGAAGCGGCAGGGGTGGCTGGAATTTTTGGAATTATTATGGCCTATTAGAGCATCCACAACAGTGGGCTTCGAAGCCCTAGGGCTATGGGTATTTTGGTGGGGTCTCAATAATTGATAGTTCGGGCTTGAAATTTTCACTATGGTGAAGCCCGATCCCTAGGGTTATGCAATGATTGATTTTTTTAATTTAACTTTTCTATTTTTGATGACAATAAAAATAATAAAATACGAAGTTGTATTGAAACATTGGAAAATTACAATACAATTCATACAAATTAAAAACTACAAATTAAATACTAGAAATTAAAAAATACAACTTAAAAAGTACAAATTAAAAACTACAAATTAAATACTGGAAATTAAAAACTACATATTAACATCCGGAAACTGGTATTTTTGCTTGAGAAATACGCACACTTCACGGTGGCGCATCAATTGTTCCGGGTCCATGTCGCTTGTTTTTCTCGTGTAGATGTCGTAGGCTTGCTTAAATTCCTGATTAGCCACCATTTGGACCATACGTTCCTGGATGCCGCCCATTGTTTGCACGGCCTCCACCTTCGGATTGACTTTTCCCTTTCCCTTCTTCGCCGCCTTTATGCCGGTCGGGCGGGCTAGCATCGACGAGGCCTCGTTTGCAGATGTGGAGTTGCTGGAATGACTTGTGTAGCCACCCTCTTCACTAGTCTTGGAGCATTTCGATTGGGTCTTTTTATCCGGATTGCTGAAGGAGGGAATATCCTTCACGACCTCCCACGCCTTCCGATGGATGAAATGTTTGCCACGGGTTGCATGATAACCATCGGCGACTAGCTTGTAGAGATCGTGGTCGCTCCGCCCACTAGCATTTTCTCTCTCGAAGTTGATGTATTGCTCGTTGAATTTCACAATTTCAGTCTTGGCGCGTTTCCACGCCGACCGAATGGCTTCTACACCACGAGGTGGTTGAGGAGCTATGAACTCGTTGAATTTGTCGGCAATTCTCTCCCAAAATTTATCAAGCTTTTGATAGTTTGCATTTACCGCATCAAGCCCGATATCAACATAGCACTTGGCAACCCACTCAATTTCATCCGGCGTGTAGTTCCCGCTTCGAGCTCCGTAGTTCATTTCCGCAACCTTTCCTTTTCCCTTGCCCTTGGCCGGTGCCTTTTCCTTGGCCGCGGCCTTTCCCTTTCTGCGACGTGGCTCTGGCTCCGGCTCCTCCTCGGCCTCCTCATTTTCCTCACCCTCTTCTTCATCCTCATCAGGGACATGGTCGTCCTCGTCATTGAGGTTGATTCCTCTAAACTGGCGATATGCAGACGGAGGTGTCTGGAAAGATTGGTAGCCACCAGGCGGCGAAGAGAATTGCTGGAATGCACCCGACAGTGGCGGCGAGTGACTGAAGTGGGTGAAGCCCGATGATTGCGAGTACTGCCCAAATCCATAAGGCGAGGAGTACTGTAGATATCCAGTACCTTGCTGGGTTGAAAACGACGGACTATTACCGGTGAATAATTGTCGTGAGGGAATTGGATTGGGCGATTGGGAAGAGGGAGGAGGATTTTGTGGACAATTTTTGGAGAACCACTCAATGAATTCATCATCTCCCATTTTTTAAGAAAAAAATAAAATTATAAGAGAATGTAATTGGAATGTAGAAATGAGAATGAAGAATGAAAAGGTGTGGATGTTTGAGAGGAGATAGATGACATATTTATAGCAAAAACACAAAAATAGCCGTTTCATCTTTATCATATTACCGTTACATTTTAAAAAAAAAAATTTACAATTCAGAATTAAAAAAAAAAAATGGCAGAAAATGGGAGGAGGTGACGCGTGTCCCTCCTCCCCTCCATCTTCTTCCTCTCGCCCACGGGCTTCGCCGCGCCAGGGCTCCATCCGCCAAGCCCGCCCTCGCCTCCTCCAACGGGCGGCGCCCTCGCCGCGCCCGGGCGACGGAGGAAGAGCCCGGGCGACACCCACACCGTTGTGGGTGCTCTTAGAAAAATGTTGTCCAGCCATCGATAACTGAGACTGATGAATTTCTTATGAACTAACCATATTATCATTATTATTATTTGGAATTTGGGCCGAATTTGGCCCCTTGTCAATTGTTCTGCAAATTATTATTAGTAGAGTGAAGAAGAATCTATTCCAATTACTCGAAAATATGACCTAAAAAAGTTCAACTTGTAAGTTCGTGAACACATTGTTACTTTTTGCATTGTTCAATTCATAAGTTTGTTCTTAAAAAAAAAGGAATCGTATCTAATTCATAGAAAAGCACCCATTCCATCTCGACAAATCATCCATGAAGGACCTAGTAGTACGACTCTTTTATTTAAAAATATGAAATAAAGTGTGTGTGTTAGCCTAGTGGTAGTGAGGTTAATGTCCGGGCTAAAGGTCACGGGTTCGAGTCCTCCGTCATGCGGTATTTAAATTTCCTTGCAATGTTGTTCAAAAAAAAAAAAAAAAAAAAATGAAATAAGACTCTATCTGTTTGACTATAATATCTTATGTTTCTTAAAAGTATTTAATTATATGCAATATATAAACTACGGTACGATAATAAATTTAATATAAAGTACTCCCTCCGTCCACGATATAAAGTCCCATTTGGGTGCTGGCACGGAAACTAAAAAAACTTGATAAAGTTATTTTTAGTGGGTAAAAATTGAAAATTAGGTGTAGTGTTAATGACTTGATTAAATTTGTTAATCTTTGTTGCTTTTTACTGCTCATCCCACCCCACATGGTGTTGCTTCTCATATCACACGTACACACCATAATTTAATTTCTTCATTTTCACCTTATTAAAATATTGTTGTTGCTTCTTTTACACGCACATTTGTTGATTTTGACCTTATTAAAATATTGTTGCTGCTCATTTCACACAAACACACTCACAATTATTCATATTGCAAAATACACAGTCTGGACAAATATTTGGAGGGAAACAAAAAGGGTTTCATTAAATAAAAGCAAGGGCAGAGTACAATGATGTGATTAAAAAATTTGGAGGAAAGTTTAAACATCACTAACCCTCCAAAACCTCAATAAATATAGCTTTCAATGCAGATTCACCTTATTACAATCTCTCAACAATAACTATAGCAATAACTACAAATTGAAGGAAATTATGGTAGATCCACGAAGTAAGCCAAAGTTAACCGACGACGAGCGAAACAACGTTGCACAGTGGCTGTTACAGCACAGTAAGCCAAAGTAAATCTTACGCATCTCACTTAAAAGGGAAGATGGGTCGGGTACCCACTCCTTAAGTATTTCTCAAACTCAAATTCATGAAAATTTTCAACATCCAAATCCATCACAAACCCGATTAAAAAATAATTGTAAAATCCATACCCGACCCAATCCCATTGACTATTACCCGTTTATTATCCGCTAAAAATCCGAATTCTAAAAAGTAAACATCAAATAACAAAATATTATAAATATGATTAAAACATAAATATCAGCAGCAATAACTACAAATTGAAGGAAATTATGGTAGATCCACGAAGTAAGCCAAAGTTAACCGACGACGAGTGAAACAACGTTGCACAGTGGCTGTTACAGCACAGTAAGCCAAAGTAAATCTTACGCATCTCACTTAAAAGGGAAGATGGGTCGGGTACCCACTCCTTAAGTATTTCCCAAACTCAAATTCATGAAAATTTTCAACATCCAAATCCATCACAAACCCGATTAAAAAATAATTGTAAAATCCATACCCGACCCGATCCCATTGACTATTACCCGTTTATTATCCGCTAAAAATCCGAATTCTAAAAATTAAACATCAAATAACAAAATATTATAAATATGATTAAAACATAAATATCAGCAGAAAATTTCACTAAAATTAATCTCAAAGCAAACTACTACGAACTTACAAAATCTTAAACCATAACTAGAACTATGAATTATTGATGTTGTCGTTGTGTCGTCATATTTCGGAAGTAGATTTAGAAAAGTAGAAGAGAAACATTAAAGACTTGACTCTTATGGAATGTGTGTGTGAGTTAAGAAAATCACATAAAACCCTAAATCTACTACTAATACTTATAATTATATAATAAATTATACATATAATAATATATTTTATCTTATATATATAAATGGATTTGTGTAGCGGGTACCCGGAAGTAATTGCCCAAACCCGATCCAAAACCCGTCACGGGTTTGCATGTTTCGACCCAAACCCGTTCCAAAATCATTTAATATTTTCCAAACTCGTCCCATCAGGGTTTGGAAAGTGCGGGTACCAACGAAAACCCGATCCATTACCATCCCTATTTACAGCCATTAACTTACGAGCAACTTAATATAACAATATTTTCTTTAAATTATGATTTTCTTATAAAACAATGAATTCAATAAACAAGAAGTTTAAAAGTTGATTTAAGAACATAAATCCTAATTATTCTAGTCGTTGAAAATAACTGTTGGCCTGCTGCAAACTTTCACATTTAAGAAGGTTGCCAAAAAAAGGACCAGTAAAAAAATCAAATAAACTTATGTTAGACATGGTTGAGACAAACCAAAAATTTAATTTGGAATCATTTAATAAAAAAATTAATTAAATAAACACGTTTAATCCTTATACTCCTCCAATCCATACAAGGTAAGAAATATGTGCTGTGCTTCAGTCTGTAATAGCTAAAATCAAATCAAGATAAATCAATCCAAATGTAGAATGCAAATACCCCTCAGCCTCATTTTTAATATACCAAAATCGTACTCTTCCCGTCCCGCGAAAGATGAGCTTCGTTCCTTTTTGGGACGTCCCACGAAAGATGACCCCTTTCTATTTCAGGAAATAATTAATTGCATTCATACTATTTTTACATTCTTTATTATTTATTTATACTACTTTTACATTCTTTATCAATAAAATACTCCACTAAATACACTCACTACTATTTCTTCTTAGTCTTCGTGCCAAAAAGAAAAGGTTCATGTGTCATGGGACTGAGGAGTAAAACATAACTACAATAATCAAAGATGATTAACCTGTCTCCAAATTATACCTCAAAACTTTAACAATGAGCAGATTAGAACCAGATCACAAACTACTTACATCAATAACTTACACTATATATATATATATATATATACCCCTACACATGAAACCACGAAAAAAGCCATACTATTCCATGTGCTTCTACGATACATCCATCCTAGCCAAATCGCAATCGTTAGGCGTTACAATAATTAGAAAACCAGGATTGCATATAGTTCCTAAGAAGATCAACATTGCAATTATCATATATATAGTTAGATAATGCAAAGTAAAGCATCTAGGAGGATAAATCCGAGATTGGGGTGTACCAAAAGGGTAGAGGGTCACAAAGGACCTCTTGTATGGATCTTACAGGACCCGAGATCAATAGGATATATCGGGTGGCTCGCAGAGAAGCTCTTGCTTAGATAATCGAATATGCCATTGTCATGTTCTTTGTAATGCCACGACAGATGCTCGGGCAAATCAGTAAAGTAGATGGAGTTCGCCTTCACTCGGCACGTGGGCGTCGGCCTCACCACAAAGGGGTGGTTGAGTCCGATAAACAAGGCAAGGCCATCCAAAGACTCCATGTGGCTCACAACTTTATGCTCCACATCAACTCTAAACACATCAAAACCAACAGTTTTATGTTCAAAACTGTGATCCCAACCCCTATATTCGGAATAGAAGATGCTACGCTGAAAGGTACCGTCAGGGTGCATCCGAGGAATGACGTGGCGCACCACCAGAAAGAGCTGGTCTCCCGCCTCGGCCAACACCAAATACTTAAACTGTAAACACCAAAATCGCTTGACATCCGATTCTTCCTTAGAACGACCCAGCCATTCATAGCTGACACTATCAAAGTTGAAGGATTTGAAATTCGGCTCCAGAATCCTTTCAACTTTCGTAGTAGATGGGTTGCTAAGATCCCACCTTTCCAACTCAAGTGTTGTGCGTTCATCATAATAATCTTGGTTTACGTAATGGACCTCGGCGATGCAGAAGAAGATATTGCTTTTGTGTGAGTAAGCAAAATTCAAATATTGTTTAAAAGAACAGATTCTCGTTTTGCCGTCTATGATGGCCTTATGATCAACACCTTGATATCTCAACGGCATCCATGTGTGGTTGTGGCCCGGAATGCAGAACGCCAAAGACCGATCTACACCGTAGATCATCAAGGCACGGCAGCGGTCATCATCAGGAGGAGAGTCGGAGATCATCAACCTAGATACAAATTTATACGACTCTGGTAAGACACTCAGTGGAGGCAGCTGGACTTGCCGACATCCAACCGGTTCCGAGAGATACAAAAAACCGGATGATAACTCCAGAGAAGCAAGCCAACCATACGAACATCCCACGATTCTAGGGCAATGCATATCTCCCACCTCTCTCAACTTTACTACCTTTTCATTTTCAAGGTTGAACAACCGGTACACCTAATTCCCCTTTTAAACAAGGGCCGTAGCCATCAACCACGGCGATAGGGCTTTCTCATTCTCAACTTTACTGACAGTGCTCATCATCCTACCAAACACTCCGGTAAAGCGGTTGGCTCTACTGGAGACGATTGAGGAGAAGCCCATGGCCGCCTGGGCGTTGGTTGAAGAGCGGAGAGCACTCTTGTGCCGATAGCACGTGGTCTCTCGTGCCAAACATTTGTGCCGGAGTATGTTTGAAGTGAAATTTGGGAATTAGGTTTTTTTTTTTTTTTTTTTTTTTCCTGTTTTGTGGAATGGACTGTACGGTTTACACCTCTCACAAAATTTAATTTCTTTATTTTCTTTTTCTTGTTTTCATTTCCATCTTGAAATCGATCAAATAATTTGGTTGCCCTAAAATCCGACTGTCCTCTATTTTCGAAATGGGACACGCCATTCTGGATTTGGTCACAATACAATTTGAGAACAATTAGGAAAAAATTAAAAAGATTTATAAATTTTTAATTTTATTTTCATGTTTGTGTTAAACAACTAACAATTTTGAATTCTTTATGCATTTAAAATCTTATTAAAAGTTTACTGAATAAACTGGTATTTCGGAATTCTATATGAATTTATACCAATTTACATTTAATTATCATCATTCGTCTATTTCCTTGCGAAAATGAGGCCGAACCTAAACATGTGCTCGAGACGTAGTTGTTCGTACCCTAATAATGTGTTCATATAAAATAATAGAACTGAAATCTAAACCATATTGACGTAAGTCATCACACGTCTTATACATAATATATCTAATTCGTAATAATATAAATATGTATGTTCAAAATTGTGTGAGAAGTTTATTCTTCATTGGATCTTAAATTCAATACACTGTAATTTAATTACAATACATGTTATTAGACTAAATTATTGTAATTAGTAATATAAAATGTGAAAAAGCAATAGACGTTATTATATTATGTGATGTTATAATAATTATAATATTTAATTTAAATGTACAAATAAGTACCATTTTTCCTTTTTTTTAATCTATAACATTTTTTATTCATACAAAAATTATGTACATGTATCTAAGCTAAAACTATATATTAAGTATTTTTCACTAATCCCCTTATATTTTTGAAATACTATAATTAATAAAAATAAGCTATTATTACAAACTATATTTCAGAAAATACATGGATCTCCGAATCGACGTCGGAGGGATCTTCGTTGCCATTCGATGCGGCGAGCTTTTTGGCGGCGCCACCGTTTTGGTGGAGCATTCTCTCACTTCCGTGGAATCTAGGAACGGCGGCGGGCGTCTGGGGATGGAGGGGTCTCAAAGTGGACTTTTTTTACGGTTTCTTCGTTGACGGGCGGCGGAGACTTGTTGTCGCCGTTGTGTTGCGAGGAGGCAGCGGAGTTGGGAATGCGGGGTGTTTTAGGCGGCAGCGCGGAGGAGCTGGTGTTGAGGAAGCAGCCCATGTTATTGGGAGCTGGATCGAGAGCGAGGAACAAGAAGAAGAAGATCAATGCTAAGTTGGGGTAAACATGGCGGAGATGGTGGTATTGGCGGCGGCGGAGTATCAGAACTCAGAAAGAATTGAGAAAAAGATATTTTGTGTAGAATAAAGATATCCGGCCACACTGTGGCCGGCCACATGCGTAAAAAAAGGAAAGTTGACTATAAAAATGGAAATAATCATATTTCCTCTTTAGGGTTTATGCTTCTCAATTAGGGTATATTTCCATTTTAAAAACATATATTGCTATTTTTAGCTCGTGTGGCTGGCCACAGTGTGGCCGAATATCATTACCCTTTTGTGTATTCATGATAATGATCAAAGGGTACAATACAATACAAAAAAAGGAATACTTATACTAAAGCCCAATTAATGGGACCACTAGTCTAGTCAGCAAAATAACAAAGGAATGACACACCACGACTATCTATCAACTAAGATATTTGCCGAAGCAATTTATTCTTCATTCCTTAATACTCCCCCTCAAGATGGGAGATAGATACTCGTAAATCCCATCTTGAAAAGGATGTTCTTGAATGCTGGAGCTGGTAATGGCTTTGTTAAAACATCAGCAAGGTGCAAGGTGTTTCGAACATGAATAGGTTTGATCAATCCCTCTAGAAACTTATCACGGATAGTGTGACAATCGATTTCGATATGTTTAGTTCTCTCATGGAAAACAGGATTTGAACAAATGCGAACAGCAGCCTTGTTATCACAATAGAGAGGAGTAGCTTTGGTTTGAATCACACCAAAATCAAGCAACAAATTTCTTATCCAAGTGGCTTCACAACTGGCTTGAGCCATGGCCCTATATTCTGCTTCAGCAGAAGAGCGGGAGATGGTATCTTGCTTCTTTGATTTCCATGACACCAAAGATGATCCAAGAAAGAGGCTAAAACCAGTGACTGATCTCCTTGTATCTAGGCAAGCTACTCAATCCGCATCAGCAAAAACACTAAGATCAAGTGTAGAGGTGCTGGAGAAAAACAATCCATAACCAAGTGTGCCCTTTAAATATCGCAAAACTCTTTTTGCTGCTGCCATATGATTTTTACAAGGTTTAGAGAGAGATTGGCTAAGCTTATGGACTGAAAAAGTGATGTTTGGTCTAGTAATACAAAGATATAGAAGCTTCCCAATAAGCCTTCTATATTGTTTAGGATCCTTGAGTATTTCACCATCTTCTTGTTTTAAATGCTTCCCAGATTCCATAGGAGTAGTGGATGGTCTACATCCTATTAATCCAGCATCTTGAACCAAATCCATAGCATACTTCCTCTGGCAAAGAAAAATACCAGAAGCATTGCGAGCCACTTCTAAACCAGGAAAATACTTTGCCTTTCCTAAGTCTTTATATTTGAAATGCTCTCCCAGAAAATCCTTGAATTTTGCCACCATTCCATCATCATTACTAGTCAACAAAATATCATCTACATACACCACAAGGCTAAGAAATTTATCTTGTTCTTTCTTGAAAAAGAAAGAATGATCCGAGGATGATTGTTTCAAACCAAAAGCAGAAAGCACCTCAGAAAACTTGAGATACCATTGTCTAGAAGCTTGTTTTAATCCATAAAGAGAACGGTTGAGTTTGCACACTGTCCCAGCTGGATATGGCTCCCCCTGATTGAGCAAACCAGGTGGCAACTCCATGTAGATATCCTCATCTAACTCACCATATAAGAAAGCATTGTTTATATCCAGATGAGTAAGTGACCAACCTTTGACTGCAGACAAAGCTAGCATGATCTTAACTGTTACTAACTTTGCAACAAGATAGAAAGTGTCAAGATAATCCACCCCAACTTGTTGAGTATAACCCTTAGCAACTAATCGAGCTTTGTAGCGGTCCACAATACCATCTGCTAAAAACTTGATTCGATATACCCATTTACATCCTATAGCAACTTTGCCCCGAGGTAAAAGAGTAAGAATCCAAGTATGATTTCGAATCAAAGCATCAAGCTCCTCTTGCATAGCTTTCCTCCACTCAGCATACAAAACAGCTTCATGATACAGAAAGGCTCAGGAATAGAAGAAATAGAACAAATGAACCTATAGAATGGCTGGGAAAGCTTGGAATAACAGATGTAGTGGTGGAGAGGATAAGAAACAGAAGAAGTGACAGAATTGCAGACAAAATCGGTAAGATGTTGGGGTGTCTTAACTGTTCTGCCCTGATTTTGTAACAGGAGCAGGAATGGATGTCTCAGAAGAAGAAGAAATAGGAGTTATAGAAGAAGTGATCGCAGTGGAAGAATCACAAGAGGAGGGAGAAAGAGGGAAGGTAAGAGTAGACTCAGGAAAAGAAGATGAAGGAAGATGTGAAAAAGGAAACTCATTCTCATAAAAAACAACATCCCTACTGATAGAAATCATATTATTGTCAAGATTCAAAACCTTATATCCCTTGTAACCACTAGGATACCCCAGAAAAACATATTTAGCAGCTCTTGGGGAAATTTTTGATCTATCCGTGTCCAATGTAGAAACATAGCAAAGACAACCAAAAACTCTCAAATGAGAATATGAAGGAGATTTGTTAAACAAGACCTCAAAAGGTGAAAGATGGTTAGGAAGAACTGAAGAAGGAATTCTATTGATTAAGTAAGAGGCTGCATGAACACACTCCCCCCAATAACCAATAGGAAGATGAGATTGAAACAAAACGCTCCTAGCAACATTGAGCAAATGTTGGTGTTTCCTCTCAACTCTAGCATTTTGCTGAGGAGTTGAAACACATGAATGATGAACTATGGTTCCATATTGTGAAAACAATTCCCCAAGATTGAATTCAGTGCCATTGTCACAATTAAGAATCTTTATTTGTTTGTTAAATTGATTCTGGATAGTTTTAGAAAACTGAGTAAGGATGGTTCTCATATCAGATTTATGTCTCAAAAGAAAAGTCCAAACAAAACGAGAATAATCATCAACAATGGTTAAAAGAAAGAATATCCTTGTATTGTAGGAGTTTTATATGGTCCCCATACATCACAATGAACAAGATCAAATACATCATGAGATATATGTTGAGAAACAGGAAAAGGTAATCGTTTTTGTTTGGCAAGAGGACAAATCTCACATAAACTTTGTTTACAAGAATTCAAAGAAAGAACACTAGACATAGAGTGCAACTTTTTAAAATATAGATGACCTAATCTACTATGCCAAATATCAGCAGAGATGGCACCAGAGACAGTAGCTTGAACTTGAGAAACAGTGGAGGAATTGACATCTAGAGTGTATAGGTTTCCTTGTAGTCTACCCTTCCCAATCATGATCCCCAGTGAAGCTTCCTAGATGAGACATGAGTCATGAGTAAATGGACAGACCAATTGGCAGAGAAAGTAAGAGAACTGATAGAAATGATGTTATAAGAGAAACTAGGAACATATAGAACAACACTAAGATGCAGCGAAGGAGTAAGAGAGACAGTACCAATCCTAGCAACAACTGCACTATTACCATTAGGAAGGTTGACAGTAGCATTTGGAGAAGCAAAAGAACTACTAAAAAATGAGAGATCACAACACACATGGTGTGTGGCACCAGTGTCAAGTAACCAAACAGAAGGAGAATACACAGAACAACACAAGAGGCGAAAGAGATACTGTACCACTAAAAGCAGGAGCAGAAGAAGTTGAAGATGTAGAAGCTATGTTGCTGTGTGGAGTAGCAGGTGCAGAAGAATTTGAATAAGATCCACCAGATCCAGATTGCAATTGAGTTTGCAGATATGCAATCATCTGAGAAATACTTTCAGTAGACAAAACTGGAGGATTAGCACCAGTAGTTTCTCCATTTGCAGAATGAACATCTTCACCAATTTGATTAACAGATCTAAAATTCCCTTCATTCCTTTGTGATGGCAGTCGCCCTCTGCCACGACCAAAACCAGGCGGATAGCCAATGATCTCATAACATTTATCAATTGTGTGACTAGTTTTCCCACAGCGACCACACAGATATTTGTTGCGTTCACCACGACCTCGGCCAAAACTCGCCTCATTCACCATAGATCCAGGTTGTTCACTACCAAATTGAGCCAGAGTAAGAGTATAGGATAAAGCAGAAGAATTAGCAATACTACGCTGACGCTCCTCTTGTATAACGAGAGCAAAAATTTTAGAAAGAGACGCCAAAGGAGTTACAGAGAGAATATGAGATCGAATTTGAGCATAAGATTGATTCAAACCAACCAGAAATTGCATAGCACATTCATGTGCTTGAAATTCATTCCATCTCTTCGTACTGTTGCATCGACATCCGCCACAATTGCACCAAGCAGCTGGCTGGAAATCACGATACTCATCCCAAAGGACTCGAAGATTTGTGTAGTAACTGCTAACATCCAACGATCCTTGCATCAAATTTAATAATTGTTGTCGCAACTGATATATTCTAGCCAAATCTCCTTGAGAAAACCTTTCTATTAAATCGTCCCAAATTTGAGCAGCATCTTCTAAATACATAAGACTCGAGCTAATTTGAGGAATAACAGAATTTCGCAGCCAGGATACAACCATACTGTTGCACCGAATCCACTGCGAATACAACAGATCTGCAGGAGTAGGACGCGGCAGAGTTCCATCGACAAACGCCAATTTATTTTTGGCCAAAAGAGCAGTGATCTTTGAACGATGCCAATTGTTATAATTGGATCCAGTTAATTGTTGTGTAACCAAGAGAACTCCAGGATTATCGCTATGCGACAAATAATACGGACTAGATTGATCGTCATTGTTGACGATCTCTCGATGATTGTTCATGTTGTTTGCTGCTCGAGGAGGCATGAAGATAGTGATAAAATAAGAACATGATCAGAAGAAGAAGATTTTGCTCTGATACCATATCAGAACTCAGAGAGAATTGGAAAAAAGATATTTTGTGTATTCATGATAATGATCAAAAGGTACAATACAATACAAGAGAAGGAATACTTATACTAAAGCCCAACTAATGGGACCAGTAGTCTAGTCAGCAAAATAATAAAGAAATGACACACCACGACTATCTATCAACTAAGATATTTGCTGAAGCAATTTATTCTTCATTCCTTAATACGGAGTAGGAGAGGTGGTGGAAATGAGCGTGAAGTAGATGAAGAGAAGAAGATGGAAGGAGATGGATTTATTTATTTGAGGTTGGGTGAAATGGAGCTACATCTTTTTTTTTTTTCAGAGAATAAAAGCATTTCTCTCTCTCTCTGTGTTTTAGCGTCAAACATACCAACCTTAATCGAATCAACCACAAATGAGTGACTACAGTCCATGGCGTTGACGGTTTTTGACTCCTATACTTGAGAATTTTTATAATTTTTTATCATGTAGCAATCAATTAAGAAGTGGTAGGGGACATTAATTCGGATCTTCTATTCCTTATGTTGTTTCATCATTTATTCCATTTAATTATAATTATATATTTTATTTGGATGGAATAAATTCTAGTAATGTTACACATCGTTCATAATCAATAGAAGAAGTAGAGAATAAAATATTAAAATGAGAGTAGAAAATCTTATTTGAGGGACCAGATTCTATGTTTGCGAGTATTTGTAGTGCATGGTCGGGGATAATGTATGTAAAAAATATAAATGTGATATTTTAATTTTGAAAATTTCACGTGAAGACTACAAATTCCATAAATGCTCGTAGTATCTAGCAACTAAATTGATATATATAAATAGTAAATACTAATATTTATACTTGAGAAAATATAAATACATACTCATTTAATAGCGGAGGCTATTATTTGATTTTTTTTTTTTTTTTTTTGTTTGAGTGACTGTTATATATGTTTGCAATATCAAAATGATTACCTTCCTATATTTACTATATATAGAGTACATATAGAAAGAGAGTTGTTTGTCCCCGGAGGATAACCTAGTTAGTTTTAGCTAGAGTGAGTTGCCTTAGGTAAAAAAAGTTTCAAATTCATATATGTATCTAACATGTATATTTTCGTAACATTTTCCCAAGTGTGTCAATATTTTTAATGCATAATTAACATTCTTCATTTGTAGTAAATATTATAATAAACTGATACCGATGAGGCTTAGCTCAATTGACTGGTTGAGCTACCACAAGTCTCTTCTTAATGAGAGGTTTTGGGTTCAATACCGCTTGCAAGCGGTGTAGTTTATTTTCTACCTTATGGTGGAGTAGTTGACCCACCCTGCATGGTGGTGTAGTGGTTCATATTGTGGTGTAGAGATCCCACATATATAGTGATATAGCGGTTTATTTGATTATATTAGTATATATACCTCAAAAAAAATTATAATAAACTGATGTACAATAACTTAATTCAGAATATTATTCTAAAAAGTTAAAAATAATAATAATAATCAGAAGATGAAGTTGTACTAGTACTACGTAGTCCTTACACATTTTTAGTCAAAGGTTGTTGATTATTGGGTGGGCCCCTAGTTCATTACTAAAATTACTGAAGAAATATAAATAAAATAAAAACTACTGATATTGCAGTGTCCTCTATTAAAGTTAAACAGGAGTACTATTTTTCTTTACAATTGTTTTTATTTTAGTAATGTGACGAAACAAATTATAGACAATCCTGTGGATTGACTTATTTTATCGACGGAATAGTGATTTCATAACTAAAGATCGTGAAATTCGAGAATACACGATTTCACTTATTTAATCTCTTTTTAGCACTAAAAACCAAATCAAATGATATCGATTTATTTTAATTCTGTGCTATCCACCGTATATGTGTAATAGGTATTACATATCGATTTATTTTATTTCTCTTGTTATTTTCTCTTTCTGTATTAATTTATCTCTAACTATGATGCAATTATTCAACCACGCAGCTACTGTTTTATATACTTCATGACACACGCACGCCAACTAGTAGGACTCACTCGTCGTTGTTTTTATTTTTGTTCCCTCAATGTTCACTTTGCGGCCATTATTGTCTGCAAGTTAAGTGATGAAGCTCCTCCAATCCCTTCTCCATTCTGGATTATCTTCGTTGTAATACTAAAATTTGGATTGTTTGATTAGCCATTTAGGATAATCTATGGCACAACAATATGCTTCAAAAAAAAAAAAAATGCTTCATCCCATAGTATTATTTTATTCATAAAATTATAAGATTGATTTTTTTTTTTGTTTCTCTTTAATCTCATCTACTCTATGACGGCAAGATCAGAAAACCACTATCCTCCGAACCATCTCACTTCTATATTGATATCAATCACCATAACCACCAATGGTCTTCACGTCACCGTCTGCGGCGGTAGGCTTCTTCAAATCCGAACAAAATGCAGCGGCACCCTTTATCAGATCCGAACCCAATGAGGCGACGCCCTTCACCTTTCTCTCCCTTTTCAATTCTGGCGACCAACGCCTCACAAGCGTCGACGTGCAACTGTTGATTTGCAGAAAACTGATCCCAATTCAAAAGAGTAAAAAAAGTCAAGGTAGGAGAACTGGAGAGAAAAGAAGAAAGAGGGCATCACTATTTGGATTGAAGAGAGAGAGAGAGAGAGAGAGAGAGAGAGAGGCGTGTGATTGGGATTGGGATTTGACATAATTGTTGAAATCAATTTGAGAATTGGGATTGAGATTTATCAAGCGGCTTGTGTTGATTTCAGACGATGGACAAAAAAGAAAAGGAAAGAAAAAGCAAATAGATCATAACCGAACCATGATTTCACTTATTTTAAATATCATTTAATTTTAATACCATAAAAATAAATAACACTTGTACGAAGATTAAGGTTAGTAGATGCACATCAGGTGAATGTAGCTTCCAATTTGCCTATATAGATGCATCATAGTAATTATTCAGTTGTCCAGTCAATTAAACTAATGTCGTTGCTCTCTTTGGCAAGTTTGATAATTATAAACGAAGTTTATTTAAAATATTGTTTTAATATGTAGATTTTCCCTCCCTTTTTCTGCATTTCTTTTTATTGCTATTATTTTTTATATACGTATGGTGTAAATATAATATAGACCCCTTTTAATTGCCGTGTATTGATAATTATAATTTGATAATTTTAAATGAGACAAGCGAGATAAAGATGACAATTATATGCACGGGACACATACCCACGGGTGCCCGTCCTTAATGAGACAGGGATGAGGATCAATATTCGGGAAACAGGGTGGGGATGGTACGACTTCTATACCCGAGTCGTATTCGGAGCGGGGATGAGAATATAGATCCCAACGCGAGTTTCCAATAATTTTGAGTTCATCAACTTTTACTATTTTTCCTCGATTTTTAGGAGATAATAACTTTTGAATTCTAATAAAAAATTTAAATTTTGAAAATTATATACTTCTAAATGGGTACCTAATATATACTTTTTCCCTCCGAATAATATCCGCATTGAAACCGTCCTGATTTAAACGGGTATGGAGGTGGGTATATGGATGATTTTTCGAAACCGTATGGAGATGGGAAAGCAATCCCCGCACCGAACCCGCCCCGTTGTCATCCCTAAAATGAGATGATAACACTTTTAGATATAAAAATACTAATTATTGTATCAATTTTAAATTATATAAAAAATTATCTGATTTTTTTTTTCTCATCCTCTCAGATTTCAACATTAGCATAATATCTGAAAGCACATAGTAAAATATGCTAATTACATTACTATAATATGTGAAAGTACAAATGTCAACACCTTGATATCTCAACGACAACCATGTGTGGTTGTGACTCGGAATGCAGAACGCCAACGACCGATCTTTACCGTAGATCATCAAGGCACGATAGTGATCATCATTAGGAGAGTTGGACATCATCAACCGAGATACAAAATTATATGACTCCCACCTCTCTCAACTTCATTACCTTTTCATTTTCAACATTGTATATGTGGCACACCATATTTCTCCTTTCAAACATCGGCCGTAGCATCAACCACGGATACGGCTTTCTCATTCTCAACTGAACTCACGGCGCTCATCATCCTGCCAAACACTTCGGTAAAGCGTTGGTTCTACTAAAGACGAGTGAAGAGAAGCCCATGGCCGCCTGCGTGAATGCACTAATCCTAGTTTTTTTTTTTTTTTTTGAAGGGAGAGAGAGAGACAACAATATATATAGCATTTCTATGGTGATGTGGAATTTTGAAAAATATGCACACTTTTCCTTATTTAATAGCACATCTATCTATACGTAAAAAAAAAATTATGTAGCATTCATCATATTCTTCTGTTCCTATTTATCTAAATTTTCAAATTTTATGAACTTAAAGAAACAAAATCTTAACAATCAAGATCTTCAAATCAATATTTATTATATTTTAATATATTTTATATTCTATGTTAAATATGGAAAGAAAATCCAAAATTAGCATTATAACTAATAACAATTTTATGTAGTAATTTAGAGTACACCATACTTGCATTTATAAATTTTTTAGATTTTAAATATTATACTACTTAAATCTTCCATCCACATCGTTTTTTCACTTACTTAGAATCAATGTATATTTTCCTAATTCTTTGCACCATGCACCAATTTAATTTGGCCAATTAATTAGTTACCGAATAAATAGTTATTATTTTCTCATCCATTGCACCATTAAAAAACAATTACTAGTTTTGTGCCCAAAACTGTGATCCCAATCCTTGTATTCGGAATAGAAGATGTTACGCCGAAAGGTATTGTCAGGGTGCATTTGAGGAATGTTGTGGCACACCACCAGAAAGAGCTGGCTAGACGCCTTGTCCTACACCAAATACTTAAACTGCAAACACTAGAATCGCTTGATATGCAATTCTTCCTCAAAACAACCCGACCATTCGTAGATGACATAATCAAAGTTGAAGGATTTGAAATTCGGCCCCATAATCTTTTAAACTTTCGGAGTAGATGGGTAGCCAAGATCCCAGCTTTCCAACTCAAGTGTTGTGAGTTCATCGCAATTATCTTGGTTTACGTAATGGACCTTGGTGATGTAGAAGACGATATTGCGTTTGTATGAGTAAGCAAAATTCTCATATTGCTTAAAAGAACAAAATCTCGTTTCGCCGTCTACGATGGCCTCATGATCAACACCTTGATATCTCAATGGCAACCATGTGTGGTTGTGGCTCGGAATGCAGAGCGCCAACGACCGATCTCCATCGTAGATCATCAAGGCACGACAGTGGTCGTCATATGATCAACTGAGATACAAAATTATATGACTTGGGTAAGACGCTCAGTGGAGGCAGCTGGACTTGTCAACGTCCTACCGGTTCTGAGAGATACAAAGATCCGAATGATAACTCCATAGAAGCAAGCCAACCATATGAAGATCCCACGATTCTAGAGAAATGCATATTTCCCACATCTCTCAACTTTATTACCTTTTCATTTTCAACATTATACATCTGGTACACCATATTTCTCTTTTCAAACAGCGGCCGTAGCATTAGCCACATATACGGCTTTCTTATTCTCAATTGAACTGACGACGCTCATCATCCTGCCAAACACTCCGGTAAAGTGTTGGTTCTACTAAAGATGAGTGCGGAGAAGCCCATGACCGTTGCCTGCCTGAATGCACTAAACCTAGGTTTTTTTGGGGAGGGAGAGAGAGAGTCATCAATATATAATAGCATTTCTATTCTGTTGTGGAATTTTGAGAAATATGCACATTTTTTCTTATTTAATAGCATATCTATCTATACGTAAAAAAATCCTATGTAACATTCCTCATATTACCGGTTCCTATTTATCTAAATTTTCAAATTTTCTGAATTTAAAGAAACAAAATATTAACAATCAAGATTTTCAAATCAATATATATTATATTTTAATATATTTTATATTCTATATTAAATATGGAAAGAAAATTCAAAATTGGAGTTATAACTTATAACAATTTTATGTAGTAATTTAGAGTACACCATACTTGCATCTATAAAAATTTTAAATTTTAAATAGGGTGATGCTATTAGGACATAGTGTGTCCGGACATAATCGGTTCGACCAAGAGAAAAACCGGCGGGATTTCCGCACATTCACTTCCCCTCAAAAATTTCCCTCACATCCCCCAAAGAAATCTCTTCCTAATTAAAACTATATTAATTAAGACCATATTTCATCGACATAAAAATCTTCTCTTCTCTTCTCTTCTAATTAAAATTCGAATAGGATATTATTGTACATTCATAAATGGCCGAAATTAATGAAAACAAATATTGATTAAAAAATTGTGTAAAATTAATTTTTTACTTGATCGAACCGGTTATACTACTTAAATCTTCCATCCCACATCGTTTTTTCACTTACTTAGAATTAATGTATATTTTCCTCATCCTTTGCACTATGCACCAATTTAATTTGGCAAATTAATTAGTTACCGAATAAATAGTTATTATTTTCTCATCCTTTGCACAATTCAAAAACCAATAGTTTTGTGCCCAAAATTGTGATCCCAACCCTTGTATTCGGAATAGAAGATGCTACGCTGAAAGGTACTATCAGGGTGCATCCGAGGAATGTTGTGGCGCACCACCGTAAAGAGTTGGCCACATGCGTCGTCCAACACCAAATACTTAAACTGCAAATACTGGAATCGCTTGGCATGCGATTCTTCCTCAGAACAACACGCCATTCGTAGGTGACAGAGTCAAAGTAGAAGGATTTGAAATTCGACCCCATAATTCTTTCAACTTTCGAAGTAATTGGGTAGCTAGGATCCCAGCTTTCCAACTCAAGTGTTGTGAGTTCATCGCAATCATCTTGGTTTACGTAATGGACCTAGGCGATGCAGAAGACAATATTGCGTTTATATGAGTAAGCAAAAATTTGATATTGCTTAAAAGAATAAAATCTCGTTTCGCCGTCTATGATGGCCTCATGATCAACACCATGATATCTCAACGACAACCATGTGTGGCTGTGGCTCAGAATGAAGAACGCCAACCACTGATCTCCATCGTAGATCATCAAGGCACGACAATGGTCATCAACCGAGATACAAAATTATATGACTCCGGTAAGATGCTCAGTGGAGGCAGACTTGCCGACTTCCAACCGGTTCTGAGATATACAAAGACCCGAATGATAACTCCATAGAATCAAGCCAACCATACGAACATCCCACTATTCTAGAGCAATGCATATCTCGCACCTCTCTCAACTTCATTACCTTTTCATTTTCAACATTGTATATGTGGTACACCATATTTATCCTTTCAAAAATCGGTCGTAGCATCAACCACGAATACAACTTTCTCATTCTCAACTGAACTGGCGGCGCTCATCATCCTGCCAAACACTCCGGTAAAGTGTTGGTTCTACTAAAGATAAGTGAAGAGAAGCCTATGGCCACCCGCGTGAATGCACTAAACCTATTTTTTTTTTTTTTTTGGAGGGAGGGAGAGAGACATCAATATATATATAGCATTTCTATGCTGATGTGGAATTTTAAAAAATATGCACACTTTTCCTTATTTAATAGCACATCAATCTATACGTAAAAAAATCTTATGTAGCAATCCTCATATTCTTCCGTTCCTATTTATCTAAATTCCAAATTTTATGAACTTAAAGAAACAAAATCTTAACAATCAAGATCTTCAAATCAATATCTATTATATTTTAATATATTTTATATTCTATATTAAATATGGATAGAAAAATTCAAAATTAGTGTTATAACTTATAACAATTTTATTTAATAATTTAGAGTACACCATACTTGCATCAATAAAATTTTTAGATTTTAAACATTATACTACTTAAATCTTCAATCCCATATCGTTTTTCACTTAATTAGAATCAATGTATATTTTCCTCATTCTTTTCACCATGCACCAATTTAATTTGGCCAATTAATTTGTTGACCGAATAAATAATTATTATTTTCTTATTCTTTGCACCGTCAATTTTCTGGCTAATTAGTTGGCTATAAAAAAAGTTTAGCTATTATTTCATGGTCATTTTGGCTAAACAATAATAATTTATATATATAATTAGCTACTTTGACAATCATATTTGATTGTATCTCGTGTGCTAATTAAATTGGCATTAGAACCAAAAAAATCCAAATAATTTTTTTTATGTTAAGTGAATACTATTTTTTTAATATTAATTTGATTAAATTAAAGAAGAATAATCATATTTAATCTAATTTAAATTACCTTTTAGGAACTATATTAATTTTATGAAAAATACTGAACGCATTTGATTTTAAAATCTAAATCTATAATTCATATGTTACCTTTTAGTGTCTAGAAACTAAAACTTGAGAATTATTAGAATATATATCACCGACTTAATTTGACCAATTAATTAATTGGCCAAAAATATAGTTATTATTTTATGTTTATGTGTTGATTAAATATTAATCATATCAACAATTCATATGTTAAAATAGATATATATTCACCGTATATCTTAATTATCACAACTAAAGTTATTAATTATTGTTTTCCTTCACGTTAGAATATTTTATTTTATTTTCTATATATATGAGAAAATCTTCAAATTATTCTCCAAAGTTTACTATTCAAATAAGTATGGCATATATTGATTATTTCAAACAATTAATTTGCAAATATGCCTAAATAAAAATCAGAACCGTAGTCGATGGACTGGTTTTAACTCGGAAATTTGGGGGTAGACGAGTCAATTCGAAACAGGCAATTCAACTTAATTTATTTTAAATATTATGTTAGTCTCATAATGTAGGATTATTTAAAAAAATTAAATTTAAACGAGTACATATAATTAGCGAATATTTTTATAGAGTGAGAACGAATAGTACAATTACTTTTTAATTAAAATTGGATCTATATAAATTTTAAATGAGTATTATAAATTATATAATTTTAAATATATACTTGAATTTAATCTTTTATTACTTCTACTAGAGATCATGCCTACAAAAATTAGAACCTTGGTCGACGGGTCAATTCCGACCTTGAA
The DNA here is from genome assembly GCA_029490685.1 of Schizonepeta tenuifolia. Lineage (NCBI taxonomy): Eukaryota > Viridiplantae > Streptophyta > Magnoliopsida > Lamiales > Lamiaceae > Schizonepeta > Schizonepeta tenuifolia. Next base: position 68,480,242 of record CM055956.1, on the reverse strand, counting down.
CCTTGGGGTAGACATTATTCTCTAAAGCAATATGGGATAAGAGATATTAAATGTCAAACGGATCTAGAACAATTCTCATACGAAATCAATGTGGGACAATGTTCTTGAGAACCAAAATAAGTTTTTGTCTCACATCGATTATGAGAAGATTTTTTTTTTAAATTTTAGTCAATAGTTAAAATATCAAAATCAACATGTATTATTAAAAGATAACGATTATACGTTGCCTCTCTTCTATGTGGTACCCTTAAATTCCTCGAATTCTATTTATCAAATTTCCAATTTTTGAATTTATTAAGCATTAATTTCCTATTTTTGATTTTTTTAAGCATTCATTTCCTTAATAAAACAATACTAATAAGAAAATTTTCCAATCTCAGTCTTTTTCATGTACATATAGATTTTGATAAATATTTAACTTATGTTTAAATCTTCAGCCTTCAAATCTCAAATTTGCAAGCTATTTTTATTTTTTATCCTACATTTAAAAAATAATAAAGAATTTTTCATTCAAATTATTAAACATAAAATAATAGATTTTAAATATTAATTTTCTATTCCACGTATATAACTTTTTCAATAAAACTCTATCTATTGAAAAGCCTAAATTGTCCAACATTGATTTTGTATAAAAAAATAGGTGAATCTATTATTATAGCAAAGACATCTCTATATCCCACATTGATTTAGAGAAGAAAAATAATTTTAAAGATTATCTATAATAATGGTGTCCACAATAATCAGAATAATGGCAATGATCGATAGCGACCCACAACCGTGGTGGTAGACGAGCCGATTTCAAACGGACAATCTAATTTTTCTTTTTTCTTTTTTTTAATAATTTTATACTGAACTCATGATGTAGGATATTTATGGTCATCTACATTCTTATAGACAATCTTTAATATTAATTTTTTTTTATCTAAATTATTGTGAGACAAAAAGATATTCGCTATCAAAATGATCAACTCAATTTTCATGCAGAATATCAACATGGGACAATCTTTTTGAAAACCTTTGTCCCATGTTAATTTAGAGGAGAAAAAGAGCTTTCAAAATTATCAAAAGAATGAGAGACTTGAAATTTAATTTTATATCTCTTAGTATTATTTATACTAAATGGGCCCACAAATATTAAAACTGTGGTCGACGGGTCGGTTCCGACCCTGAACTATAGGGGTAGATGGGCCGATTTCAACATTTTTTTAAAAATCTTATGTTAATTTCATAATGTAGGGACCGATTCTGACCATGAACAGTGGATATATAGTAATGATTGTGAAAATATTAGAAAATTAGATATTAATTACTAATTAATCTTAAATATATAAACTACTAGTACAATGTTAGGCATTTGAAATTGCGCAAAAACTTGTATGCAACCGGTCGCATGGCATGCAACCGAACCTAGCCGACGTTGGAAGCCAGAGACCGCTGGAATTCAATCCTAGCTGGCGCTGGGACCCAATCGAGGCTGGCTTTTGTTTTTCGTTTTTTTGTTTGTCGTTTCTTCTTTGGTTAAGAGATAGAGGAAGGGAAGCCGAAGGCTTCGGAACGAGCCAAAGTTCGAAATTGTTGTCACCATATTTATCTTTATATTAGTAATCAGAGCAAAGGCGGAGTCGTAAATTGGAGCCGGAAAAAAAAAATCCAGTGATATGCCAGAGAAGCCCAATGCTACTAGATCGGGCATATTAGAAGATGGGCCAGAAACTGAGGGAAGCCCAAAAGGAAAAGGAAGAAGAAGCCCAGTAGTAACTGAGAAGATTTGAGAAAATTGCAAGGGATACGTGATGGGCAAGAGAGCAGTAAGTCGGTAACAAATCCAAGTACGCCCCACTTTCAGTTAGGATATTATCACCCCTGTGGTTAAATAGCAGAAGAATTGTATGATAGTGTGGATGATATGGATGAAGAATATTTCCTTTTTCTTTATTTCTTCTCTATGTTTTTGGAGTTAGACTTACTTGAAGTAGTTGATATCTTTGATAATCATATTATTTAGCTTCGGTTGGATTTCAACGCTGGCTGGGATTGAATTTCAGCAGTCTCTAACTTCCAATATCGACTGAATTCAATTTTAACTCAATCTGAATCCGATCGCATGTCCCAACGGCAGGTCGCATGAGAGACTGCCTCTTGAAATTGTATTTAGTATATTAATATTTGTTGTAAATATCAATTTTGATTTACGACTTATATAGATGTCAATACTTACATTGGAAAAAAATAATCAAAAAAATGAAATTATATTTAAGACACTGTATTAATAGTAAGTATCTTAAATTATGGAGTATTTACAAATCTAATTTAACATAAAAAAAAAACACATATAGTTGATCTTAAAAAAAAAAAAACCACACACACACAAAGTTTATGTTGAGTACGAATAGGCCAGCTTAATTCTGAACCAAAACACCACATGCGGCGTCGTTTCAGCTTTCCTTCCTCGGTTCACTCTGTGCATACCTGCTGCCCGCTGCTAAATTTCTCTTCCCCAAATTTGCCGAGCTCGTTGCAATTGCAGGTAAGAGATAGAGAGAGAAGAAGAGAAAGAGAGAGAGAGACAGAGAGAAGGTCATCTGTCCTCAGTCTGAATTTCTCTTACTCTTCAGGTACGCGTATGTATGTCCCTCTCACATCACAGATATAGGAAGAAATGTTCATTTACGAGTTTTCAACCAACTGATGTATGTAATTTGCTGTATGTGATTATTCCATTCCGTTGGTAAATACGTATTGTGAGGCGGTGGGTTACGTATTATTGTAGGTTGTTTTATGCTACGTTTGCTCTGGCAGTTTGCTGTTCTCGTGAATTTAAGTGACTAAGTTTAATTAGGGTTTTACTATTCCCGACTTTAACTGTGCGATAACTTGTTATGAAGTCTACTACGGCAGCATTGTCTCTCCCTTGTTTCTTGGTGGCAGTTCATCATGCACGTGATAATTCTATAGCGTTAGTTATTCATCGAGAAAGAAAGATGATGAATTATAATCGTTGTTGTAATTTCGGCTGCTTCTATTTCATGAATTTGTTCTTGTCCTATTAGGTTACCGTGTTGTTGGAGTCCTTTTCTTTTTTTAACCCTTTTGTATGATTAGGATTTTGTCTTTATCAAACTCGCATCTCTTTTAAGAGGATTACAACAAATTTTACTGTAAATTTTGATGCTGTTAATTTGAAATGCAAGAATTCGTTTGTTTAGGTTGTGTTGTAACTTTGTATGATAGTTGTTAATGGATCATCCACGTTCCATCTCGGGAGGAGCGGAGGACAATGTCTCGATTCCTGACGATTTGCGTTGTAAGAGGTCCGATGGAAAACAGTGGAGATGCACTGCTATGTCCATGCCTGACAAGACAGTATGTGAAAAGCATTACATCCAGGCAAAGAAGAGGGCAGCTAATTCTGCAATGCGTGCGAGTATGAAGAAAGCTAAGAGGAAATCAGTTGGTGAAAGTGATATCTACTTGGAGAGCAAGAGTGATGATATGGATCTACCTCTTAGTTCTCAATTTGGGGATTATTCTGGGTCTTCTGGGAAGAAGAAAAAGGAGAAATCATCGAAAGCCCAGGCCAGTTATTCACCTGAGATGCCAGCAGTGAGGAGTCAATCTCTGAGGTCAACTGATGATCTTGATAAAGATGGTTCTGACTATGAAGACAGTAAAAGATCATATAGAACGCCTCCCACATCTGCTGTGGATTCAGACAGAAGCAGATCACAAAAAATGTCTGAGATTAGTCCTATGACGGTGAGTTGGAAAGAAGCTGACAGCTTGAAATTAAACCAACTTGCTTTCTGTTATTTGTCTTTCACAGTCTTAAGGCTAAATCTGCTTCTGTGAATTGCCTATGAGAACGGTCTCATCTCATTTGTGGGATAACAAACGTCACCTTATTCTTGGATGTCAATATAAAAATCAGTTATAATACCTCCACCTAGAAAGGAAAAAAAAAAAAAAAATCCCTTATCTCTCACTCTCTCTCAGGAGAGATATTGGAAACATACGCTGAGGTATATGGCTATTGTTCTCTCATCATTTTGTATGCAAATTGTCGACCTGGGAATTGATGGCTTCCACAACCAGTGGCCAACTAAATAAATCTACTCCTTATGTTGAAGTCTCAAAATCAACATAGAAAAAGGAGACAGTCTATCAGATTAACTCAAATATTAGCAGTCCCCCTACAAATAGTCAAGGGCCTGAGGCTTACCTATTGTCATTTCTTTTGGGTAGGGTGTTATGAGGTGGGGATGGAGGTCTTCTGATTTGACTTAGATAAAGAGAAAAGTTTGATTTGGTGGTTGCTGTTGTTCTGTTGTTCTGGGTATGGAGATCAAACCTGAACCCAGTTATTCAGCTGAGAAATACCTGTTACCTGCTGACTTGAAGTGCTTATGCTGCTGGCTTTGATTAGTTGTGCTCATACGTTAACCTGATAACCATTCACTTCATCGGCAAACATTCTGAGTTGTGCTATATTTGCAGGAGACCTCTGATGGAAGCACGGAGTCATCTGATGATACTGAGGGACAGCCTTGTCATCAGTGTCGGAGCAATGACAATGATAAAGTAGTTTGGTGCCTTAAATGTGATCGAAGAGGGTATTGTGAGAACTGTATTTCAACATGGTGAGGAAACATATCATTTGAAAGGGTTTTTTTTTTTTAAATTAAAAAGTTATACTAAAATTGTTATTTTTAAGAAATTAGTTTCTAAGATGATAATATGCGGCATCATTTCTCAGGTATTCAGACGTCTCCATACAGGAAATACAAAGGGTTTGTCCCGCATGCCGTGGTACGTGTAGTTGCAGGGTGTGCATGCGAGGGGATAATCTTATTAAAGTATCCATCTTTTCCCTTTTGTCTGACACTCAATAGATTTTTTTCAGTCTTCTTCTAGTTGTCATTTCTTCTGGGAAAGTATACTCTTGTTTTAATGGCATTTTATATTTTAAAGGCAAGAATTCGAGAGCTATCTGCCGAAGACAAATTGCAGTACCTCTACTGTCTTTTGTCTGCAGTGCTCCCAATTGTGAAGCGGATCCATGCAGAGCAGTGCTCTGAGGTGGAGCTGGAAAAAAAGCTCCGAGGTATGATGCTATTATGATTTAGCAGCGTGTTGGAATTAAAGTTTTTCTGGTTTGCTGCATTATTGAATTCCTGTATTGTCTTTCAGGAAATGAAATAGATCTTGTCAGAACTAAATTAAATGCTGATGAACAGATGTGCTGGTGAGTTAACTAGGTTCACATTGATTTCCATAACTTTCAGTTATTTTATGTATCAGTGACAATCATGATATCCTTATCAAAATGAGAGTGTCAATATGTGTGTCTGCACCCATAACTCTGTCTTGTATCTTTCTTTTAAGACATTCGATAAAGGATGAGAATTTAAAAGTCCTTTGCATGAATGTATGATGACTTATGCTCTTCCTCCTCTCCTTTCAGTGATTTCTGTAGAATACCTATTATTGATTATCACCGGCACTGCACAAATTGCTCGTATGATTTGTGCCTTACCTGCTGCAAAGATATCAGGAAAGCATCCAGGCTTTCTGTCAATGAAGAACCTCATGAAATAAATGGTAGTGACGAAGTCATGAGACCTAATTGTGTAAGATTAACTCATGTGCAGCTAAATTCATTCAAAAGATTTTCTAATTGGAAAGCTGATAATGATGGAAGTATTCAGTGTCCCCCTAAGGCAAATGGAGGCTGTGGGTCCTCCATTTTAACTCTAAAGCGTATCTTCAAGATGAACTGGGTTGCCAAATTGGTGAAAAATGTTGAAGAAATGGTCAGTGGCTGTAAGATAAATAGTTTTGGTGATTTAGAGGAAACTGGTGGTAGCCTCAGGCTTCTGCATGCTGCAAACAGAGTAAATGACAGTGATAACTTCTTGTATAATCCATCTTCAGAAGATCTGAGAAGTGAAGGGATTAAACAGTTCAGACGGCACTGGAGCAGAAGGAAACCTGTTATCATTAAGGAGGTTTGTGATGATTCTGTTTTGACAATCTGGGATCCTATGGTTATATGGAAAGGAATTAAAGAGACTGCAGAAGAGAAAACGAAGGATGCTAACAGAATTTTGAAGGCTGTTGACTGTAGTGACTGGACTGAGGTGTGCCGTTTATTGTTGTAAGCTGGCATTGGTTTAATTTTTCTTACCTATTTGCGAAGTGCATATGATTCAATATCATAGTAATAATAATTCCTCCAATATGTATTTTTTTTGACATAATGTAATTGCAGGTTAATATAGCTCTTGAAGAGTTCTTAAAAGGATACTATGATGGTAGAGTTAATGAAAATGGGCGACCTCAATTGTTAAAGTTGAAGGATTGGCCCTCACCTAGTGCTTCAGAAGAGTTTTTGTTGTATCAGAGACCTGACTTCATCAGTAAACTTCCCCTGCTTGAGTTCATTCATTCCAAGTGGGGTCTTCTAAATGTTGCGGCAAAATTGCCTCATTATTCCTTGCAAAATGATGTGGGCCCTAAGATAATTATTTCTTATGGAAATGTAGAAGAAAGTGGTAATGGTGATTCTAGGGATAATCTTCATCTCAACATGCGTGACATGGTATGGATCAATACCTACTTTGGACAGTGTTATACTTTTTTGCATTACTGTGTGAATATCTTGCTGTGCACTTTCCTCGGGGATATCTCTTGTGTTATTGCATTAAGGCTATACAAATATTTTCAAGCTAATCAAAATATTGAAAACGTGGATGGTACCATGGTTGAAGCTTAAATGGCTTAGTATTCTGTGGTGTGGTGAGGGCTTGTGTTGTTGGTGGGTTTTGTACAAGGACCTATACATGTTAGTTATACATCCAAAATAGTTATACATGTTAGTTATACATCCAAAAGCTGAAACTGTAAGCAGCTGAAGGTTCTGGATTAAACTTCTTGTTTTTCTGTTGTCCATTCCTGTTCAGCACTTACATTCTGATATTGTGTCAATGTGGATATATTTTGAAGTGATTTTCTTTTTATCAGGTATTCCTTTTGGTGCATTCATTGGAAGAAAAGTTAAAAGGTCTGCAGAGTACAAAAATAGATATACAAAATACTGTGATTCAATCTGATACAATGGAATTGCAAAGTGATTCTGAAATTCGCTTGAACAGCGATGGATTGCCCAACTCGTCACCTGATGGAGTGGATTGCTCTATGGCAAATGCCCATTTAGATAATTCTGAAGAAAATGATAATAAAGGAATTGAAGAAAACAGCATTATTGAAGGAAAAGGTGATAGTGATTCGAAGATTAGATCCAGTGGGAATGTTCTGGAAAAGCTCCAAGCAGGAGCTCACTGGGATATCTTCCGCCATGAGGATATTCCCAAACTAATGGAGTATATAAGCATGCACTGGGCAGAATTGGGGAAGGCTGATTGCGTTGATGATAATTCCGTAAGTTACTTCGTTGTTCAAGAAACATAGTGTAACATTTATTTTTTTTGCAGCTAATACTGCTTTTCAATATCAGGTATCTCGGGTGCTATATGATGAGGTGGTATACTTGAACAGGCATCATAAAAGCAGGTTGAAAGAAGAATTTGGTAAGTGCAATTTTTAGTTGCTCTTTATGATGTTTGTAATTTGAGTTTTTGTTGGTTTTGTCTGGTTTGAAGGGGAAGCAGAAGTTGAGACTCTGCAATGAGTTTGAGGATTGGGCTAAGTTGTGAGTCTATGTAATCACAAACTTGTTGGTTGTCAAGTTTGGAGGGGAAGCATAAGGGGAAGAGTTTGGGAGCATGGTTGAGTGTTACATGAGAAATGAGAGGTTTTTTTGTGTGTGAGGTGAGGGTTTAGCATGGGAGAAGCCTGCAACGGATGGGGAGGGTGTCCGTTACATTGGAGAAAGAAGGAAAGAGAGTTTGGGTTATTTGTGAAACCTGCTCAGTCTGTTTGTTGGCTGCCCCAAATACACTGTAAATTGCAGACCACTTTTTACCTACTATCTTTCCACCCTGTGCATCTTCCAAGTTATCCTGAAAGCTCTTATTAGTCATTTTACTGTTTACCCCTAAACCTTTATAATTTAACTTTATTGAGCTGGTTCCTCTATATGCATTTAACCAAAAGAGACTATTGTTGTCTCACTTCTTTGTTTGAGTATAATGCCACAAGACCATGAAATCAGCTAGACCGTTGTACTATGATTCTTTGATACGCTTAGTTGCATTATTTATATACAGATTTTTTGAATTCCTCAATAGATCTTATTGTATTTTTCTTTTGTTTGTTAAGGTGTTGAACCTTGGTCATTTGAACAGCATTTAGGAGAAGCTGTATTCATCCCTGCCGGAAGCCCCTTCCAAGTTAGACATCTTCAGGTGAGTGGCAGATAAATATTTCTTTATGATTGGTCAGTGTACAAGCTGAAAAGATGTAGTTTATATTTTCTTCAAGCGGTTTTGACTTTTCGGTTGTTCTATTTATCTCTTTGTATGAATCTGCTTGTTGCGTTTACCTTTCCTCAGTCGCAACATTCTTTTTTCAAGTCAAGGCATTAACCATGTACCTGGCTGGTGCATTAACTACCATCATTTTTGGCCGTTATCAACCTTCGACACTTGTCTTATGTTGGACAAAACCTAAGTGTGAGGGGCAACAATTGTTTTTAAAGGATGAACCTTGTATGAACATAAGCCATGTGCTTTTGCCTGGTATATTTTACCACTATCGCTTTTGGCCTTCATCAAACTTTCTCTCTTCGAATGGTTGGTCCGAAACTAAATGTGAAGAGCTTTCCTGAGAATCTGTTCAGTTTTTTTCCAAAGGACTAACTAAAGATGATCTTCATTCCTGTGTATGTACTTCTTGTGAAAATCCTATGTGTATAAACTGACTCCGTTTCTTTTTCTTCTAACTTTTTCAATTTTCAGTCGTCGGTTCAGTTGGGGCTTGATTTTCTTTCCCCTGAAAGTCTGGCTGAATCGCTGAGATTGTCTGAAGAAATACGTGGACTTCCAAATGACCATGATTTAAAGCTTCATATATTGGAGGTCAGAATCTTTCAGTTTTCTTACTCGTAATTCCCGGATTGTTACATTTCTACAAGAAGCTCCCTTAGACATCTGCTGGTTGATTCAGGTTGGAAAAATATCATTATATGCAGCAAGCTCAGCCATTAAAGAAGTTCAGAAGTTGGTTCTCGATCCAAAGTATGCATCTTATTTTGTTATCTTTAATAACAGTTTATGTTTTTTTTACTTTGATTGTGCATCATTTATGAACACAGATAGTCTGCAGTATTTCTTCACTACAGTGATCATATGGTTCCTCTTTGTTGCTTGCCCCAGTCTTTTCATTATAATACATGCTTACACATCAATCTCGACACTCATTAGTCATGACTAATACTGCAGATTTGGCCCGGAACTCGAATTTGAGGATCCGAATTTGACTTCTTTGGTGTCGAAGAACTTGGAGACCATGGTGAAGCGCAGACAGATTGTCTGTAGCTAACAAAGAGGTTGTTATGGCTTCTTGCATCAAGAATGCAGCAAGTTCCAGCAAATGCTATGATTTTCGGTGGTGATAATATGCAGCTTCTTTTGCTGCCTTATCAACTCGCAAAGCTACGTGTACAATAGTCTGCAATCCACATGCTTCTCGAACGAGAAAGAAAACGTACCCTATTACTTTGTAATTTGTACTTCGAATGTATTATTGTTTCTTTTTATACTTTTGAGTTTGAGTCATAATTTTGAAGTAATTTCATTCACGCACAAACACACATTATACGGGATAGTAATAAATTTACAGAAGATTTAGTACTTGGCCTAGTACAAAGAGAGAGATTGGAGCTTGAAAAATTGAATAATACCATAGATTTTCGGCGGCCTAATTTAATAATTTTGGTATCTATATTAGTAACATTTTTATACATAGGAGAATTGGAGGGAGGGACCCATGTCATCCAAAAAATTTAGAGAGAGATTTGAGGTAAGCCGAACAAACATTTGCTTTTCGAAAGATTCTCGCTCTAACATTTTCTTCTCTCTCTCCTTATTCATTTCAATTTGGTCTTCACTTCTTCCATTCCTGTGTGTGTTAACGGAAACGGGGTTTTGTTTCGTCGTTCTTTATCCATTCCAACCATTCATGATACCCATAATTCTATCTCTCTCCTTCTCTAACAACGAGCACGATCATTTTACATCAATTCAATTGATTCAGATATTCGAATTTCAGGTGTTTTCGAATTTCGACGAACTATCGTATTTTCATCGTCGGAGTGTGGAATTAAGGCTGTCCTAAATTTCTAGGTTTTGAGAGGCTCCCTTAATTTAACGGTGGGAGGATGGGTGCGGAGGCGGCGGCGGTGTGGGGCACGTGGGAGGATCTTATTTTGGGCGGCGCTGTTCTCAGGCACGGAACGGAGGACTGGAACGTCGTCGCTTCGGAGCTTCGTGCGCGAACCCTTTATCCGTATGCCTTTACATCCCAGGTCGATAAATGTTTCCTTTTTTGTCTAATTTTTAATTTTTTATTTTGTATTAGAAGAGTTTGGCTTAATATAATTAATTGCTGTTATAGATTAATAATTAACCGATTTTCAGCATCGAAGTTGTGAATCTGTAGGGGTTTAGTTAGTACGGATGCGTTTTATTTATTTATTTATTTTATAAATATGATAAATTAGAAGTCGCCTCAATCCGCGTTTCATGCATGCAACAATAGTACGACGTCGTATGTGACGAGTTTTTTTTTTTTTTTTTTTTTTTTTTTTGTTGTTGTTGTTTGTTGTTGAACTGCAGTTTTAGGATAGCATATAAGCAAACATAAAAGTTGGCTATTACTACTACGCAAGAGTTGAAGACTGTTCAAGAACCACATAATTTGGGGTTATCTGGAATAAATTATTTAGTTACAATTTTATGTGATTGACCAAAATGAAGAAATATTAGCGGTTGTTTCTACACAAATTTGTCATTTCTGTGGTTTTGAAAGATGGTGCCAGTCGCTATCGCCAGATTTGTAGTTTTGCATTTGAAAAATTGGATGATGTTTCGTCTTTTGACTACGAAAGTTTCTGATGAAAGATTGATTTTCTTGGTTCGTTCTTGGAGATCAGTAAAACTGATATTTGTCAGTGAAGTAAAAGTCAAAACCGTTTTACTCGAGCTATTTTCCATTTGGTTAGCATGTTGGCTATGTCACAAGCTTAGAATTCGAGGTTACAAGAAAAATGTATAAGTGAATAAATTTAAGTTTAATGTACTTATGGATGTTCGTAAATTTACTTCTTATGCTGTCTTTTCACATTGTTGTTACAGATTTGTCATGCGTTGTGCCACTAGTTTGGTTAACTAAGAGCTGCAAGATGCAGATCGTGATATCTGATGTATATCCAATTTCAGACAGTTACATGTTACTAAGTTTTCTAGGATTTGGGACTTTAATCAAGAGATTTAAGATTCTTTAGCTAGAAACATAAAGTTTTCATTATGAGTTCCTAAAAAATAAGGCTTCTGGAAAATGAAAGCGAAGGAAGGTAGTACGGGTTGCAGTATTCAAATATTCTGGATAAATAAAAAAATAATATTCTGTTTAAGTTGAAGATTTTGCATCTTTTCATTTACAACCATTTATTCGAACCAAAAAAGAAAAAAAATGAGTATAGGAGAATTTTTATTCCAATGGAAGGATGTGCGTGGAAAAGTTGAAGGAACTATTGGTTGCTTAGTGCTATACTTTTGTTGCTAGCTTACTTAGAACAAATAACCAGTTTTCCATAATTTTGTTTTAACTATAAATAATGATGCTTGAAACATTGTTTTCTTGTATCTCTTACTTGGGCAACTGACAGACCTACCAACAACTGCAGGCTTGTAAAGAAAGATACGAGGACTTACAAACACGTTATTCTGGATCCACGTAAGTCATATTTCATCTCAAGATCTTGCTTGGTTGGTTTTATTGTCATTCATAATCCATCTGGCTTCTTACAAATGACACAGATTTCCGATTGAGCATGTAAATGTGACTGTTTCTAACTAATTTTAGTCTGTACTTGAGAGCACCAATCGCTCTGCCTTCCAACCCTTAATTGAATCACTGCCTACTGAGCAGCTAACGTTCGTTCCTGTGAATGACTCAGGGCTTGGTTTGAAGAGCTGAGAAAGCGGCGTGTGGCAGAGTTGAAACAAAAACTGGTTAAATCTGAAAACTCAATAGGGTTAGCACAGATGTATACATGTATTTATGTGAGCATTTCATACAATTACGTACCCCTTTTATCTTGATACTGTTCGGTTAAATTTTCTGCATATTCTACCAATATATACTATCTTGCTGCACTAGCTTTCTAACGTTTAAACACTAGAAATTATATCTATTTGTTGCTAGAACTATTCTAATAGTTCGTGACAAATTCAAAATATATAGCAGTACTATTTGATGCTTCTTGCTCTGGCTTCTAATGTCGTGATTCATTTTTTTCTGCAGCCAATCTTCGAAATCCTCTTCTTCTACATGGTGCATCCATTTTTCTTTCAATAATCTGTAGAGTTGTTTATTTGCAGATCTCTCGAGTCAAAAATCAAATCATTGAAGGGTAAGAAACAACACTCGAAACATGATTTCGGTTTGAGCGAGACTGAATCGCCTCTACCCGCGTTGGATTCAGAGGCCACCGAGTCAATCAGCAGGCAGACATCAAATGGTGAAAACTCTGTTGGCAGCTTCACAAAGGAAACCAGCACGAGGGCTAGCTGGTTATGCGACCGTCAGCATCAACCAATGGAAACAGAGACGAAGCCCACCACATCTGCTTGCTCCGAGCAGGGAAAAGATTCGAGCAATGATCAGTTCCCCGAGGTTGGTTATGAGCATGGAGTGGTGATTAGGAAGAAACGAGGTCAGAGAAAGAGGAAGGACTGTAGTCGGGGTGTCAAAGAACGAAGTGTTGGTGAGAGCGACAACTTAGGTTCTTCCAATGCTGCCGCTGTTTCGACTCCAAAGAAAGAAACATCGACCCATGAATGTGAGCGAATCAAAACTGCCGCCATTAGAAGAGAGAGCTTGATTGAAATATTTCAATCTGTTGCTGAGAGTGAAGCAGCAGCAGTCTTCAGACATCGAATGGACAGTCAGGTAAGAATACAACGATTACAATTATGTTTTCGTCTCTTCCTCTTACTGGACCCTCTTGACATTACTGATGACAGAAACGAGCGCGCTACAGAAGAGTTATCAGGCAGCACATGGATGTTGGCACGATAAAATCAAGAATCATCAGTCAGTCCATAAAATCAGCTAAAGAGCTCTTCCGAGACTTGCTGCTGCTGGCAAATAATGCGCTCGTCTTCTACTCGAGACGGACACGTGAGTACAAGGCAGCAATCTCTCTGAGACAACTAGTCATGAAAGAGTACAAGCTGCATTGTAGAGGGTACTGCCATGAAGCCACGTCGGCCTTCATTCCGTGCAACCCTCCGGTGAAACCACGGACAGCTCGTCCCCGCCCCCACCCTTGTCCTCCACCGTGCAAAGACAAGGCGCCTGAGAAAGCTCCCAGTACTGAGAACGTTGTTCCTAAACAATGTGATTCCGGTTTGAAGCAATCCTTGTTGAAGGCTAAGAAAGGGTTGAAGCGGCCGGCGAAGTTAAAATCTGAGTTGAGTGAGTCAACTCGTAAAAATACACCTTTAAAACAGAGAAAAAAAGTTCGGAGATGACTATGTTTTTATCTTCATAATTAAATATTGTGTAAGAGGAAAGAAGAAATTCATTTCATGTACAAAATTTTAATTATATTACTATTATCTTTCGTTTTCATGTATGAGATATTTGTCGTACGCAGCCAAAATTTGATTATTAGTATGATGTGATGTGTCTTAAAGTTCCATAGTAGAAACAATATCAATCTTTTTATTATTGGCTAATATTTGAGGAGTTATAATTGAGGATTACTACATTTTAATTAAGGCTTAATAAATTCTTAAGTGAAGACTTATTAATCCGAATTGTGATTAATTATCTCTAATCGCGTAAGTCTTCTAATTTTAATTAGTTAAAATTAATTATTGCATGTTGATAAAGTGACATGTAGTAAAGTTCCATAGTAATAGACAGTATCATTTTTTTTCTGAAATACTCATAATTTTGTGTTATACTCCTATCTTATGTTTTACATTATAGTATTATATTGGATGATATAATTATGAGATAAAAAAAAAAATGCTGAGTTCGATTCCACTTTTAATTTGGTTGCGATAGTGTGAGAAAGGGTCCAATTGGAAGGGTCTGATGTAGATGGGGAACAAGATCTGTGGGTAATTTGATTTTTTATTTTTATTTTGTTTATTCTTTCTTAATAGCATACTTAAAACAACTTTGTCTCAGAAATGAATTTGAAAAAGAAAAAATACATAATCTTTTCTCACGGATTAAAATTATACTTGCATTAAATTCTGAGGGGTGTTTATTGAATTGTTAAATTTTTGAAATGTTGGGGATATTTTCGACAAAAGCTGCAACGGTTAGGACACAAAATGTAATTTTTCTTACGCAACAGTGATAAATGTCAGGGGTGTATTCAACAAGGAATCTGGTGGAATTTAAAAGAATTCAGAATTCTTGATGTATTCAACACAGAATTAAAATATGTAATCTAATTTCAGTTGTATTCAACACAGAATTCAAATATAGAATCTAATTCTTCATGTATTGAACATTCTTTGGACATTGAATTCTGGCGGAATTTGGTGGAAATCATTCCAAAATTGTTAAGCATGAATTCCGACCTCCACCCCACCAGAATTCAGATTTGGTGAACATCCCAGCGCACGCTGGGACACCGCGACCACTGCTACTTTCCCCGCGCTCGCTGCGTTCCAGCACTCGCTTGAATGTTGGAGGAGTGGGAGGGGTGGGGCGGAGCCGGCGGTGGAGAAAAATCGGGAGTGGGAGGGATGATTGCGATTGGGGGGTGGGAGGGAAGGGGGGGGGGGGGGCGGCGATGGGAGGGATGATTGCTATGTGAGCAATTAGGGCTCGATAGGGGAGTTATCTAATTTGGGAATTTTTAATCCCATCGGACGCGGCGTACCAGCGCTCGCGCATTTTACGACGAATGCGGAGGTGCGTCGCTCGCTGAGTGTCCTCCAGCGAGCGCTGCGTCCCCGCGATCGCTGGATTGGTGGAATTCAATTTTTAAAATTCCTCGAGAATTCCACCCAATACCTTACAGAATTGGGAGAATTCTCAATTCCGTCCTTAAAAAATTTTCCACCAAATTTCTTGTTGAATACGCCCCTCTTAATATGAGATATTAACATTGGGTCGGAGTGGCCCATGGCCCAGTACATTGTTAAATCGAAAATTCTTGTATGGATGTACATGTACTACACCACTCCTCACATAATACTCCCTTCGTCCACGAAATAAATCTCTACTTATCGTAAAATATTTATCAACAAAAGAAATCCCTACTTATCTTTTTACAATCAAATCAAGTGGGACCTTACTATATTCACAACTACTTCCATTCTCATTTTATTTTTTCCACTCATAATCGGTGAGTCCTTTATTCTACTCACAACCACTTTAACTTTATTTCACCTTTTTCACTCATAACAAGTGGGGCCCTCATTCCACTCACAATAATTTTAACTACAATTCACTTTTACACTCAAGTAGGACCCCAATTCTACTCACAATAATTTTACCAACCTCTTAATCTCCGTGCCAATACTCAAATGGAGATTTATTTGGTGGAGGGAGAGAGTAATATTTTAATATTATTGTAGAGATCAAAATTTTAAGGAAATATTTTATTAATTTTAATATCTTATTTTATTATGGAATCTTATCATATCCATATTAAAGTAAGTTATTTAATTGATAAATATGTATTTATATGATGATAAATATCTATTTCTTTGGCAACAAGTAAAAGATATGCATAAATCTTTAAGAACCAATCAAATTGCGCCACCTCATCGCTCAAGCCCATGATGGAGTCCAAAGTCCACTTAACTTCTCTCTTCCTACAACTATAAATAGGGGTCTCTACACAACTTCAAATCACACCTAAAAATCATCTTCAAGAGCTCAAGAATTGAAGAGAGAAATTATCTAAGATTTCTCTTTCAATATTCAAGGTGTCCTGGCGAGATTCAAGGCGTTCTTCGTGGGAAACAACGCGTTCTTCGGCGGAAATATCTCAAGTGGCGTTTGATCCGGAAACAAGGCGAGAGTCCTCCAAGTCAACGTTATAAAGCTCGACGCTCAACGTTACTTCGGAAACAAGACAAAAGTCCACCGCATCAACACCACCAATCACAAAGCTCAAGTCAACGTCATCAAGTCAAAGATCAAGTCAAAGCTCAACGTTTACTTAGGAAGCAAGGCGAAAGTCATCTACGTCAACGTTATAAAGCTTGAAGATAAAGTCCAAAGAGATCAAGGAGGCATACTTCTTATCAAATCTCAAAGGCTATCAAGTCCAAGGAGGTCAAGGAGGCATACTTCTCCATCAAATCTCAAGGGCTGCTTGAAGACCGTTCGATGATCAACTTGAAGAGAAGAATCGGAGGATCAAATAGAGATTGAGCCCGCGCATATTCGATATTCTTATAATTGTATTCAAACTTATATTTATTTGAATAAATACATATTTTGTGTTTACAAATTTTGGCACGCCCAGTGGGACAATCTCTACCTCTCATCTCTTCTCTTCGCCAAATCCAAAGAAGATGTCTACAAGTCTTGAGGAGCAAATCGCGAAGTTGACAAAGCTTGCAGAAGGACTTGCCAAACGCTTAGAAGAACGAGATGTTCAACTCGCAAAGCTGGAAAATGCAAATACTTTGGATACGAGAAGCCAACAAGCAAAAAACGATAAAAAAGCTAAGCTTTTCATGGAGCCAAAAGATGGTGACAAATCTCTGACTAAGGAGCTTAAAGTCTTTTCCAATGGATCGATGCATGCCGATCAACTCAAAGCATTCATCAAGAAGACAATCAAGGACAAGTTCGAAGGGACCTCCAAATCATCATGGACTTATCAAGCCATACACTCAAAGGATTGAAAGCTTGAAGATGCCGATCGGCTATCAGCCTCCAAAGTTTCAACAATTTGATGGCAAAGGAAATCCAAAGCAACTATAGCCCACTTCGTGGAGACTTGCAACGACGCTGGAACATATGGAGATCACATGGTGAAACAGTCCGTACGTTCCTTGAAGGACAATGCCTTTGATTGGTATGCTGATTTGCAGCTAAATTCAATTGATAGTTGGGGGCAATTGCAGCAAGAATTCCTCAACCGCTTCTACAACACTCGAAGGACGGTGAGCATGGTCGAGCTTACAAAGTCAAACCAATGGAAAGAAGAGCCTGTCATCGACTACATCAATCGTTGGAGGGACTTAAACTTAAATTGCAAAGATAGATTGTCGGAAACTTCAGCAATTGAGATGTGCATCCAAGGCATGCATTGGAATCTCCGATACATCCTTAAAGGAATTCAGCCAAAGACCTTCGAAGAACTGGCTACAAGAGCTCACGACATGGAGTTAAGTTTAATTGCAAATGGAGTTGAAGATTTATCGATTCAAGAGGCTTACAACTTTGAAGAAAACCAAGAAACAATTCACGAGGGCAAATCTGTTGAAGAAACTCCAAGTGATGAAGAAGCTCCAAGTGAAGATGAAGAAGAGACTGCAAATTTAGTCACAAGTACTTCCCATGTATGTTGAAGTCCATGAAGACAAGTCGCTCCTTGATAAGAGCCTAAACTATCTACATAGCTCATAGATGCGAGCAAAAACCATCTAAACTTTTCGATCAAATAACTTCAAGTGTTCCTTGATAAGAGTCTAAACTGTCTACATCGCTCCTTGATAAGAGACTAAACTATCTACAATGCTCCATGACGCATGAGCCTAAACTGCATGTTACTCCTAGCCCACATAAGTATAAACTGTGTACGGCACCCCTCCTTAAAACTATAATCAAATTCTTTGAAGAATCGTCCAAGTCAAAGACTCCTTAACACGAGTATAAAATGTTTACAAATTCAAATCAAGTAAAGACTCATTGACACGAGTATAAAAGGTCTACAATTGAAATCAAATGGATGCTCCTTGATACGAGCATAAACTATCTAAAATCAAGTCCAAATTCAAGACTCCTTGAAACGAGTTTAAACTTTCTATCAAATTCAAGACTCCTTGAAACGAGTTTAAACTTTCTATCAAATTCAAGACTCCTTGAAACGAGTTTAAACTTTCTAACATATTCAAGAACTCCTTGAAACGAGTATAAACTTTCTTTCAAATTCAAAGAACTCCTTGAAACGAGTTTAAACTTTCTATCAAATTCAAGAACTCTTGATTATGAGTATAAACTATTCACAAGTTGAAGTTAAAGAACCCCTTGATATGAGTATAAACTATCTACCAAATTCAAATTTATCGAGACTCATTCATTTTCATGACAAGTCGTCCATGAACAAGTCTCGAGGGGGCATTTGTAGAGATCAAAATTTTAAGGAAATATTTTATTAATTTTAATATCTTATTTTATTATGGAATCTTATCATATCCATATTAAAGTAAGTTATTTAATTGATAAATATGTATTTATATGGTGATAAATATCTATTTCTTTGGCAACAAGTAAAAGATATGCATAAATCTTTAAGAACCAATCAAATTGCGTCACCTCATCGCTCAAGCCCATGATGGAGTCCAAAGCCCACTTAACTTCTCTCTTCCTACAACTATAAATAGGGGTCTCTACACAACTTCAAATCACACCTAAAACTCATCTTCAAGAGCTCAAGAATTGAAGAGAGAAATTATCTCTAAGATTTCTCTTTCAATACTCTTTCAATATTCAAGGTGTCCCGGCGAGATTCAAGGCGTTCTTCGTGGGAAGCAACGCGTTCTTCGGCGGAAATATCTCAAGTGGCGTTTGATCCGGAAACAAGGCGAGAGTCCTCCAAGTCAACATTATAAAGCTCGACGCTCAACGTTACTTCGGAAACAAGACAAAAGTCCACCGCATCAACACCACCAATCACAAAGCTCAAGTCAACGTCATCAAGTCAAAGCTCAACGTTACTTAGGAAGCAAGGCGAAAGTCATCTACGTCAACGTTATAAAGCTTGAAGATAAAGTCCAAAGAGATCAAGGAGGCATACTTCTTATCAAATTTCAAAGGCTATCAAGTCCAAGGAGGTCAAGGAGGCATACTTCTCCATCAAATCTCAAGGGCTGCTTGAAGACCGTTCGAGGATCAACTTAAAGAGAAGAATCAGAGGATCAAATAGAGATTGAGCCCGCGCATATTCGATATTCTTATAATTGTATTCAAACTTATATTTATTTGAATAAATACATATTTTGTGTTTACAATTATAATTATCTGTTAAAACTCACTATCAATTTACCCAGAAAGTCAAAATCGGAGATTTTTGTGTTAAGACGATTCAACAATGAGATTTGCTAAAAATTAAAATCAAATTTAATTATAAACATGTTACTTACCAAACAACTTTGATTTGAAATTTGACTCATCCCGCCGTAAAACTGTTCCACACAAGTTTTTACTTAAATTTGAAAAGAATGTCATTGGAATTACTTACCAAATTTGTCAAAATATTAGTTTATATCCATATTTTTATGTATAAAAAAGGATTAATTACATGTAAATATACAAACTATCACTGAATTCTAGATTTAAAAACAATCTAAGAAATTTGGAGTTTTTCTTTGAATTGTTAAGAACTAAAATTCGATATAATTTGTGTAAATATGTCAACTAACCAAATATAAAAAAATTATTCCGGTTATTTAAAAACAGCTTTTATATGAAGCGAAGACTACGAGAGACAAACTCAAAATAAACACTCATATATGTAAAATTCAGTTTGTTAATTTAAACTAAAAAAAAAAAAAAAAAAAAAAAAAAACTAGTCATGACTCACTATCATATAGTGGTACTTGTAAACTAACAATAAATTTAGAGCATATACATCCATATAGTCGTAACTGGGATTAAAATCCAAATTTTAGTCCACCCTTTTGATAAAAATGAAATTTGACTAACATTTGCACTTTAGGATGAATTTATCCTTAAAAATGAGGAAAAGGTGCGGTCGCGGTATCAACATTATGATATTGTTGGTACATTTGGTACAAACTGAGTCGTTTGTATCAAGTTGTACCAAAAAAATGTCCGTCAAACGATTGCTCCATTTTTAGTGATTTCATCGTTTTTCTGTTCCGTTCATCGCCTTAGGAAGTTAATTCCGATCGATTCCATCCCAAATTTCGTCCAAATCGCTCGGATTTTAGAGAAAATCTGATCGTGATTATTTCTAGGTTTTTTCCATAGTCAGGATGTTATTCACGTTTTACAGCGCCATCGTTGGGGTTTTTTTCGACACCACCATTGAGGTCGCCTTGATATTGCGACTCTGTTGGTGGTGATGGTGAAGCCTCGCCGTCGTTCTCCGGCTTTTTTTCCGATGCATGTGTTCGAGCTTGTTGTCGCGACTTTAATACTTTGGTACAAATGAATTCTGTTTGTAGCAACTGTACCACGACCACAATTTGACACAAATGACACTAATTAGACTGTTCGTCTCAACTGTACCAAAGTTGGAATAATTGGCACTAATAAGATTAAAATCGTACCAAATGTACCATAAAAAATTGAACTGGATTTAACACATTTGAGACTAATAAGACTAAATTCATACCAAATGTATCAATCCTGATACCCGCCCACGACCTGCCCTGCTCCGCCCTGCAAACCAACCCATAAGCTCTCCATTAAAAGTATTTTTATCCCAAATTCAAAAAAATGATCAAAATTGTGCTTTTGAAAAGAATAGGCCAAAATTTAAAATTTTAATATTCATAATGACTATTCAAAAGTTGACTCATAAATTTAAACTTGATTGAATTAACGGCGATTATAAAAAAAATTTCCGAACATTATATTATTAAGAATCGTAAGCAGGTAGATCTAAAGCACTCACGAATCTTACAATTACTCTTTTTTTGCTTCCAGAAACAAAGTTGAAAAGAAAAAGAAAACAAAAGAAAGAAAAAGATTCTCAAGCACTTAACAAATCTAAAGTATTTATTTACCCTAAAAACAATTTAAAAGAAAGTCTAAAAAAATATTTCAGCTTTTTCTGAAAAAGATGATTTGAGATATTAATTTTATTGGACCACATAACTCAGCTATATACATGTATACATAAATAAATAAAATTTTCTCTAGATAAAATATTTGAATAACTGAATCTAAGATAATAATAATATATAGATAGAGTTGCATTTGAGTGCATAAGTATGTATGGTGCATAATCCGATCCGATCCGCCTACACGTCTGTCCCGACTCGCGCGTGGGTCTTACGCGCCCAGTTTTTATTTTGATTTTGATTTTTTCAGATTTTTTTCCCCAGCGGAACCTTCGGCTCCGATTTTACGGCTTCGCCTTCGTTCCGATTACTAAAATAAAGATAATTGGCGTGCAACAATTTGGACTTTTTCGTCTCGCTCCGAGGCCTTCGGCTCCCCTCGTTCGAATTTTGACCAAAGAAGAAGCGGCAAACAAAAAAAAAATCTGGAAAAAAAAACCGGTCAAAGAGGGATTGACCCGAGTCGGATCGGGTAGGGTGGGCAGGCGGATATTGCATGGTGTAAATATTATAGCCAAGTTTTTGTCTAATATATATTCGTACCCTATCCTGACATATCAACTCATTTCCCCAAACAAACTAGTCTCGATAGATATCATAAGAAGATGATTTTGTTCAACAAAAACAAAAATATATAAGATGATTTTGTCATAAAACTAAGAACCCTAACTTATAATAATGTGAAAACGTGCCTCTTATTAAGAAGAGATGTTCTTAAAAGAAGCTCAAGTTTGAAGACGCACGCTATTGTAATAATTTTCCTCGTGCGTACCGTTCCTAATATTATCTTCTAATTTAGAAATGGCTTGCTATCTTAAACAAATCATGATAAAAAAGAGAGAAAAAAAAAAAAAAACCAATTTTTCCAATTGAGCCCTTGATTTTACTTCAATCCCAAAAAAATTGTTGATATTATTGCAATTTAAAGCCCAATAATTGAGGTGATTTGCAATGTAGACTCATTTGAGAGAAATGTAGGAAAATAACATTTTAAGGTTGAAATGATTATTATAACACATTTTGATAAAAAGTTACAAAAAATAGTACTTCTGCGCATGTATGCCTCTATTTTTATTTTGTTTTCACATATTCTAAAATATTAATTCACATTATTATACGTGTGACCTTCAAATAATTGTGATTTCATAAATTTCTTCTGCGAAAGCACATGTACGCATCTGTGTTTTCACATATTATGCTGATAAAATTTGAATTCACATATTATTATACGTGTGATTTTCACATAGTTGTGATTTCACTAATGTTCTTCTATGAAAACGCATGTACATATATGTGTTTTCACATATTTGATGTAATTCATATTTGAAAATTTAAGAATTGACAACTGATTTACATAAGAAAATGAGAAATCGAGGAAAAACGGGTAAAAATATCTAAAAGTACAATTTTTATTAGTTTTTTACTAATTGTGCTAAAATTAGACTTTTTAATCGATAAAATACTATTTTTCTACTTCTCCCCTATTGTTTTTTAATTCAGACATTCCTAAATTTTTACAAAGACTGGAGTTGAAAAATTATATAAATTCAAAACTATGGTTCCTTTTAAAACTCATTATTTGGATTGCCCTCTTGCGTTGTCAATTACGAAACATATATATATTTAACCCTTCGTAGAAAAGATTTATTTTATCAAGGTTCATTATATTCCTCACACACCATCACTTTAGACATTTGTACAATAATCAAGAAACCACTGCGGCTGCAAAATATGGTAAAAATTAAAAAGTTAACACAACCGCAAATACATTTCCAATAAAATTCAAGTTAATAAAAATGGAATGCAGCATTGACTAGTGTTGCATGAAAAATAAAATTGACCAATTAGAAAGCAACAACACTATACATTGCATGGAGAGCACGTGCAGAAACAAGACCCCGGTTTGCTGGAAAAAAAAAAAGTTAACAAATTAATTACCTCGTAATACTTACTTTATTGTACTAATAAATTCACAAACATTAAACAAAGTATTATTTCATTACATTGTATGACTCCAGCTGTACCATACCGACTCATGTAGTAATTATTGAGGAGTGAGACACCCACTAAATTATACTCCAAAATGGGCCACACCTCTACATATACATTCATTGATAG
The DNA here is from genome assembly GCA_029490685.1 of Schizonepeta tenuifolia. Taxonomy (NCBI): domain Eukaryota; kingdom Viridiplantae; phylum Streptophyta; class Magnoliopsida; order Lamiales; family Lamiaceae; genus Schizonepeta; species Schizonepeta tenuifolia. Next base: position 68,456,921 of record CM055956.1, on the reverse strand, counting down.
GTCAAAATATTTTAATGCTTTATTATTTAGATAATACTCATATACTAATTAGGACTTTGCAGAAGTTGTTGTGGCAGGTTAATTAATTACGTTTGCTACAAAATATTTGGTGATGCCACCTTTGTTTGGTACAATGTTAAGTCACCAGTTTGAGGACATTAATGACTCTCACTTTTAAGAAATTTATAAATTTGTGTGGACCTTTTTAGTAGGTCATATCTAAAATTATGAGTATTATTATTATATTTTTTATAACGAGTGTAATCGGTTGCCACTATTTAAGGTGTATATTGATGAATTTTGATTGTGGGTGATAACTAATATCTCCATGTTACAAAAATTTACACTTACAAAATTAAGTGCCACAGATTCAGATGAAATTCGAATTTATTTTTTCACCTCAAGAATAAGAATTGTCACATCTATATATTGTTTACAATAAAGCTATCCGGACATACTATGTCCAAACATAATCGGTTCGATTAAGTAAAAAACAAAATTTACATAAATTTTAATTAATATTTTTTTTCATTATTTTTGGCCATTTATGAATGTACAATAATACCCTTTTTGAATTTTAATTAGAAGAGAAGATAAGATGTTTATTTCGATGAACTATGGTCTTAATTAATACAATTTTAATTAGGAAGATATATTCTTTCGGGGATGAGAGGGAAAATTTTGAGGGAAAGTGAATGTGGTGTAATACCGCCAGTTTTTTTTTCTTGATCGAACCGATTATGTCCGAACATACTATGTTCGAATAACATCGCTCGTATGTTTAATACATAGATCACTCTTTATACACAGAACCAAATATAGGCCAGCCGAAAATTTGCCTTTTTCTATTTTTTCCTCTTTATATTTTTCTAGGAAATGTTTTTATGATATGTTTATAATATTATAAATATGTTTTTTTTTTGGTTTTTTTATCCTATTTTTGGGTGGCAAAATAGTCATTTACATAGCATGGCTTTTGTCAACGGAAATTTGGTTACCTATCAACGTTTTTTCTTTTTAATTCCAAATAGTGAAGTTCAAACTAGGGGTTGTTAAGGTCGGTGTTTAGTGGTTGTTAATTTCATATTTTCTACACTAAAAATCTAAATAAGTTGGAAGCTAGAGAAATGGTGGGTGTCCCAGATTGACGTATTGACAATTACACATACCCAAAGAAGAAAAAACAGAAGAAGTTTTATAATAGTTCCTTAAATCATAAGATAAGAAATATATTCTTATCCTTTCACAAAAATAAGCAAGTCCACAAAATGAGAACTTTCTTAATTTCTTTTCAAAATACTATCCAAACAAGTCTACTTCACCCCTTTATTTTCCTCAATCTCTACCATTCAATGATTCACACGCACAAATTAAAGTGATAGACGCGCGCATCATTTTCTAAATTTCCTTCGATAGTATAATTTTCAAATCGATTCAATTTTATTGATGATGCTCTTGGATAACAGTTCACGCAAATTTTCGATATTTTGAAATTCTATATGAGAGTTTTTCTTTTGCTTAGAACCTCTTTGTGTGACAATGCAACACACATTATGCATGTGTATGCAAATGTGAAATCATTTTTTTTTTGGGGAAATCTCACTGTTATGTGACTAGATGATTTTTTATAGGTGTGTTAAGTCGATTTTTTTTTATATATATATTTTCCTTAATTGGGTTGTTTTTAAAAATACTTCACTATACCCTAAGAGGTGATCTCCTGTGCAGCAGGTCGCATGGATCCTGTGACCAGATCCGGATCGGGTTGATCTGTTGGTCAACAGTCATTTTTTTTCTCGCTCCGCCTTCGTCTCCGATTTTACGGCTCCGCCTTCGCTTTGATTACTAATATAAGGATAATTGTCGGTCAACAATTTGGATTCATTCGGCTCACTCTGCGGCCTTCGGCTCACTTCGCTCGAATTTTGACCAAAGAAGAAGCGGCAAATAAAAAATGAAGAAGCAAAAAAAAAGAAGAGGGATACAAAATCTGAAAATTTTAAAAAAAAATTGAAAAAAAAAAATCGTGCACCCCACGCGCGATCGCATGGGGTGAGGCAGATCACATTTGAGTTATTGCCATATCGTAACTGCAATAAGACTGGTTGTATAATTTCTGACAAATCGTGAATTTTACAAGTGAAGAAATTCTTTTTTTGGGGGGGGGGGGGGGTAGGCTACTTTTCCAAGTTTAATACTTCCTCCGTTCACGAAATGATTGCCACATTTTGGAGAACATGAGTTTTAAGAAGATGGTAGGAAGTAGTGAATTTTGTGAGTGGAGTAAGGGTCCCACAATAAATGTGAGTAAAGTAGCAAAAGTGGAAACCATTTCATGGACAAACTTAAATAGCAAAAGTGACAACCATTTTGTAGATGGAGGGAGTAAAACGAAGTTAAGGTTGTGCAATGATAAAGGTCTATAATTCAAATTATACTACTCCCATTTGCTTAAAACTAAACTAATGGGTTACTATTGATCTTATTACCAACACGCTATACATCCAATTAAATTATTACAATATTATCATATTAAGAATTGTTGTCAGTTATCATTGAATACAAACAAGTAACTAAATTAGCAAAAGCTACTACAACGCGAGTTTACTAATATTAGAAGCAATAAAGTTGTAAAGCCTCATTTTAGTAATTGTTGTTTGGCAAAAATAACATAATTTTGCTTTAATTGACTGAAAGTGCACCATGTCACGAGTTTCATTCATGCAAATGCAATTTCACGAAATTTACATGATGTTTTGAATTTTTAAATTTTAACCCACACGTGAATTTTTCTTGTTTTTTCTCCTTGAAAAATACATGAAAGATTTTCGTTCTTCTTTCATTTTCATAATTCAATTATGTTACAATTTTTGGATTCAGATGATTACTTATTGATCATACAGCTCCACGCCTTCTTCTGTGTGGTTGAGACTGTTAACATATGGTATCGAAAATTATTAGAAAATAATAAGAATCGAAGCCCATATTCATGAGCTCGACTGCTCGAGCCACCTTCGCAATTAACTTAGTAAAAAATCGGAGATTTGAGTCATGTATGCGTTGAAACTAAATAAAATCAATTGATACACACAATATCAAATTGAAATGCATGAAAGCTATATATGTATGCAATTCAAAATGAGTTGAGTGTATATAATTATTGTATATCGATAAATAATAGTAGTACTAGTAATTTATTTAGTTCACTTGGCTCGAATGGGGTAGCACACCCCTAATTCCTAGCTAAACAAACTCATTGGTTTCCAAAATTAATTAAAACCAGGATATTTATTAAATTTATCACTATTCATTGTAACGCTCAAACTTTTATAGAAACCATGCAAAAATTGATTATTTTTCAGAACAACGTGTCTGTAGGGGCAAATTAACGTCAACAGCTCCAATAAAACCAACCTTTTAATGTTGTAAACACACTGTTAAGCCACAGTGTTTTTTTTTTCTTAATTTTGGATTAAAGTCGTATTGATAATTACTTTAAGTCAAGGGATGCCAGTTTAGACTATATAGCTTAATTAACTCGTACAGTGACAATCTAGTGATTGACTTTGAATGGTCTTACTCTAGGAAATCAATTTTTTTTTTCAATTTAATTTGCTAATGAATTAACTCATAAGTCAATTAATTTAACTTGGAAGTATAAACCAGTAAAGGAATTAATTCATTATTTCGTTTCCGAGCATAATTTATACGTTTGCCAGCGAATATATATATACTACATACTAGTATCAAATGAAATCATGTACTCCATTTATTTTAAGATAATACAGTAGTAGCAAACAATCAAACACATATCAATATGATAAAAATAAGCTGCGCTTTAATTTTATTGTATTTTGTAGACTTAATTGATCCCATTATAAATTAATTATGATGTATTTGAATAAAAAATAATAATTCTTTCTAATGAATAACATATATTAACGTGGACAACACTAGAGATTGCTCATAAGCGGTGAGCACTCTCTGCATTATGCATACATGTATTTAAGGGGGAATTATAAATTCCATTTTCTAAAACCTATATCACCTTTTTTACTTTGTCTGACTGATCATATAATGTGTCTAAAATAGTACTACAAGCCAATTAAATTATAAAAAGAGTAATGATATTCGGATACACTGTGGTCAGCCACACGCGTAAAAAAAGAAAAATTAACTGTAAAAATGGAAATAATCACATTTCCCCCCTAGGGTTTATGCTTCCCAATATATTTTCATTTTTAAAACCTATATTATCATTTTTAGCGCGTGTGGCTGGCCACAGTGTGTCCGAATATCATTACCCAGTAAAAAAAATACTATACAAATATTATCTATTTTCCTGATTTTATTCATAACCTTTAAAAGTTGTTTCCAAATATACAAATTAAAAGATTTCTTTGCAATTTTTTCATACTATGTTTTTTAATTTGTGTATTATGCTTTCCCCTAAAAAAGAAAACCTAACATATATATTTCATAAAAAATACGACGTCAACAACCATGTTTACTAGTATTTGAAATGTTATCTGAGGTAAATTTTTGTGAGTTAATTAATGTGACAAATCTCAATAAGAAAGAACCAATTACATAGGTCCTCTTTTTGGGACAATAAATACAAGTCAACAAATCCTAATTTGTCCCATCCAAATCTATGTTTGTCTATTTCCATGTGATAATTACTCCAGCCTAGGCTCCTACCGAATCTTAACTTCTATCACAATTACTCTTCTCCTCACTTTCTTCCTCCCCTACACATAGATAAGAACACGAAAATGAAATATTAATCCGCATTAACTATATACAAAATTTAATCTAATAATATTCAAACTCTATACAATTGTTATGTTATTAAATATTCATACCTTTTGTTCTATCTGAAGTTTATTTTATTCATATTAGTACGTGTACGTCATCTATAACCATTTTCATTGTATTACCCGATTAATTGCGATTTTTTGAAAATATTATGCACTTAAAATTATATTTTACAAATTAATTCGCATGTATTAGTTATAAGAGTAATGATATTCAGACATACTGCGCTCTAAAAATGGTATATAAGTTTTGAAAACGAAAATATACCCTAATTGGAAAACATAAACCCTATAGGGGAAATGTGATTATTTCAATTTTTACAGTTAACTTTCCTTTTTTTCACTTGTGTGACTGGCCACAGTGTATTCGAATATCATTAGTTTAGTTATAATTATACAATATAAAAAAAATATTTGGAATGCGTAGACACATTTATTATTATACACCTCATGATAAAGCATTGATCTGAACTACTAGTACTAATTAAATGGTGTAACAAATAAATAATTAGTAATTAATTGGAGTGTTAATTAAATGGAAAGTTGGCGTATAAATATTGGAGTGCTCTCCAACGAATTATTGCGATTATTTTATTTAAGATTATTTCGCCGATTTGTACGTGTTTTCTTCTTGTTCCTTCTTCCTCTTCCTCTGTCAACTCCGCTCTCTCTCTCTCTCTCTCTCTCTCTCCCCCCCTCCCTCTCTCTCTAACACGCAGACACATAAGCGTTGTGCATACGTATACATACACTTGTTTTTGTATCAATTACTTTTTTTATTCTCCGAATCTATCTATTGCAATTACGTCATATGTTTGAAGTGCAAACGTTAAGAATGAAGCGGTGAAGGCAATATCGGAGGTGATTTCAGCTGGAATTTAAGCATCTGTTTGTCGCGAGCGCCTCGGATTTATCGAATCGGTTGCTTGAAGGTCAGTGTGTGTGTGTTTGTTATGTTCCTGATGATTGAAATCTTCGTTTTATTTGTTTTCATTTCATTTTCTTTCTACTTTTGCTATTCTGTTATGCCTTATGTGATTGATGTGGATAGAAGGTCGATTCTACCTATTGCGGATTGTGCTGGTTGAATATATGAAGCTTGCGAAATTTTATCTGTGATTTTGGCGTGGAATGCGATGCCTTAATTTAATTTCAGTTGTTCTCTTACTCGTTCACATCGAAACAGTAAACTAGAAATTCTTAACCATATTCAATCAATTTGAAGTTCGTTTCATGGATGGTGAAAGTTTAGTTACTGTGTGAACTGCTCGTTTTGTGATTTGGTTTCCAGTTTTCATATCAATTTCACTATGGCGAATTATCGAATAAAAATTGAAATCCTGATTTTGAGCCCTATTTCATTGCTGAGTTCAAGTTGAACTAGCTACTTATATCCTGTTCTGGTTTAAGAAGATATTAGCAACAATTAATAGAAATAAAAAGATTCAATAATTGGGGTAAGATATATGAAGCTTGCGAAATTTTATCTGTATTTATTGCATGGATATTTTTGCGAACCTGTGTGACATCAGGAAGTGTTACTTTGCATACTTAATCCTATGTGAGCAACGATGATAACAAGATATAATAAGTGCACCACCAGTATCTCATGCCATTTGCATGTCAGAGCTTCATTCCGCATAGATGCAGGAGTTGTAAAATCCTTAGTTAAGACAGTACGAGAATCAACAAGTTGACAAATAATCATCTAGATCGAAAATACCGTCTGCTACTATTGCATATGGTGCTGATTTTTGTAACTACTGACTAGCCCCTTTTTGTGTGATTTTCGAGATTTAGTTCTGAATATGAGCACCAAGATGGGTTTGTGATGGTGATTTTGTGATTTGTAATGTGATTCCCTCTTTTCTGTTTTCCAATTATGATGAATCTGACCTACTGTGATAAATAGATAAGGACAGTGATCATTTCACTTTTATTGTAAACCATGTGTCAGCTAGAATTCACTGACCTTTCTGCAAAGTGTTATATTATGTATCATAGTATTAATATCAGATATATTTGCATTTATTGTAGCCTTTTTATCAGAGATTGAAAAAGCATATGAGAGGATCGACATCATGGAGGTGGCTAATCAAGAAAAGACATTTCTTATTTGATGGGGTAAGTGATTTGGCAGAGTTGCTTTCATATATTTTGGTTCATGCAAAGATAAATTGTACTGATCTTAGGGGTTTTTTTGAATAATCAAGTCGTTCAACTTTGTTAAGTTGGAGCAGTATTATGTATCTATGTCGAATGCTTGACGTTGATAAAAAATGCAGGGAATATTTGGGGGAAAGATGAATCAGCTGCCGTTTATGGGAGTTATCTGTTCAGTTATGTTATTCGTCATATACAGGACCACAAATTATCAGTACCAACAAACAGAGGTATGACAATGCAGAATTTGCTAAATTACTTTGGTTGTCTGCGATGAACCTGGTTTGTTTTATTTAATTTTTTTATGTATACTAGTATATGATGTGTAATACTCTAGACCTTTTCTTGCCCTTCCTATCAGATGGAGTCAAAATTGCAACCTTTCTACACATCAAAGGTATGCAATTGTAACGATCTCAATGTCATTTATTTAATGAAAGAGTTGTGATAAGATTATTCTCTTCCTTTCTTTATATAACTCGTCCATTCATTGTGCTTTGTTTTGTTCTTTTTTTTTTACCTTTCTGCTGTTAAGGTTCTATTGATATTTTTATCCAGGAGTCTCCTGTAGATACAACAAGATTGAATAGTCTGCCTCGTGGTATAGTTGAAGCAAGGTCAGACCTGGAGTTAAAGCCTTTATGGACAACAAGTAGTTATAAGTCACAGGTATTACTTTATGGTAACACTCACTTATCTCATTGATTAATCAATGATCAAAAATTTGAATCATTGATTGTTGATGACAATATAACCTTTCCTGCACACCCATCTTTCTGATGATCCATTTTCTGAAATTTTAGATAAGTGAAAGGAAATCTAACAATTTGCTAGCAATGGCCGTTGGAATTAAACAAAAGAAGAATGTCTGCACTATTGTTGATAAGGTACACATGTCTTTATATTCAAAAGCTGAAAATTTCTGATCAATAAAGAGATGAACTCGGATTGCCAGTTGCATAATTTTTCTGGATTCAGTTTCGTCCAGAGAATTTTACTATTATTCTGTTCCACTATGACGGAAACGTGGATGGCTGGTCGGACCTGGAATGGAGTAGGGAAGCTGTACATATAGTAGCTCACAATCAAACAAAATGGTAAAAATAGAATGCGTACAAGTTCAAACTTATGTATTGCTGAGCTTCTCAGTTTTAAGTATTATCTTTCCAACAAGTTTCCAAAGGCTGGCATATGGTCAAACCAAGAGTTAATGATCGCTCTTGAATTGACGTAGATGCTGCTTCAAGAGTGTGAGATTTTGATCCAATGTGATACTTTTTAATAAATTGTGTTTTCATGCACAGGTGGTTTGCAAAACGCTTCTTACACCCTTCCGTTGTGTCTATTTATGATTACATATTCCTATGGGATGAAGATTTGGGGGTAAAACATTTCCATCCTGGAAGGTACAGTTGCATTCTGATACAAAATTTCATCTATTGGCAATTTCATGAGTTTCCCTTTACACCTTTAATTCTGGAATACTTCTTTCTATTTGTCCCTTGGACTTTACATTATCCTACTTATAATAACTATTTTGCTCTTAGTAGAAAGTCCAGTAGTTACAATTTACGAGCTTGACACAATTACTTGCTTAAGTTAGGTACTTCAGATATCGCATGTAACCTGAGAATAGAAATTTATTTGGGGATCTTAATACTTCTTTCTTTTCCAAATAATTAACCTTTTATTCTGCAAATAAATCACCTTATGGTTTATTCTCCGATTCATCCAATGTACAGTCTCATGTTTAAGTAACATTCCAACCATAAGGTTAACCTATCTTTACTGAACGCTCAATATTCTAGTAGGTTTGGTCTTCCATTTCTCCTAACTCTCTTTCCTCAGGTATCTGCAAATTGTAAAATCAGAAGGACTCGAAATATCTCAGCCTGCTTTGGATCCAAATTCTACTGGCATACATCACAGGATCACAATAAGAAATAGAATGAAGATATTTCACAAGTATGTGCAAAATCTGCTCAGTCTAACTTCTTAATTCCATATGTGGTTTTATTGGTTCTTATATATTTCGTTTCAAGCAGAAGAGTCTATGATGTCAGAGGTAGCACAAAATGTTCAGATGATAGTGAGGGGCCACCATGCACTGGGTAAGTTATTATTTTCTGAAACTTATCTAATTGTGTACACTTTGTATTTACTATTTAGTATACAAACCAAGAAATACATTGTTGCCTGCCATGAACTTGTATTTCTCTCTTTTTCTGGACCTTTCCTCTATGTATATGGCTATCTAAACCAAATATCCCAAAAATTCGATAGAGCACACAGGGCATATAGTACCTTCTTATTTTTCTGAAGGCATAGACACATGTTGATCGCTCGCAATCTTTTTGCAGATTTGTGGAAGGAATGGCCCCTGTATTTTCAAAATCAGCTTGGCATTGTGCCTGGCATTTGATACAGGTAACTTTTGGTGTTGCCCCAAACTGATTTCTTGTGCTTAGCTCAAAAGTTGAAACATGCAATCATGAGCAAATTATCCACAATATTTTCGTCAACATATACATCATGAATTAATCACAATGCTCGAGTCTGTGCTGAGGTTGGCAAAAAGCTTCAAAATTAAAATAATTAGTATTGAACGCAGTTGCCATAGAAGAACAGGTCATTTTTGTGATAATATATTTCCTTTCATCTTTTACCACCCATCTAGGAAGGCCTCCGGATCCAAATTGCAGTGACTTTATAAGTCTTCTTTACCAACTAATGGTTATCCACCATGTTTCACTTTCACTAATGAAAACATCTGCAGTGGGTATAGCTCTGTCATCGAACATACTACGTTAAAATCTAGCTATTAAACTTCCAGCCTGAAGTATCAGATTTAATCTACGTTCACTTTAATTTATAAAGTGTGGTATTGCCATCCCAGTGCTGTTGATCTTACAGTTTTCCCTTCATTTCAGAATGATCTTGTTCATGGATGGGGAATGGATATGAAACTCGGTTATTGTGCACAGGTAAGAAGACTCCATGTGTTTATTTCTAAGAATGTTGTTTTCTATGAAGATGAACTATAGATTAGTGTACTTCTACTACGCGGTGGAACCTTGTTGAACTTCTACTCAAGAAAATTTTATCTCATGTTCTTTTCATGGGGAATTTTGAAAATATCGTGTCGACTAATAGGCCAACAAAAACTTTACAGATTCATGCTTGGCATTATTATATTTTACTTATTTTGATATGTTTGAAACTTTTCAGGGGGATCGTACCCAAAAGGTGGGAGTAGTTGATAGTGAGTACATAGTTCATCAGAGTATACAAACTTTGGGTGGGCAGTCTGCGAAAAAGGTGATCTACTTAACTTCCCTCTATTTAAATGAGTTGCTACACCTGAATAGTCTCCCAAATATGTTCTTTATCTTTATAGACGAGATTGTATTACTTTTTCTATTTTCCTTTGTTTCTGGCCAATACCTGCTTTTTTTTTTTCGTGCTTTGTGTGTTTGTATTTGGGAACCCATATCTTGAGCTAAAGACAAGAAAATTTATTCGGTCGTTGCGATCATATCATCAGCACAGCTTCTCGAGTTTGATGACCCTTTTCAGTTCATTGTGAGTTGATGTTTTAAAATTCATGCAGGTCAAGAAACCTGAAGAGACGGTCAAGGTATATCATTCATCACTTGTGTTTATTTTTTCCAATTTCTTCTGCCTTTTTACCTTTTAAATAACTGTCGAGTAGTCTTTCTAAAGTTTGCTAGTACTGATTCTTTCTTCTTTCCATCTCGTTTCTTGTATATACAGAGGCATCCTGTTGACGTTAGATCAGAGGTGAGAAGTATGATTTGTTATTCGACCACTTGTTTTCATAAGCATCCCATCCAATCTTGTGACTGACTGATTCTTCCAGATAAACAGGATCGATCGTGGCATAATTTAGCAGAATACACTTTTGTTGTTCTAATGTTCTTGTATGGTCTATCCTAATGCAGATTAGGAGGCAATCAACGATAGAGCTTCAAAAATTCAAGGAGAGATGGGAACGAGCCATAAAGGAGGACAAGAGGTGGGTCGATCCATTTCCTCCAAGCCCAATGCGGAAGCTTAGGCGCAACCGTAAGCGTGGTTATTCCAAGGTCTAACTAGGCAAGCTCATTGTACATTTTCTCAGTCTATGTCGGGCGAAATATCGATTCACGTAATTATTTTAGTTTTTAGTGTTCATATTTTCGCCCGACTCAGCCGTTGATCTGGTCTGTCAACTGAATCTAGAAGGTAAAGCTTGCAAGAGGATCATCAACATGCTTACACACCATCACAGCGGTCAGATTTAGGGACTGATTCTCAAATCAATCATAATTTTCATAGGAGTACATCATTTCATTAATTATAATTTCAATCAAAAGTATTATCACTGTCTATTTTTCTCTGTACTTCCCAAGAACATTAGAGTAGATAGGAATGATATTTACATTGAATACTTCAATTTTTTGTAGATAGCTTTTTGGTACAGATATATGCAGACAGGAATGATATTTACATTGAATACTTCAATTTTTTGTAGATAGCTTTTTGGTACAGATATATGCAGACAATTCTTCTTCTTTTTTTTTTCTTTTTTTTTTTCCCTATGTAATAGCATTGGGTCGATCAATAGGGTCAAGGTTGTTGGAAAATTTATGCAATGATTCAGGTGGCTCTGTTTGAGATTCTTGACTATGCATGCCTTTTGACGTGCAAACGGATGAAGAAAGCTCGAGAACCAACACTTTCTAGGTCGAGAATAATATTTTATACACGTTCATAGCAACTTTGTGTTGTTATGACTTGGCGTATACAGATTATACTGAAAAGCGAGATATAATTTGGAAACATTTCGAAATGTTTTATACTAAAAAAAGAAAAAGGACCAGACGAAATGTGATACAAAAGGAGAAACTAGGAGGGGAATTCAATATTTCGAGTTATCACAATTTAGGGAATATTAGGTCATAAGAAAATACACTCAGTATAAGATGATTTGAGTTTAATTTACATAATGCATAGGCCCTTTCATAGCTTTGAAACCGGCAAGCCTGCAACAAAGTAGGAATTTCATGTTTAAAGGTTTGGTAAGAAATTCAGACTACACAAGTTAAGGTGCCATTATAGTTACCTAAAGCTTTGGAGTTCACAATACTAGGGCATGCTGGAGGCGGTGGAGAGTTCTCATTCAAGAACGCGTCCACGTTGTTCGGATTGGCCCACGTCGGGTACCCTTTTATCTTTCCCTGTAATGAAATACGAGATGAAATACCATATGTTAGTCGTGAAAAGTTTGAGGTGATCCGTTTAAGAGCGGTGGTGACATCATACCAGGACATTAAGCGCGGCCAGTGTTGCCATTCCTTCACGAGTCCACTGCACGTGCAATGTTGTCGATAGAATGAAACACGAAACGTAGCAAGAATAATCAGACATATAAAGATCGTAACTAGTTGATTACCTTTGAAGCAGAGGCAATGTGAGGCACAACAACAGCATTCTTCATGTCTGCTAGCCCCGGCTTCATATAAGGCTCTTCCTAATAGAAATTCATGAGAAATCGAACCCATTAATTCTATGTCGTGCATATGGTCAATAAATCAACATGATCGGTATACCTCAAAGACATCAAGGCCAACTCGAAACATAGGATTCGCTCTCAAGTGGTCGACCAGAGCTGCCTCATCAATAACAGGTCCCCTGCTGCAGTTTATAAGGATGGCTTCCTTTTTCATCTTGGCTAGCCTCTCCTTATTCACTAGATGATAAGTCGTTTTATCTAACACCGGATGAAGACTTATCTGTGCACGAGCGCTTGCATTGTTATTTGTTAAGAACAGAGCATGAGAATCACTTTACACACACAAACAACATAACAGCCTCCTACCACATCAGCCTCGCGGAGCACCTCATCCATCGATGAGGCCCTTTTCCACGTCACCAGCTGCTCCCCGTTGGCTTTCAAGAACTGCCCGTAGGCTGTAACGAACTTTTCAAGACGAGTGGATTGGTAGAGATCGTAGTAGATTAAGTTCATCTTGAACCCTTCAACCTATTTCATATTTGGTCTTCATTATCAGAAGAAGAAGAGTTGCAGACAAACACAACAGTTCATTCATGCATGAAACATTATTTATTACCCTAATTGTGTAATAATCAACCATAACAATTAATTATTAACCAAAAATTGCAATTAAATATAAAAAATAAATTAGAAAGCCCTAATAGAATTAATGAATCCTAATTAATAGTTGTAAAATAAAATAAAATACAAGATATTGGAATTAAAAGAACAAAAAAAATTAATAGTGCAACACCAGATCGAATCCTCTATTGCCACTCTATATTCTTCTATTGCTTTAAAAAGGAGATGACACGTGGCATAATTAATGGCGTAAGATTTAAGAAATATATATATCCTAAATCTTGAACCCTTAGTCATGCCATGTGTCATTTCCTTATCAAAGCAATAGGAGTTGTCACATGGAGAGACAGTCCGGTTTGGTGCGACACAGGTGGAACAACGAAAGCGCGATAAAGTAAATGATCAAAGAGGTGAAAGTGTACCATCATTCTAGCATAAGCTGATCCAATACGACCTGCTCCAATCACTCCAACAGTTTGCCCCTTAAGTAAGTTCCCTACAAAACTGCCAACAAAATCAAATTAAGCATGCATATATATATACACAATACAATCAAGAAAAGAAGATGAGAAGCAAACGAAGTCGTTTTATACATAATAACGTAAATCAAGAAAAGAAGACGAGGAGACATACAGATGAGGAAGCCATCCATCATACAAGCCGGCCCTCATGAACTCATCGGCTTCCACAATTCTTCTAGCTGCGGCTAAACTAAGCGAAGCTGCTAGCTCTGCTGTAGTTTCTGTCAGCACTCCCTTCATATTCAAGAAAGTACTAAACATAATTAGTTAAACAAGTAGGATTATATGCAATCAGAGATCATATAATTACGTACAGGTGTATTTCCAACAGCAACACCGTATTTGTTAGCAGCATCGACATCAACGTTGTTGTATCCCACAGCCATGTTGCTGAAGGCTGTGCCTCCTGCTCTGCTCAATGCAGAAAACAATGTCTCCCCCCAATCCTCAGTCAGCTGAACAAATGAAACCAAACACATATTTATCCAAATTAAGTAACTATGTGTGTGTGACAGAGAGAGAGAGAGAGAGAAAGAGAGAGAGAAGTTGACCTGTCCAATAACTCCATCACACTTATTGCCGATCAAAGAAATGATGTCTTCAACAGATAGTATGGTTTTCTTCTCAGTGCATATCTGCAGAAATTAATCCAAGATATATCAAAAAAATGCAAACAAAAAATTAGTGATAAATATATATGTTATTGGATAGTAGTTAATATTACTTCTAGACGGCAATCTTGATCAACCAAGAGATTAATCCAACGGCTTCCTGGCATAGACTTGGTGCTAATAACTCTATATTTTCCATTAGGGTTGTACACTTCAACTTGCAACGGTCTCGCCATGGATGATATGATTCACACACACTCAATGAGTGTGTTTGTCTTAATTATGTAGTTGTAAATTGTGAGTGTATAAATATATATACTTGTTGATTATATTGGATGAAAAGAGTTAAAAGGGAGAAGGTAAATTGATGATTATGCATGAAATTATATAGTAAATGTATATATAAATGATAAGATGGAGAGTGTGAATGGTTATGGTCCTCTCATTTGGCATGAGATAATCAAGTATATGGAGTGGCGCCACGTAAGAGATATAGGAGATGATGATCTATGTATGTATATGGTGTGGAGTGCACTGATTTTGGCATATATTATTCTCAATATATTACTATTATAAAAATATGTATTTTCTAACAATGAATATTTTTACTTCTTTATTTAAAAAAAAATAAAATAAGTTAGTCGTTTGACATCTATGTTAACGATGAATTATGATATGAACCATCTTTAGCTAGTGTGGGAAATATGAACCAATCTGGTCCTCATCTTCATTAAATGGATAGCTAAGATCAATTTCCACGATGAATAATTCTTTTACATAATTTCATCAATGTATAGTTGTAATAATGTATTTTAATTATTGTCATAATGCATTGCGTTTTCTATATAGAGTGCTATACATATAATCCATTCGTATATAAATCGTAAATTGATTCTCTTTTTCCTTTATATATAGAGGTAATAGTGCAAAATAGTTCTTTTTCTAGCAAAAAATGTTAAAATGTCACTCTCATTTTAAAAGTTGTAGAATAGCCTTTTAGTTTATAAAATGACATAAATACCCTTAATGAATATACAAGAATGTTAACTTTAATTTGAATCATACAAGAAGACTAGTTTCTTGAACGAATTTCCGGCGGAAATTTTCGCCAAAAAAATTCCGGCCAACAATTTCCGGCCAAAAAATTCCGACGAAAATTTTCCGGCAAAAATTTGAATCATACACGAAGCCTAACTTCATGTACGCATCATACATGAAAACTAATCTTCGTGTATGCATCATACACGAAGACTAACATTCATGTATGCATCATACACGAAAATTTTCGCCGCCAAAAATTTCAAATTTAAATCATACATGAAAATTAGTTTTCGTGTATGCATCATACACGAAGAAAAAAACATACACGAATGCATATCTCATACAAGTAAAAAACGCATAAAAGAACGATCTCATACACGAATGCATACACGTATATATGAATGCATACACACATACAAGAACAATCTCATACAAGAAGAAGACCGTCGTCGCCGGAGAAGATGACCGCCGGAAATTTTTTGCCGGAAATTCATACATGAAGTTTAGTCTTCGTGTATGATTCAAATTAATGTTAGTCTTCTTGTATACCTATAAGGGTAGAAAAGTCATAAAAAAAAACAAAAGGCTATTTGGACAACATTTTTTTTTCAAAGTAACAAAATTTATCTTTTATTTTTAGGAATGACTATTTTAACTTTTTGCTCTTATATATATATATATATATATATATATATATATGTGTGTGTGGTGTGGATCTGGTGAGAACCACATCTTATATGGGAAATAGGAACTAATCTTGACCACTCATTTGTAAAGAATGTGTGGCTAGATTTAAGTCTAGAAATTTAATATGAATTAAAGATTAAAAGACGGGAGGTCAAATTAAGAAATTCAATTTATACTCTTGTTCTCTCCTCTCTCATTCAATCCCAACTTTTCTCTTCCCCTCATTTCGATGGCGAGTCACACACAACCTCTCTCTCATCTTCTGTCACAGAGAAATATTCACCGTCGGCCGCCGCTAGCACAACACCACCACTATTGCAAACGACCACCGATCGTCACCGCTGTTGATTCCTCTCGTTCTTCCCTCTCTAAAACCACAACAAACCCCCAAATAAAACCCTAAGTTCTTCATCTTTCTCCAAAATCCAACGAGACGTCACCGATTTCTACTATTTCCGGCGCTGGCACGTTGTTACGGCTCACTCTCACACCTTCTCTGTTCACCTCTCTTTTCTACCCACCATAGTTCTCATTATGCCTCTCTTTATCTCTCTCTGTCCCTTTTTTTTTATTTTGAAATCAGTTTTGGTGTTGGTTATGTGGATGAGGAAAGTGATGAAAGAACTAAAGAGTGATGATGAACATCAATTGATCAAATCATTAAGTAGAGTGATATTTGCATTCAAGATGAGATCATACCAGAAATTAAACATAACCTGTGCTCTAAAATCAGTCATGTGAATCCCCACGTTTGTATTGAATTATGCATTATGTTATTAATATTAATGCATTATATTGTTTGTGCATTATAAGTTGATGCATTGAAGTATAAAGAAAATACATAAACAAATACATAAATTTAAACGATGTAATGTACAAATATCACATATGTAATGCATTAATTGTGGTAAAAAGTTATTTCCTAGTTTATGCATTTAGAGTATCATATTGATACATCACGTAAATTGTGTTAATGCATCACAATTTTTTTTCCAGAATATCAAATAATAACTACGAGAATAATGTATGTAATGCATTAATTATGATATCATATATGAATATGAATACGAATACGATATATGTAATGCATTAAATTGTATAAGTACAAACTTTTATAAATTTTATTTGTTCTTTATAAACAATATGCATTTATGCATCACTATGAACTAGTTTATGCATCACTTTATACTATCCAATGCATTACGATTTTGCACTGCATAAATGAAGAAAATTACTATTCTAACCCTACTTAAGTAAAAGACACGAGATTGACAAAAAAAAATGGGTTTGACCAGCTAATTATGAGATTAAATCATATCCATTGATCTTATAGGATGGATGGCTAAGATTGGTTCTTAATTCCTATATAAAATGTAGTTCCTATATGATCCTATCCCTATCTATCTATCTATCTATATATATATATATGGGACTATTTTTATTTTGATCATCGTCATATATATAGGGATTGATGTATTATAGGTAACAGAGATGATGCGCGCCCTTGTGTTGCCTATAATCATTTTCTTTAAGTAAAAATTTATTCAAAATACGCATGAGGGGTGCAATACGAGAAGAGAAACATTGTTCAATACAACAAAAACACGAAATATTATCCCAACAAATCAAAATATGAGAAGGATTACTCATCAAATATCCTAAACTAAAACAAGAAGAGTTAGGATAAAGATTTGAAATCCAAAACCAAAACCTCACTTTAATTAACTCGATCAACTCCTCCCTGCTTCTTGGCAAATCTTTAAAAACCACTCCATTTCTATGATTTCAAATATTTCATGCCACGTAAATTCATAAGGCCTTCCACACTTCTACACTTTTTCTCTTCCTTATTGTCTCCAAATGTTGCTCAAAGTGAGAGATAGGATTGAAATGACCGACATACACAAGCCCAACCAATTATAACAACTAGCCCAAATTCTATGAACAAATGGACAAGAAAAAAACAGATGTTCCACAGTGATGGAGATGAAGCTGCTCTTCATTACTTGGAAAAATATGATCCTATCCGACTCGATATGGTGAAGAATTCGAAGATGAAGAATGGTGTTTATGAAGGAAAGAAGACTTCTCGGATTTTGGCGTGATCACGTCAAACTGAAGTAATCTTACTGGTTGAATTCCTGAAGAGATCAACGACTAATTTTAAGCATTTTCTTAAGTAATTAATTTATATTATTTAAGCCCTTTTATTTGGATTGTCATTATTGTTGGGCTCAGCCCTTTTACGAGTTATTTAAATAGGTTTTCTCTTTAATCATTACGGGGAGTTGAATTTGGAATAAGAAAACTAGGGTTTGCCTTTCGTAGCGTTCTTCCGGAATTCTTATTGAATCAACAGTTTAACCTACAAATCGTATGTTGCACTACATTACACAGTTTCACAATCTGTCGAGCAAAAAACGCACTAGTCATCTTCCAATTGAACATCTCTTTTCAAAAGATTATGCCGAGTCAAGATCCTATTCAAGAGAAGCTTCTAACAAAAAGTTGAAGTTGTCTGGAACAATCTTACACCAAATGTGCTTCGAATTCCACGGGCCAAGATTTCCTGAACTACTCTCTTTTCAATCTCCATGTATCCAGATTTTGAGGAGTAGGTTCCATTTGAGTCCGTCATCCATCTCCAAACATCCTCTTTATCAAGGATTGGCTTGAACCTGTTAATATGAGTGAGCAGACGAGAGAAAACATTTCTTTCCCATTCAAATAAATTTCTCCTCCACTTAATTCCATACACATGCCCAATTAATTCCATCCCAAACTCCTTTATCTTTGATACTAATATCTCTATCCGTTGCCACTTTGAACAACCTCGTGAAGCTAACTGCCAAGAATCACATATGAAACTTTGATCTAATATGTAGTGTAGTTGTTTTTGGTTTAAGTTTATTGTTTTTGCAAATTTTTTTAGGGAATTACAACGAGGTATATATCAAATATATCGCTACACTAGCATATAGGTGGTACCTCTACACCACACAAAGATAAAGGAGTTTGGGGGGACCACTACACCACCAAAATTTGGTGATTGTGAGAATTTCATGGTGGATTGAACATGAATTGATAGATTAATTGTTTTAGCCTCTTGAACTTGAAATAGCTCATGTGATATTTGAGTCTTGACTATAATATTTTTAAGGATACATGTTAATCTCTAGAACTTGTCATGAATCTTCTTCAAGATTGTGTTAGTGTGCTGATGCGTCTTCGACTTTGGGCCATTTGGCCCTATTTTTCATGTCTTTTTGTGTCGTTAGTGTCTGTCCAGGGGAAGAAAACTATTGTTCGAAAGAAAAAAGCTCAGTCCAAGTCAAACAGAGGAAAGGTGGTCAGAATGAGCAGAATTGGAGTGAATTCAGTTGGTTGCAAGGATTACGCAAAGGAGTATGCAGCTCAGGAGACAAATTGAAGCAAGAGACGAGGTTGAAAGGAGGATTCCATGTGAACCCTGAAGCTAAGTTGTTGTTCATCATTCGCATTCGTGGTATTAACGCAATGCATCCAACAACAAAGAAGATCTTGCAACTGCCTTGCCTACGAGGAATCAAACCATGAAGCATGCAACCAGTTTGACCACTACAAAAGTTGCCAGTCAGTCGCCAAAGCTCAAGAAGGAAAGCCGTGTGGAGAAGATTCGCACAATATCTGCCAAGCATCTAAGGAATGAAGGATTTGGAGGTCAGCGCATTACCCTATATAAATCAATCAATCGGAGATTGCCAATCATCAATCCATTCAATCACAGATAATCAGAATCTCGCTCAACATGGAAAGTGTCAATCATGCCGATTCAGTCCACTCGCTTAGGGTTTTGTCCGTGGCCATTGCTACTATAAAAGTCCAGCCAGAGCGGCTGACACGACGTTGGCTAATCTATCATTCTATAGTTCTTAGTTCGAGAAAACACTTTTGCTTTCAGTTCTATATTTATTTCATGTTAAAAACAATTTATCTGCTTTGATTTACATCCCGTTGTGAAGAACGAATCCAAGGCTGTTTGCCTTAGGTACTATTTTAATTCAAGTATTTCGCATTCCTCTTTATTCATGCATTCTCATTTATCAGTTATTATGTATTTTAATATGCGTGAGTAGTCTACTTGGTGAGATTTGAGTATGGGAAATGATTGACTGATGATATGTGAAATATTTGTGAGGCACTTGTGCCATCGGTTGAGTCCACTAGTTTCGGATTGATCTGAGCAGAACTCATGGGCAGTCCTGACCTAACGGGTGATCTCCGTTCGGTTGGAGCTGTACTATTCCAAGCAAAGGCAGGGCATGACAGACGGCAACGTTCGGTGTGCCCATGACCGAGTAGCTGAACAACACCTAAAATGGTGTTGTAGATCTGGATGGCGAGGAATGGGCAAGGGGATACTGCGCCTTTTCTCGGTTTTGGGCTTCTCTAACAATCAACCACCAACTGTGACGAGGCATCAAGCCATGGTTATTGACCGAAGGACTCATCTCGTGTGTCGTAGACATATCGATGACCGGTTGGACGTAGTACCAAAAATGGATATCCCGCGAGTTATGTCTACTCTGTAGGTACGGACATGGGAAGCTTGGGAGAGAAGGTTGGAGAGGGTCATACTTGGAGAGATCGGGTATGACTACTATTTAAGGAGGAGTGAAGCATGGCCTTGTGACCGGGGTGAAGCGTGACTTTCGGACCAAGACGACAACAAGGGATTCAACCATCCAAAGTGTGGAGTATAGACTCTTGAAACGCCCCAATGTCTTTGGGCCACGCCTTGAGTTTATACGAAGCATGGACGGATCTTCAGTGTGCCCGTGACCGAATTAACATATCAACAATGATCATGACCAATCCCAAATCTTACCTCCTTTTTATATTTGAATTCCGTTTAGTTTATTGTGCAGATAAACAGATCGAGACCGTGACAACTTGATTTGGGCACTGAAGAGTAAAGTGGTTCATCACTCTCCGTGGGATCGACCCTAGCTTACCGCTAAGACTAACCAGTCCGGTAGTGGGCATAGGAGCGTGTAGTGTCCGCCTGGGGCATACACAAGTATTTTGATTGTACCATACGACGGGTGCGTGTCATGTGCCAATAATAAGAAGATGATTTAAGATCATCCTTGTTAGCCAATTTTTCCCTTTTTATTGTCCTAATTGCTAAGCCTATCCTAGTTTGCCCCATTGAGCTTTTGAGCCTTTTCTTTGATAAACTAATGGTGAATTAGGTAGAAATTTGTAGGAGATTGATTGAGCTTGAACGAATAAATGCTAGGAGAAAAATAAAAGTTCACCATGAGTTGAAAAATATGGTATTAACCCTTATAAGCTGTAATATCCCGACTTTTACAAGTATAGATAGACCATATATCATAGTTGAGTCTATTTATTTTCATGGGGCGTAGTCTAATTAGTAAAAGTAATAGTGAAGACTAAAATCAATTTATTTTGGCTAATAGTTATTTTTCTTTAGACTTCTTATTGTGTAGGATTTAATATATATGCCAAATTAATATTTTAGAAGAGTGAATAATTTATTTAAATAATTTAGTTTTCTTTTGTTCTTATGGAGTAGGTAGGATGAAGTAAAGGGATTTAAAGAAAATTTGATCATTTGTATTTATAAAGTAAATACATTACTAAGATAAAAGAGATTAAAATAATTAGAGTTTTACCTTTTCAAGATTTTGTTCATGTGATCTTGTACAAATAGGATTCTTTGAATTATTAAAGTAATCAGATTCTATCTTTTGTTTCAAAATAAAAGTTTATATTATTTCTACAGAATGAAACTTTGCATGTTTTATATTCCTTCTATGTCACGTGAAGGGATTAACTTTGAAATATGAGATTTGTTCCAATCTATGCGGTCTAAGAGATAGACTTCAACAATAGAATACTAGCTATCCAAACAATATGGTCCACTTGTATAAATAGGGGTGGAGTTCCACAAGTCAGGCACGTAAAAAAAAATAGAAATTTTAAGTTCTCGCTTTGAATCTCATTGTTTTTCTCACAAATCAAGGTTAAGGTGAGGAACTTATGCACGTTGTTTAATTATCTATGTATGTTTTAATGTGTTTATATTTCATGTTTGATTAACGTGTGCTCATGTTTAAGCTAAAATGATACAATTCTATGCTTTCAAGTTAAAGGGATACAATCCTATATGTTAATGTTAAAGGGACACTACAAAAAAATAGCAAATTACTGACGGAAAAATCCGTCAGTAAATCCTCATTTTCCGTCAGTAATGACACATTACTGACGGAATTTCTGACGGACACGGCTGTCAGGAAAATGAGTGTCAGTAATCAAGTTTCTGACGAAAAAATTCTGTCTGACGGAATTGCCGTCAGAAACGTGATTCGGTCAGATTCCTCCGATTTTGGTTTTGACGGATTACTGACGGAAATGTCCGTCAGAAATTACTGACGGACCAGTTGCTGACGGATTTACTGACGGATTTTCCGTCAGTAATTTCTGACGGATCACTGACGGATTTTCCTTCAGTAATTTCTGACGGAAATATGTCCGTTAGTAAATTTTGAAAATTCTGAACCTTCTTTCTGACGGAATTTCAGTCAGTAATTTAAATTATAATAATTTTATTTTTTTTATTTTTTTATGCCCTGTTTCGACTCACATATCAGCCACAATATACCAAATCAAAACTAAAACATGTAAATACATCAAAACTAATACATAAAAAAACATAGATATTACATCTCATTTAACAACAACATCTAGTTCAACACAAATAGTTTCAATATTCGAAATTTCTAAATACTAAATAGTGTGAATCAAGTTCAACAACACACTGACAAGCAAATCATGTTCAACAACAAACTGACAAGCAAATCATGTAGGTGGAGGGGGACGAGGAGGAAACTGGCCTGATGCGAACATCTCTCGTAACTCGGCAAACTGCTGCTCAAGGCGTACACGTGCTTGTCGCTCTTCCTCGGCCTGCTGCTCGAGGCGTGCACGTGCCTCCCTTTCTTCAGTAAGTTGCTCCTCCAATGCTCCGATGCGGGTTTGGAACATTGAATCTGTCAGAACATACGTCGAGCCCGTGCTCCGAGTAGAGGTGCCCCCGCTGAGTTGGCTGGACCCAAAGCTTCCCGTTCCATAACGCCTCGACTTCCAGGGTCGCATGATCTCCAAAAAAATCTCATTTAGATCATCACGTCCTTCCTTTTGAGCAATAGCATGAATGCGGGCCTAATTAAACAATTTAAAAACTTACAAAGTGTTAGAAAAATATATACTTTCAATCATACAATTTAGAAACTTAAAACACTTACATCTAGCTTTTCATCTCTCCGTGTCAGATAGGTTCCATCGGGCTTGATGTGGATGCGTCTAAACGTTTCATAGTTCAACGCTGTCATCAGTCGCTCGGTCTCTTTGGCCTATCCATACACGTTTATCTCAAAATAACTAATAAAAGTAAGTGACTTTCAAAAGATATTAATTGAATTCAAAATAACGAACCATCGACTGTATGAGGCGCTGAGTAAACCTGGATCCTCCACCATGCTTGCTTATTCCTGTGCCAGGTCCATCGGGCTCAGACATCCGATTTTTACTCGCCTGGTCACTAATTAATTGAACATCCTCCCGAACCCAATACTCCTTCAAGCCATCCCAAAACGGATCAGAAAAGTATTTGGATTTTGGTTTGTCCTTTTTCTTCTTCCAACTGGTCTTCTCTTCACACATCATTGAGCTGTACTTTTTACGTGCCTTGGTCAACAAAAAGGCGTGCACCTCCTCATCCCATTCAGATGGCCACAAAAAATGTTTATGTTGAACAAAATAATTAAGTTAATCAATTCTTAAAAACAACGAGATATAATACATAGTAGTGTGAAATAATATATATCATATTACCTTAAATTCATTAAAGAACGAGCGCTGGACTTCTGGGGGCGTCAACTTCCAATTATATCCTCCCGGATTTGGAATAGTCTTAAAAACCTCGGTGTTGTATTTTGCAATTCTAGGTGGCTCTAGCAATTTCATGTGCATTAAAAACCAAATACAAATCCAATAACATAGATATTGAAATAATAAATATGAATAGAAATATAAATTATAAAACAAACTCACCCGTCATTTCCCTTGATGAAAACAAACCGTCGTTCATTATCCCTAGGCCACGTAGCAACGTCAAGTCCAGTGGCAACACCAGAAGTGGGAGCCCGGGAGCCCGAGGCCTGAGTCTCGGGAGGGGTCTCAGGAACTCCCCCTGAGGGTGGGGGAGTAGAGCCTAGATCCTCAGCATCAGACCCCGACTCGTGCTGACTGCCCTCGGCAAAAGAAGCCCGAAAACTCCTACTAGTAAACATATATGTTTGACAAAAAACATTGAGTACATTAACAAACAAAATAATTCAATATTTTAGTACATACATAAACACTCCAAGCTAAGAAATAATTCCACAAATTCATTACAATAAAGGAAAATTACTAATTTAACAAATCGAGTACATTACATTGAATGAAGTTAACAAATATACCTATCACAAATCTGTGTCGTAACCATCACTAGTTTCATCATCAGACGATTCTATGTCTTTATCGTCTACTTCTACACCCTCATTAACGTCAATTTCTACAGTTCCACCTTGTGGATGATCAACATGGGTCGGATCATCATCTACAACTGTGTGGGTATCAGTTATGATGATGTCATCTTCTTGAAACGGTTGATCTAATGTTAAACTAGATATTTCACTAGGGATTTCGACATTAGATCTAGCTTTGACTTTGCATGCTGCCCACCAATTCTTCTTTGCTTGATTCTTATTGGGATAAGGACAATAAAACACTTGAATGGCTAGATTAGCTAAAACAAACGGGTCGTACTTCTTATATCTACGAGTGTGGTTTATTGAAACCAACTTGAATTCTGAATCAACAGAAGTTCCCAGATTAGATAAATCAAACCATTCACATTTGAATAATGTTGTCCTCTTTATTGGATATCCTCGATACTCCAGCACACACACCTCCAGAAGGCACCCATAAAAATCTTGCACATCTCGGTTATAGACAGAACCTTTAATGCAAACAACACTATTTACAATCGCATTGTCTAGATCATGATCAATTGTATGGAACCTATACCCATTAACAAAATATTCTGAGTATGTATCAACCCCAAATATAGGCCCCGCTGCAAGATCCTTAATATATTGATTCACCCCACTGCTAGAAGGACGTTTTACCTGTGATAGATAAATTTTACAATTAAAATACATTAAGACTTTGTTTTTTATTAAATAAGATAATAATTAATATAAGTTAAGTCGTACATAATATTTGAACCACTCAGCAAACTCGTTATCAAACTTCGTATCTAACTGCGGTCCAGTGATCCCGGGATTCAGATCTCACATTTCATCTTCAAACACCCTTTAAAACATAGAAAAGTATATTAGTAAGATGTATAATAATGTTATAGGCATATTGAGCCTGGTACTTACTTGACAAATGAGTCTGTAACCACTGCACAATTGGATAAAATATACATATGCACAGCATTGTATTCTTTTGCATCCATATATCTTTTGGTCTTTGTACCAATTGGACGTCCATAAGGTTTGAAGATTGAGAGCATACCATACCAAAATTAATGTGCTGTATAAATCAAAACGTAACATATATATAACATATATTAATGGGATTATAATTTGATGATAATAATATTATTTATTATTTATTAAAATAGAAAGCAAAATAATATGGAATCTGGTACTAAATACGCACAACAGTACCTCCTCCCTCAGTTATTCCATACCTTTATCGGCGTGAGAGAGAGAAAGGAAAGAGAGAGAACAGAGGGAGAGAAATAGCGGCTGCACTTATTGGGCTGGGAACCAGCTGCAATGCCGGCGGAGGGAATGGGATGGCGACGCGACGACAACGTTGAAGATGAGGCTACACTGTCGAAATCAGAGAGAAGAAGAAAGAGTCAGCGAGAGAGAAGAGAGGAGAGGAGAGAGAACATAGAGAGAGAGAGAGAGTACTTATCGGGATGTAAACCACCGGCAGCGACCGGCGACCACGCGACGGCGTCGAAGAGGCGGGCGGCGGTTTGGGGAAGAAATTAGGGTAAAGGAGAGAGTTGAGGCGGGGGCGGCTGCTTGAAATGAATTGAAAGGGAGGAGAAGATGTTTTAATTGAGTCTGAAAATTACTGAGGGAATTTATTAATTTCTGACGGACATTTCCTCAGAAATTACTGAGGGAAATATTTCCATCAGAAATTAAAAAAAAAAAGACAAAAAAAAAATTAAAATTATCGACCCTCCTCTGTAGTCTCGAGTAGCCAACATCTAACTTGATCTCTTCATTTTTTTCGATTCACAATGAATGTTGGTAAATATAAAATTAAAAAAATACTATCAAAACCGTCATATCAAGCATATAATCTAGAATGTACGTGCTTATACTCAACACATACATATAATTAACTCGATCTCTTGATTTCCCTCGATTCAAAATGAACAATGAAAGTTACTATCACCACCATCATTCTAAAAATGAATGTAAATTGACTCAAAACGAGCGTAAATCAATGTCTACATTAATTTGCCTCGATTCTCATAGCTATCGATCGACGATGACATTGACGACGACGTTGTCGACATATATATCACTGCAAAATTATGAGTTAATTAGTAGAATTAATTGAAAAATTAACATTTAACTCAACCACTTCATTTTCATTGATTGTCACAAACGTCGTTAAAAAATCACTGCCATTATTCAATTCGATAATTGATCATACATCGATGGATCAATCAAATACAATTAGATCAATCGGCTACCTCATCATCGATTCTAATGTTATATTGTACGTAGACATGTCTCGTCATAATAAAAAAAGTCGAGTTCTTAAACCCTAAACCCTCAATCACGACATCGAGCTAAATTAAGAATACTGACGGAATTTAATTCCGTCAGAAATTACTGACGGCTTTTCTGACGGAAATATTAATTTTTTAATATAAATTATTAATTATAATTTTCTGACGGAATTTCCGTTAGTAATTACTGACGGATTACTATTCCGTCAGTAATTACTGACGAAAATTTTCGTCAGAAATTTATTTTTTGATTTATTTTTATTTTAAAAATATTACTGACGGAATTTTCCGTCAGTAAATTTACTGACAGAATATTCCGTCAGTAATTCAGGCTGGAACAATCCCGCCAACGTTCCGTCAGAAATCCGTCAGAAATCGTTAAAAACCGGACCCGCCTTTTTCCGTCAGAAATCCGTCAGTAATTACTAACGGATTTCAAATCCGTCAAAATTTCCGTCAGTAAATGACTATTTTTTTGTAGTGGGATACAACCCTACGCGTTCAAGTTAAAGGGATATAGACCTATATGTTTACGTTAAAGGGATACAGCCCTACACGTATATGTTCACGTAAAAGGGATACAACCCTATACGTTCAAGTTTTATATGCTTATGATGATGTGATTTATTTACATATTTAAATGTATATGGATAATTGCATATTTTCTCACTGAGTGTATTTCGATATACTCACTCCTTTCTAGATTCTTTTCTTTTTGTCAATTTTTGGAGCCTTGGGGGTCGTGGAGGCCAAGAATGACTAGAGTGAAGTTTCAAGAGTTTAGTAATTTATCTCATAAGTTATAGAATTTATATTCTTTCATACTTAGAACTTATTAGCGTATTGGAAGTCATATATTCAGTTTTGCACATAAGTTGCAATTAGCAGTTTCTATTTCTTATCTCCCCGGATATTTTAGTGTTGAATTGCAATTAGCAGTTTATATTTCTTATCTCCCCGGATATTTTAGTAGTTGAATTTCTTTCATGCTACAACCTTATTACCTTATTTAATAATATTATTCAGTTTATGTTACAACATCATTCGAGTTAATTATACTCAGGAAGTTACTTATAATTGTTGGTGTGGAGTTGAATTAGTAAATAAGTTATGTTGCATGTGTGGGAATTATTAATGTGAAATAATGTAGATATTAAATACGTAATCACCAAATCAAAACTTATGTGAGTTAAGCTCCTGTTTGCTAAAGGTTTAAACTTGCTAGTTGTTAAATTATTATTATTAATATAGTATTGTATATGTTACAGTATAGTGAGTTCAGATAACATTATTTCTAGTATCACACTAGTATAAATATTACTATTGTTAGATTAACATTTACGTGATAACTTTTTAATTGATTCTATGTTTGTTAAATGCTAAGTCAGATTTCTTGATTAGTAGTTAATAATTGGAAAGATTTTTAATTGTTTAGTTAATAGGCTATTTGTTATGAACAAATAAAGTTTAAGAGTAATCATGTTGTCATGTGTCTTTCAGTTTACAATAAAGTTAGGGTATTTTGAACTAAGTTTTTTTTTTTTGTAATTTTACAAGTTCCGCTGCATTATTCCTATCATTAGCTTTATTGTAACACTATAGTTAATTGAAAATAGGGTGTTACATAAGCTCATGAAATTTTTTTGAAAAAGTGTTGCTTGAAAAGTTGAAAAAAAATAATAATAAGAGCATAAAAGAATATAAGTATGGAAAAAGAATGGTGCAAAGAATTGTTGATTTGTTGCTTTGTCCTTGATTTTGATTGGGATTTGCGCGTCATTACTTTTTGGTTGAAATTTTTTGAAGCCATTGAAGTTGCCGTTTTGCCTTAATCCATGTTCATTTTTAGTATTCTCTTATTCTCGTTGTTTGAGGACAAACAACTCTTTAAGTTTGGAGGATTGATAAATATGAATTTTCTCATCTTTATAAGAGTAATTGATGTCAATTTGTATTGAGAAATCATGTTTGCATTGAGTTTTGTGTTTAACTATTGTTAATTTATGAAATATGATGCTCGTTCGTACTTTGTTTGATTTTGCAGAAAATTGGAGTTAATATTATGCAAATTGAGCATGATAGGATGAAAGTACAGTTCGTTAGGATTTCATAAGTGAAAACGGATCCAAAATTGGAGTTGAAACGAGAGAGAACGAACCGATTGAAAATTATTGCGCGCAGGTACAGTTCCTGCAGTCCGGCATGTGGCCGCATGGACAACCGCATGGAGCCTCCCATTTTCGATTTTTCTTCGCATTTTGAATGCGGTCCACCATGCGATCTGGCATGCGACCGCATGGAAGGGCGGCTTTTCCCCAAATTCTTTAGTTTTTCAACTTAAACTCTTTTCCTAGTTTGATTTTTACTCTTGGATGAATTGTGGTAGTTTTTACATAGTTTTAGCAAATTTTTATCTTTGTTTTGAGCTTTTGGAGATTTGGAGACAATATTCAAGAGTTCAAGATTAATTGTTTCTTCTACCGATTTTCTTATTTGTTGATTATGAATTTCTCTTATTTTGATTTGATGTTTGCTTTAATTACGAGTAGTTAATTTTTTTTATCCTTAATCGACTAATCAATTACGGCCTTATCTTCTTTCTTATGTTCTTGGTTTGATTTGTTTGCATGTTGCTTGATCATCAACTTTGCATAATTTGATATGTTAACTTGAGATCGGAAGAAGATAGTTAATACTTGATCAAGAACATAGGACATACATTGCATAATAACCGGGAGGGGGATAGCCTTGTGTGAGAGCACTAAATTAATCGATCATTTTGGAGTTGCATGCATATGATGTTTGTCGGGAACGAAAACTCTTGCATGTGATTAATGGTTTATTCGCTACGAGAGTAGGTCTAAATTTGTGATTGTTCTAAATAGAGTCGAGTGCTTGTATTAATTGATTGATTGATTAAGATTTGAATTTTAATTATTCATTGAAATCGAAGCTTCAGGATATCTTTTCTCTTATTTGAATCTTTAATTATTTTTGCTATTTATTTTTTTATTATTTGTTTATTTTTAGATTAATAATTCAAAATCAAAGTTCGAAAGTCTAAGTAGAGGAAAAACGATTGAAAGTAGTAATCGCTTAAATTGAATTAATCTCCGTGGATATGATCTTGCTTCCTTATACTCAATTACACTCGTACACTTGCAGTGTGAAAGAAATTAGCGAGCAAATTTTTGGCACCGTTGTCGGGGATTGTTTTACTTTAGTAATATTGCAATTAAGTTGTTTGATACTACCACATGGTGGGACACAGGTCCTGGAGACAGTTTGTATGGCCTAGATATGAGTTTGGGCATAATGAGATCCTTGGGTTGGCCCGTCGGCCACGTTTGCCCTATCTGACATATGAGGTAAGTTAATGAGCTTAAAAATGTAAGTACTAATTTTGCTAACTACACATTCTAATTCAAGATATTTTCTGAAGTTTTAATGCATCAAGAACGTGATGTATAATTGAATTTTTCACTCAATATTAGCGAAATAATTGAAATTTTTTTGTTGTTGTACATTAGTTATGAAACAACCCTACTTGAAATTGTGATTATCACTAAATAAGTCCAACCAATTCTATTTATATATGAAAATTAAATGTGAAGATCATTCAAACACATAATTGATCGATAAATTTAACTAAGTTAGAAAAAAATTTACTAAGATTTATCTAGATATTGTTTTTAGAATTTGGGAAAGAATTTGGGCTTTCTAATGACCATGTTCTGGAATATTAACCTTTACTTTGACATTCATCATTTTCAAGCCCATTTATAAATCAAGTTTGTTCTTCAAATATAAAAGAATGCCAGTAACTAATTTCGAATTTGTTAATCAACAATGTTTTTTACAAAACCTGTAAATAATTAATTTCATTTACGCTAATGACAATAAACAAAGCCGAATAAACTAGCAGGAAAAAATGAAATTTAAAATAATATCATTCGTAATATTTAATAGGTTGAGCATGTAAAAAAACAAAAAAAAAAAACTAAACAAAAAGAAGATTATGAACAAAATGACAATACAACAATGAGTAACACGAATTTTCTGAATTTCTAAATAGCATTGGAGTTGCATTTCTCCTAGAAGAAGTTCTTAGGCTGTATGATCTTGGCAACTAACTTAAGTAGTAGTTTTTATTATAAACGCAGACGATGAGTTGTGCAATTTTTACTAAAGTGTGATAAAATTGATCTATGAAATATTGGTAGAACTTTATAATAAGGGAAAAAGGACAAAAAGGCATAAACTTTCATCATTTTGCAATTTAAACTTGACTTATGAAACATTGCAATTAAAGATATGATGTTTCAATTTTTTTTTTTTGCAATTAGAACTTAGCTCTCTTTTTCGACGATTAGAACATCCGATTAGGGTCGTATATGAATCGAATAATTTTGGCTTGGTTCAGTATTCAATTCGGACTTTTGATATTCGAATTCAAAAATTTATGATTCGAATACACATACGAATACTTAATTTTTTTTGATTCAGTTAATTAATGAATACGAATTCAAAATCATGATATTCGATTCGATATTCCAAAGTATTCAATTCGGTGTATCATATATATATATATATATATATATATATATATATATATATATATATAAGTTAAACTAAAAGCTAAAATAAAGCAAAAATAATAACCTATTTCTCAAATAGGGAAACCCTATATATTATTGAGTGTTTATTAGGCAAGTGTATTGGATATGACATTATTATTGAATTGAGTGTTAAAAATTTATTATTTTGAAATATTATTTAAGAAAATTCCTACAAAATTTCGAATTAAATAGTGTAAAAAATTTATAAAATTTCGAATCGAATATTCTAATAGTATGTCTATAATAAACTTAAAAAAAAAAATCGAATATTCGATTCGAATAAAATATTCACGAATATCATTCCGAATCGAATATGAATCAAAAGAAATATTCGAAGTCGATTCGAATACCGATTTGAATATGCGAATAATGTCACAAATCCGAATCGAATACACCACTATTAGCTTCGATTAGATTCATTTAAAACCCTACATCCGATGTGATAATTTTATTTCCACATGTACATGTCACATCGATTATTCTTAATCAATACTTTACTAGTTTTACCATTAATTAATTTCTATTACAATCTTATTGCATAAATTCAGAAGGCCTACTCACAACTCCTAAACCCTTGCTTGGTGTCAAGCCATCTCCGTCCAGGGCTACTTTCTCTTCAAGTGGTTCACGGAACAAATAAAATAAAATAAACCCTTGCGAGAATAATTGCAAAAAAAATGACGGGGAAACTAATAATGTTGCATCAAAGAATGTAGAAACGGAGAGAAGGATAGAAGTGAAGGAGGAGACGGAGACGGAGGCGGCGGCCGTGGCGGTGGGGCTTCTGGAAGAAGAAGTGGCCATGGAGAAGATATGCTTTATCACCAAGTAATAAGGGCCTTAAGGAATTCTGAATTTAGGTTGTAATATAAATTAATTAATAGTGATATAAGTAAAGGATTAATTAAGAATAATTGGGGTGACATGTATAGGTGGAACTAAAATTATCACATCGGATGTTCCGATCGCCAAAAAAGTGGACTAAGTTCTACTAGCAAAAAAATTGAAATATCATATCTTTAATTGCAAAGTTTCAAAAGTCAAGTCTAAGGGGGGTGTATTGGTTCATAACTTTGATGGAGATTTTTAGGATTTACAAATCTGGGTGTATTTGGTTAATGACTTTTAAAAGTCTATAAAAATTCTGGGATATTGGTTCATGACCTTTAAAACTCAACAAAAGTTAAGGTATATTGGATTATGACTTTTAAAAGTCTATAATTTGATTGGTGTATTCAACATCTTATGATTTTCATTGGATTTCCACCAAAGTCATGATTTGAGAAGGATTTGAAGGCAAAAACACCTTCGATCAAATCCGGCCTCTTGCACCAAGATTTTTGAAGTCCTATTATTTCAAAAAAATATATAATAACAATAATAATGTAACAAACATATAAAAGTATGGTGATACGCAACTCCAGAAGCCAATTTCCCCAGAAAGCAATCAATCAATCAATCAATTGTTTTTGAAAATTTTTATTGATTGGTTTCATTAAAACCACCAAAGTTGTTGAATTGAAAAGGACAGATTGATCGGATGAAAGCTTCTTACTTGAAAAAATTAATATAATCGATTAAAGCTTCTGCTGCTGGAGTTCGACCGATGGCGGTGGCGCTAAGAGAGAGACGTGGTGACTTAATTCTCGATAAACATATATATAAATAAATAGAATAAATAAATAACTTAATTCTCGATATTAATTGCAACCAATAGATATATAAGGTCTCAAATTAGGGTTTATATCTCCCAGATCTAAATACAAACATTTCTTTCATCTGCACGCTCCATCTCTTCACCGGCAAGTGCAAGTTCTATCTCCTGGTTATTCTTCAAGTTCATTACTCATCCCCATTCTCAAAGAGGTACTACGCATAATCTATTCACAAGAATTTTTCTCATGCATTTTCCTATTCTTTTTGGATTTTATTATATATGTTTGTCATTTTTAAATACATCCAAAGATTTTATGCAACGAAACATGAAATTGATGTTGTTTTTCTCCTTCTGTTTATATTCCCAACAACGGCTGAGCTTATAATTTATAAACGTGAAATTAGGGATATAAACGTTGTGTGGATGGTGGTTAGCTTTACCTGGTGATGAAGTTGACTTCACTTATAGTTTATATGTAACTGTTTCTCTATTATATAGTATTGTTATGGGGGATTCACAACAACAACATGATACAAAAAGAAAAGGAGCCTATGAAACGTGGACTCCACAACAAAATGAGGTCTTGTTAGAACTAATGTTTGATGCTGCGCGTCGAGGATGGCGTCATAATAGCGGTATTTTTAGTAAAGCAACGGTTGAAGAGAGAATACTTTCTATCCTTAATGCTAGACTGAATTGTAACAAAACCTATAGCAATTACCTAAGTCGACTAAAATGGCTTAAAAATCGTTGGATATAACTCAACTACTAAAAGGTTCACAACTTCAGATGAAGTATGGGATGCGTACTTAGAGGTAAGATTCTTTAGCATAATATTGATTTGTATAATTTATTTTGAGAATATAATTAATAATTTATTCTTTATCTATGTTATAGGCACACACTAAAGACATGAACTTGCGCTATGGGGATTGTTCTGATTATGTGGATTTGGAAATTGCTGTAGGAAATGGTGTTGCTATAGGAAAATACTCTGTCGGGTTGGGTAGTTCTAGTAATGATGCAAGAAAATTTACACTAGAAGACGTGGGAAATAGAGATGTGCGCTTAGAGGATTTGAGTCATGATGTTGAGAGTGAGATGTTTGTAGAACTTACTCAAAATGATCCACCACTTGTTTCCACACCACTTGATCCCACACCACCTGCTATATACGTTTCCTGACTTGTCTGAGGTCCCAACTCAAAGAAGGAAAAGTCAACAAAAAAGAAGTAGAGCTCAATATGAAGAAAATTCTAGCTCTAATGATGGTTTAATGGAAGAGATTAAGAAACTAACAACGACTTTTGATGAAGTTCATGGCCTATTAAAGAAAAGAGACACAATACTAGAGATGAGAGAGGGAAAGAACTTACACAACTTGGGATGCTATCAAAGAGATTTCAAATTTGGATGAAGAGGCTCGTCTCAAGGCATTTGACTTGATTAATACCAAGTCAAAAAAGTATGGTTTTATGAAGATGACTATTGAGGAACGTGCAAGTTAGATAACTATGAAGCTTGGATAGACGTTATTTTAATCATGAAACATTTTGTTCTTGATGTTTTTTTTTTTGAATTGTTGGGGCTACTCTTTTTATTTTTGTGTTTTGGATATGAATTATTAGTAATGGATGTGTTTCATTTATGGATTAGGATTATGAATTATTAGTAATGAATGTACTTCGTTTTATTTTGGATTTCAGATATGAATTATATATGTGTGGATGTAGTTTATTTGTTTTATTTTGGATTGAGAGAGATGAATTATATATGTATGGATGTAGTTTGTTTTATTTTGGATTGAAATCTGAAGCACAAATTTTAAAAGTAATTATTAAACATGGTCTTTAACACCAACAGTGATTATTAAATATGGTCTTGTTTTTTGACATGCAAGATTGAAAATTATGAAATATTTGGTGAAGAAATAGAAGATGAGGAAATGGAAGACGTAATTGAAGAAGAAATCGAGGAAGAAGAGGATATGGAACTTTACGAGCGGGTTACGGCCTTGATGTTGGTAATTAAGTTAGTGATAATGTTATTAAAGAAGATTGGTACGATGCCTCGACGCATTGGCTATTCTTTGCAGCGACGACCAATTACTAGAAAGGGATATCATTTCATACGTGATATGTTAGAAGGGGATCCACAAAGTTTTCACCATCTCTATCAGATGTATCCGGATGCGTTCATAAAGTTATGCTCTATTATTAAAGAGAAAACTTTTCTACGAGATACAAGATATATAAGCGTTGAAGAAATGCTAGCAACATTCTTGATCATTGTAGGACACAATGATCAATACTGTAATGTTAGCCGTCGTTCTCATTTTACTAGCTATGAGTCAAAACTTCAATAGGACTTTAAAGGCGTTGAACACTATAGAATCGGACATGATGGCTAAGCCGACTACGGCGATGCCCGCTAAAATTTGGGAAAGTACAAGATTTAACCCTTTCTTTAAGGTATGTTATACGTTGGTAATATTATATATATAGAGATATAATATTATTGTACAGTTAATTTTTGTAACAAAATTTCACTTTATTTGTAGGACTGTATCGGAGCTATAGATGGAACTCATATTCCGGCCACGGTAACAGGCCGAGACGTAAGTAGCTATCGTAATCGACATGGTATTCAATCGCAGAATGTTTTGGCCGCTTGCAATTTCGATTTGCAGTTCATTTATGTGCTTAGTGGTTGGGAAGGATCGACACATGACTCAAAACTCTTACATGATGCATTATCAAGAAGAGATGGGCTTCAAGTGCCTCAAGGTACCATATTTTTATTCATTGTGCCTATATTTCTTTTAGGTATATTGTATTTTGAGGTGAATAGAAAAGCTAACTAAAATAAATGGTATTTTTAGGTAAATTTTATCTTGTGGATTGTGGATTTCCTAATCGACATCAATTTTTAGCTCCTTCGCGCCGTGTTCGATACCATTTAAAAGATTTTGGTGGTCAAAGTTGTCACCCTAGAAATGCAAGTGAGTTATTCAATCTTCGTCATGCTTCATTGAGAAATGTGGTTGAGAGAATTTTTGGTATTTTCAAATCTCGGTTCACAATTTTCAAAACTCCTCCTCCTTTTCCATTTCAAACACAAGCCGAATTGGTATTGGCTTGTGCTGGATTACACAATTTTCTTCAAAAAGAGTGTCGCTCGGATGAATTTTCAGTAGAATATGAAGAAGATGAAGATGAAGACGCACCACATGACGACATGGAAGATCAAAATTCAGAGCTTCTTTCTCAAAGTCAAATACAACAAAGAACAGAAGCAAATGCATGGAGAATGACTATTGCCAATGCTATGTGGGATAGCCGGCCAAGAAATAACGACGATGGAAATGGCGAAGATGATCGGCATGAAGATGAAAATTTCGAGTAATATCTTTTTATTCGTGTTTGATACTTCTTTTCTTTTTTGTTAAACATGGAACCTTTATAATATGGTTGATACTTCTTTTCTATTTTGTTAAACATGCAACCATTATTTTTTTTGGGATTAATATATGTTTGTTACGTCATTTTTTTTTTTATATCGTGGGAACCCGCAGCCACTATTTTCGGTGCATACTGGGTAAATTTCCTTCCCTTGTGTAGTAGCTTGTTACGTCATTTCTATTTTGTTAAACATGCAACCCTTATTTTTTTTATATTGCAAATATGTTTGATACTTCTTTGCTATTTTGCTATTGCTATACATACAACCTCTATGTTCAACATGTATAAACTTTAAAAATCTGGAAAAGTATAACACAAACCAGTAATATATAATAAACATGCATCGTACCATACAAGTAAAAGGAAAAAGATAGTACAAAATACTCCAGCTCAAACTCAAAAAGTCATGGAAAAAGTTTACAAATCTCGTGACAAATTCTTAAAGACTCTGTTGACTTAAAAACTCCTTCAGTTTTAAAGACTTTATAAATCTCCATCAAAGTCATGAACCAATACACCCCTCTAAATTACAAAATAGATGAAGTTTATAATTTTTTTGGTATTTTGCCCTTATAATAAAGACATTAATTGACCTCCAGAATATCAACTTCTTCCCCAAGGGAGCGATAGTATATAAGATTGGCAAATACAAATGATTGAGGATTTGGAAGATAAAAACAATCATATAAGCTAAAAAATGTTCCAAGTTTTCAAAATATAAGGTAGATTATCCTGCATTATCTTTGGGTGAAACTACGTATTAAATAGCCCTTTGATAAGTTACATATCCTCTCATATAAAACATGTAGAAAGTAGAAACTACTCAAATTTACAAAAATAATCCTAATAAACTTACTGATAAGAACTATATATGAACTTTGCCCATTGAAATCATAAGCTTTCGATTGTAAATTTGAATTTTCACAATTTCGATCAAAATTATGTGTGTCAATAGAAATCATGAGTTGAAAAATTCAGATGCCAATCATATGTCAAAAAATATCAAAATTAAATCACATACACTAAATAATTTTCCAATTTCAACAGTTTCAAGATACAAGCACACTAAATTCGTACATTGTGTAAGAGATTTCTTCACTATCACAAACTTGTCTCAATTTTTGAAGCCAACATACAATGGCTATTGTCCTTTCACACGAACATTGAGTATTTTTTTCTACAAATTTTGATGAAAATGGAATTTTGTTAAGTAACATCATTTTTTAATCGGACTCCGGTGCAGACTTATGCACCGTGGAACAGCTACCCAACCCGACCGACCCGCCCCACGACCCGCACGTGAGATCCACGCACCGCGCGTGGTTCTCACGCGCCTACATTTTTTTTAATTTTTTTTTATTTCTAGATTTTTTTTTCCCGACGGAGTCCCGATTTTACGGCTCCGCCTTCGCTCCGATTACAAAAATAAGGATAATCGGCGGGCAACAATTTGAATTTTTTCGGCTCGCTCCGAGGCTTTCGCCTCCTCTCGCTTGAATTCTGATAAAAAAAAAAAAGCGGCAAAAAACTCTAAAAAAAGATTAAAAAAAAAAACTAGAAAAAAAAATGAAAAAAAAAAATTGGTCAAAGGGCGTTGATGGGGGCAGATACTGTGCGGTGCAACATTTTGGACCCAAGTCCGCGAAACCGAGTCCGAGAAACGCCTTATGAGAAAAATAATGATGATTATAACGCAATTAAAGAAAAGAAAAAGTGAAACAGAGTCGGCTAATTTAACAATTAATTTAAGGAAAATAGTTGAAAGCATACACGCTGTCGCTGACCCAGACAAGTCCTCCCGTTTCTCTCTCTACTCTCTCTCTCTCTCTAGATTCTTTTCAACCGTTTGAATCCCATCCCGTACACACACTCTTATAATATTCTTCCATCCTAAGCTTTTAGAATTTTATTTTGCTTCTATTGTTATTGGAATCGCACTATTTAGATCTCGGAAACCTGCGATTTGCTGTTTGTGAGCGTTTTTAGTTGAAGGATTCAGTCGATAAGAAGATGGCAGGCCGTTACGATCGGAACCCATTCGAGGAAGAAGAAGAAGTGAAT
The DNA here is from genome assembly GCA_029490685.1 of Schizonepeta tenuifolia. Lineage (NCBI taxonomy): Eukaryota > Viridiplantae > Streptophyta > Magnoliopsida > Lamiales > Lamiaceae > Schizonepeta > Schizonepeta tenuifolia. The sequence continues at coordinate 68,418,259 of CM055956.1, read as the reverse complement.
CCATTTGCTGTGAGTGTTCTCTCTTTATCTGGTATAAATTGTTGAATGCTGGCTAGGAACCGCGTTTTTTTGCTTTTAATTGTCTGAAAATGTAGTTCTATGTGCTCTTAAGATGAATAATTTGAAGTTGAAGATAGGGTTTCTGAAGATGACTTTAAATTCTCAGATGACTTAGGTTGACTTTGTGGTCTGATCTAGTAATTGTTCGATTTGGGGTTTTGTATTTGTATTTCTTTTGATTTCATTTTTTGCAGTTATTTGTGATTGATAGATGTTGCTTGAGATAGTTTAGGCATTTTATTGAGATTATAGTTTTAGATTGGTACGGTTGTTTGGTTGGTGTATTTGTGGTGATTGTATGCGTGAAGACATGAATGGCATGGATCGATCTTGTAGCCATGCTTATTTTATGGTTGTGATCGTCAAGGCATTGAGCCTTTTCAAATAAAGATGGATAGTTGTGTGCAAGAAATTGGCTGAATCCTAGTAGATCAAATGGAGTAGAATAGGTATTACGAGGAAACTAGAGAAGCTTGAATTTGGATGCCGTAGTACTATTGTAGAGTTTGGGATGCATTAAGAGTATGATTAAATGGCATTAAATGTATCTAAGCAATTTTAAATGAAAATCTGAAGGCTGCTCTCAGTTTTTCGAGTAAATTTTTTTGATGATATTATATTTTCAGTATCATGATTATACGAAAGATAGTGATGAACTGATGATTAGTCCCTCTTTTCTTGTGTATATTTACATTTATATCATGTATATGATGAAAGGTAGTGATGTTTACATCTCAAACTTGAACACTTACCACATAATTCCCACCTTAAAAACGACCTGCTCTAAGAATTCCCAGAGACTTCCATATCCTAATCCTGAATATGGAAGATATGTACTGACAACTCAATTGACTGCGACTCTTGATGACTCGGCCCTGAGTGACCACTTCTGCCCATGAACAATGAGAGGAGGGAGAAGAATTTGGAAGGAACCCAAGAAGTGTATTATGTGTTCAGTAGCACAAAATATCGAACCAGATGGAGAAAAATATTTGAAGATTGAAGAATGAACTTAAAAATTGCAAGTTGAGATAATTGAGTGGTTGGACAAGTCTTATGAGGGCTATGGAATGAGAAACTCCACAAAATCATTTTTCTTAAGTGAAATAACTATCTAATCATGGCCCATCTCGCACAAATACTTGTATGTGATAGTCTCGCTGATCAAAATCTATAAGACGTTCTCATGGGTGAACTTATGTGTGACGACTTTTCACTTCTAATAGTATTATTCTTTTTTTCTAGAAAAGTACATACGGTGTAGTATTATTCTAGTTATATTATAGGTTTTGTTATGTACCTTAAAATTGATAATTAAAATAGTAATTTTTTTTTTTTTTCATATGTAATACTCCCTCCGTTCCATTTACGATGACATATTTTCCATTTCGGGATGTCCCATTTAAGATGCTACATACCCAAAATGGAAATAATTATCTCATAAACAGTTGTGATCCTACCACTTTAACCACTTTATACCCTTCTCCTTAATACCCGTGTCGAACAGTAATGTGTCATCTAAATGGGACTTAGGGAATACTTTTTTCTTGGAGAATCTGCCTCACGGAATAAAATTTGTTGGATGATCTCACAAGAGGCCTACCATTTTCCCTGTGTTCTGCATGCTCTTTTGTTTTTCTTTGTAAACTGAACAAGACATGTAAAAATACTGCAGTTTGTGCATAGGATGTGATTCAGAAAATTATGCAACAGGCTAGTAAAAATGCATTTACAAATATGTAGTAGTAAATTTAAAAAAAAAAAAGATATTTAGTTAATGAATTAAACCAGAATAACTGAATTTGATAGGAAGAGAACTCCCAGAACATCTATTAGCATGTCTGCTAATGGTTCTTTTCACTGTGAATTTAATTTTTTGGCATGTTTATAAGTATTGCTTCCTTTAAAAAAATGACAGGTTTTGTTTTTGGTTTCTAATAAACATTGGCATTTTCTTATATCCAGGAGGGAGGGAGAGGAAAGGCATCAGGACAACCAAAATTTGGTGGAGGCTCGTTTTATAATGTAAGTTTATTTTAATTATTTTTCCTTCTGAAGAGAGCTCTCAGAGTTCTCTTGCATTTTTGAAATCACACCAGTGGAACGAAAAATTATAAATTATAATTTCTTCTCTAAACCTTTTCTGAATTTTATTCTAGTGCGTCTACATTTTTCTTGGTAGTTGGGAGGGGCTGGGGATTTGTTGTAATAGGGAGCTTTGAATTTTGAAAAGCTTATAGTGAGGATGCAATTGTTATTTAATACATGAAACAGCTTGTTTGAGTATTCTTTTATATGTAGAGTTATAATGAGAGAAATACAGGAAACAGCTTACATATTTGGGCACCTGTTTTCTGTGTTCGGGCATGACCGGTTTTCTTTTTGTGATTTAATGAGCTGCTAATCCAGTATGTTTAAATTAAAATTGACATGGTACAGTGTTGTGGTTCACCTCAGTGTTTTTAAACCCGGCCCGGCCCGGTCGGTCGGACCGGTAAACCCGCGACCCGGTTATGTGGCCGGGTCGGTTTTGATAGAAATTAAATTTTAACCCAACTCGAAACGAACCGGTCAAACCCAGTAAAAACCGGCGACCCGATGAACCGGACCGGCTCGATTTTTTTTATCAAACATTCAAAATATTTTTTTTTTTTAGATTTAAGACTTGAACCTTGTACCTCTTGATTGTTAGACTAAAGCAATGCTCAACTCCACCAATGCAAGACTTGTGTTTACCTCTTTTGTTTAATTTATTTAATCCTTTGGAGAAAGATCATAGTAAAATTTAGTACAATAGAATTTTATAATACTATTTTTTTAAAACTTATTTTTATGGAAATACTTTGATATATTTATTTATGGTGTTCAAGAAATATTAATAAACAATTCTATATATTTTTTGTTGATACAATTTATAGGTTTTCAGAACTTTAATTATTTTTATTATCATGTTTAATGATTTATTCAAGTATTTAATATTTTAATATATTTTATATATATATATATATATATTTAACGGGTCATCCGGGTTTTTCAGAACGGTTCGACCGGTTGAACCGGTGACCTAGTGATCCGATGACATGACCGGTTCCATGTCCGGTCCGGTTTTTAAAACATTGGTTCACCTCAAAGATTCTGTAGACATATGGTCTGGTTACTGCATAATTGATCGGTTGATTCCATATATTGTATCATATATATACTCACCATCAGAATTGGGATAACATATCTGTTCATTTCACATTGTTTCTTAATCAAATTCATATGAATTTGATTTTTTTTTTTCCTTTGTTGTTTTTCAGACTACTGGAAGTGTGCCACCTGTTACAAACTCAAGGCTGTCACCCCTCCCACCAGAGCCTGCTGATTTCTACAATCCTACGGCATCAGTTGATATTCCTCTCGATAGTGCTGCTGTATGTTTCCTTAATTAAATTGTTTAACATGAAATCATGCAATTGTTTTCTTTTTATTGCAATGGTTTTTTCATGCCTTTTACTAAAAAAAAGTTTTTGAATTTAGGACATTAAAAAGAAAGAGAGAGAGCTGCAGGCCAAGGAATCTGAACTTAAGAGAAGGGAACAGGTACTTATTGATGATTATCATGATGTGATGAGTGTTCATTCTTTTTTCTAGGTGAGATGACATTCTTGATGTTGGTTTTGGCATGTTCTAATGTAGACTGTATCTTCCTATCAATCTTTTGGAGGAGCAGCTGTTAACACATCTGAAGATTTTATTTATTTATTTATTTTTTTTTGCTGGAATTTTCTACTATTTTATCTGCAAGCATCTCAAAATGCCAGCTATGTTTGACTGTCTTCCCGGGGAAAAGTATTTTCATAGTTTCTTCGCAGCATATATTCTACTTCATTCTCTTCTGCCTTGTGAAATGAAAAAATTCAAAACGTGTCCAAATGTTTCCAGATCTGTGTTAAGAAATTTATGCATGTGTGAGCCATCTAATCATGCAGCTCTTTGTTTGTATTATTTTGCTGAATACAACAGGTGAATTTTATGCATACAATCTCAATTGTGATCTCTCTAGGACAACCAAGAAGGAGAGGGAAATAATTGTTCCTCTAGTGGACAAGCATAGACCTTTTTTAAAAAAAATTAATTCTGGAAATGTGTTTTGGGAAGAAACTGTTGCAGACTGATAAGCATTAGTATTGATTGATATATGAATTTCCTATCATATCTTTTCCTGAGCACTGTTTTTGATTTCTGGTAATGCTCTCCAGGAAGTTAGGAAGAAAGAAGAGGCTGCTGCACGAGGTGCTTTATATTTTTATATTGTGCTTTTCTTTACCATCTTCTAGTTGGAGATCAACCTACAGGAGCGGCACTAATTTCTTTGTTCTTTGCAGCTGGTATTGTTCTAGAGGAGAAAAACTGGCCTCCATTTTTCCCCATCATTCATCATGACATCGCGAATGAAATACCGATTCATCTGCAGAAGCTGCAATATGTTGCATTTACAACCTTGTTGGGTATAATTTTGCTCATTTTAGCTCTGCAGTTTTATTGTTACTTCAGTTCTGCTATTTGTAATGTGTACTTTCCTTTTCTCGTTGCTGTAGTCATTATATATTTTCATAGAGTGGAAAATGGTGCTTAATTGAAACCTAGAAAATTTGCATCTTAAGTGACAGCTGACCTTTTTCATACAACTTGATGTGAAGCTCCAGAAGATTGTGTCAGAGAAAATTGGCACGCTGATTGGGCATATAACCTTAACTTTTGTTTTGATTATTACCACACATGATTTCAGTGATTGTTTTTGGCTTCCATTGAATCTTTTCTCTTTTAAATCCATGCAAGAAAATCATGTATTATGCATGACCGATGCATGCTGCTAATGATGTATTTACTGGTAAAATCAGGACTCTGTTTTGCCCTCCTCTGGAACGTTATAGCTGTAACTACTGCATGGATTAAACAGGGAGGTTAGTGTTATATTTACCCGTTAAGTCGTTCTGTTAGTGTTTATATTTTTAAAAGGTTTCCTGAGCAGAGCTGTCTTTCAGATGCAAAGATCTGGTTTCTGGCTATTATCTACTTCATATCTGGGGTTCCGGGAGCATATGTTTTATGGTATCGACCACTTTACCGCGCTTTTAGGTTGGTGATTTCTGTGTCTTCTTTCATTTCTTTTTAATAAAGTGAGGCAATAAGAATAGATGCATTCTTTCTCATCTACATATAGTTTGACTTGCTATCTCTATATTATATTACAGGACTGAGAGTGCTATGAAGTTTGGGTGGTTTTTCCTGACGTACATGGTAAGTTGACTATTCTATTTGGAAAAGGTTTTCCATCTTTGGTGAACGTAAGATAATGTGTGATTTGTTGTATTTACAGGTGCACATTGGCTTCTGCATTTTTGCTGCTGTCGCACCTCCCGTAGTTTTCAGAGGAAAATCTCTAACGTAAGTCTGTTTTCTGTTTTTCTTTTTTCAGCAATGCTCTGTTCCACGATACGCATCACCTAGTTATTCTCTACTTAATCTCCATAATACAGTTTGAATTTCAGTTTCGTGAAGCCCATTTGGTTTTTTCACTTCTCTTGCCTATTTTGGTCTTATTCCCGTCGGTTAACAAATGTTTTGAAGTTCTGTGGGTATAAATCATCTGGTTAGATTTTGTCTCTGATCATCCTCAACCTTGTTTTTGCAGAGGTATCCTCCCAGCAGTTGATCTTGTAGGCGACCATGTGCTAGTTGGGGTAAGTTTCGAGTAACTATATGCAGATCAGATGTTTATGGGTAGAGAATGCATCGTTATTGGTTGTTGTAACACAGGTTTTCTACTTCATTGGATTCGGACTTTTCTGCCTCGAGTCGGTCCTCAGCATTTGGGTGATACAGGTACGACGATGTCTCTTTCTTTCCTAGAGCAAAGAATGGCTGTAACTTCCTAACCATTGCTTTCTTCTCATTAAACAGCAAGTATACATGTATTTCCGAGGCAGCGGCAAAGCTGCCGAGATGAAACGCGAAGCAGCTAGAGGAGCCTTGAGAGCAGCATACTAATACCTCCAGCCAGATAGAAATGAACATATGTAAATCCTGTTTTGACATATTATTATGGTATTCAAAGATTGTTGTTGAGAAGACTTTTTGAGGGAAGGACTAGGAAAGAAAAAGATAAATTCGATATAGAAGTCGTACCGCACCGGCTCTTAAGTTCTGAGATTCATAGATTGTTCGTTTGTTTGTAAATTCATTGTTTTGCATTTCTCTTTCTAATTTTTCCATTTTATGAATAAGACGGTGACACGTTATTGATGTAACTCATATAGATTTCAAGGCGTTTATTTGGATGATAGATCACATTGACAAAGATTGAGTATTTTGAAGGATCATATTACAAAACGAGTTTGAAATTATCAATAATGTTACCACCTATTCAATTTGTTGACCCCAAATTTTTATGGTCACTGATTCGTCGGAGATTTGATGTTGCATGCCTTATTTGCACATGGACAAGATTTCTTATGCCAACAACGTCGTCGTGCATGTTTATTGTGATGTGCGACGGTTAAAGAGACGGAGATCGCAAAATTTGGGGTGTTAAACTCATAATCTTGACAAAGAAGCATAAACTGCAAAATCCCCAACTGAATACATATAACTAGTTCACAGGGCACAATTTTACAATAGAACATTCTAGAGAGAGGGGGAGCGAGATGCTTCCATCTTAGGTCTGGGATTGATGGTATGTGCTTATGTATATATAGTGTGGCCATGTTTAAAGACTATACTAATGCTTTTCAAGATATTTACTGGGAAATTAAAGGCTAGAAGAATTCCAGCTAGCATCAACTGCTCTGATAATCTTCTCATGTAATGTAGCTCCAGAAGAAGCAATTATACCACGGTCAAGACCTTCTAAGTACATACCTTTCGAGAAGCAAAGCCGATGGCCTCCCGCGTCCGTCACCACACCACCCGCTTCTTCAATGATCACAACTCCGGCTGCATGATCCCATATCTTCTCCTTGTAACCTGCTCGAGCAAACTTCATGAATATTTCTGCATCTCCTCGGGCTATGGCTGCGTACTTCACCATGGAATACACGCGCAGTGGTTCGTTCCTGCAAGGCTTATACGTTTACTTTGGGTGTTACATTAGATTGACAATATATAAGACTCGAGTTTATGAGGATTACATGATTCAGACAAGCTTAAAATTATTCACGTCATATATTTGTTTTATCTATCTACTTTATCACCAAAAGTGTGACAAATTGCTCCTACTATTGTTTACTCGGGCTTCAATAATCTGTTGAGCGCTCGTGTTTGGGCATATTGGTTCCATAAGAACGTACCAAACAACGAGGAAAAAGAAAGGGAGAATGAAAAAAGAAATTTACCTGAGTCCAACACTATGAGCTAGGCCAGCAGTGAAGGAATGACTGGAATTTGCTTTCTCAACAGGCTCACAGAAAGTTGCCAAAGCCGGGTTGTCGATAGTCGACACACTGATTTGTCTAGCAGAGTTTGGCCAAACAAACTTCTTCTCTTTCTCAAGCAATGGCTGCATCCATGCTCCTCCACCACTTCCTCTCCTTGCATAAATCACACACCCTTTATCCCATGATGCCGTTGTTAATCTAGATACAATTCTTTGGTAGCCATTTTGGTAACTCAGCCATTCTTTTTTCATTGGGTAATTGGGGCATCCAAGAACCCCAAGCAGAGGTTCACCGTCTTCTATCAAAGCAAGAGCAATAGCATATTGATCGCCACGTACAAAACCTAGCGTGCCATCCACGGGGTCCAGAACCCAAAATCTCCCCCTGGGCCCGCCAGTCGAGTTGCACCTACTGATGGCCTCAAGAACCTGTGATGTATTTAGAGGAGTAGATGGTGGTCTGATTCCAAAACTTGGTGCTTCAGCTAGGCTCTCGTTAACGGTCTCTGTAACAGCATTCAGTAAGCCAATAGAATCACTTCTCGACAGCGCTTCAACATCTTCTTCAGCTACAATGGACACATTATCACTCCCAAATGCCTCAGACAATACCCAGCTCACAGTTGCTTGGACACTCCAATCTGCTTACAAGTAGCAATTGGGGCATTAGCCACTCCGACCTATGTCACACACACGTCTTAGGATTGTAAACACTTAATAGTTCTTCGTTTTCTGGGGCCAAGAGAAGCAAGACAAGATTATGGGCAAGTAACTCTACCCCAGAATCCCGAGGGCATTCCTGTTTAGATCTTAAACGAGCAAGCAGCATCACATGATTCTTACAAACACTAAATAAATTGGGGATGCAAGTATTAACTTAAAACTATCATATCTTGTGTGAAAGGATGTAGTGGAATACATGTAACACATATCCATGGAGCGCAGACGGAGGATCTTGACAACATATAGCCCGATATGTTACCAAGATGTTACATTAAATTTGTAAGAAGCTTAGGATCTTCATTTATGGAGGCTGCAAGGACACGACACACATGATGTTTAAGGTATTGGCGAGGTCATCAAACTGTCTTTCTGCAAATATATGCATCCCCACCCCCCACCACCACCACCACACACACACAGACACATATAGTTAATCAGTGTTGTTATTCCATAACTCCAAAGTCAGCTACAATCCGAAGTTAGGACAACTACCTACAGTTTAGTCTTAATTAAGGCAATTCAACAAATCCACAAAACTTCCAAAAGTCAAACAAAAAATTAAATAATAAAAAAACAAGAAACATTCTTGACCCATATTGAATCAATGACAAAGATTAACCAAACCACACTTTCACTATAAACAAACCAAAACAAATCAGTAAAAGCAAGTCCACTTGTTATTAGCTGACACACACTCCATCTCAAGATAGCAAAACAATTCGAACAAAAAAAAACAAAACAAAAAAGATCCCATTTTTTAGTATGTCAAGAAAAATAAAAAAACACCCCATTTCCACAATAAGGGCGGCGGAATCATACCGGCGACGGTGACAGGAGAGTCGTCGTCTTTGGAGTGAACGTGCACATTGCTCTTAGAAATCAAGCTTTCTTGAACTCTGCGGCAGAGCAAAGACGCCATGTGCACTGCTTTCACCGCAACCTCCATCTCCTGCGCGTATTTCTCGAAATCCATGGGCTCAAATTCGACGCTGCAATTCTGGGCCGTGGCGGAGGAGAGTGTTTGGAAAGGAGAAGATGTGCGGATTGAGAAGTGGGGGAGGAGGTTTTGATGGAGAATCGAAGGAAAATGTCTCAAATTTCTGAGCGCAGAAGAAGAAGATGGCAATAGTGGGTGCGGGAGGTGAATTCTGGCCGAGGAAGAAATGGGCATTTTAATGAGAGAAATTTGTCGCTCTGCGTTTGTGAAATTTGATGAACGAGTGATGACAATTGAATTTGAGTGGTACAAAAGTTGGTCTTTATTTAACACCCCGCGTGGAAAGACAAAATACAGAGAGAGAGAGAGTTGATTTACAAATAATTTTCACACAATTATTCCATGGAATATAACATTTTGATTTATATTATCAAAATTTTAATGGAGATATTTTGAATTGGGTAATGATATTTGGACACATTATGGTCAGCCACACGCGTAAAAAAAGAAAAATTGAGTGTAAAAATAAATATAATCATATTTTTCCTTAGGATTTATGCTTCCCAATTAAGTTTTATTTTCATTTTCAAAACCTATATTACTATTTTTAGCTTGTGTGATCGGCCACAGTGTGTCCGAATATCATTACCCTTTTGAATTACACATAATTATAATTAAATATCCGAACTGCCTCTAATAAAAGTATCTTTAAATACAAATTTCGGCAACACAAAGATTTATGCAGCTCTCGTCAGATGCTTACATGGAATTAAAGACATACTATTGAAATTGAAGTAGCCTCAAAATAAAGTTGTTTTACTGTCAATTTTTCTTTACGGATACTAATAATTTTTGGCAAATTCTTGTGTGAGACCAGTTGTGAGACTGGGTTGATCCGGTTCGGATTCGGGTTGATCCGATCAAATTCGTTGATTTTTTTTTCGATTTTTTTTTACAATCAGCCCATTTGCACCACAAAGTGTATCCATATGCACAACCATGTTCACCGAGATGCACCACGCTGCATTTCCATATCCACGACCATTTTTTCGATTTTTTATTAAATTTCCAAATTTATTTTTCCCTCTTTTTTTTTATTTGCCTCTTTAATTTTTTTTTTTTTGCCGCTTCTTCTTTGGTCAAAATTCAAGCGAGGGGAGCCGAAGGCCTCAGAGCGAGCCGAAAAATTTAAATTGTTGTCCGAAAATTATCCTTATATTAGTAATCGGAGCGAAGGCGGAACCGTAAAATCAGAGTTGAAGGCTCCGCCAGAAAAAAAAAAACAAAAAACAAAAAAAGAAAAGAAAAGAAAAAAAAACTGAAAAACAAAAAAATTGGAACATATAAATAAATTGGTGCATATCAATAATCTTCGTCGTGCATATCATTATATAGTATAATACATATAAATACATGATGTAGTGCATATGAACTGATTAGAAGAAAAACATGAACTGAGCGCGCGTGCAGTGCATGACAGTGACGTCCTCGGACACATAATTTTGAGGATGTATGGTTTTTGTTTAATTGCTAGGTTTTAAAAGTGGTCATGTAATTGTGAATTTGTGTGAACCATGGACCTATTGATTAAGTAATCCTTAATTTAATTAAAATGAATTATAACTATTCTTCGAGGTCATAAGTAAATGTTTCAAAAAGTAAGCGTATACATTAGGTATGCCAATCAAAATCTAAGGGTATTTTTGACCTATAACATTAGATAGACTCTGTTTTTCGTTCAAATTGAATGTTTTTACACATTTCTTATGAAGATTGGGTAAGTTTGAGAATTTCATCTATGGTGTGTTCACTTCAAATGAAAAGTATGGAAAATGAAGTACTCCTATAATATTAATTTACTATTTTCTATTTTGTTTGGGTTTCATTTTAAGTGGTAAATAATATTATACCTCATTTTCTCTCTTTTTTACCCTAAGTGAACACACACCCTAAGGTAATAATAATCATCCTTCATTTTATGCATAGACAAATTGCTATATATTCATGTCCAAAATTAAAAAAATCAGATTTTGCCATCTAGTCTGGGAAGGAGCTATATGCTATATAGGTTAGTATTTGTGATGACCACTACGAATTAGTATAATAATAGTAGAAAGTTGCTTCAAAGAATATAAAGACTTAATAGAATTTGTGGTGTAAGCCGAAAGCGGAGGAGTTTAATTATAACACTCCTTTCCAAATGATTGAGTATGAATAGTTCAATACGTAGTTTGATCTCTGCCAAAAGTATGATACTTCACCTGCTTCGCTGTAAACTTTTTTAAAATGGTAATTCTGACCTTCACTTTTTGCGCGTCTCTGTTGTCAGTCCATTTATAGTAAGTTTTCAGCTGACTTGTGCTTCGGAGTAGATTTGAATTTGGACTTCAATTTTTCTGCCTTCAGCGTTTTCAAAGTCTTATGTTCTCAGCTTTGTGACGTCTGACTTCAATACAACTTCTTTTAATGCTTGAGCTGCATGACTCCGTTATGGAGTCAACTGAGTTGCGGTCCAACTGAGTTCCTCACGAACTTCCTTCTTCAATATGGTTGTCTTCTTCTGCTTGACTCATGTAAAGATAAAATCCCTACGCTCAAATAGTGAGCTCTAGCTAAGTTCAGACTGATGACTTTCATCTTCTCGGTTGGGGTCTGTTGGGTTTTGGGATAAATCAAAACTTTTACTAATTTTTCCAACAGATAGTCTTTGTGTATGATGCATATATGATGTATACATGAAGTTAGACTTCGTATATGATTCAAATTTTAGCCGGAATTTTTCGCCTGGAAATTCATACATGAAGTTTAGTCTTCGTGTATGATTCAAATTAAAGTTAGCCTTCTTATATACTTCATCCTTCCCACTCCAGTGGTCCTACTTTCTATTTCGGGTGTTCCATTCCAGTTGTCCTATTTCCTTTTCTGGAAATAATTAGTTTGATTAATTACATTCACTTTACACCTTTCAACCTACTTTTCTCCTCATAATCTGTGTCATTCATTATTCTACTTTTCTCTCTACTTACTTTATTTCACAATTCACTCTCTCTCTACCTACTTTATTTCACTATTCACTCTCTCTCTCTAACCACTTTATTTCACTTTAATAACTCCACTAAATATACTTTTGACCCTTAATTGTTTTCTCCTTAATTCCCATGCCCAGAAAAACTAAGACAACTGGAGTGAGACGGAGGGAGTACTTCTAAGGGTATAAAAGGTATAAAAATTACAAAAAAAATATTATAACTCTTCTTTTTGTAAGTGAAATAATTTATATTTTCCTTTTTGAAACGAGTTATTTCAACTTTCCTCTCTTATTCTTTTTTCGGTGTTTTTGGTGTTTTTGGTGTGTGTGTGGGGGGGGGGGGGGGGGAGAATTAAAGATGGCCAATTTTAATAGCTCTAGCTTTTAGATTACATATTTGGGTCTTTTTCTTTGTTTTTTTTGGGGGGGGGGGGGGGGAAGGGGTTGTGGACTTACTTCAGTTTGCCATTATTGTTTATTAGTTAGGGTTGCTACTTAAGGAAAACAAGAAAACACATTTTCCCCAAATACTTAACTTTGATATAAGTCAAAACTTATAACTTCAAACTAAACCTTCCGAAAACTCAATTTAGTTATTTAGATATTTGTCCAAATTTATAACTCTTAACTGTAAAATTTGGATATAACTTCCAAAATATGTTTTCAGATATCAAATAGGCACACAACAACAATTAAGGTGATACGTAATATTCTGACAAAGGAAAAAAAGGTTTAAATTTAACATTTGTGCGAGGATATATATGACCGTCCGCAATAAATATTGAGAGGTAAAGTGGCTGGAAATACCTTACAAAATCCACGTTTTCAAATTTTATCGATATATAGTAGGAATGACACTGGGTTGGGTATCCATCCATTAAATATTTTCCAAACTTAAATTCATGAAAAATTTTTACACCCAAATCCGTCCCAAATTTGATTAAAAATAATTAAAAAACCCATACCCGACCTGAACTCGTTGGGCAATACCCATTTATTACCCGCTGAAAACTCGAATACTAAAAAATAATATCAAAAAACAAACTATTATAAATATAATTAAAACATAAACATAAATAGAATATTTCACTAAAATTAATCTCAAAGCAAAATACTACGAATTAACAAAATCTTAAAACATACCTAGAAGATAATGGATTAGTGATGTTGCCGTTTGTCGTTATATTTCGGAAGTAAATTTACAGAAGTAGAGGAGAAACATTAAAGACTTACTCTTATGGAATCTATGTGTGAGTTAAGAAAATAAAATAAAACCCCTAAACCTATTAATATTTATACTAATATATAGTATAATTCTATAATAAATTATGCATATAATATTTTTTATCTTTTATACATATGTAAATGGGTTTGGATAGCGGGTACCCGGAGGTAATTGCCCAAACACGACCCAAATCCGTCAAGGGTTTGCATGTTTCTACCCAAACTCGTCCCAAAATCATATTATTTTCTAAACTCATTCCATCAGAATTTAGGAAAAGTCGGTACCTACGAAAACCCGACCCATTATCATCCCTAACAAAGGTAATATAAAAAATTTAAAAATATTTTTACCACTTGTTTCCCCTACAGGGCAAAGCATCGAATTGACCGTTAAATAAAAATGATGGATCGATTAAATTCAAAGTTGACGGTGCAATAAATGCCAAAGATTGATTCCACGCGACTGTTTGTATGATTTACTTTCTACTTATCTCACATTTCTTAATCTTTAGATAAGAGATATCATTACAATTAAGAAAAAAATGTCATGTTTTCATTGATTGAGTAAAGAAACTACCAATATGTTTGATGTTATTTACTTCAACGCTTCATCAAACTTTTTTTAGGGGGAAGTTTTTTTCTTTCATTAATGAAAAACACCATAATAATACGAGTACACTGCTTTTAGATGAGTGACTCCCCCATTAATGAAAACACCATAACAAAGTTTTGTCCATTTTTTAAATACAAATTAAATAATACTCCCCCATTCACAAAAAACATGCCATATTAACGCCGAGGGCTATCCGCGGGTGATAGCTCGTGCAATGGGGATCGCCCGACCAGCATCAAGGGCGACGACGTTGGAGATGTAACGCTCGGGCGGAGGTGGCGAAGAACGGGCACTGTGAAGCCCGTGCTTGAGGCAATGAATTGTGAAGGAGGAGGGACACGTGTCGCCTCTTTTATTTTTTTTTAAATATGTAATTAATAAATAAATAATTAATTAAAATTCAGCTACAATGGCTAGTCTCAAGTAGAAATACAGGTTTCGGATATTGATATGTAATTTTTAATTTTTAGTTTTTAATTTCAGTTTTTATCAATTCTATTGTAATTTTCCAATGTTTCAATATAATTCGATAATTTATTATTCTTACTACTATTAAAAAAAAGTAAAATTGAAAAAAAAAATACAAAATCAATCATTGGATCACCTTAGGGTAGGGACTTCACCTGTAAAATTTTCACCCCGAGACCTCACCAAAATACTCATCACCCTAGAATTTCAACACCCACAATTGTGAATGCTCTTCTAGGCAATAATTTTAATAAAGTGGCTGGTTGTAATGTGAGTGCAGTTAGAGTTTTATTTTTTTATGCAGTAATTAAATTGAGTAAATATTTATAAAGTGGGTTAATAATAAACAATGAGTTATGAGAGGTTAATAAGATGGTGAGCTGTGTGGGGACATATCACTAATTTACTATAAATGGTTGCGGCAATTTTTTATGAACGAATAAACAAAATTTGTAGTAAATTTTTCATTGACGGAAGCGTATGATATTTTACTATGTCACTTAACAGCTCACGCTTGCTTGGTGGAGTGATCGAAAACTAATGGTAAAATTCTATTAATCCCATTTGGAAAAATTAAAGATTGCTTTTTAATGGGAAATAAAAAGAAAGGAAAAATTACGTGATTAGCTGAATCGTGAGATTTTATCCATTTCCACTTTAATGATTTAATCCATGGATGTGATGGGAAGGTAACCTCACAGATTTGACAGAATAAAACTGCAAAATAGACAGAAAAGGAAATTAAATTAAAATAAAATAATAGTATTATTTAGCCTGAGTGATGTAATGAATAGATAAGTCTTACGTCATCCAAATTACTAGAGTTAAGACAATTAATAATTTATTTTCCATAAAAATTGAATTAGTGTTTTTTTTCTTCTTTTTTTTGGGAAACAAATATTGCTTTTGTCACCCCTACAAAAATTAATTGGACTAATCAAATTTGGATACATTTCGTTATAAATTTATTTTCTTTACTCTGTCTCACCTAAATTTAACATAATTTATACTCCACTCCTAGATGCCACCTCAAGAGGTATATTACTGCATGACTAATTGATTGTTGTGAATGAAATTTTGATCATATTCTACCTAAACAAATTCGACATCTGGTTAAAACCATCATTACAAAACGACATCATTTCAATTAGGTTTGCTAAACATATTGGAAATGTTTAACCAAAAAATTGATTGATACAAAATTGGGGGAAGGAGAAGCGGTGAGATTTAAACCTGAGATCTAACTGGTTAAAGATTGAAGGTGCACACTTAAAATTCCCATAAGTAGTTAGGCTATTACGCTAAGATGTTCTTATTAGTTGGTTAAATTCTGGCCCAAAATATTTAAGTAGAGTTGGCCCAAGTTCATTTCACAAAGAAGAAAAAAAAAAAAAAAAACACCCAACTAATTCTAAATCCTATTATAGGCTAATTATAGTAGTCATTTATGTCGTAAACATATCTAACCAATAAAATTATACATCTACTACTATATAACTATATAAGTTTTGAAACAATTGTACCTCTTGATATGTTAGACAGTCTAACACAAATACTTAAAATTTTATTGTTTATTATCCTATAGTTAATAATAAAGACATATATAAAAAATAAAAAAATACTATGGACATATAGAAAGTGAAAGAATTCAGTTGTTATCGCAGCGGTGTTACAAATTAGTAGAAGTTAGTTACAAATATAGGCGATTTTGAATTTAGAGTTTGATTGGAGGCATCAATTCTTTGATTTTCCTCGTTTTGATGTTATTTAGAGTATTCATAGTGATTGTGCCTCTTAAAAGAATGATAGTGATATGTCCAATGTTGTAATGGTTGCCTCCTAGTCCTACTGCTATGCACTGTTGTGGGTGCTCTTAGTGCATTCCTGCTACACTTACAATGTTTTGTTGTTACCTTTTCAATTACGTACACTAGACTTAATGATTTTGTTATTATAGGATGTTCAAAAAAAAGGATCAAATTGAAGATTATGGCTTCTATTTGATCCAATGTTGTGAGATTAACTTGGTATTCAATTGAATTTGAAATTTCTACTTAATATTTTTTATATGAAGTCGTTCTAGACGACTAATCAAAGTTCGTCGAGTATACGAGCCGAGCTCAGCCGAACACTGGCAGGCTCAAGGCTCGGCTCGAGCTCGAGCTCGATTCGAACTTTATGTTTTGAGCTCGAGCTCGGCTCGACGTGTAACAACCAAGCTCGAGCTCGGCTCGTTATATATTCGTTTGGATTGAGCTCGAGATTGGCTCGTTATATATTCGTTTGGATTGAGCTCGAACTTGGCTCGATAAACTAAAAATTATGAATTTATTAATTATATATAAGTTAAATATTGATATTAAAAATATTAAATAATAAAAATATATTAAAAAATTCGCAAACATGTTTGTTTAGGTGATTCGCGAACATGTTCGCAATCTAGCTCGTTCGAACTCGAACGTGTTCGCGAACATTTCGAGCCGAACATAGGTATGCTCGAGCTCAGCTCGAAAAATTTGTCGAGCTCGAGCTCGGCTCGTTTAGTAAACGAACGAACTTCGAACGAGCTTTTTTCGAGCAGAGCTCCTAATCGCTTGTCAACCGTTTGGCTCGTGTACAACCCTAAGTATTTCTAGTTGAAATAGTTAGAGACACATGTTTAATTGCAAAATGACATCAAAGTTCTTAGATACCGCCTCTGTCCCCGATTAGTATGATAGT
Source organism: Schizonepeta tenuifolia (assembly GCA_029490685.1). NCBI lineage: Eukaryota > Viridiplantae > Streptophyta > Magnoliopsida > Lamiales > Lamiaceae > Schizonepeta > Schizonepeta tenuifolia. The sequence goes on along the minus strand of CM055956.1, from coordinate 68,401,065 downwards.
TCCTTTTTATGACATATTTTTTTTTTACTATTTTACCCTTAGAATTACAATATAACTTCTATAAAGTTCTTTCCTCCACTAAAAAATTAATAACACATACTAAATGAGTCAATTCCTCCACTAAAAATACCTCTACCAAACATTTATCTATACTATTTTTAAAAACCTGTGTCTGGTCCCCGTATCATACTAAGTGAGGACGGAGGAAGTACAATTAATCAAGTTATGATTGTTCCAATAATTGAATTAATAGTTAAAAGGTAAAAAATTTAGGCACTGCACCATGCAAATTGACTGTAGGTAGGGAATTAGTTAGGATGATGATAAGTTGATTAGAAGATAATTACAATTTATTAATTTTAAATATCATTTATTAAGCACCAATTATAATATATTAACTCATTCAAAATGTTTCTAAAAAAAGCTCATTCAAAATGTATTTAGCCTCAATTAAAAATTATTAAATTAATTAAATAAAAGAGCAGGGTGGAATATGATATGGTCCACCGCCCTCGAGTGTTTCTCTAATCAAAGTTAAAGTTCGAATAATTTTAATATCTAAATGGAGATAATTTTAGAAAAATCTTAGTAAAAGATAAAAATAGAAAGTGATGTTAACCTTCAAATAAATGTTGGTTCTATTTTTAAACAACACAACATGATGAAAATACAGCAAATTTAGCAAGGACGGAAGTGCAAAAATACTCAATTCAAATTTTAAAAAAAAGGCCCTTCACAAAAAAAAAAAAAAAAATCAAGAGAGAGAGAGAGAGAGAGGAATGGGGTTCGAAGGGAAGGAGAGAGGAGGAGGAGAGGGAGTAATGGGTACTGATTTTTTCTGGTCATACACTGATGAGCCGCATGCTTCCCGCAGGAGGCAGATCCTCTCTCAATACCCTCAAATCAAACAATTATTTGGCCCCGACCGCTTCGCTTTCCTGAAGGTATATTTACACTTACACATCTTGGGTTTTGCAATGTGAGTTTGAATCTTGAGAATTCTTACTTTAGATGCGAGATCTGTGCTTAAACTGATACTATGTGTTGAAAAGATGGAGTCTTTTTCTTCATTTGTGTTTGTTTTCTGCTGCATTCTGCTTTTGGTGCATTGCTTTTGTGACTGAATCCTGGATTGATAGTCAGTGTGTGTTGTGTGTTAAGTTATGACCACTTTATGGAATTTTTTTATCTGCAATTTCAAGGCACATCTAAATTTGTTTATCTGTGTTGATTTCTGAAAGAAGTGAGGTTTGATGGGATTGAGCCCTTGACTGCTAGAGCAATCTTACTTATTCACAGAAAATAAATTAATGGCTTCTCTCTCTCTCTCTCTCTCTCTCTCTCTCTCTCTCTCTCTCTCTCTCTCTTGCATTTTAAATCTGTTAAACACTTAGCTAGGGTATAGTAGACTCTCAAATATATTTGCTTGCTATGTTGAGAAGTTCTCATAGATTCTTCTGCTTGTTACAGTGATATTAGAATCTACTAGTTCAACTACAATTGTTTTGAGGAACAACATTAGTATAGGGTAAGAGATTCCACTTTTTGTTTAGAGAAGGCAAGGCATTGTGTCGAAAATACCAATTTTGCTTTTCTTGTTTTGCATCTGTCTCGATGATTATACGAGTAGAGGGTTGCTAGTTGCTACATCTACAAACTTTAGTCCACTGTTGCGATGTTTTGGCATAATTATCTCGAATTGGGAATGGGAATCATAGGAGAACTGGGGAGAGTAATTAGTTTTGCAATGCTAAGTAACTATTTAGCATGTGCTATGTTGTAATCAGCTGTAATGCCATGAAATGCTTCTAAATATAAATGAGTCGTTAGATTGAATGCTGCTTTCTTGATATCCAACACTGCAGATTGCTGCAGTCGTGTTTCTTCAGCTATGGACTGCAGCTTTCCTAAACAACGCGTCCTGGCTGAATATACTAATAGTGGCTTATTTCTTCGGCTCTTTCCTCAACCACAATCTCTTTTTGGCCATTCATGAGCTTAGTCACAACCTAGCCTTCTCGACTCCAGACTACAACCGTTGGCTAGGGATCTTCGCCAACCTACCCATTGGCGTGCCCATGTCCGTCACTTTCCAAAAGTACCACCTCGAGCACCACAGGTACCAAGGGGTAGACGGAGTTGATATGGACGTCCCAAGCCTCACAGAAGCCAAGCTTGTAAGAAATACTTTGTCGAAATCGGTGTGGGTTCTTCTCCAACTATTCTTCTACGCTCTTCGGCCTCTCTTTCTCAAACCAAAACCTCCTGGCATATGGGAGCTCATTAACCTCACCATCCAAGTCTTCCTCGATGCTGCTGTTGTTTACTTGTGGGGATGGAAATCTTTCGGTTATTTGATCCTGTCGACGTTCGTTGGAGGTGGAATGCACCCCATGGCTGGCCACTTCATCTCAGAGCACTATGTGTTCAATCCAGATCAAGAAACCTATTCTTACTATGGCCCTCTCAATCTCATGACGTGGAGCGTGGGCTATCACAACGAGCACCACGACTTCCCAAGAATCCCGGGAAGCAAGCTTTACAAGGTGAAAGAGATTGCACCTGAGTTTTATGACAAATTGGATTCATATCAATCTTGGAGCCAAGTCATCTACATGTACACTATGGATAGGACAGTCGGGCCATTTAGTCGGATGAAGAGGAGTCTATCAACGTCGTCGAACAAGAAGTCTGAATAGATAGGTGCTCCTCTCACCCTGAGATTGTTTTTTTGATTCTTCAATTTGTTTGATTCTAATTCTTGTAGAGTTTTCATTTTCAAGAATATATACTTAGAGAAGAGATCACTGAGATTCCAGTTGTTTACTTTTGTATGAAACTCTTGATGCTAATTATTTGTTGAGCATTAATTTACTGTAATTCGTAGATTCTTTTATCTCAGCAAACTATCATTCAAAGAAACTTGACTTGAGAGTTTTACATTTATTACAAAATTAACATAAACACAATTAGGTGTCTTATTATAACATTTAAAGATTTCACAATGACACCATTGTTACACACCAAGATTTATTCTATTCCACGCGATGAATATTAATTTCCATCACGATTTGTTTTCGCCACCAGGAGCTGCAGATGGGAAGTGATCACCCATGTAGATGGTGAATCCGCCGCCGTTGCCGCAGCCGTAGCCTGAGTTACCGCCGCAGCCAGCAGGTTGGCAGTAGTAAGGGTTTTTCGGAGCGGGGGGGCACGGGCTGGCGCCGCAGCCGGCACCTCCGCCACCAGGACACGACATTCCACCGCAACCTGGTGAACCCCAACCGGCACCACAGCAGTTCACGGCAATGTTGGATTCATCGGTGTAGTTCTTCGTAGGAGCTAAAGGCAAGGGGTACATGGGCCTCGACATAGACTCCATATTTGGAGCTGGAACGGGCCCAGTAGCTGGAGCAGGGCTTCGGGCCGGAGCCTGGACGGGGGCATCAGCTGGACTAGGGACTCTGGACGGAGTTGATGAAGGTCTGTCGGGAGATGAAGGGGGCCTAGCAGCTGGAGTAGGGGCTTTGGCTGGAGTTGCTGGGGGTCTGTCTGGAGATGAAGGGGGCCCAGAAGCTGGAGTAGACCTTCCCAATAGAGACGGAGCATCCTCATTAGACGGAGTTGGAACGGGGCCAACAGACTTAGGTGGAGGTGGAGCGAGGTGCATGACTTTGGGTGAAGCGGGCTCGGCGGCCAAGGGTGTGGCCCGATGGGCGGAGCAGAATGCAGAGCAGAGCAGTGCGGTAAACACCAAAGACCATTTTAGTGCAGCCATTTTTCTCTGTCGAGAGAAAATTGGATTGAATGGAGATATAAGTAATTTTGTGGATGAATGCATCATTTTATAATGAATGAAATTTACCAGATTGCATGAAATTAAGGAACGTTAATTCTCATGTTCATGGTTTTAAGGTTGAATGGAGATGGTGTGTTAGAGAGAGAGAGAGAGAGAGAGAGAGAGAGAGTATGCAACTATTCGTTTCTCTTGTAAAATAAGAATAAAATAAAAGAAAAAAGCTGTCTTTTTTTTTTTTAATGTTAGTCATACATATTTGCTGAATAACATATTTACGCGTATAAAATGATGTTAATTTGTGGCAAAAGCAAACGATGTTAATTTTTTTTAGGGTGAAATACAAAAACAGATAGAAATATTTTAATGGAAATATTTTTACCCTAAAAAAATTAACATCATTGCGTGACTGAACATAATATAAAAATATTTTAATGAATCATCCTTTTCAAACCTTATATTACCTTTTTTAACTTGCGTGATTCATCATAGTGTATTCAAATAGCACTATTCATTTAATATCATTTTTTTTATAAAAAATTATCACATACTCTATATAATGATGATAAATATCATTTTATAGCTAGATACGTATAAATGGAAATATTTTTACCCTAATATAAAAGATGATTCATTAATTTGAAGTTTCACATAATTAGATAAACTAGCTAGCATCAATTTCTTCAACTCTTTTTGAGCATCCAGATTGGCCCAAATATTAGGCTATCTGCAACCCTTAGAGCACCCTTAGGGTGCTCTAGAGCACCCTTAGGGTGCTCTAGAGCACCCTTAGAGCTCTATCTTTAATATTAAACAATTCTTCATTTTCATTTATTAAATTAATTCATCTATTTGTAAATAATTTAAAATACACTAATTAATAAATAATACGAATTTTCCATTAATATTTGAAAATTGAAAAAATTTACATAAATTAAAATACACTAATTGATGAAAAAACACTACATCCGATGCATAAAACTACGCCCACCCTCGACGTTGCTTCACCTCCTCCACCATCTTCCGATGAACTTCTTACTGCTCCGGCGTCATAAATCTCGTGTCCCTAGAGACAACTTCCAAGTCGGTCGCATCACGTCTCTGCTGAACATATTCGGCCCGGATGCGTGCATTTTCCAGCTTCGCTCGAGCTGATTCACGCAACGCCACTGCGATCTCATGCTTGGCCTCAGCGAACTGGGTAAGTCGGTCGCCATATCAACCCATGACAGATTCGAAATGGGACGAGCCCTCTACCGGCTTCTTTCCTTTGGACCTTACCCTGGCCCTTGCCGCATCTCGACCCTCCGGTCGGGGAGGCGCGCTTTCTCCTTCGGTGGACTGGGCCTCCTCCGCAGACGGCTGGGACTGAGAAGAAGTGTAGTTGCCCTCCGTCGTAGTCTTCGTCCTCTTCATGGACGGTACGTCTGGAAAATTGGCGAGGACGAACTTGGGGTTGTCTTTGAGAATGTCCCGGGCTGTGAAATACCGGAAAGCAGGTCCCTGGGTATTTGACTGGTAGATGGCTTGGGCCTGGGCAATCACATACCCGTCATTGACGCCGCTTGGCCGGCGAGATTGGGCTTTCTGGAAAGCGCTAATCTAGGCTTTAACGGCAGTCTGAATGCGGCCGAAGAAGCTCCTAACGGCTTTCTTGTTGAGCTCCAAGTTGAACTTCCTGTTGAAGCGCTCTTGGATAGCGCCCCAATATCTCTCGCCGGACTGGTCGCATCCGACGATGGAGTTGCAGGTCTCCTCCACCCAAATCTGTGCCATGTAGCTGGCTTGTTCGTCGGTGTAGTTGTGCCGCTTCGCCCCGACGGGTTCCGAGTCATCTTCGTCGGCAGCGGCGGCAGAGGTGGCGATGGCTTTGCCCTTCCCCTTCTTTTTTCTTCCTCCGGCAGCGGGCTGGGACGGCGGCGGTGCCACAATGAGGCGATCCTCTGTGTTTGTCGCCGGACTGTCGGCGTCGGGGGAGAACGACGGGTAGGATTCGGCGGAGGCCGGAGTGTTGAGGTGGAAGCAGTAACTCCCAAGGGAGCCTCCAAGCCAGCTGTGGAGTCGGCCCCAGCAGCTCGCCGCCCTTCAAGATCCAAGCCCGCCAAACGCCAGTTGGAGGAGGTGGCTGAGGAAGCTGAAGAAGAAGAAGAAGAAGAAGAAGAAGAAGAAGAAGAAGAAGAAGACAGGGTGGAACCCCTCAAGAAAAAGCCCAGGATCAAGATCATACAGCCAGCAGCTCAACCGGCTGCATCTGGCCCCGTGGTGGAGACACTAGCTGAGAAATCAACCGAATCTAGCCAGTCGGTTGATGCAGCTGCGTTCGTGATTCAGCCACGCCAACAAGAAGAGACGACTGAAGGGGTGGAGATCCACGTAGAGGAATCCAGCTCCTCCTCAGATGACTCTTCTTCATCTGAGGAGTCCCACGACAGTCCACCAACTGGAGCTGATGCCAGCCAGGAAATCCCACCTGTGTCTGAAGAAACAATTGAGCCTGCCCACTCACCACCCAAAGAGGATCCAGTTCTCTCAACTGGTCCTCAGTCAGATATCCCGAGCCTCTCGCTCGATGCCGACGTTGAGACTGTTCCTTTGGCCAACGTCGATGACACCCTCGAACCCATTGCCTTCGATATAGACCCCCTACATATTGATGAAGAAGCCAACCGCCAGGCGATTTTGGCTGAATACGAAGGCAGGCTAGACTACTGCTTTTGCAAACTGATAGGCATGTTCCCCGAGGCTAGCTCGATGCCCATCTTCGCCATGTTCGGGACGGAACTGCTCTATCAGTTTAGCGTCATTTTCAGCTATTGGTACGTCAAGGAGGAAACCCTCAGGATCCATGGTTGGGACAGGTTGAAGGTTGAAGAATCCAACCTGAGGGTGTACTTCGACTACCAGAACCTGGAGGTAGCCTACAACCAGAAGGTGGCTGTGCTCCGTCGTCGTCTGGATAAGAGCCAACAAGAAGGGACAGACACCAGGGAGCTGTGCGATAATCCTGGAGCTGTTCAATTTCTTGACCATATGTTGGCCAAAAATGCCAACCACATGGAGGATGTCGACGCAGCTGAAGAGGCGGCCAAGAGGGAAGAAGACAAGCTGAAACAATACCTGGCCAGCCGAACAGCCCTGGTTGTCGTGGACCCAACATCTCAGCCACAACAACAACAACTGCCTGTACCCTCTGATCAGCCAGCACACTCAACTGATGCTATCTGTGAGCTGATCTCTGAGAGGGTCAACCAGCTGAGGCAGGAGCTGTTGTCCAAGATCAAGCTCAACAAGGAGGAGGACGCTGACAGGATGAATCAACTGATGGCAGAGAATGCGAGCTTGAAGAATCAGCTGGAACAACTCTCCTCCTCCCTACAGCAAAAGCTCGAAAACCTCTCCACTTCTACCAGCTCAGAGGTCAAGGATCTGAAGAAGGCGGTTCAGGGACTCAGCTCGGACTTCAACGTCTTCAAGTCTGTGGTTGAATCTGATCTGGCAAAGTCCCAGCAAACACAGGACTAGGAGTGGATGTCTCAGTTCGCAAGTTTTCGAGCTGAGTTCGTCACCCTTCATAAAGATGTCTCTGCGACCTTTGCTGCCCTGAAGAAAGCTGAACAGGAACGCCAGGACCTGGAGTTGGCGAAGAAGGTGGAAGAGAAGGATGTTGTGGACGAACTCTTCTCCCGAGTTCAACAAGCTGAGGCCAAGCTGACCTCCCTGAATGGCACTGTTGCCACCCTTTTGGATGATGCCAAAAAGGGGGAAGACAAGGAGCCAGCAGCTGTTGCTGGACAGGGGAAAGAAGGAGTTCAGCAGGGGGAAGAAGGAGTGCCAGCTGAACCTCAAAGGGAAGAAGCTGAAGGATCTCAGCCGAAGGAGTCGGAAGAGCAGGAACTGGAAATCTCCCACGACCTCGTAGCCGAGCTTACAGCCGAGCTCGATGCCGATCTTGACGGCGGGATCTCTATTGAAGATTGCATCGAAGCTGCCAAAGCTATGGGGGAGTCCAAGGAGAAGTACTTGAATCCCTCTTGGATCAAGAAGTTCGCTGCAGACCAAGCGAAGAAGGTGGCCAAGTTCGAGAAGGAACTGGCCAAAATCGAAAAGAATGTTGATAGGAATAAAGCCAGCCGAAGCGTCCGAAGAATAAATAAACATCAGATGAAGGCTGAGGCTAGGAAAAATACACAACAGCTGCAGAGGAACGCCCCGCTCCCGTCTCGGTTCCCACATACTGACAAGTGGATGGATGCTAAGTGGAACGATGACTGGGAGCAGTTCAAGCATGAATTCATTAATGACTTTTATTACAGGAAGGTCTACTCAACTGAAGACCCAAGGCAAGCCTTCAAGGAAGCCTTGTGGGAGCTCAGATCTGGAGACCCTGGAATGTTTAGTCAGTTCAAAAGAGCCATGCTGAAGGCTCAGCTCGATCCCAACACCGTTTCGGTTCCGCAAAAGCTCAAATATCGCCCTCAGATGATCAAAGGCACAAACACGCCAAACAGAAATGCGATCATGGCTGAGGCGAGACAAGTATGCAAGGAACATGGTGTCAACACTAGGATTGAGTCGGCTGCGAAAAAGGAGATCTTTGACCGTATCTTCAGCAAGTACGGTCAACAGTATTTTTGAGCTGATGAAGTTTTTGAGCTGATACAGTTTTTGAGATGTTGTAGTTTTTGATCAACTGATGTATCTTTATCTGGTTTGTACTTTTTCCTGTAATCATCAGTTGTAAGGAAAACTTCAAAGTATATATAAGATTCACCTTGATGAACAATCTCTCATTGTCCAAGCTCTGAATCACAAAAATCTTTTAAATACCATGTTATAACTGTGCTAACCCTTTGATGTTTCATCTTATAGACTGTCTAGAATTTCAGCTGAGATTTTAGGTCAGTTAGTAAGGTTTAGATCAATAGCGGTTTCAAGTTGTAAGTGGTTTTGGCATCATCAAAAAGGGGGAAATTGTTGGGAAATTTATTAGTAAGAGTTTTGATGAATTCCAAAACCAACTGACCCCAACCGAGTAGATGCTGCCAGTTCCTATTGTTAGCTGTTAGGCTCGCTGTTTGAGCAATGTTAAGATTTTATCTTTACAGATCTCCAGCTGAAGACGGCAACATAGCAACACTCGGATACAACCCCGGATGAAAGATCGGATGAGGAACATCAGTTACAAGACTGCCTGATGAGAGAGCTATGCTTTTTGACAGCTGAGAATTCAAGCCAACTGTTCAGTTGGAACATCAGCTATAGAATGCCATCCGATAAAGAGAAAGTTTCAAGAAAGGGGAAGTTATAAAGAAGTCTCAACATGAAGATCAAAGTCAGCTGAGAGTTCAACGATTCAGACAGAACATCAGCTGAAGACCACTCAGATAAAGATCAAGACTTTCAACCGACTAACCGAGGTTGACTGTCAGAAAGGTTTGAATTTGAATTTCAAAAGGAAGTCACATGAGGGTTTGACCGTTCAGTCATTACCCCATTTGGCCCAACACAAGGCTGTCTCAGATGGAAAGCAGAAGAACTCAGATGCCATATCGGGAAAGTCTGCAGAGATGAGAGACAAGCCATCGCTTTCAACGATCAGAGATCAACAGCTCCTCCAACAGCTAGTTGATACTCCCCGCCTATAAATAGAGGCCCCCATTCATTCGAAGATAATACAAGACACAGACAAGATAAGACACACACGCGAGAAGAAATCTGAGAGCGAAAAAGAAAAAGAGCAATATTCTTCCCGAGCTGAACTGAATCTCTTAGAACATCACTTGTTGAGGATTCTAGAGTTAGATAGTTTTATTTGTGTCTTTAGATCGAACCTTGAGAACATCACTTAGTGAGAGTTCGTAGAGAGTTAGATCGCAGCTCACTTTCCGTTCGAGCTTTTAGTTGGAAACATATTTTCTCTTTCACCTGAAAAGGTTTAGGATTCTACTCTTCCTGCAACTGAGTAGCTAGGTCGTTTAGTACCCGTAAACTAAACTGTAAGGTTCATAAGTACCCGCAAACTTATCCATAACGGTTGCTCAGCCCGCGTAAGCTGAGTGGTTTGTCCAGAAGAACTTGGACAGAGTTGTGTGGACTCACAACTCCCCGTAGACGTAGGAGGGTTATCTCCGAACCACGCTAAATCCTGCGTGTCTGTGTTTATTTTTACTCAGTTACTTATTGCATTTTTAACTGACCAAACTAACCGGCATACAAACTGCATATCTGCACATTCTCATTTGGTTTTTGACCAACCGAGCATAAAAGCGTGAGTTGTTTTAACGAGTTTTAATTTCCACCACTTTCCGCACAGCCTCACTCTTCCAGCTGAGGTTGCTTACTCAGCTGTGAGATTCCAACTGAGTCCGTTTTACTCGGTTGAAGTAATTTTTAAGGGTTAAGTTTTAAAATCTTTACTGGTGTATTCCCCCCCCCCCCCAATACACCAGTAACTCGTTTTGGGACCATCAGTTGGGATCCATAATTTTTTTTGGGGATGAATTTGTTGGAGAAATTAAGGAGATGAAAAAAAATTGAGAGATGAAAGGAATGAGAGGTGTGAAAATGAAGGAGATGAAATGGGTATTTATAGGTAAAAAAAAAAAAAAAAAAAACCCAACAAAATAGCCGTTGCCGGATAAAATTGCCGTTGCATTTAAAAATTTTAACGTTGATGCGTGTAATACACGCGCCGAACGTTTTTTATTTTTATTTTTTTAAATTTGTTGAGCGCGTGTGGCCACGCGCCATGCTCGAGCATGGCTTGAGCGCTCGAGCTGTGCTCGAGCTCTTCCCCTCCGCCACGCACCCGTCTCGAGCCCCCCTGCTTGAGCCCGGTTACATATAGTCTTATGATTACAATTGGACTCATTATTTACTTCAACCTTATCATTCTTTAAGGTGGCCCAAACAAAATTGACATTTTTTAATTCTTTGTTGAGTTTTTTTTTTTTTTTTCTTTTCTTTTTTTTAAGGCTAGTTTGGAAAATATATAACATCATAACAAACAATCTGCATTAATTTCTTGTTGAATTTGTCACACATCTTGCAAATGAACGGAAATTACATTGCATACGTTTCTCGAGTAATGTATAGGTTATGGATTATCATTATTCCCATCATAAAAGAATAGAAAAAATTAATATATAGTTGATCACTGTTGAAAAAATAATATTCTTTTCCAGCTAGTAAGGAACATTCATTGCTAATAATATTAGATGTATATAATTAAACTCTATTAATAGAAGAACTGGATTTTTCTTACAGTCTTTATAACCATGAGATTTTTTAATTCAGAGAAACGTAGCAGCAATTTTACTTGCAATTTCCCTTAAAATATATCAAGTTGGCCACATGCATTTCTTACCTTTTTTGATTGAATTTTTGTCCCTTTATACACAAATTCCAAACCCTTGAATTTAATAGTAAGTACTAGTATAAAACTACAAACATCAGCCACTAATCAGTAGACCATGATGTAAGTAACGTTGAATATATATATCTGGATATATAGGAAATTATTTTGTTACATAGCTACAATCAATTATGAATAGGTCAAGCCAACCAGTAATAAAGCCACATAATTCTTAGTCAAACTTCACTACCTCAAAATTTACATGCACAATTATATAGTAGTATATAAATAATATATGCATGCTATTGGAAATAAGAGATGAAATACGTATCGACCGTACCGTGAGTCCGACTAAATATTAACCTAACCTCCTAACTTTGTGAAGAGGCTGGATCGATGCAGTGAGTGGTCATGTCATGTAGTGTGAAAGGCATCCCAACAACCTCATTTCCATATTCTTGAAATGGGCAATCTGCATTTTGAGTTCCTCTCTCTCTCTTCTTAGATTCTCATTCTCTTCCATTAGGGCTGCCATTAATGTATCTCGATTTCGAACTTTGGAAGCTTCTAGAAACTGGGGGAAAACGCTCGGCTCGACTCTCTTGCGGCTGATCTCCACCAGCAGATGCCGGAAACCTTTGACGAATTTTTCATGCTGGAATTCCCATCGTTTTGATGCGCTTTTCTTGAAGCCCTAGTATAATTTATTTAGAAAGTTGAGAGAGAGTTCCATGCATGCATGCAAGTTTTAAGTTAATTTGGATTTGGAAATATTATAGTGCTTTGATGATTATATATCCATGTTGTTCGATTTTGGTTGTATATAGTTAGGGATGGCAATGAGTCGGGTTTTTGTGGGTACCCGCACTTCCCAAATCCTGATGGGACGAGTTTGAGAAATATTAAATGGTTTTGGGACGGGTTTGGATAGAAACATGCAAACCCGTCACGGGTTTGGGTCGGGTTTGGGCAAATACCTCCAGGTACCCGCTACCCAAATCCATTTATATATATATAAGATGAAAGATATTATATGTATAATTTATCATATAATTACAACTGTTAGTATAAATATTATAATAGATTTAGAGTTCTATATTATTTTCTTAACACACACACACATTCCGTAAGAGTCAAGTCTTTAATGTTTCTCCTCTACTTCTGTTAATGTACTTCCAAAATATGACGATACAACGACATATTCAATAATTCATAATCTTCTAGTTATGTTTTAAGATTTTGCAAGTTCGTAGTATTTTGCATTGAGATTAATGTTAGTGAAGTTTTCTATTGATGTTTATGTTTTAATAATATTTATAATATTTTGTTATTTGATGTTTACTTTTTAGTATTCGGATTTTTAGCGGGTAATAAACGGGTATTACCAAACGGGTTCGGGTCGGGTATGAGTTTTAAAATTATTTTTTAATCGGGTTTGGGACAGGTTTGGATGTGAAAAATTTTCATGGATTGGGGTTTGGAAAATGCTTAATGGGTAGATACCCGACCCATTGCCATCCTATCCTATTATATATAGTAGGAGGTGGTGTATTAATTATTGATGGAAAATATTCTACCAAATTCCTTTAGTTATTGATTCTTGATTATTGTGCATTATAATGTCTTATGTCAAATTTAATTGTTACTAGTATAATTTTGTCAAATTCTAGCTAGAATCGCTATAGTTCAAGTTAGGTTAAAAAAAAAAAGTTTGGACCCCTTTATTCAAAATTCTTGCTTCATGACGAGATTGTAACATGTACTACAATTTACGTTCAAATTATAATATACCATCTTTTCTCCATAGCTCCCGATACAAAATATAGACTAACTCAAAACTATTGAATTGAATGTTTGAAAGAGAAAAAAAATAATCTACGAACAATATAAAACTTGAAGTTATATATACTCTAAATTTAAATCGATCGAACTACATCCATTTCCAATTAAGGAGTGAAAGTTCTTTGACTAAACCCTTACCTTTCTACTTTCTAGCCCATAAATTTCAACACAGTAGCATAACTATTTTGACTAGACTAAAGATTAATTATTCTCAAAATCCGTCATTTTGATTTCGATCCCAAACAATATTTGCCAAAAAAATAAATTATCATCTAAAAGAAATCCCAAAAAATAAATAAATAAATAAACCAACATATGATAACTCACATAGGTATTGAGTTGTCGAACGAAGCTGGAGAAATTGTTGTGTTTGAAATATTTAGGCAGCATTACTTTCGAAAACTCCGCTGGCGACCATACCACGAATCCATTCCCTTCCGAGTTCCACGAGACCACGGCGGCGCCACCACCTTCCGCCGCCGCCGCCGCCTCGAGGAGGTCGTAGGTCTTGGACAGAAATGGGGCGGGGCACTTGGTTTTGTGGGGCTTTAACCCGACCCGCCCAGCTGCATGTGGAGCTGCAGCCATGCTTTATATTTCCAAAGGCACCCAAAGCCAAAGTGATTAAGTGTATACTCTTATCTATTTATAACAAACAAACTAGGAACTATATTCTTGAGGGGAATTTGACTTTGGGTTCTATTTGATTAAATAAATAAATTTGAACATCACGTTGGACCCTTATTAATATTTAGTCTTATTAATGTTTCTTTATTTTAATATGGATTGTGAAGCTTTATAACATATTAAGATAGCATTAACTATAGGAGGTTTCCTTTTAGTATTTTGTGTTCGTGTTGTCTTCTTTGTCTTTCCATATAGTTTTTTCTTAATTTTTTATTATTAGTTTATGTAGATTGAATATGACAAGAATAGGTGTTGGCATGTTGCAAAATAATTCGAAGGATTAAAGTTCAAGGCGTTGTAAATTTACTTCAAAATTTAGGAAGCAAGTATTAAATACCGTCGAAACAGTCGCTGAATTTGACCAGCATAAGGGCTAAAAAAGTATACTACCTACTTTGTGTAGTGAATGTTCTCCTTAAATTCGAATCTCACCAATATTTTATATATCGAGTCTGCCAAGCCTAATATTCCTAAGGCATTATACGGACTTTTGCACAAGAGCAACGCATTTTACCCATTGCACACCCGACTGCAAGTTATCCGTCATAATATAAATTTATATATATATATAAAAAGTAGAGCATATATGTATCCTAATAAATCAGTATGCTCAAGTCCTATAGCCTCCAAGGTTAGGACAAGAAGTTAGATGATGCTCAGCTAATAAATAGCTAGAAACCCATAGCAGGCTATCGAGCTCGGGCAGTACGACGTTGTCTTCTCTGATCTCGAGCTTGAGCCTCCTGAACGGAAAGAGGAGGCCGCTTATTGTGCGCCTACACATTGAGGTGAGAGACATCAGATGACATAATCATATCTCCGTAGGGGGCGTTTACTAAATAGGATAAGATTGACTATTCTTATACCATGATTCCTTCAATCTCATATGTGCAGTTCCAAATATGAACAATGATATATGTTATGAGATATCCTTAATTTAATCCTTAAAAGTAAATGCTTGATTAACCTATATTATTTTTATCTATCCAGCTTATCCCGCTTAGTAAACGCCCCCATAGAGTTTACTTTGGGTGATAGCTTAGATAATAATAACAATAATATAGGCTTCTCGACCACATACTTCCATAAAGTTCAAAATTTGAGCTTGTCTGATTGTCTAATCATTCAAATACTCAATCTAACCTATCACCTAAAGTAAATGCCCCCATAGGGACATCCATTTCTTGTCCAAGTCGAGATAAGAGAATCGGGAGAAGGCCTAACTACTTCCGAGCAAGGAATACGAAACAAAACTTCAGGAACGGACACAAATAGGTCTCAGAATGATTCTAACAGGTTTCCATAAATTAGTAGCTCGGAAGGTGCAGCCATCTACTCACATATAGCTACTACACAAGGTGATTATGTCTGACTTTCAGGGCATCATACATAGTTCATTCAAAAATACTAGGTAACGCTTCTAGCAAAAGGTCACAACCGATTATGCTATCATATATGTCTTGTAGTAGAAAGGACAAGATACATACCCCGATTTCTGTCACAAAGCGGCAGGTAGAGCATTGAACTGCTGGTGCTCCATGTGGATACATAAGCAACACTGCACAACCTCCACACTTAACTTGGCCAACTTCATGAGCTGCAGAAGGTTGGGTGACATTACTCCAAGCGCTCAGAAAACAGAATTATAAGATCAAAACCATCACGAGGAATTTTGGCAATCAACATGATGCGGGCTGTTTTTACATTTAACTATGGAATGGGAATACAGAACAAATTACTTATAGGCATGACGTTTTTTTGGTTGGTAAGGATCATCATATATGAAAAGGTGAATATTACCTTCTAGAGCAAAATTGACTTCGTGGCATGCTGGGCATCTAATCCACTTTGCTCCTCGCTGATACAGACACAGTTTCTGGCAAGTACCACAAACTAGCTGAGCTTTTTCTGCTTCAGTACAAAATTTCTAGTGTAAATACAAGTATCAAAAGTGAAATTTCTTGTAACCGAACAAGCTAATGTAAGAACTCATTCCGCTTCCATTAGCACTTTTCACGTAATTATACTTGTCTTAAGATTAGAAGTTTCTCGTAAACCAATCACATAGCAAGTGTTCAATAGCTCTGGACAATTACATGAATTCTATAATCACGATTCACGACCAGAGGTTAACCCTACATGCTACAGATAAAAACAACATAAGAAAAAACTCTGCTACATGCATACACAACTATCCTCCAGGTTTGTGTGAAATTTGAGTGAAATATAACAAAGCATCCCCAAATGCGAACAAAGGTTGACGGACATGGAAAATCATAAGATCCTACCAACTTTCCAGACAGAGATGTGCCATAGATCACCGATAAGAATAAACAGTAATGATTGTCAACCATGAAAAAACAACATAACATCTCCAAAATAACTCAAAGAAATGCTTATAGAGTGTCATTGGAACCCAGTTATGATTATGCCAAATGGTCTTTGCCAGTTGCGACATCTAATGACTTCACTTGAGTTCATATCCTGAGTTCTTAGCAAATCTAATGAATTCACCTCGTTTCATATATTCGTGAAGATTCTATGTATTAAAATTTCGCCAGTTGTTTGAGCAGAGTACTTAGCTTGCAACTTAAGCATATACATTATTTGTAAGCTTTAGTTCAATGAAAGTTAAGATTGAGCCAGAGTATCCTAAAACTGATAGGAAGCCAAACTAAGTCTGCACTTTCCTACATATCTTAAGATGTTTACTATATGTGGAAGTTTTATGAAGACTTACTTTCCTACTCAAACATATGCAAATTTCACACGACTAGCAGTCACTAACTTAACAGGGGAACTACAATTATTGCATACCTGGAAACTGAAAATCAATGATGCACATACTCACCAGAAGATGAAAATCTAGACGCAGGAGTCAATGGGTGTGGATTTGACTGAAGCTGCTGAAGAGGAGATGCAGGCTGTTGCATAGATGTCGGTCTCTTCTCCTCGTTTATTTTGTCTACTTCTTTGTACACTCCATCTGTATAAGTAGCATGGACAAAATCTGTTAAAGATAATCAATTGAAAAATCTGTGGTATAACTCCTCCTAGAATACTTCAAATGATGCATTTATAACAATACATAACAGTGAATCATAAAATGCAACATGCTTCATCATAGGAATCAATACATTTTACATCATCTTAGAGACCCAAAATAAGGACACCCATAATCAAAGGCCCGAATTGCTAAAAAAAGTAGTTATCAAACAGGAATCAAATTTATAAAGGCAGACAAGTTGCACAGCTGGAAGAGATCTACTGGATACAAAGGAGAATTAGCGGAAAAAAATCGTACTTCTCACATAGACATTACTCAATTAGTATTTATCACATGGCCAGGTGTCTAGAAAACATACCAGAAGGCTGTTCTGATGATGGAAGCTGCTGTGGTGGAGGTGTAGATGGCGACGACTGCCCTGGTGTGGGCGTCTGTTCTGACTCTGATCGATGCACTTCATGGTCCTTTTCTATAGTTTTTTGTTTGACTTCCATCTCACTGTCTAAAATGTCCCAACTCCCAAGTTAGCCGTCACTGATACTATTCAGCAAGCTAACATATAGACAACTGCTACACTTTGTGCGACATTTCTATTGAAAATGACCAAATGTTTACATGATTCCACCATATTCAGATGCTGGAGTTTAATTATGGAATAAGTCATAAAACAATTCAATCAACTGACCCATTCTCTACCAGAAATTATATCTCCTATTATATATGGACTATGTCATAAAACAGCGCAATTAGTTTTTTTATTAGAAATAATTAGGTGTGTGGAGAAATCCAAAAATAGTTTACTGTATCTAGTTCTAAAACAAATTATCGAATGCATTTTGAGTAAAAACCAAGGCAATCACTCTACACCCTTTCCTTGGCATTTTTATATAAGATCTTCTAAAGTAGAACTGTATGAGTTCTTGATGATTCGATAATCAAATTACCTTAGTCGCATATTTTAGGTAAGCTCAGTCATAATTGTTAAATGGATCGTTTTGCCAAGCTAAAAGATTTGGTTTACTCTTATGAACAACTTAAGGTGCAAGCAATGCAAAAGGCTGGTTTTGAAAATTGAGTCACACCTCACTTGTCAATACGAAAATTCAGAATGTAAAGAAGTCATTCTTCTCTTCTGACTAAACGCACAATTATATAGTTACATCATGACTCAAAAGAAGTCAATCTTCTCTTTTGATTTATGCGCAATGATATAATTTTATTTTCATGTACTGATGATACTGACTAATATGCACTTCATATAAACACAATACCCTCCTTGAAAAGAATGCATCACCGATAAGTTAATGGGCCACTCAAGAGACAAGAAAAGTTCAAGGCATAACTCACTGGAAGAAACAGTTGATGGCGGCTGCAGTGGTGGTGTTTGTGGTTGTGGCATCAGACTTGGAAGCACTGACTCCCATCCAGGTGGTGGACCTTCATCCATTTCTTCGTTGTTCTCCTCATTTATATCTGAGATGTCCAGGGTAAGACATGTAAACCCAGTGATCTTTAGTGGTCCACTGGTTCAGAAAATATAAACGTAAAAAACATGAAAAAATTAACCACAAAGTGAGTCAGGTTTATTCTTAATGAAGAGGTCACAAGCAAAATCCCCACATGCAATTCTCATTTTTCTAATCTTCAAAGTTAAATCTTAAATCATTAATCATATCAAACACATCATGATTACATAAGAGTGCTACGTTGATATTCTTAAACATGAATTCATAATCTGATACTTAAATCACACTAGATAGAGGAATCAAATTAAAATGATTAACAAGCCAATAGCATTGAATAGTAAGTAGAAATTGTAACCTGTTGTGCTTGATGTCGTTATTGGCAATGCATTTACGAGGTTACTAAACTCCCATCCTGGCGGTGGCCCATCTTCATCATCGTCCATGTCATCTTGTTTGCTGCTCACCATATCTAATGATGTAATGAATTAGAATCTTCCTAAGAAGCTATTTCAGGTGGACAAATAAATCTGACATGTAATGATCACAAACAGGAGGATTCGCTCAGATACATAAAAGTTTTTATATCAAACATGGCCATGTAAGCAAGAGTGCAGATTTGCTGCATAAAAAGATAGCTACAGGAATATTTTAATAGTTAGTCGATTATTGATACCTACTAAGCTGAACAGCCATTGAATTTTAACACAAAAATTAAAAAACAGTCATCAGATTCTTTGTTCCCCTTACCTAGGTTAATAAAGTGCAAGGTGTTTGTAATTACTAACTTAATGACTAATGACCGGCGTCCCTCAGTTTATTCTTGCTCTACATCCTAATTCTATATGGAGGCCATGGGAAGCTAACGGGAGAAGTCATTGCATCAAGAACATTATCTTTTTCCGCAAGCTCAACAACATTGTCAATGAATGCAGCATGTCAATCTAATGGAAGCCCATAACAATGAAATAAGACTAAATGTAGCAATCCTTGCACAGAAATAGGGTAACACGATAATTTGCATTCCTGAAAAGAAGTAAAGGAAAATCAGGCCCACACAATTGAAAACTTGTATAATTAATTGTTCACAGCGCGCGAGCACAATCCAGTAATCAAGTGCTATATCTTCAAAGCAGCAGACTAGCTCAGAAAATCCCAGAACACAACTAAAAAGGATACATTCATGAGAAAGAGGTGTTTAAACAAAATCATCGAGTGTAATCAGCAAGAGGGCATCAGAAGAAAAGCAAAATTCTTTTATGATCGATGCAACAACACTCGAGTAACTTGATACTCAAGTACTACAAGATGAACAGGTAATTTTTTGCAAATGAATCTAATTATACAGAAATTATTAAATATTTTCCATTTCAGGCCTAACCCGAAGAAGGGAGCGATTGAGGGGGTTTCGGGGCGACGCAGTCGAATCCAGGCGGCGGGCCATCCTCTTCGTCGTCGCTCTCCGCCAGCGGTGGCTGTGGAGTGATAATGCACTGAAATCCAGGCGGCGGCCCGTCATCGTCGTCGTCTTCTTCTTCTACTGCTTCGATAGCTGCAAATATTTCCTGCTTCTCTTCTTCTGCCATGCTTATCTCTCTCTCTCTCTCTCTCTCTCTCTCTCTCTCTCGAGACTTTAGGTTGGGTTTTGAATTTTGATGAGCAATAATGTAGCGCCCATTTAACTCTTGACAACTCTCAAGAAAAAAAAAAGCTCTTGCAAAGTAATTAAATTTCTTTTAATTAGTAATTACTAATTAGTAATGACCATCTTTGCCATCAACTGGGTACGATCGGCCGTACAGGTCCACTCACATATGGGTACGCAAACATACATTTTGGAATTTAATAATTTTCAATATAATTATTAATCTCCAAACTTTTTATTACTATAATTTTATAGCCAGCGTGTGTTACACACGTCGGCCTTTTTAAATTATCTCTAATTTATTTTATAATTTTAATTTTTTCTGTAATTCTTTTCAATTATGCGTTTATTAGAATTTAATAATTTTCTATTAGAATTTATTAATTTACAATTCGACTTTACTAATTTTTAATTAGGATATTTCAAAATAATTTACAATTAAAATTTATTAATTCTCTCACTTAAAATATTCATTTCTCAAGAATTTTTAAGTCACTTAGAATTTATTAATTCCAATTAATTTTTTTGTAACAACTCCTTAAAATTTATTAATCCCCTTAGGATTTGTAATATTAATTTTCAATTAGAGTTTATATTAATAAATAAATTAATTAAAAAACTAAAAATAAGTCAACAATCTGAGTTGACCAACCGCACAATGCATATTGCTCGTACGAGATCGTAGTATTGTACCTCTTATCTAATTATTTCTAAATATCGTCTCTAATATTTTTTTAGTTGGATGAAGATTGAAGAGAACGTTGAAATTTGAACTATAACTATCGCGATTTTCAAAAAAATCTTTATTATTGAAATTTAAACACGAACAAAAATACAAATAGAGCATACGCGACTAGATAAGTTTCTTATAAGGGTGCGTTTACTTTGATGGAAAAGTGTGGAAAAATAATATTTTCACTATTTTTTCATCATTTTCACACGTTTATTATAATGATTAATTTTTCTCCGGCAGGATGAATAACCTTTCCGAACAGCCCCTTTTTCCAGAGTTTTCTCTCCAATTGTGGATAATATTAACATTGAAGAAGGGTGTGGTAAAAATGAGAAAGAGGATTTGATAATTTTCTTTTCCATCATATTCCTAGTAAACATGTGACAAAATATAATGGAAATGTTAATATTTTTTCATTTTTTTTTATTCATCATTTTCCAATAAAAATATTTCCATCGAAGTAAACGTACCCTAATAGAATAAAAAGATCTTCATTTTGAAGTGACAATTACAACAAAGTAGAGTTTATCATTGGGGAGGATCTTCACAAAAGATCAGAATTTATAAATCTAATCCTGATGCGTTAGTAACCACTATAGAAGAAAACAATCTATATTCCTCGAGTCTGAATAGTGAATACTTCAATTCCATGAAACAGAGAGCTGTAACTGGATCTTCCCTACATTCCTCATATATTTAAAAGAACTATAAGATTCTATTAATTCATCTATCAACAAATACAACTAGTACAAATGATCAAGCATCACTCACTCATTAACTACTTGTGCTTTTTACCAATTCAAAAGTAACTCTTGTTTACTTCAAAGACAAAACTCCCATTTCAACACATGGGACTCATACACCCCGTGTGATGAACATGCAACGAACACGTCCATTCTCCAGTCGATCAGAAGCTCTCAAAAGCGCGGAAATCCACCATCATGTTCCATACCTATGCCAGCAACATCCCTTGTTGCCTTGGATGTGTAGTTCTCCAAGCCAGCAACGTCACGCTCCTTTCTTCTTGAGCTGTTTGTTTTGTTTAATGTCCTTGGTTAGCATTCTAGGAGCTATAGCCATAGACATGAGCTCTTGGAAGAGCAGCTTGCAAGCATATGGAATATGGACCTGCAACAGAGGATAATAAGTATGTCTACGCTCGAGTTGCAAAAAATTCACCACAGAAATCCAGAAAATAACGGAAGTAAATTTTACCTGCACGATGTCAGTTTTATTTTTGCACCCTCTGCACTCGAATGAATTCTTCTTGAGGTTAGCAATGGCTATTAATCCGCACCGCTCACACACATGTATCCTGTATGCATCGCTTTGATCGAACAACCTCTCCTTGAGAAAATGAGCGGCTCCATGTGCAATCATGCAGTCTCGTTCCATTTCACCAAAACGCAGACCACCATCACGCGACCTTCCCTCAGCAGGTTGCCTCGTGAGGATCTGAACGGGGCCTCGACCACGAGAGTGAATTTTGTCGTCAACCATATGTTTCAGCCTCTGGTAGTAAGTGGGACCGAGGAATATCATAGATGAAAGCCTCCTCCCAGTATGACCATTGTACATGGTCTCATAACCACGCATCTGATAGCCACATTTATGGAGGGCTTTGCTGATATTGTCCACGGTGACGTCGGTAAAAGGAGTAGCATCTCCTTCCTTCCCCATATGTGCAGCGACTTTGCCCATGATACACTCGATAAGCTGACCAATAGTCATACGGGAAGGAATAGCATGAGGATTGACGATGATGTCGGGAGTGATACCTTCCAAAGTCCATGGCATGTCTTCTTGTGTATAAGTCATACCCACTGTTCCTTTCTGTCCATGCCTACTACTGAATTTGTCGCCAATTTGAGGGATTCTAACCGATCTCACTCTTACTTTCACAAATCTCAACCCATCAGCATTTGTGGTGAGGAGGACCTGATCCACCATTCCAGTTTCACTGTGCCGTAAGCTTGTACTGTGATCACGTTTAGTGTAACGAGCAGCTTGCCCTTGGGCATCATCAGCAGCTATGGGAGAGGTTTTCCCAATAATCACGTCCTCACCCGAAACTCTAGTTCCTGGAGGTGCAAGCCCATCATCATCCAACTTGTCGTAGGAGCCATGGCGCATGCCCATGGTGTTAGTTCTATCCGGGCGTCCAAAATCCTCTTTGACTAATGTCCCCATCTTTTTCTCTTCATCTCTATATGAACGGAAAAATAGAGACCGGAAGAAACCACGGTCAATTGATGACTGATTCATGATGACTGAATCTTCTTGATTGTATCCGGAGTAGCATGCAATGGCAACAATGGCATTAATGCCAGCAGGTAACTGCCTGAAATGCAAGTGCTCCATAGCCCGAGTGGTAACAAGTGGTTTTTGAGGATAGTACAACACATAAGCCAAGGTGTCCTGAGAGAAGAGAAGCAGAAACGGTAAATACAAGAAATCTTCGAATGACCAGGGACAAAATTGGTGGAAAATCAGATCATACCATTCGAAATTGGTAGTTGGTGACGTAAATGCCCATGGCTTGTTTACCCATAGCCGACTGGTACGTGTTACGTGGAGACTGGGGAAGACAAAACAGATCAGCAAACTGAAGAACAACTACTGATGTGATAAGATTGCAATAATGAAGTTACCTGGTTGTGGTCCGGGAAGGGAATAATTGAAGCACAAACACCCAGTATCAAGGAAGGATGAATCTCACAATGCGTATAGGTATCTGAATAAGCCTCCTTCGGTCTTTCCCTTGCTTGAACCAGATCCTAAGAGAAGTAAATAAACATTTCAATGCCTCATGAATGACAACATTTTTATACGAATAAACTGTGTTGCTTGATAATAATAGCTCACATGTATTGTCATAGAAATCATAGTTGTTTCCTCTTCTTCTGTATCTATGTATTCTATGAATCCCTTTGAAACTAGGTCATGCCAACCACCATCATCAGGAGATTCCTGGGAACAGGCACATGACATAAACAACAGCCCATAAATGTAAAAACCAAAAAATCAGATTAACAGGGCTGCTAAAAAGACTGTTCGACATACTCTCTGTTGCAGGGCCAGGATATCCTTCTTCTTTATAAGAAGTCGTTGCTTTTCCACAATAAATAATGGGCGACTGCAGCGACCATAATCAGTGTATATCCTGAGTTCTTTCAAACGAATATCTCGTACCACCCCAACTTCTGTATTGACATCGACCTGTAAGCAGAATAGCAATGTCAGCTTCAGTTAGCTGGCTGGCATACCGCAAAAAATGTTATACATTACACTGCACAACTCATTCACAATCAAAAACAAGAACAATTCTAATGAACTAATAAGGTATGACAAAGACACATGTTGTTAGAAAATACACCCCTATCAAAGATCTGGAAACTGGGAGTCCAGCATTACATGTCAAGGAGCCTAGGAACAGAAAAGCTTGACAAAAAACAGAAGTAGGATCGGAATACATACACGTCTCCTCAATCGTCTTAGTGTAGACACCAACATATCAGGGTTGCGATGAATACCAACCCAACAACCATTTACAAAAATCTTAGTGGCTTGAGGAATGACAGCTGGAGATATTTCCTGAAATTGAAAAATGCATACATACATATTGTAATTAGAGGTATATCAGCATGAAAAACAAAAACCAAAATTCAGCTTCATAATGGTACATTTCATGCACCTCAAAGTTCTCAGTGCCCCACTCCTCTAAAAATTCTAAGATTGGATATGCTGCTGAGCCAACCGTAATATACACCATCAAAGCAAGGTTCTTCACCAACCCACATGCCTGGCGAAAGAGGCCATGAAAAAGGTAGTTCATTAATAGAGGGAAACCTCAAAAGAACAAAATTAACCAATCAACACCTGTATACAATGCATACCTGTCCTTCAGGTGTTTCTGCAGGACACATCATTCCCCACTGTGAATTATGCAGCTGCCTTGGTTTAGCCAGTTTCCCTACAAAAATAAACAAAAGAATTACATTTGTAATTTGAATTACATAAAAGGACAATACGAAGGAAATCACCACCAAAGCATTTAATACAGGCCAGCTACCTTCACGGCCTATGGGGGAGTTGAGCCTTCGCAAATGTGACAAGGTAGAGGCATAAGTCAAGCGATTTAACACCTGCAACATTTCAATCAAAACACCTCTTCTACCTAAGCACTTTTTTTGGACCACAACAAAAGGCTTGAACAGAAGACAAGTAACAAAATCCAACCTGAGATACTCCAGCTCTTGTACCAGCTGCATTTGCTTGCCCCCAGTTACCAGTAGCAAGTGAGTATTTCAAGCCACTGGTAATGGTTTTAGCTTTTATTGCAAATTGTAAATTCACATCCTTGCCATTGTCTACACACTGTAAGTGTACAGAAACAAGTAAATAAATATTGAAAAAACATAAAAGACATTTGCATGCTTAACAAGTAATAAAGGAAGGCTATAAACCTTCTGAACATAGGACCTCACATCCCTGGTCAACTTTCTGAATAGCTGCACCGTAGAGAGAAGATCAAACTTCAATCAACACCTGATTTCTATGGTTAAACGACTGCAATAAAATGTGTATATAAAAAAGAAACCATTCGGAAGAGGCCCCCCAACAAAGGACCAGCAAGATCCAGTCTCTTATTGCCATAGTGGTCTCTATCATCCTCTGCCCTTCGGCCTAGTGCACATAAAAGCAGCCGATGGATGATATACCTGGAGAGAACAGAAATTGGTGATAATTCAGGAGCAGCAACCAAAAACATGTTGATAGCTACTAACGAAGATTGCTTACCCAAAGTAATAAGCTTTCTTTGTCTCACAGTACTCCCCAACACCAACATGAGGAAGCATTTCTTTTTGAAGAATCTCTTTGGCATACCTGCATAAGAAATGTTTACATAATTTAGATGCAAACGAAGAGAATAATAAGGTCAAGTGTGACAATATCAGCAACACAAACTTGATTCTTTTCTCTTTGGTGACACCAACAGTAGCTCCTCTTTTACCAATGTAGTCAAGAGCAACCTGCATTTTGTGAAAAGGTATTAGACCATTACCCCCTAACAAAAGGAAATGTTGAGATTTATAATAATAAAAGCATCTCCGCACATGAGTCAAATGCTGTAAACAGCCTTGACCTCCAAATTAATGAAGTGCTGCAAGGCTAGAGAAAACATGAAAATGGAACAAATCTGATTGAACTGCAGACATTATCAAAGTATTTACAGTACAATTTGAATCAAATGAAAGGGTACCCAAAACAACTAGTACAATTATTTATAGTACTTCATATTCTAATGTATACTGAACCACACAGAATATTATACTTCATCAGCTGATTGCCTGCACTGTTGAGTTTATTAGGTTATATTCCATACAACGACCACATGTGAAGCACCCATAACGACTGTGCAGAAAAAAGCAGATGATGCAACAACGCATTGCATATACCTGTTGATTCTGGATTACAAATGCTTCTTCCAAGGAAGGCCGAAGCAGTTCCATCATTTGAGTATCTTGAAAATTGTAGCAGATATGCTCTAATATATCTTTGTCAGCAACAAATCCTAAAGCCCTAAACACAATAATGATGGGAATCTCAGTGCGAATGTATGGAAGTGTAGCACGTATATATTGGCCTGATGAACCCTGCAAGAAGAAAAACATATGACTCTTAAAATCCAACTCATCAAATCCATGAGTAGATAATATGAAAACTAATGCTTCAATTCACATGCTATTACCCCTTTGGCACTAGTACGAGAAAGCATTCGGACAAACATGGTACTAGGTGGCCTGTTTTGTGTCTCTGCCATGGACCTAACTTCAGCCACATAAGCATACTTGTTTGGTTGCCTCTTCTTAAACACATACACATGATTAGTGCTCATCTTCTCCTGGGCGATCAACACCTTCTCACTACCGTTGATAATAAAATAACCACCCTGGTCATATGGGCACTCTCCAAGCTCTGTCAGATCTTTCTCAGAATTCTGATATAGCGTGCAATAACTTGACCTCAACATAATAGGAACCTATTCAGACACAAAAAGGTGGTGTTACAAAGGCACGTTTACAAGATCAGAAAGCCTCCCTCAACCCCATAAATATACCTTCCCAATAAAGACTTTTGTGAAATCCTGAGTCTCAGTAACTTCCTCGCCATCATGACCTTTCTTTATAACTCTCTTGGTAACATCAACATACAATGGAGCTGAATACGTCAAATTCCTTAGCCTTGCAGCCTTGGGAAATAAAGTAGCTGTTTCTCCATCAGATTCTGTCATCATGGGTTTACTGAGGTATATCTGACCAAAACTGATTTTGTATATAGTCTGCACAAGCAGAGAAAACAAGGTACATTAGAAACTAATTTTGGAAAATGCAAGAGTTTCTCCCAAATTTTAAAATGCATAAAACATATTTTTGAATCATGCTCAAAACTAAGCAAGTGATCAAGGTTTCTACCAGATTATCAGTAAAGGCCACTATAAATCTCCATCAATTTATCTTACAAAATGACAATTTAAGTAAGTCCATGTGTCATTGTTTTATCAGTTTCCCCAACTTATTATTGCAGTTTACACAAATTCATATCCAGTAATATGAAACCCACTCCGTTTGTCAAATTCCAACAACAATCAATGTCTGTAGACAGCAAGACTAGTTCAGCCATTGAAACCAGTCTCTGATGCTTAGCCTAATAATGTCTAGAATCAATCACAAATTCAGCACTCGCAACTACAATCTATTCAAACAACCAAAATTCTCTAGTCCTCACTATCCTTCTGCATCCTTTTCCTTCTTAATCCAGGTCTATCAGTTTCAATGTTTAAGGCACTCAACAAAATTAATCACCGCAGAGTTCGCACAATCAAACAACTAACTCGAATAGCGTAGAAATCTGCCATAGACCATAGCTTCAGCTCACCGGTAACCGTTTTCTAAACGCATTACCATAAAAATTAACCTAGAAAATACCTAACCACTGAACCACTCTCATCCATCAAAAGCTAACAATCTCTGAAAAATCAAAGCAACACAACCGCGAACCTCGACGAAGTCCGGCTGGTGGCCAGGGTTGTGCTGCGACTCGGGGCGGATCTCGATGTCGGCCGACTCATCGACAATCTCCTGCATCGTGTTCTGGATGAACTCGTCGAAGGAGTCGAGCTGCTGGCGCACCAAACCCTTCTCCTCGAAGTAAGCACTGATCACCGCCCAGGCGTCCTCCTGCGTGATATCCTCCTCGCCGTCGGCGTCGCCATCGTCGTATTCCTCGCCATTGTTGTACCCCTGCTCCTCGCCGGTGTCGCCCTGCTCGTACTCATCATCCATATACATTTCTCCGAGGCTTTTTCACCGATTAATCTTCGATTTCTTCGGATTGTGAAGTCCAATTTTGAAGTCAAGTTATAACGGTCTGAAGAGTGAAAACCCCTCCGATTTGGGGAGAAGAAGAAGAAGCAGCAATTCAAAGAAATTTGTGTGGGGCGGCCCTTTAATAGGGGGACACTCGTAGGGCGGTGATTCAGTGTGGCGGCGCTCTCAGTACACCCCGTAATACTGTTTTCCCCTATTTGTTTATTTATTTATGTTTAAACTAAATGCACAAATTTAGCGATCCATAATTAACTTTTCTCGTTGAAGACTCTTTGCGGCAGGTCGCAGGGTCCATGCGACCGGATTCGGGTCGGATTGTTCCGATTAATCCGGATTGATCCGTTGATCCGATTAAAATTTTTTTTCTTTTTTACTTTTAAATTATTCTTGTTAAATTTCAATTTTTTTCCTAGCTCTACCTTCGCTCCGAATACTGTATAAAGATAATCGTCGGGCAAAAAATTGTATTTATTTGGCTCGCTCTGAGACCGTCGGCTTCCCTCGCTGGAATTTTGATCAAAGAAGAAGCGACAAACAAAAAAACCAAAAGGCAAACAAAAAAAAAGAGGGAAAAAAATCTGGAAATTTAAAAAAATATATCGAAAAAAAAGGCCTGTGCACCCCACGCGCCCCACGAGCGGTCGCATGGGGTGCGACCTGCTGCATATAAGTTTTTGCGTTTCTCTTTTTAAAAATATATACCTACATTTCCTTTTTAACTATTGTGTCTGTCTCATATTAGCATATGCATATTTAGTCCATTTTCAATGCCGAAAAGAAACTTTGGCAATATTAACAAACGCATTTCGGTCAGGTGTACTTATATAACGTTGTTTATAAGATTTTTACAACAGTGGTGGAAAATTGTATTTGAACTCAAAGTCTTACATGAATGATAATAAAACCATGATTTGTAGAAACTATATTTACATAACGACGTTTTATTTCATGTGGCATACATGTGTCAATTGTATTTATTGGGCTTAAAGTTGGTATTATCCTAATATCAGACTAAAATTGCCATATTGTGAATTGTTTTTTGACCTAAATTTGTACATTTTGCCCTTTTTTGTAACATGCATGATGCATATGAAAAACGAGAGATATATAAGGAACAAGCATCAAGCATGACCTGTCGCCAAGATGAATTCTTACATCTTGTTATTTGGTGGAATGAATGAAATTGAGCATGACAATTAATACTCGATATGGATATAATACATTATTAATTCATGAAATCGATAGATTTGAGATTAGTTTTGATGATGTGAAATATTTTGATCGGGTAAGAGTTGCATGTTAGAAATTAAATACGATAATCTTATATTATTATCTTATTAGAAGTCGTGATTAAATATATATAATTTTTTTGAGTTTACGTGCGCACACATGAAATCCCAATCTTTTAATTAGATGGTAAATGTGGTCGTCGTGAGTAAATAATTGATCGAAGTGAAATCAAATAATTTCCATTGAAATTGAACCCATGATTTGTCCCAAAAAAAGTTTAATTTCATTGTTTCATCTCAAGTTAATTTTATTTAACGTTGAACTATTTAACTAATTTAACAGAGTACGTCTAAATATAGTAAAACAATATCATAGCAAGCAATTACATATACTTTATTATGCACAATACGATGGGTAAATTATAAATACCACTATATGTCTTACATTTTTTGCATTTTTTTTTTCAAATGAAATTTCATATGAACCTATATTTCAAATGGAATATCACAGGACTATAGGAGTATGAACTAATGATATACAATTAAAGTGTTAAAAACTCTTGAATTGTCACAAAAATTGTATTGGCCTTCGAAATATGTACTGTTCATAAGTTTATCTTAATAAAGTCTTATTTAATGAGTTTTATTGCCAAAAAATACATCAACTTTTTGTTAATTTTAATTTAGATAAGGACCTCTAAATTTCCAAACTTTTGTCATTCTCTTATTTTGCGCGCAATTCAGAAAAAAAAAATCTATTTTAGAATATTCGAACTTTTAATTTAGTCTTATTTTGAAATCAAATACACAACTAACTTTCATTTTTTTTTAGTACCTCCACGAAGACGATCTTAAAAGAATTATTGATGGCATATCAAATTAAAATTGATATGAAAATCAAAACAACGTTGTATATTCTAGGCATCCTTTGATATAGTAGGCTTCCAACGTATTTTTGTCTATCCATCCTACCAAAATGCTCTAAAGTAGTATCTAACTTGTTATGGTTAACAGGAAACTTACAATTTACTACATCGTGCGGTCAATTCATATCTGTAATATTTGCCAAATATTTTCCAGATGCTCCCCTCGGTTCTCGACCTAGTTTTCTTTGGAGGAGCCTTAAGCGGCTCAAGAACTTATTAAAGAAGGCATGGCTTGGAGAGTCGGTAATGGCACAAAGATTTCTATCAAGGGGAAAAATGGATCGGGGTTAGGGGTGTAATCGAGCCGAATAGTGTCTTGCTCAAGATTGATTCGTTTAGCTAATTGAGCTTCTCATTTAATTATCAAACGAGCTTTCATCGAGTCGAGTGCAGAGCCGAGCCTAATCGAGTTTTTTAAATTAAGATTTTCATTTAAAATTTTAGTTATTTTATTCACAATAATGTTATATATTTACTATTTTCTTGTAAATAAATGAAGTTAACTAGATACTTAATTCAAATATTAGTAATTATAGTGATATTTAATTAATAATGTTATGCTTTTAAAATAAATCACTTAACGAGTTTGCTCATGAGCTAACGAGTCGAATATCGTCATGTTCAAGCTTGACTCGTTTAGCTAAACGAGCTGCTTATTTAACTAGTTATCGAGCTTTCATCGAATCAAACATCGAATAGATTATGAGTAGCTTAACTTGTTTACAGTCCTAATTAGGGTGTCAAAACCCGTGAGGCCCCAATCGTTCCACTCATCAAACACGGATATTATCCATGTGTCTGACTCTTGATAAATCTTGAGCTGATGACATGGAAGGAAGGTCTGGTGTACAATTATTTCAATTGGTTTAATAAATAATTAATTTGTACCGGATTTCAATTAATTTTAATGGCAAGGATGGATATTATAAAATTAATGATATAATGAGAGTTAAGTAATTTGTGCTTATAAATTAATGTAAAAAAATACGAGGATGTCGCGTGTGTGGTTGAAAATGCTAGATGGCACACAAACCATAGATAAAAATGGGAATTAATTTTGATTTTTTTTTTTAAATTTAGTTACTTTATTCTAGCAACTTAATGTAGCATGACTTTTTATAGTTCTCTTTAATGTGTGTGTATCAAATTACGTATAGTCATTAATATGTTGTTTCTTTGATTTATTCTTATATGTGGAATTATGTCCATGTTGATGTATTATCATAAAACAAAATAGATAAAAAACGTATAGTACATGAATTATTTGTATAGTAAATTTTGTTATAAAGTTTCGTAGCAATTAATTTTGCTTATTTTAATTTTTGACCCCCTTATTTGAAATGATGCGTCCGCCAATGGAAACACGTGATCATCTTTTTCTTCGCTGGAAATATGGTCCTTTGCGCCTCGATTTATCATATTTGGACGGATTTTCTTTTAAGCAAGTTGTGTGGAGAAGCTTCCTCATGAAACCTTTGCATTGTTTGCCTGCATTGCATGGAACATATGGAAAAGTAGAAACAAAGTCCTGTGTGAGCAAAAACAACTTGATTGGAAAGAAGTCGTGAACGTTGCGCACAAGAATTGGATTGAGACGGTGGATACTTTGATGATAGTGACAATCCACAAAAATACAATGTTTTAAAAATCGGCCCGGCAAGCGAACCGATCAGTTAATTGGGTCACTGGGTCACCGGTTCGACCGATTGAACCGTTCTAAAAATCCGAACAACCCGTTAATCAATTATAATTTAATATTTTCATATGTGTGTGTGTAAATTACATTAAAAAAGATACTAAAGTTAAAAGTTAAATAAAAATAAAAAGGTATACTTATATCATAGCAATCCAAACTCAAAAGTAAATATAACGTTCAATCGTCTTTAGCAAATCATAGTATGTTCTTAAAGAAAATTAAAATATACTAGAATGGAAGAATAATTACAAATCTTATTCAATTCCAAAGATCATCTTCATCATTATTTTCCGGATCTTAGTTCATCTAATTGCATACGATAGAGGCTGTAGGAGTAGGGATGGAGTTGGTTAACTGAAAGTGAAAAATGAAAATTCAGAAATCTGGAATTAGAACGTTAATTTTTCAAAAAAATTAGTTGGCTGGGTTTTTAGGGGTCATTGGGTCGCCGAGTCGCCGGTTTTTAGTGGTTCGCTTTGGGAAGGGTCAAATTTCAATTTCTATTCAAACCGATCCGGCCACATGACCGGTTCACGGTTTTTTCGGTCCGACCGACCTGGTCGGGCCGGGTTTGAAAACATTGCAAAAATACACACTTTTGAATTGACAAAATGAAAAATACGCATATCTCTTCAAAACAATGAAAAATACACATAATGCATAAATTACAGTAACTTAATGCATCGTTATATCTGAGTCATTGATTAAGAAATATCAAGGGTCCAGATTTATATTTATTTTAATTTTTTTACAGATTTTTTTCCCCAGCTCCGCCTTCGCTCCTATTACTAATATAAAGATAATCGTAGTGGCAGCAATTTGGATTCTTCAGCTCGCTCCGAAGCTTTCGGCTCTCCTCGCTCGAATTTTGACAAAAGAAGAAGAGGCAAACAAAAACCGAAGAGTCAAACAAAAAAAGGGAGACAAAGAAATCTGAAAATAAAAAAATAATAATCGAAAAAAAC
The DNA here is from genome assembly GCA_029490685.1 of Schizonepeta tenuifolia. Lineage (NCBI taxonomy): Eukaryota > Viridiplantae > Streptophyta > Magnoliopsida > Lamiales > Lamiaceae > Schizonepeta > Schizonepeta tenuifolia. The sequence goes on along the minus strand of CM055956.1, from coordinate 68,368,331 downwards.
GGTTTGACCAAATCGACTCAGTCTCACATTGTGAGACTTGTTGCACACAAGTATTTGCCTTGTTGGAAGCGGTCGCTGTTCGCTATGGCTTGTCTATGGCAATTTTGTGTAAGCTGTTTAATGTGTAAGCAGAGTGATAATCAAGATCTTATCAGGGGTCTTCGTGTTGAGATTGAGCACGAAACTTATCGTGAGATGGTTTTAAGTTTCAACCTCATTCCTCGAACTTGTAATAGAGTGGCACATTTGATTGCGAGAAGCCTCTGTTTTGTTCTAAACAAAAAAATAATATATTTGTAATAATTTAATCAATTAATAATATCTAACTAAATTCAATTAAAATTTATTACATCATCCCGCAGAATTTTTTAGAAGTGTGAGAAACAAGACCATACTCACAAATGGCGTCTACATTGTATTGAATTTTTTTATGATGAAATGCACCCATATGTCATTAGCTGAAAGGTAATATCAGAAAGGGTCACTAGTTCAAATTTTATCAATTTTTGTCATATGTTTACTTTCTGGACATTTATACCCTTATGTTTTATATCTTATTCCATCCTAGTACACTCTCTCTCCTACTTTTCCACTTTTATTTTTCTCTCTCTTTTTTCTCTCTCTTCTTCCCTCACCTCACGTTTCTCTCTCTCTTTTTTTTTCTCTGGTTCTTCTTCCTCACGTGAACCCTTCCTCCCTCAGCTTATCTCTTCATCGTTTTTTTTTGTCGTTGTCATCGCCATCGCCGTCGCCGTCGTCTCTTTCGCCATTGTCGTCGGAGCTTTTGATTTGTGGAGAATTTTTTGAATTTGATTTTTTTTTCTGCAAATTTGTTGTGATTTTGCTGTGTTTTATGCTTGATCGAATCGTTTAGAAAGTGTTACAGTGGTTCATTTGTAATTTTCCGACGATTTTTGGTTGTGGCGTCAAAGCTATGGAGGTAAATTCCGGTGACTGAATTTTCTGGTTCAAAGTTGGTACGTTTTCGTAATTGCGTACTGGTGCGTACCAAGTTTACCTGGTACGAATACGTACCGCGTACCTTAATTTGTTTTATTGGTACGCAGTACGCATTTATTAATGCGTATCAAGTTTACTCAGTGCAGGTAAGGCCATCTTCTTTAGTGGTTGCGGATGGAGGATACTGGGAAGAGAATATTTATAAGCTTTGAATCTTTATTAGCAAAACTTGAAGTTCGAATGAAGAAGGATAAGAGTATGTATATGTTTGATATAGAGTATATGTTCGTACCTATTTTACCAAAACTTCTTAGTACACTTGGTACGCATTTGTAAATGCGTACTAAGTGTACCGCATGAAAACTTGGTACGCAGGTACGCTTTGATCAATGCGTACCAAGTTTAGGAAGTCCCGATATGGTACATTTGGTACATAGTTACAATTACGTACCAAGTTTGCTCGTCAGAACTTGGTACGCCGGTACGCTTTGGCTAAAAACGTACCGACGTACCAAGTTCTGATGAGCAAACTTGGTACGCATTTACAATTGCGTACCAAGTTTGCTCATCCGAACTTGGTACGCCGGTACGCATTACCCAATGCGTACCAAGTTTTCAAGTTTTGATGCGGTACACCTGGTACGCATTTATAATTACGTACCATGTTTTCCTTCGACGAAGTTTTAATTTTTTACACATTTTTAGGTTTAAGAAGGAATCCCCACTGTCATATGTGCATGAATATTATTCTACTGCGACGTGGCGTGAGATTTATGCTGATGATGTGATGTCTATTCCGGATAAAGATTTGTGGTGTGTGCCGCCACATGTTGCTTCAAGGATTGTTCTTACACCTAAGGAACCTAAGCGTACAAAGAGGATTCCAACTGGATTTCATACCAAACGCAGTCGAGAGTGTTTGTGGTGGCATGAGAAAGGTCATTATATGAGTACATGCCCTCTAAGATGTCGCTTGATTAATCCGGAAGAAGAAAGGAGTAGCAACCAACCAAGCATCAAAACGAGAACCCGCAAAAAGAAGAAATGTGATATTTGTGATGTTGCGGGTCATACTCGCCAAACATGTCAAGATCCACATAGATTTGGTTGATAATTGGAGATTTATTGAATTCTATTAGATGTGTACTCTTTGTCATGGTTTTTGTTTGAAATTTTTGACGTTTTTATTAATATTGTGTCAAATATTATTGTAAATATTGGTATGTTTTGTTTAATTGCTTACCTTGCGTACTAGAAAAAATGTTACGAACTTGACTAAAAACGTACCGTCGTACCAAGTTCGGATGCGGTACACCTGGTACGTATTTACAATTGCGTACCAAGTTTGCTTATCAGAACTTAGTACACCGGTACGCATTACACATTGCGTACCAAGTGTTCAACTTAATCTTGGTACATTTTGTTTAATTGTTTACCTTGCGTACTAGAAAAACTATAACGAAATTACATTTGCGTACCGTGCGTACCATAATGCAAGTACATAGTTATCTTATGCATAATACCAATAAAGATAAAAAACATACATAGCATCAGTAGTATATGCTAATAGTTATCCAAAATACACATTCAAAATATACTAATGTTTATGAATTCAGAAAATACTATTCATCATTTACAAAATATTAATATTAACACCAATTCACTATTCATTCTTTGACTCCATCAAAATCTATGACTTCCGGTGTCACCTCCTCCGTGCTATGAGCATAAATGGGCAGGACTGTTTTAGCTTCTCCAAGGTTGAGTTACCACTTGCAACGAGGCATGCTCGAATGTCTAAAATAAGTTACTCATAACCTTGAGTCATGACCTTGTTTTTCAAGGTGGCAAGCTCCAACCGCTTGTATGTCCATTCGTGCTGCAATAAGACAGAAAACAATTCAATAACAAATACATATTCACTATTTAGTCATAATCTGCTTGGTAAAAGTGGTAAATTTTTACAAATACATACTAAAATTCCTCGGTACACTCGGTACGTTTTTGACAATGTGTACCAAATATAGCAGTAAACTACGTACGCTTTTGTAAATACGTACCTACATGACAATGAAATACTGGTACAGTCGGTACGTTTTTCACAATGCGTACCAAGTGTACCACTAAAGTAGGTATATTTTGTAAATACGTACCTGCATGACAATGAAATACTGGTACACTCAGTACGTTTTTGACAATGCGTACCAAGTGTACCAGTAAAGTAGGTACGCTTTTGTAAATACGTACCTATATGACAATGAAATACTGGTACACTCGGTACGTTTTTCACAATGCGTACCAAGTGTACCAGTAAACTAGGTACGCTTTTGTAAATACGTACCTACATGATAATGAAATACTGGTACAGTCGGTACGTTTTTCACAATGCGTACCGAGTATACTAGAAACACACTAGTTTTCTTGGTACGTATTTGCAAAAATCGTACCAATTTTAAGCATACAATGCCATATTCAAATGAACCAAATGCAAAATACATCATGCATAAACAATTTCAGAAATTCAACAAAAAGCTATCCACAATTCCAAAAATTACAGATCTTGAATTATCGGTACGTATTTCACAAAACGTACCCGGTGTACACTTGGTACGTAATGATAAATACGTACTGCGTACCAATAAAACAAATTAAGGTATGCAGTACGTTTTTATCAATACGTACTGCGTACTAGATAAACTTGGTACGTACCAATACGAAATTAAGAAAACATACCAACCTTGAACCAGAAAATACAGTCGCCGTTGACAGCAGAAACAACAGTTTTGTAACAACAAAAACAAACCAAAAATCTGCACAAATACATCAAAATCGCTCAGAATTCAACTCAAATACACTAGAAATCATTAGAAATTATACGAAAAACCTATATAATGACTAAAAACAATTCTAAAAAAATCATAAATTGAAAAAATTTCAACTAAACTCATTTACCCCAATTTTAGATCTAGGAATTTCCGGCGAGATCTATCGATTTCCGGCGATAATAGTTAGTGTGGTGGCTCTGGATGTTGCAGACGGCGGCGGAAAAAATGAGTGAGGATGAACGGAGCTTCGCCCGTCGTCGCGGCGGTTGTCTTCTCCTTCGCCGGTTCTACGGTTTTTGCTTTCTTCTAGCGCGGCGCCATCTATGTTGGTGGTTGCAAGAGGTTGACAGCGGAGTAGAGGTGGCTGACGGCGGAGAGAGGCGGAGAGAATAGGTTTTGTCGCAGAGAAGAAATGGAAGAGAGAAAATTGCGTGAAGAGAGAATGAGAGGGAATAGAGAGAAAATAGAGTAATAAATATTTGAATTATAACTGTACAAACCCACTACTCTATAAGGGTATTTCAGTCAAATAGGGTATAATTTTACCCAATATTTGTCAAAAGTGAACTTTTGACAAAATTTGATATTACCATGTAGGGTAATGACATATCACCATTTACCTCTTTTTTTATTATGCAAAAGGAAATTGATTTTTTATTATTTTTTTAAGTAAACACTGAATAAAATAGTATGGATTTTAGACCAAATCACTCCTTTGAAATAGGCCCCATTTAGGCCTTTTTAAAGCCCAATATCGTTCTTAATAGGGACCCACTGTTTTATGAAAGGGTAATTCTAAATGCAGTTTTCATTTTACTCTTCATAACCTCCAAATTATATAAATAATAAATATTTAAATTAGTGACAATTTTATCTCTACAGCCTCCAATTTACAATATTGATTTTAATAAAATTGAAACTACTCTATAGCCTCGTCTCTTTTCTCTCCCCCCTTTCCTTCGCACAATACTATAGCCCCCATCTCTCTCTCTCTCTCTCTCTCTCTCTCTCTCTCTCTCACACACACACACACACACACACACACACACTCTCTCTCACGACCCATAATATGAAGAACGAAAGAGATGACATGGAGTGCTAATGAATTTAGATAGGTATACCATCATACCAATTTTGGCAAATGGATTTGCGGATCACCGCTGCCAAAACATGACAAATAAAATCTCATTAAAACTCTATGTTTGGTGATTAATTAATTTGACTTGCAAGGCTGAAGTGTCTATGTTCCACGAAAAATATACATATGAAGAAAGGAATGACATGTAAAAGATAAATTTCCTCTAGAAAGTGAGGATTTGTGTTGAGGGCGGCGTTGTGTAGGGGGTTTGCATCATCTTCCGATCTACCGTCGTTGTCGTTAATGCATAAGAGTTAAAAGTCAATGTATGAATAAAGTTTTCTGAGTTCATGAACTCCTTTCCTAGCAGAATTGAGAAATCACACCCAAATATCATCAATGGAGATTTTGTTTCATATTGTTCTATTTTTTATTTTTGTTTTCTTTTTGGAGTCCGAGTGAAGAAGGTAAGGCTTTAATCATTTATAATTATAAAGGCAAATTAGTCAATACATGTTTTATTTATAATTTTAAATTAACATGTGGCTATGAAGAGTAAAATAATGGCTATGAATAGAATTTTCCTTTATGAGAAGGCTCGGTATAGGTCGGATCCGATCCACTTATGTGCCTACTTGCTATTATGGGTGAGCAAAACAAACCAAAAAATTGAAGCTAAACCGTATTAAAATCGTCCTGAAAACATGGTTAATCGAACCGTTATTTTAGATTTTTTTTTTTATTTTAAAAACCCAAGGCTAGCAGTTAATTTTTTTTATCTATAAAAAATCACGGTTAATGAACCAACCTGAAACTCATACAAAATTATAATTTTATTGATTTATATGTTATAAAATTATTATACAAACTAATTATATGTTATATAGTTATAATATTAAATAACTAATTTTTACTACTTTGACTCAGAACTATTTATACTTCTTTTATTTCTGTTTATATTTCCACAAGATAAATTAACTTAATTTCAAATTACAAATTTATAACTAAATCCATCTAATTTAATAAAATATTGTGCACGTAATAATGCTGGTTGGAGCCGTACGACAATACTGAACCGGTTGGTTAGTTGAACTAGAAAATCCCACTGCCCGCAAATTTAACATCGAATTGTAGAACTTAGATAATAGTACTAATAAATATAAATAAATATAATAGGCAGAAATATTCAAAGCAATCATTAGGTTACCAAGAAAATGTGCAGCAAGACTAAGGTCATCTGCCTTTCCTAACACCAACACATATGTTTCTATATCAATTTCATCATTTCTGTGAATCCTTTTATTTCCCCAAGTTTCACACGCATTCATATCAACTATTCAATTTCACATCCACACCAAAGCTCCATCACAATTCATTTTAAAAAAATCATGAGTTTATCTAAGAAAATTCCCATGTTTCTTTTGAGGCTCTTAGCCTTGGGCGCCAGTGTTTCTGCAACTGTTATTATGATGACCAGCCACGACTCCGCTCAAGTCTTCAACATGAAGTTCGATGCCAAATACACAAACTCCCCGACGTTCAAGTAAGTTTATGTCCTCGCCTCGCATATGATCTTGTCAATGCTATATGAGTCTGTAGCGCTGGCAAAACTGCCAAGCCGACCCAAAAATCTATCATGTATTATGTGGTTCGGACCAGTCGGCTTCAATCCCAACACATTTTCCGGGCCAACATGTCGATTTTAGACCAAATTGACATCCCTATTATCTAGTACCTACTAGTATCTATCTACATGTAATGTTAATAAGCAAAAGTTATGATGGTGCAGATACTTTGTGTTGATGAATGCTATTGCAAGTGGTTACACCCTTATACTGCTGTTTTTCCCTTCCAAGAATTCATGTGGGCACATGATCTTGGTCCTTGATCTGGTAAGAACAGCATCACACAATCATATGTCAGATCAAACCTAGGAAAATATCATAGAATTTCTCACACATTTCTTGATTTGTCTGAAAATGAAACAGATCATGACATTGCTGCTGGATTCAAGCCTATCAGCATGTTTGGCAATAGGGCTAGTGGGAAAGAATGGAAACAGTCATGCAGGTTGGCTGCCTATCTGTAAACAAGTTCCTAAGTTCTGTGATCACGTTATCGGAGCACTAGCTGCTGGTTTCGTAGCTGCTATAGCATATTTCCTCGTCGTTCTCTACTCCCTCCACAACGTCATGAATCTCTTTGCCCTCAGAGCTTAGACGAGTTCATGGTCAGTCGAGGCTCTCGTGTCTCGTATAGATTCCTTTTTGTAATTCCATATTCAATGTGTGTTGGCTAATATTAGTCTTTTGTTGTTCTCAGAGACATGTTATTCAAAACTCATTTTCATTTCAAACACCATAGACTATTTATATACGATTCATCCAATTTCATATGTATATTACAAGGCATATTATATTACAAAGTGAAACTCATGGCTGAGTTTCTCTACTTATTCAAATCCCCACCAACCCACCCACCCCACCCCCCACACATTATCAAACAACACAATGGAACAACAAACCAGCAGTTTTCAGACAGATATTTTGCAGAAACATAGCATATTTCCTTAAATAGGTAAAGATTATCACGGAACCTGGTCCAAGAAATCAGAGCAGTCGATACCCTTGTCCGAGAATGTCTCAACAAGCCTAGAATACAGCTTGCCGAGCAAAATCTTGAAGCCTGTCGAGCTTCCTTTCTCGATTTTCTCTTCAGCTTTCCCAGAGTCGAATGCATGCCCTATAGGAGCTCCTCGCATGTATGCCTTACACGCCAATAAGATATTTTTGCACCGGCTTCTGAAGTGCTCGTGCACGAGTGCTTCAAAATGCTGCTCATATTTCAGATAAAACGAGAGTTAAATTTAAGAAACCCTTTTGTCCTTCAAAAGTTCAAAGGAGTATCTTTTAACAGGTAATGCACATCAAGGAAAAAAGCTACAGATGCTTATAACACCTCTTCAGACGGAAAAAAAAGAAGGAACCGAAAATATAATATCCTTCTCATAAATATGCCCTAATGCCATATCATATTTCCAACTTTATGTGATATCTTCCATAAATTGAAATAAAATAAACTTTATTATCAAGACTAATCCATCAGAAGAAATCATATCAACTTGTGTTTACATGGCTTACCTTTGGAGGCTTGCGTAGTAGGTATATCATGGACCTGCAGCTGACAAGAAATGCATTCTCGTTGTAGCTAAACGAGTTCTTTTCACCCTCAGCTTTGCCCACCTGGGAATCATATCCAGCCTCATTAAAATAAGGCTTTTCATTGAGCACGAGGGCCTGAAGGGAGAGTAAGAGTTGAAGGATGGTCGAGGATGCCGGATTCCAAACTTCACTTTCAGATCCTGTCCATGTATTCAGGAGGCTGAGGCAAACCTTCCCCGATTCATACAGGTTAGGATTGATGCGAAGTCCACCAGAATGATAGTAAACCATCTGCACAATCACATGCTAATTAGCATCATATAATCATTTCAAACCAAGTACGATTTTGCCTATTGAAAATCTTAGCTTCTTCGTCTCTTCACAAATATTGTCAGTAGGCAAACAAAGTTCACACGAAACAATAGAGTGATAAGAGATTAAGAGAAAACCCAACGTACCGGTGGCTCATTGGGATATTGTGGGGGAAGATAGATATCGAAGAAGAACAATCCATCATGATATGGAGTCCCATCAGAGCCTACAATTGCAGCTCGGAGCAAATGCATTTTTTCCTCATAGGCACGCACATAGATAGTTTCTGTTCAGAATTTTTTTTAAATTCTCGTTTAGTCAAATTCAAAGGAATATAGCAGTGTATTTACAGCAATTTCAAGGATTAACACTGCTGTTCATACACTGAAAGGTTTCAAAAATAAGATGCACTTTACTAAAAATTTCAAATTGCCAACATAAAGTATGAATACCCTTTTCAACAATACTGCTCATAATCTTTTAAGTGAAGTTTAATCTTAATGGCCTATCCTTTAACATGATGCTCATACTAGATATCTGAATCATGATGTAATAAAGTTCTCACCAGGAATATCTTTTTCAAGAATGCTCCATTCTTGGTGGACCTTCTTTAACCAGCGCCGCCTGACCTGAAATATAAAGAAAAATTAAGACAAAGTAGAACCAAAACAAATTCACAAAAAAAAAAAAAAAAAAAAAACAAAAAAGGATTCTTATGTCTAACCTGAGGAGACTGCAGGTTCATCCCAGATTTGTTGGCGAAGTGGTGGTCCGAGCAATCACTAACCATATCAAACTGCCTAAAAGACTCTGAATGCTTGCTTCCGGTAGGCAAAGTGATATCGTCATTAGCTTGTTTGATCTGTAGTGAAGCTATCTTTTCAGGCATTTCCACATCATCCAGGACGGGAAGTTCATCATCAAGGTTCAAATTGCTAAGTTCAAGTGTTTCTTCCTCATATGGCTTGCCTTGAACATCTTCAACTTTTGATGTGCATGTATATCCACTAAAAAGAGACGTACCCAGAGTCCCAAATAGGCTTGACGACATACGTGTCAGAACCCCTAATGCAACTTGAGAAATGGAATGTGAGCAGGAGTCTTTTGCATCCTCGTTATTGAGACCCAAGACATCCTGCATAAATTTACATTTAGTTTAGCACAAGGAAAGACCCATTTAAGCAGAAACTTAAAAGATAACCAACATAATCTAATAATCCCTTTTAACTGAATCAAGTTTATTGTGATTAGAGGGCCGTTAAGAATAGTCCATGCTCATTTAGAAATTTTACAATCCATTGCACTTTTGGATTTGACCTTCAAAACAAGTTCCTATTATTCTATAAAAATTATTTAGATAGCAGTCATATTGATTCTTTTGACCAAAGCATGCAAATTTATTGCCTTGATTCAGTGTTCGACTCTCAATTAAAAAGAAACTAAAAATATACATCCATACAAGCAGAAGAGAGTTAGCCTTACCGCTAACTTTTGGCCCAATAATTGGTTCTTCACTGGAAGTTCCTCAGTTGGAGGTTGAGCAGTTTCATCACCAAGCACAGAAGAAGTCGTGCCTTCACATTTATCGACCCTATAGATCTCATATGGTGCAACCTATAATAAATTGAATACTCAGAAGAAGGAATTTAGACAAATACAAGCTAGCACTAACAGAAACAAAGAGCTACAAAATAGATAATTGTGCCGTAGAAGGCAAACAAGGCCTTAGACATTCTTTCTCAAAATTAGTGGAGATGCACTATTAATACTCCCAAACAGCATCCTTAGATATTAACTACATCCTAACATTCTTAGAAGAAAAAAAAGTTAACATGTTATTTTGATTCTGGATTAGGTCAATATTAAGTTTTTCCAAATAGTCTACTTTTCCCAATTCCTTTTCTAAAATATATCAGTTAAGATCCGAGTATTTGCCATTGTAAACGTATGATCAAGCAAAAATGAGGGTGGGGCATGCTGGTATCTAAGAATAATGGATTAATTTTAACAATTATAAAATGATCGATAATTTATACTTATACAATATTGAAGAAGCATACCTTACTTACAGCACCGGTACCCCATTGCACTTGTACAGCCCCCTGTTTGAGGCCAACCACAGTCCCGAAATAAGATAGGAAGTTCTTGTTTAGAATTACAGTCTGATCTCTGCTGTTTTCAGCAACCTCCATATCAGTTTTATCTCCCATGTGAATACTCGAGATAGTCTGGTTCAGACAGTCTCCATCTGAGAGTTCAAGAACGCCCGTTTCAGCCCTAAAAATTATCTCACCCAAGCTGTAGCAGTAGTCGGGATGTTCAACCAGCTCATAAGCACTCACAATCTCTTCTACCTGTTCTTCCACAGAACCTTGTAGCTCCGGAGAGGATTTGCACCATTTCACCTTCACAGTTCGTTCTTTTGGATCCACACTTCTTACAATTCCCCATCTCCGGGACCCAGGCACTTGAGATTCATCATCAACTGTTCCCTTTTCCAACACAAACACATCGGGCCAAAAATCATGAGCATCAATGATATTCACAGGGTAGACCACACGTGAATCTAATCCATGTGATTGGCTCCCGTCTTGCCAAAGTACATCGAGCTTAGTCTTTGTCTTAATAATAACAGCAAGATTTTGAAAATTAGAACTAGGGTCCTCTCGATTAACTAGCATTTCTGCTTGTTTCTGTCCTTTGAGCATCCCAGATGCATAAGAACTCGGCAGGCTCGTCTCCACTGGAAGAACACACCAATCGCCGAGCTGCCAATTCATCTGAGGGTAGCAAGGCAGCACAGATAAGTTCGATAAATCCTGCAAAGACCGGGGTGTGGGTCCCTTCTCATCACTCGAAACAGCACAACAAAGCCAATCAACATACACGAGCCCAGCATCCACATCACAAATTGTGCCTTGCTCATGTTTGTCCTTTCTAATATCACATAACCAGCGTGTGGATCTTGAAACAGACGACTCGACCTGAACTCTTTGGCCGGGATAGAACTGATAGGGTAGATCTTCCATAAAGTCTGAAGATAGAGCAACAATCCTCTCGGGACCCTCAGCGTTTAACTGGCACTTTGTCCCATCATCAAACAGGATGGTGACGCGGTCAACGACCTTTTCAACTTTCCCAAGCCATGATCCATATACAACACAGTCTCCAACAGAAACTGATCGCATTTTCTGAAGATACCTTGAATCAACATTGTGTGTTTTAGTACCGAATATATTTTCCAAGTCCACGGACATGTCCACACTGACAATCTTTCCCATTTGTCCTGATGGATCCGACACCAAGCAAACCACGTCTCCATTCAAGAATCCTCTCTCGAACATGAGAAGATCGTCTATCTTTTGGATGGACTCCTCGAGCGATGAGAAAATGGTGCAAGCCTGTGGACCGAAAAAAAATTCAATGTCCTCCTGATCCTCGGAACTGCTGCTCTCACTGAAACTGTCAAAATCACTATGCAGAGAATCCATAATGCCAACTCCTGGAGCAACAAATGAGTGAGTCGATTAATCAACTGATGTTACCAAACAAACGACAGTGGCCAGTGTTGGTTGAATAACGCAACATGATGTAAAGGATGTTTTTCATTTCACTCTAAGAGGGAATTCCCACCTACATGAAAGTTGGCATGCATGATATTAAGTCGTGTCAGCACATCCCAGTCCGATCCATGCTTTTTAAGTTTTATAAGATCAAATTCATATTTATTAGCCTATTTTTAAGATGTAAAATTGTTCTACTCTCTAGTTGCTAAGCTTTCTAAAATGCACTCTTCAGAGATAAGATTTATCTTTGATGTTACACACTATACCTCTCAAGTTCTAAAATAATTTCTCCAATTCATGCAACAAATGGAGATGGGGTGGGGTTGTCATGCTACAATCATTGTTATTTACACCACTCAAACAACCTCAAAAAAGCCACACACACATAACAAACCATTATACTCACATTGCACAACCCAAGGAAACAAATGGTGTGGGAAAACAAAAAAAAAAGTAAAAGAGAATCTTACCAAATGAGTTAATCTGTAGTTGTGATATCAAGTTCCAACCAAGTAACCTCTTCGAGACAGAGTGATTACTTAATGCCACTATCTGTTATAAATATATATAGATATAAAATATCTCCAATACTGGAGATATATGCCAAAGGAGATTTGCCCACCGATGTGAGGGGTGAAAAGGAGTAGAAACACTCCAAATGCCAAAGGAGATTTGCCCACTATGAGATAGACAACACCGGGATAGAAGGAGTCTCAAGACTCCAAAATGCCAACGAATATGGTGAAGCCAAATTTGTGCAAGGAGTGAAAAGCACACACGGTGAGGAACTACCAGTCAACTGTTTGAACAAACAAGAAACTCAGACCGATAAAGGATTTTTCACCAGTGCCAAGCATGATGATTAATGTTGAACACACTCCTCCACAACCTTAAAGATTACAAGCATATATATAGATACAGGGCTTTGAAGAAAGCTTCTTCCTTCTTCACAAGCCAAGTATGAATTGCCAAAGAAGATTTGCCCCCCCCAAGTTATGAACCAGGCACCACCCGATGCCGAAGGAGGTAGATTGGGCACACAAACAGATAGGGAATATTTGAGCTAAACTAGGAGATAGCCCTTGCTTGAAATTCTTGATGCTCACAACCAATATTTCGTTTGTTGTTCAATTTGAGCCAAAGGTAACTACGAATATGAAAGAAAATGAAGCTTTGGCTCTAAATCAGTATTCAATAAGCATGGGCCGTATTCAATCACCAAGAAACCTGCATGCATTCAACCCATTTCAATGAGATTAAAAAACAGCAAATATGCATCATATATATATATGTATTATGTACATAAAACACTAGTTTTCCAACTTTGGTACTAAAAGTAAAGAACGGCAACGAAAAAGATAAGTCAACAAAATATGAAGAAATACTGTTTTTCTAGCATCACAAGATGCATTAACAATAAGTATCACATATTAAAGAAAAGGTGGACATCATGCGATACTCTGTCTTGGCTTTTGGAACAGGTGTATAACATACGAGGTAAAGATTCCAAAAGTCAGTTTTCCAGAAATAACAGGAAATTTCAGTTAATTTATGAGTAAACTTGCAGTTTCCTACCAACAAATGCATTAGCCACATAACATTCTCTTCATAGTGCATCGAGAACAACTTCATAATGCACTAGCCATGATGATTTCTTCTTTGTAATTTTATCAGGTAAATGTCTGTGCTAGAAGAAACAAAGAGCTATCTTTCTAAATCTGAACAAGGCCTCTGAATTGCCACCGCAATCATTTTTGTAAGTTTGTCGCTCTTTTAAGTTTGATACTAACCAAAAATTGCACGCGACAAAATTTCAAACAAAACCACTTAAGCTTCTCTACTGGATATACTAAATTTTTTACAACAAGCAGACTATCAGCATTGCTAGGTCAAGCAAGCAGCATGAAAGAGAAAACTATAAAAAAGTGAAGGCTTCTAATCCATATCTGTCACAGTCACAAACAATTTCAATTAAAATGAATAACTGCTTTATAAGAAATCTTGAATAAAAATCTTCCACGAAGTAATTCTTTATTTTTTTTAATTCAAATTCTTTAAGAGGCACTAGAACTGGAAGCTTTGATACTCAACTGCGTTAAAAAAAAAAAAAAAAAAAAAAGGTTCAAAATCCATGCTCCAAATGAATCCTCGAGAAAATCATGAGTAATAAATTTCACTAAATTGAATAAAAAGATAAAAACATCAAAAAATTTGATCTTGCAAGAGTCTACTTACTACTCCACAAGCATGTAAACACATCCTAACATAAAACTACTTAACCATATGGCAACTAACATAGAGAGATATAATGATCAAACAGCAGAAGACACAAAATAAAACCCCCCAAAAAAATTAAAAATCTAAAATAAAAATAAATAAACATACCCGTGGTCAGGCTCCATCATTTTCTGATTAATGCAACGAAGCCCACAACACTAGTTTCAAGCAAGAACTTCTCCTCCTTTCTTGACTAATTTCTACTCTTTTCTCCAACTTTTTTCCGCAAACTGTACGGCCGTTTTCGAAGATAAACAAAATCGAAGTAAAAGAGTGATGACTACGAATTGCTCGACAAAAAAAAAAAAAAAAAAAAAAAGCAGCAAAATATTGAGAAAGGGAATTCAGAGAGGCCAACAAGACACTCTCCAGATTCCCTCCATCATTCCATTCTTGCAGATTCTAAACATGGGTAAGAATAGATTTTTTTCCTGGCAAAATCAAAGTAAAAATTCGAGAAACAAAGGGGCTCCTGTTTATCTATTCTGGGTGTGTTTTAACGTTGGCTTAAGGATTCGAGGCAGTGATATATCCGTTTCCCATGAAGAATATCCTACAGTATCTCTCCTCTCTCTCTCTCTCTCTCTCTCAGCTCAGACATGCTCATACCGCCATTAGTTGTTATTGGAGCACTTTTATTATTTTCAGTGTTGTGGAAATATTTCCCTTCTTTTTTTAATTTGAATCTAAACAGTCACAGCACTATAAACTGACCAGATTTCTTCACAAAGAATAAATAAAATAAAATAAAAAATTGACCAAATTAGCCTTTATTTAATTGTTCCTTAAGTTCCTCCTATCAATATTTCATTTTATTTTTGGAGCTTTGTATTATTTGATGTTATAGCAAAATGTATATATCATTAATGGGTATGTAATATTGTGGAAATTTAATATTTTTAAAAAATATTTTAGTCAATAACTAGTGAAAGTAATTTATCATAACATAAAAAATTAAATAAAAATTGATTGACGTGACAAAATTAATGTAAATATATGTGTGGGATTATTAATTTGTTATGTTTGTTTAATTGGGAAAATGAGAGCTGAATTGAAGCATTGATATAATTTATTTTTGAAGTATTACTTCCAATAAATAAATAAATAAATAAAAAAGAGAGAGTGAGAGACAGAAACTTGACCAACTGATCTTATGAGCACACAAGAATGAAGAAATCCACTTTAAGTTAATTCTCTGCACATCATTGTTGTTCTTATAATTAGTTTGACAAATCTAACTATCTAAGTAATTGCGAATAAAATATATTAGACGTGATGCTAATGGCAATGCTATTGCTCGTAAACTTGCTAAAATATCTAAGAATTTCTTTGTACGTATATTTAGGATGAACCTCCGATATTTGTGGAGGATATTCTCTATGCTTCGTGCGTATCTTAATTAATGAAATATTGGTTTTCGGAAAAAAAAAAAAGGTAATTGCTACTGTTATTGAGCAAAACCTTTAAATTTTTTCTCGTCTTCAAAATGGAAACCGACGTGTGATTATAAAAAGGCCAAAAAATAATACTAAATAATGTAAAAAGGACAACAAAAAGTATATATTATACAGTCAACATTGACAGCACATTGTTAATTATCCTCATTTTATTTGACAAATATAAGTGGAGTTGTGATGTGAGTTTTACCACTGGAATACGATGGGATTTTATTTCAGTAACATGCATGTACTTAACGGTGATCTTTCTATAAATAGAACTCTTTTATTTTCTCATTCTCGCTCGTTTTACATTTACCTTCCCTACTATTACATAATTTTTTTTTCTTTTTTTTTAATCTGTATCATTCTCTTTGGGTTACACTTATCGTGGACGGAAAAAATAGATATTAATCATATTAGAGCACTCACAATGTAGATGTCGCCACTCGGAGTAGAGGCAAGGAGATCGACTATCGCTCGACCTTAACGAGGTCGATCCCCATTGTGGAGGAAGTAGAGCAGCGAGGTCGAAGAGGGAGATCGAGGGAGAAGTCGAATTTTTGACACACCTCTCGACTCTCTCTTTGTAGAGGAAAGAGACACGCGGCGTGTCCCCATTCATTCAATTTTTTTTCAATAATTAAAAAAGTTAACAATTATTGTTCAAACTTTCCTATAAATACCACACTCTTCTTCACCTCATTTCACACCTCATATACTCTCTTCTCTCTCAATTCTGTTTCAATTTTCACATCAAAAAATACGATGAATTTCTCGAGAGAGTTTTTCAATTTAGATGAAGACGAGGAGCGTCGTCAGAGAAATCTCGAGTTGGGTCGGCGAGCCATTGAGATCTTCCAATAAGCATTCAGTGATGAAGAAGAGAAGGGCGAGCCATCGACGAGAATGTAGGTGCTCGGAGCCGTGAGAAGGTCGAACAACGCCTCAAACGCGATTATTTTGTCGAGAATCCTATTTAGGGTGAAACTGTATTTCGTTGATGTGAGCAAGAGGTTGTTCTTAAAGATAGTTCATAGTTGTAACTTTGGAAGCTCGGGAACCTTATTTTCAACAACACTCAGATGCGTTTGGAAGAATATGGTTTCACCCATGGGTGAAGCGCACCGTTGCTTTGAGGCAACTCGCGAACGATGGGTGTATTTGAGGAGGCCAAACGTCGATGACGTCGCCAGACTCACATAATTGCACGAGAAGACGCACAGCTTTTCCGGTATGCATGGAAGCATCGACTGTATACACTGAGCATGGAAGAATTGTCCAACGTCTTGGAGAGGCATGTACACAATCCAACGAAAGGGTTATTCCACGCTAATTCTTGGAGTGGTCGCCTCCCAAGATTTGTAAATTTGGCGTGCTTTTTTCTGTGTCGTCGGCTCCAACAACGACGTCAATGTGCTCAATCATTCTTCGTCTTTATAAATATCCTCAATGAGAGAGCGCTGTCAATAACTTCAAAGCAAATGGTTGCGAGCACCACATGGGCTACTATCTCACCTACGAAATCTATCCGAAGTGGGCCTCTTTCATTAAGACGCTACAGTGCCAACATATCTGAAGAGATGCCGATTTGCTCGGATGCAAGAAACTGCACGTAAGGACGTTGAAAGGGCTTTCAATGTCCTCCAAGCTCGTCGGGCAATTATAAAAGGCCCTGCTCGCTTGTGGTTTCGAGAACACTTATGTGACATCATATATTCTTGCATTATTTTGCAAAACATGATCATTGAAGATGAAGGACACAAAACAACTCAATTTAGTGTTGAATCGAGCACACGGGGCGACGCAAACGTGAACACAACAACAGTAATGCGAGGTGGACCACCTACATTCAACGCATATATTGAGAGACAAGCTTCCCTTTAGGATCCGCGTGCCCACGACCGTCTTATGAACGATTTGATTGAAGAAATTTGAAACCGTTTCTATCCATTCAACTAGTATTATTATGGACGATTTTTAATATTATGGTATGTCACTTCATCTTTTTTATTTTAGTTCAATAAAATTGTTCGATTTTTAATTCTTCATACTTTATTTTAGTATTCTTATTATTATTTATTAGAAATACAAAAAAATAAATTAAAAAAAATAAAATTATTTATCATTGTCAATCATTGGATCAACCTAGGTTTATATCAACCTCATTGTAAATTTTTAACCAAAGTCTATCCAATCATTGGAACCTCAGCAAAATCACAAAAAATAAGGATAACCTAGGTCTATATAGAGACTCTCACTGTGGATCATCTTAGACTCAATACTCCATCTCAGATTAGTATGGTTATTTTTCTTTTTTAGTCGTCCCAACTTAGTATGGTGTCGTGTTTCCATTGTAAAACATATCTTTTACCTTTTTACCCTTAAAAGTTCAATATATTTTACTCATATAAAATTTTCTCATCAACTAAGAAATTAATAACACATTATAAATGGGTCCATTCCTCCTTTTAAAATATTATTATCAAATATTTTTCTAATTTTTCTTAAAATATGTGCACGGTCCCACACCATACTAAGTGAGAAGAGTACTAAATAAAATAACTTGTCATATGCCAATTCAGGAAGAATATACTTTTTACCAATATCATACTATTATCATCATGTCAAATTCAACCTCTTATAAAATATAGGGATAATTGTTTGTAAATCGCAAACCTTTTTCTAAATTCTAGAATTGTACGCGACAATTTTTTTTTTCGCACAACAAATCTAACCTACTGTTTTTTTCTGATTTTGTTTCCGATCACCGGTTTTCCCTAAATTAAATCCTACATGGAAGCCGGAAATGACACGTTGGACGCTAGAGTATACAAAAACGTCGTCGTTTTGATAACTTTAACTTAAAATAAAACAAATTAAATACATCAAAACGACGTCGTTTTGTGTACTCCGGTGTCCAACATGTTATTTTCGGCCTTCACGTAGGATTTAATTTGGGGAAAATCGGTGATCGGGAGCAAAATCGAAAAAAAAAATGGCGAGTTAGATTTGTTGTGCGGAAAAAAAAAACTCGTGTATAATTTCCGAATTTGGAAAAAGGTTTGAGTTTTACAAACAATTATCCCTAAAATATATATATGTACAAAACTATAGGTAAATCAAAAAATTATCTATACAGGCCAATATCCATAATAGTTGAAATTCAAATTAATTATGTAAATCATACTATGTAATTCAAGTTACTAAAATGTCGAATATAGTCTCGAGTATAATTTATTTCTATTTATGGGTAATTTCATAATTATCATTAATTTCAATTTAATATGCATAAGAGAACTGTAACTACACTTAGTATTTTTTTTTTCTTCGAAAGAAAAATAAATAAAAAGTTCAAAAGTAGGAGTACAAAGCAAGAAAACAGAGGCGCAAGGAGAAGTGAGCACGTGGCAGGTTTAGAAAATGGGCCCACTGGATCACTTCCTAGAGTCAATGCAGAAAAAGTTGACCGCCCATTCATGCTTTCATAAACTAAATCATTTTTATTTTACATAAGTTTTTTTCTTTTTTTTTTCTTAGAACAAATTTTACATAAATTTTTCTGATATGCGATCGGGGGACAATATTTGAGTGTGGAACTATTGTTTTAATTCATGACTATATATTAGGAATGTCAAAGGTCGGTTATCATTCCATTAAATATTTTTCAAATTCAAATGTTAGAATAATGAATTTATATGGTAAATATATGGAAGAGCAAGGACTCCGATGCAAAAGGATATAAACTTGGGTTTTGTCTGCAAAATGCTGCAGCAAGAGTTGGTTATAGCAACTGCGTGGAGGTCAAGTAACGTGAGCTATGTGATCCTGAACGTTGATCATCAACGGCGCAGATTGTGAGTTGGAGTCGGTTTACTCGAGTATATTATCTGGTTAGATTCATTATTCTTGTATCAAGCACCTTGTATTTTGTAGAAATAGAGAGAGGGAACAGGAACACGAACGCTAGAGCGTGGGAGAGAATCTTGTAAGGATTTGTTCACCTTTCTGGGTAGCATAGCGATAGTGATCTGACATTCCTTCTTGGTGATCGTGGACGACGTAGGGATTTTTCCCGAACCACGTAAATCTCGTTGTTGTTTTGTTTTCGTTTTCGTTGCGTTGAATCCTTGAACAATTGCTGCTGTGATCTGTGTGATTAAGGAGTAAAATCCTAACATCAAACCTATCAAAATTTTCAGCATCCAAATCCGTCTCAAACCCGATTAAATTTAATAATTTTAAAACTCGTACCCGACCCGAACCTGTTGGGTAATACCCGTTTATTACCCTTTAAAAATCCGAACACTAAAAAGTAAACATCAAATTACAAAATATTATAAAAATGATTAAAACATAAACATCAATATAAAATTTCACTAAAATTAATCTCAAAACAAAGTACTACGAACTTACAAAATCTTAAAACATAACTAGAAGATTATGAATTATTGATGCAACCGTTGTGTCGTCATATTTCGGAAGTAGATTTACAGAAATAGAGAAGAATTATCAAAGACTTGACTCTTATGGAATCTGTGTGTGAGTTAAGAATTAACCTATTAATATTTATAATTATATACACGTATAGTAATATTATTTTATCTTATATATATAAATGGGTTTGGGTAGCGGGTACTCAGAGGTAATTGTTCAAACCTGATCCAAACCCGTCACGGGTTTGCATATTTCTACCCAAACTCATTCCAAAACCATTTAATATATTTTTCAAACTCGTTCCATCAGGATTTGAGAAGTGCGGGTACCCACGAAAACCGGACCCATTGTCATTCCACTATATATCACCTGCTCTACTAATTAGAATAATCTAATTGTTTTAATTAATGACTAAACATAAAATTCTACATATTGAAATACTTTGATAGGCGAGGAACTAAATCATATGGATTTCACCCCCAACCACCCCCCCCCCCCCTAAAAAAAAAAAAAAAAACTCAATTAATTTCTATTTGAACGCTACATTAATCGAACTTTACAACTTTCTCACTTTCAGATCATTTTTGTTGTATAGGAAGATATAACCGAGTTTGCTAGTCAATGCTATCAAATTATATACACAAAGAAACAAATATAAGGCTATCCACAACGCGTCTCGTGCGTGGGTGCTCGAGCCGAGATCGAGCACGGGGTGGCTCGAGCACCCCGCGTTGCAGACGGCGAGAGCTCGAGCCGGGCCCGATCGCTCGAGCCATGCTCGAGTCCGGCGCGTGCTCTTCACGCGCGAGCATTGACGAATAAAAAAAAAAAAAATAACGGCGCGTGCATTGCACGCGCCTAACGTATAAATTTTTAAAATTTCGCCCGTTGCGGCAACGGCTATGCCGATTTAATATTTTTTTTTTCCTCTTCTATAAATACCACCACACCCCTCATATATCTCACACCATTTTATCATCCTCTTTCTCTCTCAAATTCAACCTAAAAAAATGTCTTCATCGGAGGAACTTATTTTTTCCAATTCGTCGGAGGAATATGTCGAGGGCGGCACCGACGACGAGGTGCTGGAGATGATGGCGGACGTGGATCGCTACATGCGTGCACACCAAGCGGAGCAGAAAAAGAAGAAGAGGGCGCGGGACTTCGTCGACCGCGACCGAGAAGCGGCTTGTGCGATCCTCCACGCCGACTACTTCGCCGACAACCCCACCTACGGCGAGCAGTTTTTCCGACGCCGTTTCCGAATGCACAAGCATCTGTTCTTGCGCATCTGCAGGACGTTGGAGGAAAACGTCCACTTCTTCACGCATCGACAAGATGCACTCGGGCGATGGGGGCTAACGGCGGTGCAAAAATGCACGATGGCGGTGCGACAACTGACGATCGGTGGTGTTGCCGACACGTTCGACGAGTATCTGAAGATCGGAGATAGCACGGGCCGGCTTTGCCTCAAAAAATTTTGTCGGGCAATCATCGACCTCTTCGACGAGCGGTACTTGAGGAAGCCCAACGCTGCCGACACTGCGCGTCTGCTCCAAATGCACGAGTTGCGGCATGGGTTTCCGGGAATACTCGGGAGCCTGGATTGCATGCACTGGGAATGGAGGAACTGCCCAAAAGGGTGGGCGGGTGTCCACACTCGCGGCGATCAAGGCGTGCCTACCTTAATCTTGGAGGCGGTGGCGTCGCAGGATTTGTGGATCTGGCATGCCTTTTTGGGGTTGCCGGCTCCAACAACGACCTCAACGTCCTCAATCAGTCGCCCTTGTTCACCGACGTGCTTGAGGATAGAGCTCCACCGTGCACCTTCACCGTCAACGGACACCGCTACGACAAGGGGTACTACTTGACCGACGGGATCTACCCTTGTTGGCCTACCCTGATCAAATCGCCGAGGGTTGAAACCGACCTAAAGACGGCGAGGTTCAAGAAGATGCAGGAGGCGGCGAGAAAGAACATAGAGCGGGCCTTTGGAGTGCTCCAAACCCGATGGGGAATAATACGCGCTCCGGGTCGGTGCTGGTACAAGAAGCATCTCCGAGACATCATGTTCGCGTGCATTATTTTGCACAACATGATCATCGAAGACGAGCGGGAAGATGTGGAGAATTGGAGAGAGGACTCCGACTCTCCGTCCAATAGCGGGGTACACTTTCGGACAACTCCGATCTGCTTTCGGCAATTTATGCAACGGAATGCCTACTTGAGAGATCAAAAAAAGCACCATCGGCTTACCAATGATCTCACCGAGCACCTCTATCGGAAATTTGGACCTCTACGGGAGTAGTCTAGCATTTTTAATTAATGTAATGTTTTTTTATTTTAATTATTGTAATATGTTATTTTTTTTAATTAATGTAATGTTTAATGTTATTTTTATTAATGGAATTTTATGAATTAAGTTAATAAATGAAAATGGAGAATTTTTTAATATTAAAGATAGAGCACCCTTAGAACACTCTTTGGTTGCAGGGGTAGAGTGCTCTAAGGGTGCTTTAGTGCTAGAGCATCCCTTAGAACACCCTTAGGGTGCTCTAAGGGTTGTGGATAGGCTAATAAGAAGATATGTAAAATTCCAAATATAGCCCTAACTATAACAAACAGTCACACATTTCTTAATCATTTGAATGTCACTTTAATTAGATTAATATTAAATGGAGATGTATAAAGTTCGAATTAGATTATATTAAAGGACGGAGGTTTATCAATGCGCACCCAAAGTAGCGGTGGCAGGTTCCCACGATATTAAAAAAATAGAATCAAATGAATTTTAGTATGCAAGAAACTATGCTAATTATTAAATGAATTTTTAGGCAATAATACGATTAAGCTTGCTAACCTGTATTCCATTAATGAAAGTGAGCTCGAAAACAGTACAATATAAGCTTCACTCGAGTTAGTCACATCACAAATTATCTAATTTGATATTCCTCGTCTTTTTTTTTTTTTTTTAAATCAATAAGTTTGTGATCCTTCCTATGAGTTTATCTTAATTTTATTTTTACCTCAAACACCCAATTTATATAGTGAAGTCTCGTAGTATCATATACTATGATATAACAATAGTATGAGTCTCGATTGATTAAACCTGATTAATAAAACAATTTAACTTAATTAAATATTAATTTGGTGTAAAATAATTTGGCTCTTGATGAATGATTCAGCCAGTTGTCCTATACACTCATTGAGTCATAATTTACGCTTTCAAAGTTCGGATGATATCCACATGATCCACCCAAAAGTACCTTAATCCTAATCTTAATCAATTCCCCTTCAAAAAAAAAAAAACCTATTCTTAATCCTTTTTAATTACTTTGCACGTATTCATGACTCAAACCTTCAATCTCAAGATTGGAGGGGAAACGTCATGCCACTAATTGCGCTTCTGAGTGAAACCCTAATCTTAATCAATAAACATAAATACAAAATTAAAATAATACATACAATGCAATCCTATCATATTCTATTTTATTCTATCACTCACATACTCTAAACCAAACAAGACATGAACATAACATAGGTCAACAACAACAACAAAAAATAATAATAAGCCGAATTCGACTCCGATGAACAAGTATACACTTTCAATTGACAACTTAATAAATCTAACATTTGCAATTTATACTAAGATGAAGCATCTCAATTTTTTTTTAATTGTAATATTAAATTTAAAGAATGTATTACGATTGACTTGATCCTAAAATCTCTTTAACTTCGGCATTAACTACTCTAGCTATCACTAAGTCAAGACACACACACAGTGAATCGTTGTTTGTGCGTGCGCTTGCTGTATATAATTTTTAACTACTCTAGCTATCACTAATCGTTGTTTTTAAGCCAAAACCCCTTTGACTTCAGCATTAACTATCTATATAATTTTTGCTTACATGCTAAAAACACAATATGCAAAATTGCACAAGAGAAATCATACAATAAGTTTGACTTATAAAGTACTAGTACGACTCATTCGTGACTTTTTCAACCAAGAAACTCAATCAATCCACCACTAACTCTTCCCAAAACAATCAATCAAAAGTTAGTCCTTGCTTGACCATCCTTTCACTTGAAGAAACGGATTGCGCAATATTCGAGTACTTTCTAATTATTTTGTTAAACTTATTTAACAAAAAGTAGCAATAAATATCATTCTTTGGAATATTCCGTAATATTTGGTATTTTCGTTAAGTTAATAGAATTTGTGGAAGAGCAAGAAAGCAAAGACAAAATATACATTGTTTGGTTAATCTTAAAAGGTGATTCTAACAGCACTATCTTTGTTGTAAAGACACCGCCAATTAGAAGTGTTATGTTTTATTAAACTAATGACAACGACTCTCTCCTAACTACCCTTTTCCACTGCATATTTTAGGTCTCTCTCTCTCTCTCTCTCTCTCTCTCTCTCATTATTCAATTTTTAGTCAATTTGTCATGTTTATGTAGGTGGATTTCAAAGGGTTCCAACACTAGGCTTTTTTAATTTTCTTCCTTTTTTAAATTGTGAATAACTCTTGGAATTTAGTTCTTGCCATTCTTAGTGATTTTAGGGGACCATAAAAACAGGGAATTAGATTTGGGAGGTCTTTTCTTCCTTGGAGAGAGCAAGATAAATAGTCAATCTATTTCACATAATATATTGATTTAAAATTACAATTATGGACATTGTTACTTTGTTAGTATGCACCGAATAATTTTTTTAGTAATTTACGATACTCTGATTTTAAAACTAATTTCGATTGGTAATTATAAGTTTACTAGTTGCTTTATTCGAATCGAATAAATACTTCATACAAAACACAGTACAAAGTTCATCATGCATATTTGTGTCGAATATCGAGTTGAAGGTTTCATTTTAATATAAGTTTGAAAATTTAAGTTTGTTAGTGATTCAACTCACTAGGATATAGTCATCTAAGTCGATTAAGGATCGACTTACTTGGATTTAATATATCAAAATTACTTATCATTTTTTCTACGATGATGGGGATAAGTCAAGTGGCGTAGCCAGGATTTCGGTTCAGGGGGAGCCAATTTTCGGAAGTCCAACAATATATGCCATTTTTTAAATCTTCGTGAAAAAAGTCGACTTTTGATTTATGACTCAATTTTTCTCCATAATAATATAAAAACTCGAGTATGAACTAGAATTATTGAAGCCATCAAGAATGAACAAGCAACATTTAGGTTTCATTGTTTCGGCAAAAGAATATTTGAGGGGTTAATGATATCTATTTTGGAAGAATTATAGGCATTTGGAATATAACAATAGGAGTTGAAGAAGAATAAGATTTAGCAACATGAAAGCCATGAGACTCAATCTCTCACTGCTCAACTAAACTATCCAGAATGAATAAAATCTAAATCTAAAGTTTCAAAAAATGATAACTGATTTGAGAATTTTATCGAACACATGACGAGCATAATGTACAAATTAAATAATAAACTACGTATATATTACTATTTTTTTCCAAATGCCAGGGGGGTCCAATGACCCCCCTGCCCACCCCCTAGCTACGCCCCTGGGGATAACCCACAACCTCTATATGCGGTGCACACTAATAAACCTTGTCCATAAGCAATAATGCAACAAACTCAACTTATAATTAGGTATTGTTAGTATTTGAACTTGTGACCTTTGGCAACTAGCATAAGTCTCAAAATTTATGGATCAAGCTAATTATAAATCAATTTTGAACATGAACTTTGAATTCATAACCACTCTCAAACACTATGATACCAAAATGGGATTTAGGGTTTAGGAAAAATATACAAATAATAGAAAATATTTTGATGTTATAGGGCTACAAAAGGAATAACCTTATAGTAGAACTTGAAAGGATTTAGTCTAAATATACTCTATACGAGGTTGGATACTAGGGTACTCTCTACTTATGCATATTTATGTGCGTAAAATAAAAGTTTCTCAATTATCTGTATATTTGGTTAAATTAATTTTCTAATGGTTCATAATTATTAAGAAAAAACCTGTCTAAAATATGATGAGTTTCAACTTTGAAGTGTTATAAATCAATCACATCACTTCGATTCGCATCCATGTTACTTGCATTAATAATACTATTACAAAAATAAAGTATTATTTCCAGCCGTTCTAAAAAGGTCGTTTAGATAGTAGGTTGTTAGTAAAATTGAAAATTACGTGAGATGGTGTTTCGACTTAGAATATATAAATGTGTATGAGTGTAGCGATCAATACATAACTTTTCAGTCACAAAATCACCCACTCTGCCGACTAGGTCACCAAAAGAAGTGTTGATGCTTCCCCCGTCTCACTCATCTTGTCTAGTGGGCACGAAGATTAAGGAGAAATTGTTTAGTGAATAAAGTAGTGGATGAAATTGAAAGGGATGAGAGATAAACTCTTACAACCACTTATTATGTCTATATTTTGCCGTAGACAAAATAAGTGGGAGGTCCATTTAAAGAAATGTAGACAGGATGAGTGAGACGAAGAGAGTACTTCTTAGCATCAAGTCCTCTTTGCTATATGAGATGTAATATTATGTAGTTTAATTATAAAAAAAAATTAAAAAAATGAAGAGAGACAAAAACCGTTCTTCATTTAATTATCAGCTATTTTTTTAGTTTCACACCGCATACACACATCATTCAAATTTCAAACCTCCAACCTAAAAATTGGAGGGAATGCGTCTTACCAAATGAATTAGGCTTCGTTGTCATTAAATTATCAATTAATTAAACTGCTAAAATCACAAATTATTTTCTTGCTGAAAAGCAATGCTCCGATTAAATTTAACAGATAAGAAGTCTCTTTTCTTTTTGAATAAATCTATGTATAGTTCACTATTAATTTCTTAATGATCTAAATATATATTTTCATTTCAAAACTAACAGTTTTTATTATCATTTAATTTAATTGATACGGTAGAGAATTTCTATATGAAGTCCCATATTTATTTGAAAATTACATCCAAAGTATTTAATATGGTAAAGACTAAAGAATTTCTAAAATATGGTAAAAAAAAAGGGCGATGCTATTCGGACATAGTATGTCCGAACATACCGGTTCGATCAAGAAAAAAATCGGCGGTATTCCCCCACATTCACTCCCCCTCATAATTTTCACTCTCATCCCCCAAAAAAATCTCTTCTTAATTAAAACTGTATTAATTAAGATCATATTTCATCGACATAAACATCTTATCTTCTCTTCTAATTAAAATCTGTAAAGGATATTATTGTACATTCATAAATGGCCGAAATTAATGAAGAAAAATATTAATTAAAAAATTGTGTAAAATTAATTTTTTACTTAATCGAACCAGTTATGTCCGAACATAGTACGTCCGAATATCTTTATTGAAAAAGAAAATAGCACGTCTAAATAGTCAATATACTAATAATATTCATATATTACTACTAATATTTCACTTTGACATAATATTCCAAGTATTTGCCAAGCATGTGTTAATGGAGATTTATGTGGGTCATGGCAGACTATTCACTAGTGGGTGAACTATTAATGTGACAAAGACTTCCATTAGCATAATTATATTTTAATTTTTAAGCATAAGTTGGAGCACTAGAAAAGGCTTTTATAAAAGTAAGATTATATGCATTTGTTAGGAGAACAGTTGGGCAAGGAAAGTGAGGTCCATCAAATGACACTTATTTATTATGCATGTTAAATATTCTTAAAAAGTGAAATGTTCTTAAATATTCCAAATATTTCAATCCATCATATGTAGGCTTCATTGCAATGATAAAAGAGTGATGAGACTTTGATGAGGCACCCCAAAATAGGATGGATATGATAAGAATTTTGTCAATCTTAGCGTCACATTGTTTTTTTATACACTTTAGGTACATAGTATGATACCTCCAAAAAAAATGGGACACATAGTATGATTGCGTTAACGAAATAAGATTATGCACAAGGGACGTGGGTTTAACCAGTGCGCACCGAAGATAGCGAGCGGCTACGAGTTTCCACGATATCAAAAAAAAAAGATTATAATCATTAGAATGAATTAACAATCGTTGAAATAGTCCAAATGGATTGACATGTTTCAGTCAGTAGGCAAAATAAGTATGTCTATGAAAAAAATGAAAGCTACAACCTAAAACTAAAACTCTCAAAAGATCACATGGCAAAAATTCAAGGGTCGAGCCTCGTTAAAACCTATCATGTTATATCCAATGGAAAATGGCAAAAAAAAAAAAAAAAAAAAAAAAAAAAAAAACCACCCATTTGTAGGAAAAAATCATTAGGAGCTAAGCGAAAAAAAGAAAAAACGAAACACACACACATATGTTCAATATGTTGTTGGACGATATATAAGATTTCATCTTCGATAAGATATTTGAATTTGGAAAAATGAAATACAGATCGCACCAGTATAATAACATATCATTTCCTTCAACAGCAACAAAAATAAATGCAAAAATATAAAGATGATTTTTATTTTTATTTTTAGAAAAAATGTGGTTTTAATCCATTCAATAAAACCATAGACTTCCATTTAGGTCAATGAATTTAGGCCAATGACTATCAAATTGAGAGCAGAATTGTCAAACCTGATTCTATAACTCCTTCCTTATAAAGATGAACTTCTTTTTCTGCTCAAAAAAAAAAAAGATGAACTTTTTAGTAACCTATAACCACCACTCGATGAAGTATAGTCGATAAATTCTGCTTCAGCGCAAACATTCTGAGCAAATCTTATGCGACAGACTCAATAAAGAAAATAAAAAAAGTGGGAATTTAAATTTCCAAATAAGAAGTTCCATGAAGTCATTTCCTAACCATCTTCTCAATCCGAGTCCTTAAATCCATATGTAACCTAAACATAAAATGATATCTAAGTTGAATCCACGAAGGAATTTTATCAGATGATCACAGTGAACCGAAGCAACTCAATTTTAATAACCATGAAACAAACAAGATGATGATGTTTCAAATAAAAGAGAAAAATCATGAAGAATAGCTTATTTCAGCTACTAACTCTAACCTTTGGTTCAAATAAAGTAAATAAAAAGATACTTTTTGGTGTCAATGCATGTAACTAATTGACAAGATGAGGGACACACACCACAAGAACTATGCACAAAATATAAGTGGATTAAGTCAAGAAACACTAATTGCATCATAAAGCATTTAGTTTCATCGAGGGCAACGTGGTGAAAGGCAAAAGCAACAAAACATGCTTGAGTGGGCAAAAGTGAAAGATTCATGTTCATCAAGTTGTGAGGTCAACAAAGTCACTTTACCTGTTTAGGGGAGCACCGGTTGTAGTAACCTTCCCCTTCAATGATCCGAGTGAAGTATGTGGAATGCCGTTTCATTGTCTCTATCCATACATGTCCACTGCATCCTGTTACATGGATAAACTCCAGACCAGCAACGAAAAGCAGGGGACAGCTCTCGTCCCACAGGATCGAATCAAATCAGACTTGTAAAGTTGTAGGGACTTCACATTGTAACACCTCTATCTGCACATTTTTGCAAATATTTAAAGGCTAAGAAGCATAAGTAATCATCCAAAAAATCTAAATCAAACTAATGTGAAGCAAAAATGAAAGGTAAAATAAGATTGTACCAAAAAGGAGGAGAAATTAACAAAATAATTCATCAATGAAGGGAAAGAGAATTTATGAAACAATGAGGAAGGAAAAAAATATCAACCATCTTTGTCGGAAGTCCATAATATGTTCGAACTAACTTTGCCACCTTTCCTTTATTCAACATTTAAACTTCGATGCTGTCCATTTAGACTTTCCGAACTCTTGCATACATGATATTTTTCTCTGTAATATCAATGGCATTTTGCAATTCACATCATCATTGCATCAGAGACTGATAATACCACGATAAAGAGGATCGAGCAGTTAACAGAAAGTATCTTGCAGATAGAAGATGCAAATCAGCACTTCAGAAAGCAACCAAGTTAACATTTTTGGAAAAAAAAAATATGATTATGGAATCAACAGGCTGCAAAAAGTGTAGTCTTCTTGGTGGAATGACATCAAAAGTTAAAAATGTTACAAGATGTCCCTTCGATGCAAAGGTTTACAATGTACCGATATTATGATAAACCTAAGGAAAAGATATACCCAAGGAATAATCAGCAGATATATTATTCATCAGAAGGTATAAACACGACATGGTCGAAAACAAACTTCTATCTTGTACAATTTGGAAATCAAAGAAACTAAAGGATTCGAGAACATTACTAGAACAGAGTACAAATTTATGGTATTTTTCTACTATGCCAAGAATTATGTCTTACTTTTACACTGTAGTGCTGTTAGTTTCTTTTGATAATTCAAATTCTCCTTGCATCTAAAAATACTGTAAAACTCGTAATAATTTTTTCTTGAATTTGAATTAGAGAATACATTTCAAAAGCAATGCCAATCTCAAGGAGGTTAAAGGGTAAGACAACATATTGCTGAATTTTCAAACCTGAACCAGATAAGCTTGTACTATCAGTAAATGCTGTCCAATTCACAAACAAAATAATGACGCAGTGATTTTGCAATTCACATCATCATTGTTGTCATCATTGATAATCTCAAGGAAAAATACCTCGTAACTGAGATGATGTTCTCGGAAAGGGGAGTAGAAATGATTGATAAGAAATAATGCCCCATGGTTTAAAACTAACGGCTACCTCGCCATCAATGTGCTGAAGAATATGATCTGGAACTTTCTGTTGCAAGGGTTTTGAAGGGTGCTTTGAGGGTGTAAATTTGGGTCATTTATATTCCCTTTAATCGTGAGGCTTGAACACCAATTACTATAAAAGCTCTTGTATTCACAACACAGAAAGGTAAAAAAGGCCATCCCAAAATGTATTTCCAAATATGCATATTAAAGATCCAAGCATCTGCCTTTTACAAATTTCTATCATCAGGCAACACTGAACCAGGAATAGCTCTGATTTGGAAATAAAATGCTGAAATCTTTGAATTTACAATATGAAAAGACTTCCACGTACATGTAAAGTGGCAAGCCAACCAGATATGCCAGAAGGAGAGTAAACTCGATTACATCGAAAAATATTCCAGAGCAGTCCAAACATTAGAAGCATATTCTGATCTAATCACCATCAGAAGTTATATTCTGCAGCCTTACTTATAGCTCCAGATCCAGCTAAGTAGTAATTTAGAACCTTTTTTTAATCAGCTATAGTTTCAATGGGTGATAATGACAATGAAGAAGGCTCAAGGTCGTGTAGTGGTCAATCAACTGTAAAAATTTCTATCCCGACTCCTATATCCCAGGACTGTTATCAGGATTAAGAACCTTAATAAATTTCAATTGATTGAAAGAAATTCACAATGCATCAACATTAAAAAGTGGCTCCACAAAGAGAACCATTCATCGATAATTGTTATAACACAACACCAAAAATATGGATTATTACTCAATCAAGCTATAAGAGGGAATTTTGTCCAGCTTTTTTTCCTTCATAATTTTTCTTAATCTCTCCAATTTATCCCACATACCACTCTTGGCGTAAATATTTGACAAAACCACATAGACCCCGTCTGTCCCTGGTTCCAACTCTATTAAGTGCTTAGCAACGCATTCCCCTAGTTTGACATTCACATACTTCTCACATGCACCCATTAAGCACCCCCATATCACCGCATTAGCTTTCATCGGCATCCCCTCCACCATCAACACGGCCTCATCCAGCATACCTGCCCGGCCAAGCAAATCAACCATGCACCCGTAGTGGGGTAATGTTGGCTCAATTCCATAACCAACTTTCATCATGTTGAAATAATCTTTTCCTTCTTGTACCCTGCCACCATGGACACATGCAGTTAGCACTCCAACAAAAGTTACATCATTAGGCGTGATGCCTGCTTCTCTCATACGGCTGAAGCACCTCAATGCATCATCCACATGTCCGTGTGCAGCATAACTAACAATCATGGAAGTCCATGAAGAAACATTCTTCTCCTCCATTTCACAAAAGACCCTATAAGCCAAATCCACCCGACCACACTTTCCATACATATCAATTACAGAATTCATCATACGAAGATCCGATTTTTCCAAACTCATCGCCCGAAAAACACACCTGTGCAACTGAAGAGCCAAACTTAAGTCCCCTAAACTCCCACACGCCGAACTCACACAACACATAGTCACATCATCAGGGCAAGTCCCATTTTTCATCATTTGCACAAACATATGCAACGCTTCCTTACTACGTCCTCCTTGTGACAGCCCCGCTATAACAGCATTCCAAGATCCCAGCTTTCTTACAGGACTACTCAGCAACACTTTTTGTGCCATCTCAAATTCTCCTCCTTTCGAGTACGAGCTAATCAAACCACTCTCACAATACATATCATTTTCGAGGCCACACTTAATGGCAACCCCATGAACCTCTCTCGCTAATACACTATCCATATTTTGACTTGCCGCTTTCAACACAACTGGAAGTGTAAAATTATCCGGTGGGATGCCAGCACGACGCATGGCAATATAAACATGCAATGCTTCTCTAGGCGACTGTAATCGGCTAAACATTCTGCTGATGTTATTGTAATTAAAGGATTCGGGATATAATTCAAGAAAACGGCTTTGTATTAGATGGGCCAAAACTTGGCGTAGTTGCTTTAGATTGGAGCATTTTGATACTAGAATAGCTAATTCCTTGGGACTGGATATGATTTTTTGGTCATAAGAAACATCGTCAAATGCAGAAACACGGGCCACATTGTGACTGAAATGGCGGAAACTGCAAAATTGGATGCTGGGGAGCAATTTAAGTTTCTGCATCGATGCTTAGGAGACAAAAATCAAATGCTACAAAATGTTTTAAACAATTGGGCTATTGGCATGTTTCATAAATTCATTGAAAATCCCGTGTCTCCGTAGAATTGAGGAAAA
Source organism: Schizonepeta tenuifolia (assembly GCA_029490685.1). Taxonomy (NCBI): domain Eukaryota; kingdom Viridiplantae; phylum Streptophyta; class Magnoliopsida; order Lamiales; family Lamiaceae; genus Schizonepeta; species Schizonepeta tenuifolia. The sequence goes on along the minus strand of CM055956.1, from coordinate 68,335,369 downwards.
GGTTCGAATTCATGAACGATTGACGGAACAGGAAAAGGACGTACCGGAATGTGCGGCTGCCAATTGGCGGTTGTGGACTGGCGTCTCCGGCGACGCCGTCGACGACGGTGATTGAATAGATTAAAATTGAGAAATTCGCTATTCAAATATAGCAGGGTGTAATGGTGTATAACTATTCTTTTCACACTAAAACCCTGAACCCTAAATTAAGAGGGATTTGTTGGTTTTGATAATATTTTGGAGGTTTTTGAAATTGAGGAGGAATGTTGAGATTGATTGGCTAATTGGCTTTGAGTTTCCGTTGTTTAGTTTTGAATTTTAGTTTATTGCAATTGATTGTTCGAATAATGAATATTCGAAAACACTACGGTCAGCCACACACGTTAAAAATGGTAATATAGGTTTGAAAATGGAAATATATTCTAATTAGAAAGCATAAACTCTAGGGAGAAAATATGATTATTTTTATTTTTACAGTAAATTTTCCTTTTTTCACGCGTGTGGCTAACCACAGTGTGTCCGAATATCATTACTCTCTGTTTGTTTTAGGCGATTATTTTCTCTTTAAATTCACTGAAAGACTGGCGCGAGGTGCATTTTCAATCCAATCCAGTTGTTTTCTCAAAGATTTGGTGGAGACCTATTCCTCTTAAAATTTAGGTGTTCTCTTGGAAACTTTTGATGGATAGAATTGTAACAAAGGGAAACTTATTAAAGAGGGAAGTTGCAGTCGATAATCTCAACGGTGCGTGCGTGCTTTGTCATAATTCTCTTAAAATCTCTCAACACTTATTCTTGAATTGTCCTTTCTAAAAAATTGTGTGGAAATAGCATTCTCCTTTGGTTGGAGGGCCCTCATTTTCTTTACAATTCCCTCTCCAATCATTTGCTTAATTTTTATTCAAGAAAGAAAAGGTAAAGTGGCAAAAAAAGGTGTTTTGTTTGATTTGTCAATGTGTGGTTTGGAAGATTTGGAAGGTTTGGAAGGTTCAGAATAGTTGGATTTTCAAGAATTTTTTGCCCGATACGGTGAAAGTCATTGAAGAAATTAAAATAAGCTATTGGAAATGGATTCGAGCTCATTTTCCTCTTTCCTATTGTTATGCTCTAAATGATTGATATTTTCAGCCCTTGGAGTTCATTTCGTTCAAGTTGTAATTTGCTTAGCTTTTCGGGTTTTTTTTATGGTGTACTTTCGTTGGGTTTTGAGTACCTCTTGTATTCTTTTGCTTTAAATGTATTCTTTTGCTTTAAATTTAATTTGACCTTTCAAAAAATAAAAAGACCGGCGCGAAGTGTCCACGCGCGTGTGCTGTACACGCACCTAATTTTATTTTTAAAATTCAATATTTTTTAAAACCAATCTTATTAGGATTTATTAATACAGTATTAATTAGGATTTAATTAATTCAATCTAGTATTTATCAATTCTCAATTAGGGTTTAATTAATTCAATCATTTTAGCAATTATTTCCCAATTAGAATTTATTAATCTCCAATTAGGATGGAATAATTCAATCCTTAGAATTTATAATTTCCCAATTATAATATAGATTAAAAAAAAACTGAAAAAAAAACTAGGTTAATAGGTTTGATCCGGTCAAACCGAGTCAACCCAATCTCTAACAGGAGACCAGCTCTATTATTATTATTATTATTATTATTATTATTATTATTATTATTATTATTATTATTATTATTATTATTATTCACAATAATTAAAATTCTCTCTTTTCTTTAAACCAATTGCACTATTTTCTATCCTTTTGTCTGTAATAATTCCACATCATTAGAAAAGTAATTACTAATCAAATACTCCATCTGTTCCGTCTATTTTGTTCCCTTACTATTGGTCACGGAGATAAAATACAGTTGCATGAGGTAATAATCTGTTCCTTTATTTTATTACCGTATCGATGAGCTCCTCATCAGAAACTGTATGCCTTTACTAGTTTGAACCATCCTAGTAAAGGCATACAGTTTCTGATGTTCCCGTATCGATGAGCTCCTCATGCATTCTAGCCATACATCAAATATAAATATGAACATTAACTACAACTTGGCCTCTTCATATCAATAAAATAAAAAAATAAAGGAACAGATTATTACCCTATCCATCAAACGGTGCAATATATCTTTTACCTCAAGGAGACGATCCTCGTCTTTACTATCGACGATAAGAATTATGTCATCAGTGTTCAAGAAGAAGTAGGTCCACAGTGATTTATTAAACCCTAATATTTCTCCATAACAAGACAAAAGTATATTTTCTTTTTCGGTTTTTGTTTTTAGACTAACTATATTTTCTTGTTAATAAAACTCAATATTAACCTCTTCTTCTTTTTTTATTTGAGAGTATTTTCTAAAATAATCTTGAATTAGGAGTTTTGGAGCAAAATTTATTCGATTGAATTGAATTTGTTGTATGCATTCTTCTTCTATATATTTACGTTTTTTTTATCAATCTTCAATGTACTAAGATGTTCATTAATCATTTATTTTCGTCCTCGGATGTGACATGATGTGGTACTATTCAATCCATTTATCTTACTCTAGTTAATTTCTAATTTACCGAAAAGCCTGTTTGGCAAATTTTATCCATCTATTTTTTATTTTCTTAATGTAAACACTATAAATTAAAAAATATATATATTGACCAACGAGATGATAAAATAACTACATTATCGAAAAAAATTGAACCCATTCCCATGTCGACTAGGATTAGAAAATGTCAAATTATGAAAGTTTATAATAATAACCAAAGCAAAACAAACAAACAAAAAAAACTTGAGAATACTTATGCCCAAGAAATCATTATCACTAAAATTATAAAAAACACACACACACACGCACACTCACACACACACACCAAAATCAGAAACTGTATGCCTCTACTAGTTCGGACCATCAAGCAATAAGAACATAAGTATGTACCAACAAAATGTACCATCATAGTAAGTACCATCGTAGAATATGAATATGAAAATAAAGTTGAAACTCGAGCACTTTCCAAAGTAACTCTAATGACGTGCCTTGTTTAAAAGCCATGCGACACCCTCATTCAGACCGTTTCCAGTGATTGCACATGTTCGATGTACGTGCCTGCAAGCAAAGGAACAAAGGAAAGATGTCTGAGTCAGAAAGTTAGGTTTTGATCTCATAGAGGTTAAAAAAAAGTGCTTTGTTACACCAGTGTCGCTGCCCGAGAGAGTTTAGGCCAAGCCTATCAGTGATTTCTGCCCGATTCATTGCATTCGGAAGATCTTTCTTGTTTGTCAAAACGAGCAATACCATATCGATGAGCTCCTTCTGCATCCCGCCATACATCAAATGCAAATATGAACATTAACTACAGCTTGGCCTCTTCATATCAATAAAAGAAAAAATTGAAGTAACAGATTATTACCCTAACCAACAAACGATGCAACATATCTCTTGCCTCAGGGAGACGATCCTTGTCTTTACTATCGACAATAAGAATTAGGCCATCAGTGTTCAAGAAGAAGTAGGTCCACAATGATTTATTAAACCCAAATATTTGCCCATAACAAGACAAAAGTATATATCTTTTTTTATGTTTTTTGTTTTTAGACTAAGTATATTTTCTTGTTAATAAAACTCATTATTAACCTCTTCTTCTTTTTTTATTAGAGAGTATCTTCTAAAATAATCTTGAATTACGAGTTTTGGAGCTAAATTTTTTCGATTGAATTGAATTTGTTGTATGCATTATTCTTTTATATATTTACGTTTTTTTTTATCAATCTTCAATGTACTAAGATGTTCATTAATCATTTGTTTTCGTCTTCGGATGTGACGTGATGTGGTACTATTCAATCTATCTATCTTACTCTAGTTAATTTCTAATTTACCGAAAAGCATGTTTGGCAAATTTTATCCATCTTTTTAATTTTCTTAATGTAAACACTATAAAAAAGTTATTAACCAACGAGATGATGAAATAAATACCTTGTCGAAAAAAAATGAACCCATTCCATGTCGACTAGGATTAGAAAAGGTCAAATTATAAAAGCTTGTAATAATAACCAAAGCAAAACAAACAAAGGACAAATTGTAGAAGACTTATGCCCAGGAAATCATTATCATCAAAACTTAAAAAAAAAACACCAATATCAGAAATTGTATGCCTCTACTAATTCGGACCATCAAATAATAGTCATATACATCAGAAATTGTATGCCTCTACTAGTTCGGACCATCAAGCAATTAGAACATAAGTATATACCGGCAGAATGTACCATCATACAATATGAATATGAAAATAAAGTTGAAACTCGAGCACTTTCCAAAGTAACCCTAATGACGTGCCTTGTTTAAAAGCCATGCGACACCCTCATTCAGGCCGTCCCTAGTGATTGCACATGTTCGTTGTACGTGTCTGCAAGCAAAGGAACAAAGGAAAGATGTTTGAGTTAGAAAGTTAGGTTTTGATATCATAGAGGTTAAAAAAAAGGTGCTCTGTTATACTAGTGTCGCTGCCCGAGAGAGTTTAGGCCAAGCCTATCAGTGATTATTGTCCGATTCATTGCATTCGAAAGATCTTTCTTGTTTGCCAAAACGAGCAACACCGTATCGATGAGCTCCTCATGCATTCCAGCCATACATCAAATACAAATATGAACATTAACTACAACTTGGCCTCTTCATATCAATAAAAGAAAAAAATAAAGGAACAGAACATTATCCTATCCAACAAACGGTGCAACATGTCTCTTGCCTCAGGGAGACGATCCTCGTTTTTACTATCGACAATAAGAATTAGGCCATCAGTGTTCAAGAAGAAGTAGGTCCACAATGATTTATTAAACCCTAATATTTCTCCATAACAAGACAAAAGTATATTTTCTTTTTTGGTTTTTGTTTTTAGACTAACTATATTTTCTTGTTAATAAAACTCACTATTAACCTCTTCTTCTTTTTTTATTTGAGAGTATCTTCTAAAATAATTTTGAATTAGGAGTTTTGGAGCCAAATTTGTTCGATTGAATTGAATCTGATGCGTGCATTCTTCTTTTATTTACGTTTTTTTTTTATCAATCTTCTACTGTACTAAGATGTTAATTAATCATTTGTTTTCGTCTTCGGATGCGACGTGATGTGGTACTATTCAATCCATCTATCTTACTATAGTTAATTTCTAATTTATCTTACTATAGTTAATTTCTAACTTATCGAAAAGCCTGTTTGGCAAATTTTATCCATCTTTTTTTCTTAATGTAAACACTATAAAACAATTTTTGTTGGAATTAACAAACATTAATACGAATTATTAAACTGTAACTAACTACTCATCTAATATCCTTAATCGTTTGAGAGAAGTCGCCTAGTCAACAAAAGGGTCACTTGCCTTAATATATCACGAAGTGGATGCCTTTTTTGGTAACTGCTGATACCTATGCCTCAAAAATGAAAACTTTCAAAGGTAGTTTTCTCAAAACTGTAATCATCCAAAAATTTCAAAGTCTACAAACCGCATAATATAATCACATTCAATTTCCAATATGTCTAACAAATTCATGACAACGCAGAATTGGAATTGGATAATTTTTTTAGAACATTATCTAGTTATAAACAACTATTCAACTTCACCAACAGCTATGCAAAACCAATATAAAAAATTAAGGCCATGTTGCAACCCCATGTGATAATTATTAGGATCATTGTGTATATATATACATCAAAAAATGGATTAAAATGTTCTGTAAGAATGAATAGTACACACATACAAAAAAGGAGAAATTTTAATTTTTATAATGGAAAATATACCTATGATTCTCATCTTGCACGTCTCGAAACAGGGGAGGAAAAAATCTAAAATATCATGCCTAGACAAAATTTGAATTGGTGTTGGCATATTTACTGCCAGTAACGACTTTCCGGTGGCGCCTCGACCGTCTGTCTCTCGCGTGCCTCGAGGGAACCTTCTTAGTTTGACTGTTTGTGATGCTGTCAGCTACAACCCCAGCAGCTGAGGTTCTGTTATCGTCGTTGATGGTGATAATGGGTGGTGGAGGATAGACACGAGCAATTTCTCCCAGGGGTGGAGGTGGTGGTGACCACCGCACGAGCAAATCTCTGTGGTAACCCTGCAACAGAAACAAGAGAGCTTGGAACGTGCAACAGGATATGCATCCGAACAAACTTGAACTATAGCATCGGATAAACTATCAGGCTAATCCATCGCATACTTTGATGGATTGCATATTTTTGAACTTGTTTGATCGTCTAATCCTTCAAAAACTCAAATCATATGTATCGTTAATCTAAGCTATCATCCAAAGTAAATGAATAAAAATGACTAGTATTATGGAATGGTGAAAACGAAGAAAGCATTTGAAAATAGTTGGGGAGTTCGATCTTGGAACAACAGCTATGAAATTCCCTAAACGCTAAAAGAATGGATCCAAGAGTAAGTAAAAACTCAGAGTTCAGCAAGTTCGTCAGTATCCAATGACTGGCAACGAATAATGGTTTGATGACCCGACTCATGATCACAAACTTTTCGATCCTATAAAGCAGAAGAGAAATTTCAGCTAACATGCTCTTAGAAGATACATACGTGCGTATAAATATAGTCAATTTTTTTCTCAAACGACATGAGCGCAGAAGTGCAGGAGTTTCGTACTCCTTTCATGTTAATAAGAGATTTCTGATAGAATAAGATTACCTGGATGACAAAGTTGCGCCTTTCACAGTCCAAGAACATATTGATCGTGTAGTTAGTTTTTGACGAGATCTTGTCCCTTACAGTGGAAAAACTTATCTGGTCCCTCGAAGTGAAACGGTCCACTTCATTAAACCATAGACAGGTAAAGAGATTGGTGATTGGAATATGCTCTCTGACAATCACACATCCTTCAGGAACATCTGCATACGACATTTGATGGCATTGAGCAAATCCAACTCTACAACTACGAAATCGAAGGATTACAGAAGACAGTCATACCACTAGTTATAGGCAACTTTGCTGCTGAATATGGTGTCAAACCCTCCTTTTTGTAAAATTCCATCTGGAAATCGATAGAAGCATTGTCGTATTTCCCAGCAGCTTTATTAGCCTCTGCTTCGACAAACGAATCAAAACGCTTGTAATGCCTCGATATCGCAAAGCTTGCATTTTTCCTCCACAAAAATCTGCAACAGTAGGCAGAGGAACCCAGATTATAGTAAACATACGAGCATGTTCATTAAAACTGATAGCGTTCCTTACTATTTTTATGCATTAAACGCACAACCTACAAATTGTAGAGAATACCATATGTGAACAGCCAACAGATTGTACAAGAGAAAGTAGTTTGAGTCTGTTGACCATACTCCAACATAGAACATGCGTTGGACTATCCCAGCTATTACTACCTAACATTAAAAAGATGAGCATCCTGGCATCGATAGAGAGAACAGAGTTTCCTAGCCTTTGGTATGTTTAAGCCAATTCCAGAATTCTGTTTAAGGTTGACATCATATTACGAAAATAATGTTGTTATTATGGGAAGTTGCTAATATATGGTACGAACAAGACAATGGTTCGGTAATTATGATTGGAATCCACCATGGAGTTAGTAGATAACAGGTATGATTCATCCAGATAAGAAGACCTATGCTGGGGTTAGCATGATCTACTGTTGACCAACTACGTAGATAATATTTCGTAATTGAAGTGGTAACAAACTACTCTCACCAAGTTAGACATACCTTTCAAGAATTTGAATGGGATCAACAACCAGCTCAAGTTTAGCATCAATCCACAGTGAGTACCGAGCACTAGGGAAAAGCCGATGAAGTAGAAGTTTGGGAATCTATCATCGCAAAACAAAATATCAGTTAGCATAGCAGATACTAGACACTAGTAGCATGGTAACACATTCACAAAGTTGAATGGACACAATGAATTTATTGAAGCACTACAAAGTGACATCAGAGCTAGAAGAAGCATGCCGCTGAAATGGTACAGAGAGACTAGTTTAAAAAGATGGATCATCGTAAATAATGCAAGCTTTTCTTAAAATCCCTCAGCTGGAAATAATTTACAGATATAAAATTGCAACATTGCATCAGAAACTCTAACCATAGATAGTGCGGACAAATAATAGATTAAATGCTTAATGCATACATGACATACAAATTAAGGATATATTTATGCTAAAATATGTTCAACACATTTGACAATACCATGATATGGGGAATCCAAACGGTTGACAGTAGCGTTTTCCAGATAGAAGAAGCAGTTAGCATTTCAAAAAGCAAGCGAGTTAACATTTTGGAAATAACCACCGGATTATTGAATCAACATGCAGCAATATTACTCTAATTGCGTATGTTTTATTTGGAAGGGTTTACTAAGTAGCAACATCATGCAACTTAAAGAGATGATATAGCCATGAATAATCAGCTAACTCGAACTCATCAGAGATATAAAGACGGCATGGGCACCAACCCAGGGGGAAACGAACTTACGATCTTGTACAATTTGGTAAACAAAGAAAGTAAAGGATTCGAGAGAACAATTACTTCTATTATTCCAAGATTTACATCACCTTTACTTTTCCACAATGTAGTCGCTGTTAATTTCTTATGATAATTCAAATTAGCCTTCATCTGACATCTGTAAACTATCTGCTTTTTATTTCTTAAACCCTTAATCACAATAACCAACCCAACACCCCATCCCCCATTCTAATTCATCAGAACCACAGATAGCAACTAGAGAAACATATAACGGTCAATTTTCTAGGTCAGAACTCAGAAATTTGACTTCAGCTCAAAGAATAACAAGCTAGCTTTTCTAGCTTTTACCTTTCCATTGCGTCTCGGATCGGAATAAGGTAGGTTATGGACAACTATAATTCTCCACAGCCCAACTTTCTTGTCACTGCCCAGTTCAGTGGAGTTTCTTAAGAAGTCAGCAGTTTCTTCATCCACAAACATATGAAAGCAGGCATTCATTTTGGTATATTCACTGATATTCTTCGGTTGCCGTATTAGATCAAATGCCCCTGGTCAAGAATGAATCTCCTACATTAATTAATAAAAATATTAAAAAGAAAATAAATATAACACCATCTAGCTAGCCAGTACCAAATATTGCTGATGCGACTACCACTCCTCGACAATTTTCCATCTCAAGTAGGTCAGAATCATCAATGTCAAAACCTGTCTGACGACCTGGTTTCACTCCTCTGACAAACCTAGTACAAGTGCACCAAAAGTTAGAAATAAGACAGTCAAATCCAATCAAATAACCCACAACTAATTACCTAGAAAACACATACTAAATCAATAAGTTTAAAGAGTCACAACAGACGTCCCAAAAAAAAAACCATCATACCCACAGTGGATGCTCATTGACTCTCTTATATCATAGGAATCGCTCCTCTGTCTCAGAGAAGGATAACCACCAAACTCCGACCCTCCAAATTCAGATTTAGTTAATTTTTCTTCATGAATGTATGTCAAATCCCTAATTACAGGAGAAATGGAAGATGCATTTGGCATCAGAGCGACAGCGTCTTCCAAAGGCAGGTAGCAGACAGGGCATGCTGCAAGGAGAAACAAACAGAGAATCCACGAGGAGTCATAAATTGGCAGCTCTTCACATTGTACCTAGCTAAAAGGTCTCACACCAGTTCTTAAAACAATGCAGTCAAGAAAACTCACGACGAGGCCCGGTCCTCTTTTTATCTGCTGGAGGTGGAGGCATCGTGAAATGTTCGCATGGATTCCCAGGTGGGAGTGTATATCCAGTAAAATAAACAGGTGGTGGAGGCGGAGTTAGCCAGGTGGCATTTGCACTCCCCAGCACTTCCAGAGTTTCAGACTGGGAACTTCCGATCACATTAATTTTTTCATCAGATGATGGTGCAGACACGATATTTATACGTGGAATTATGCCATCTCGAGCTTCCTCGCCTGCAAGATAGCAACCTATATTGTTTATAAAGGAAATCTTCTCCTAACTTGACAACAATCAAAATAATCAATGTAAACAAACTCAGATCTGAAAGCAGGTTTTCCATCAAAATTGTTTTATCAATCTGTGAAACCCTACTCATATTACGCTCTGTAAAATAATCAGGCAAACAAAATCATATGCAAACCACACAATTTCTTCACAGATATAGATATGATGCCTAATTTCCATAGTTGAATGTAGTATCACAGGGGCTTCATAATCTTGTTTATCTACCCAAAAAAGGTATCTACCCAAAAAAGGTACGCTCTCTATTGAACTACGCTATCTTACGTTCTCTTAGTTGTCCGGATCCAAAAACACAACAACATCAACAAAAACGTATGGAGAATAGGAGGCCGAACCTTTGCCAACAATCAACACCCACATGAAAACGACAAGGGACACAAAACACAGTAGCAGCATTCCAATCTTCTTTCTAGGGGCAAATTTGAAGATCCAATGGAAGAATCTATCTTTGTCCTTGAGCATTTTAGGCGGCTTCCTTGAGATGGGCGGCGTAGTTTGTATTGGCAAACACAATGCAGCATTCTGCATTTGCTGCAACGATCCATAACTTCCGGAAGATCGAAGACCCAATGACCCTGTAGTCATTGTTGTCCCCTCAATCCCCAAACTTCACCTCTCATCTCCCTCCTCCCTCATCCACAATTTCTCTAAACTATTCCACAATCCAATCTCCAATCACAACCCAAAAGGCAAAAAAAAAAATCCTAAGCTCAAAACTTACTCCCTAATTGTAATTCAAACTCAAAATTTAAATCTTTATCACTTCAGCAATATAAACCAACTTAAATTACAATCAAATCATGCCAAATAACATCAAATAATGCTGAATTGGCCTAAAAATGTCAGACCCACTTGACTAAATAGATCAAAATCAAGAACAATAATCACTCTTCACTGAAAATACACATTATATATATCTGATAAAAAGCTATTCCAGCACAGATTCTTGAGCTGAAACAACACAAGTACAGTTGATTCTGAGGAGAAATCCCAAATGATGATTTCCAATCTAGCAAATCACAGCATATAAATACACAACATTAACGCTGTGAATGTCTGAAATGAACAATAATTCCAAGAGTGAGAAAACAAAGTCCAAGAAACAACACTTAGATCCCAATCAAACCCAAATCAAGAAAGATAAAACTACAAATTCAACTCCAAGTCGCGTTCTAATAAGCGACAAAAGAAGATGAAACTTTGTTGAGGAAATTAATGAATGGCCCTGAAATGGAGGGCTGGTGGGTGATCGAATCCTAGGGTTTGTCCGAAATCTATATAGATCAAGATTCACGAACCCCTTATTAATGGGAGAATGTATATGGACTAATTATTGGTTTTTTCTTCAATTTTTTTTTTTTGCTTTGTTTTAAATTGTGGATGTATGCATAGGAGATGGTAAATTGTTGGAATATTTTTACATGAGTAGTAATAATAAACGAAAATCGGTTAGAAAATGATTGATGAAACTGAAGGATAACATGCGCCATGTGCGCTAGAGCTGTAGAGTGTAGACGGCATCTAAATTCCAAATTCCATATCAGAATGTCTAGACTTTTTAGACCTTTTTACCAAACCATTTTCATCTAAGGTTACAATTTTTTATTTTCTTTTACTTTCTTAATCATTATTTCTTTATTTTAATATTTCACTTATATTATCATATTCTAAATAGGGTAATGATATTCGGATACACTCACAAGCTAAAAATAGTAATATAGATTTTGAAAATGAAAATATACCTTAATTGAGAAGCATAAACCTTAAGAGGAAATGTGATTATTTCTTTACAGTCAACTTTTTTTTTTTTACGCGTATGGTTGGCCACAATGAATTCGAATATCATTATCCTTCCAAATAAAATAAATTTTAACTTTTCAAAATCTTTTAAAATATGACTTACCTATTATTAAATTTTGTACTTTTATTCTAAATTTCGTGTAAGATGACAATATGAGCTTGACGAAATAATTTGTGAGGGCAGTGTCAATGTTGGTGGGGCGAGTTAAAATCTGAATCCAAATCCTTCTCTAGTGAATTTGTAATTGATGTTTAAAATGCGAAGTCAACTAAACTCGTATCTAATTATATATTTGCAATTGCGGCACTAGACTTATGCATGATGCATCGATTATTTTTATATTTTATTTGATTAAATTTTTATTATGGATTAATAATACCTAGTTTAGATTAATGGATTTTATTTTGGATAAATAAATTTTAGTGCTATAATATATTTAATAATTTCTAATTGAAATTTCAAAAATTAAATTGGTACACGGTAGTGCATGCAACCGTTGCACCCGGAGTATTTGTCATTTGTAATTGATGTGATGAAAAAGTTTGAAAGAGATAGTTTCCTTATGGATATTCAAATTGTAATAAATCTTGTATGTAAACAAAAAATCTCAGGTTCAATTTTTACCGTTTTTTCTTCTCCAAATTAAAAAGAAAAAAAAAAGCTAGAAATAAAGACAAGAATAATAGAAGAAGAATAGAATAGAACAATCATACCATCTCACATAATTTTTTTTCTACATAGTCCGGCCTATTTCTTATACTTAATTGAAGTTTTAATTGGTTGAAAACACGATTAGCTAAAATGGCTGGTGGATGAATCACATTGTGAGTCTGTGACTTAAAAGTAAATAAGTTTGAATTCGTACAATACCTTTTAAATTGAGCTAGCCAAACCATATGTAGCTAATTGAGAATAGTTATAGAAAGAAATTGAATAATATGAAAAACGGTGTATGAGTCTAGTATGAATGAAAGCGAAATATATTAATAATTTTAGAGCTAATTAAGTAGAATTTGTTGCTTTGTTTTCACATTCATTTTGCATTTGCTTTCTTTAATTAATAATGCATTAAATTACATTTTTTTAGTTTGAATACATTTAATTAGTTTGTTAATTACAACATACTTCCTTTGTGCCGTTAGTATTGGCTTGTATTCATTTGTGTTGTCCCGTTCTTATCATGTTTTCTTTTTTGGAAATAATTAGGAGATGATTAGAATCTAATTAATTTTAAACAACTCACTCTTTCTACCTACTTTATTTCATTATTTACTCTCTCCCTATTTACTTTATGTCACTTTAAAAACTCCACTAAATATATATTCTAATATTAATTATTTTTTCTTTAAACTTCGTGTCCAAAAGAAACAGGTTAAATCTGATGGAACGGAGGGAGTAACATATAGTGATGGAGATAGATAGCTGCAAATGGTCATCAATTAGTATTAAAGTAACGCATTAAGCTGTCTGATATTCTTCAATATAGAGCTTAACACAATGCATAGGAGTACAACACTTCCATACCAACGGATACCAGAATTACTTATTATCTTGACAATCATTCAAAATCTTTGCATCTTGTCAGGTGGTAAAAATATCATATATTCTATGAATTTAAAATTAACATATACTACATAAATGTGTTTCGTTAAAAAAAGATAAAAATACTGGCAATATCACATAATGCATTAATGCAATCTATTTTTGGCGGACTTTATATATGAATAAAATAAATATAAATTCTTCTTCAAAGAGGGACAGTGATAACTAATTCGAACGCTTGGCTAAGTAAGAAATGTGTGTATTAAATGATGTAGGCCATAGTTTATTACGAAAATATGACATATACTGGCTTGTTTCAGCATCAGGGTCGTTACATATAATAAAGTTGTATTTACTAATTGAAAAATATAACACAAAAGGGAGCAATATATAATTTTTTTACAATAATATCACATTTTTCTATTTTTGATATATTAAAACACAATGTTATAACAAGTTTTTGATGTGTCTATAAACGAGTCGGGCTGTTCGTGAGCTACTCGGACATTGAAAAAAAACTCGTTCGGCAATCGATTCGATAACAAATCGAGTCGAATTCGAGCCTTAAATCGATCTCGATAAGTTTATCGAGTCGAGTTCGGGCATTGTGTTGCTCGACTCCATTGGCTCGCGAACATGCTCGTCTCGTATTTAATCAAGCATGTTCGCGAGCCCACAATCGAGTATGGTCTTGAGCCTACAAATCGAATTTTAGTCAAACTTGTTCGCCAGTCTAATAATCGAGTTTTTGTACATAAGCTATTTACCTTTGCCATCAAATACTATTTAATCGAGTTCTTGACGAGTCCGGCTCGAGATCGAGCTCGAATACCTTGTTATCGAGTATTTGACGAGTCAAACTCAAGCCGAACTCGAGCTCGCTAATTTTGGATCAAGTCGAGTTCGATCATAATGTTAAAAATTCGGCGTGAGCTCGAGCACACCAATATTTTAAAAAGTCAAATTTGAGCTGACCAATACTCGCTCGACTCGACTCATTTACGACCCTAGTTTTTTATAGCGTTACAAGTTCAAATCTCATAGTTAAAAATTCCCATGGCATGCCAATAAAAGATGTGTAAATTTGTGTCACATTTCAGGAAAGTAAAATCCACGTCAGATTCTTATGTTATTATAATTTTTTTTGTACTAAAATTAAGGGGGGTGTATTCAATTAAGAGATTGTGAGATTTTTTAGGAGTTTGAAAGTTTGGATGTATTTAATCCAGACTTTTCAAACTCCTTAAAAATCTGGTGATATTCAATCACAACTTTTTAAACTTCATAAAAATTTGGTGGTATTCAAAACTCCACTGACTTTTTAATGTTATTGACTCTGATGGAATTTAACGTGATTTCAAGTAATTTTTGTACTGAACGAATTCTGACCTTCAACCACGAGAATTTGAGATTCCATGAACAAAGAGAAGCTATCAGCGTCAAGAGTACCGATAAGTGTGAAAAGTTTATTCATTCGGGTCTGAGACAAAGAAGAAGTAGCGCTTTGAGAAAATTATTGATTCAGTAGATCCGACAGCAATCCTTGGGTGGCGCAATAACCGGTCCATCCACAAATAGTAGTAGAAGTAGAGGCAAAGAACTCATCGACAACAAGCGCCGGCGCCTTCCCAGAAATTGCTGGGCTCTATTCGGCCCTCGGCTGGGACCCAGCCCCGACTGAAATTATCCTTTTCAATAACTACTATTCTCCTCGTAAAAAAAATCTCAGTAAACCGCTAAGCGGATAATTTAGCTAATGAAATTCAAGCAGCTTATAAGTAGAGTAGCTCAAGTCCCAGTAATGAATCCACCACCAATCTAGGCAAGAATATTTGAAATTAACTTGCAGAGAAATAGAACATATGTGCTGAGAAATTACACGTACCTAAAAAAAGTCCAATATATATACATGATACATACGTAGGGACACACCGATCCTCATAGATCAATCTTACATTGTAACATCCCGGATTTTTCAAATAGAGTATTAAATAAGTTAACACTTCTAAATATATTAAAAATATTTTCACAGCAAAAATAAAGTCTTTTATCTTTTTATGAAAATAGACATATCATGTTTATAGTCGTTGTGTAGAGTATTTTATTCCGAGTCTATAGACGCTAAGTTTGCTCAAAAAAGATTTCGCATGAAAAAGTTATGCACGTTTAAAGGTTTTAAAACGTAAGTTGCTGCACAGCTGCTTTTGCCTCGCAGCTGCTTCCGCTTTGCAGCAGCTTACTGCGCAGCAGCTTTCGCCTCGCAGCAGCTTACTGCTCAGCAACTTCTGCTTTGCAGCTGCTTCTGTATTGCAGCAGCTTCCGCCTCGCAGCAGCTTACTGCACAGCTGCTTCCGCTGCGCAGTAGCTTACTGCACACCTGCTTGCTTCTTCCTATAAATAGGCGCTTAAGATTTTCATTTTCATCTTTCAGTTTTCTATTCTCTCTCATTTATCTTACAACATAAGCTCGTCGTATCTACTTGTGTGATCATGATGTCTTGATGTTACGGTCAGCATTAATATTTTCAATCAGGTGGGTAATCTTTTCGAAAACTATATTTGAGTTATTAAACTCTAGAATAGCACAAAAATTCAGTTATCCATAAAATATTTTCATGTGCATTCCATGTGATATACTCTAGTTAATCGATCGAGATACTTAATGAGTACACAGGTACTAGCTGAGTATTGTGCGCACCACGTTGCAGTGCAATGGGTTGATCTCCATTTGTATTGTAGCTAGCGGTCTTGAGCTAAGGCTCCTCGCCTATGTTAATGTTGACTGTGTTACTCCATGGACTCTGTCCTGGATACAAGTCAAATAGACTATGGTAACCATAGCTATGGTGCCTAGTCCGAGTATAAAGATCGAACGTCACATCATGCATCAAAAAAATATGTTTTGTATGGTCAGGGGTGAATTTCTGTTTTAAAACCCTCTGATGCATACCATGTTAAATGGATAATCTGCTATGTTTCCAAAAATATTTTCAAAATGGCACATGCCCACTGAGTACACTAGTACTCAGCCCAAAATGTTTTCAAAATATTTTCAGGTCGGGAGGCAGGTGATGAGACGCGAGGCTGAGGAAGAGGTTGTTGTTGTTGTTGTATATGTTTGTGTGCTTCCGTTATGTTACTTAATTATGCAACTCTGAATAATGTTCTTATTATTTATATGTGAAATATATGAATAAATTGTTATATGTGTGCAAAAAAAAAAGTTGCCCCTTTCTTTCCCGCCTCTCTATTCCCCTCTGTCGCGTCTCGGTTTATGGGAACCGGGATGTGACATACATTTTCCTATTTTGTTTATTTCATAGCCAGCAACGAGATCATGAAGTGATGAGTATCTTCTCTTACGAAAAAGGAGAAAATAACATCATTCACAAGTTTTGTTGCATGTATCATCGTTCAGGCATAGTTCATAAATTCAAAAAAAAACAAAATAATTACTATGCATAGCATTCAAAAAATCAGATAAACAACTGCCTACTTTATCCCGTCGTGGCCCAGCGACGGAGGCGAGCCAGCGCGGCCTGGCTTTAAGTCCCGCGACCGCTGAGGTCCAGCCGGCGCTGGACTCTATCGACTTCAACTCCAACAGAGTCGTCCAAATCCCACGCGAACTCAATCAGAAATTCCTCACGACTCCACGGGGAGTCAATCAACTTCAAAACTCCACACACTTTCCAAACTCTTTAAAACTCTCACATAATCTTGATTGAATACACCCCCCTAAGTCTTGCTCGTAATGTTATTGAATAATTATTGATTATTGAAAAAAAATAGATTTAATAAGCTTGTTTTTTTCATTAATCCTTAGATGCCATAACGACATCTAAAAAATAATAACGTGCTATATGTGAATCACGGTAAATTCTTACATAAATTTATACGTAGTATTTCCACGCCTCACATGACTCATGAATAATCATTTCCAGATTTCATTTGTGTAAGGACTATTTCGAATTTCAGAAAAACAATACTGGAAGCAAATTACACAAGTATATAAATGTGCAAAGTTTGAATTTAAAACGCTTTTATCGCAATCCCCCATCGCCACTATAGTAGGTCAAGGGGTCCTATTATACATTTATATATACTTGTTTAATTGGAGATATGTACTAATCATCCCTATGATTATGCTATTCTTATCGTCCTAAAATCAAAATCAATATTTGGTGAGATGTGATAGGTACTTTGTATTAAATAGACAGCGCTAGATAACTAGTTGTAACCATGATAATGTATTAAAAAAATATCGATGTAATTAAAATTTTACTATAACTATTAAAATGTTATTGTTTTGAAAACTACATTCTTGAATATGATTGCCGTATATTATTATGAGAAAGCCAACTAACAACTACTTTAATAAATATTATTAACTGCGAGAATATGAGGTGGTTGATAAAAATTACCCAAGTCTTTTAAAGAAATGTTAAGAGCATGTACAACGGGCATCGAGCGCCAGGGTCGAAGCCGGCATCGAGTGCTGTTCGACTCAGCCTCGCTCGACCCAGATAGTGTCGACGCCGCTGTGGAGACATCGACATAGGGTGGGTTGAAGGGTAGGTTGATGGTGGTGTTGATTTTTCGACATCGCCTTCGACCCCGTTCCTTCACCACGCGTCGTCATGAGAGAAGGAGAAGGCGTGCTGGAGCTGCAGTGTTGATGGTGGTTTGATGGTCCCGATACGAGTTCTGGTGTATGGGGAGGAATACACCAGATAAAACTTTTAAAAACAACCCCCTAAAAACAACACAACCGAGTAAGACAACTCAGTTGAAATCACAACCGAGTAAGAAACACTCAGCTGGAAGTGAAGTGCTGTGCGGAAAGTGGTGGAAATTAACTCGTATAAAATCAACTCACGCTTAAGTGCAAGGTTGGTCAATAACCAAGACAGTTGATAAGGAAGAATGCAGTTTGTATGCAGGTTAGATGGTTAGTTGAATATGCAATAAGATAACTGAAAAATAAACACAACACACAAAGATTTACGTGATTCGGAGATAACTCCTACGTCCACGGGGAGTGTGAGTCCACACAACTCAGTCCAAGTTCTTCTGGACAAACCACAAAGCTTACGCGGGCTTTGCAACCGTTGAGATAAGTTTACGGGTACTTATCAACCTTACAAATTAGTTTACGGGTACTAATCAACCTGTCTACTCAGTTACGGGAAGAGTAGGGTCCTAATAACCTTTTCAGGTATGTGAAAGGGTGGGGTTCCAACTAATAGCTCGAACAAGAAGTGAGCTATGATCTAACACTCTACGAACTCTCAACTAGTGATGTTCTCAAGGTTGGATCGAAAACTACAAAGACAGAATCTAACTCTCTAGAACTCTCAACTAATGATGTTCTAAGAGATTGAATGCAGTTCAGCTCGTGTGAAGTATTTGGTTCTTTCTTTCGCTCTTTGGTCTCTTCTCGCACTTGTCTGTCTTGTATATTTCATCGAATGAATGAAGGCCTCTATTTATAGGCGGAGAGAATCAACTAGCCGTTGGAGGAGCTGTTGATCTCTGTTCTTTGAAAGCGATGGCTTGTCTCTCATCTCTGCAGACTTTCCGGATTTGGCAACTGCATGCTTCTGCTTTCCATCTGAGACAGCCTTGTGTTGGGCCAAATGAGGTAGTGATAGAGAGTCAAACCTTCACGTGACTTCCTTGTTTGAATTTCAAATCTCAACATTAGTCTTTGAACAAAGGATGGTCGGTTGAGAGTTTCGATCTTCATCTGACTTGTTCTTCAGCTGATGTTCTATCTGAATGCTAACAGTTGAACTCTCAGCTGACTTGAACTTCATGTTGTTGATCTTCTTGGTTCGAGTCCTACAACTGATGTTCTGAAACTGAACGCTCGGTTGTCTTTCTTGTATCTGATCAATTGGCTCCGAACGCTCAGTTGTCTTACTTACAACTGATGTTCTCTTGCATCTTCCTTAGTTGACTTTGGCATCTTCGCATCTGATGAACGCTCAGTTGTCTTTCTTACAACTGATGTTCTATCCGAGTGAGGCCTTGTTGCCGTCTTCAGCTGGAGACCTGTAAAGATAAAATCTTAACATTGCTCAAACAGCGAGCCTAACTACTAACATTAGGAACTGACAACATCTACTCGGTTGTGGTCAGTTGGTTTTGGAATCAATCAAAACTTTAATAAATTTCCCAACATGGTTTCAATTTTTTTTTTGTTCGAGTTGCAGGTGCAACCATGGAGGTGAGGTGATGAGAAGAAGAAGAAGAAGAAGAAGAAATGGGGTTGAAGAAGAAACGAGGGTAGAGAGAGGGTAGTGGGCTTTAATTATTTGGGTCTATTTGGGCTTATTTTGAGTTTAATAGGGTAGTGGGCTTTCAGGTAGTGGATTTTTTATTTTTTATATATGTTGTAATAAAATATTAAAAATTAAAATTAATAAAAAAAATTGAATTTAATTATTTTCTTAATTTTGTATTTTTATTTTATTAATTAGTGTATGTTAAATTATCATTTATTAATTTATTTTTTTAATTAAGTAATTTTTTATAATATTTATTACAAATAAAAAAAATAACAACAAAATAAAATCTATTGAATCATTAAAATCACGCTTCCCGGCGCTTCAACTTAGGTCTTACACAACACCATCATAGTGAAAAAATCAACCTAGGTCTTACTCAACACCACCAATCATTAAAATCACATTTCCCGGCGCTTCAATCTAGGTCTTACTAAACCATTGTAGTGGATGCTCTAAGAGCTACCATGTCCCAAAACGTACCATTAAACAGTGCAGATTGACCCTTAAAATTAGGAGTTGTCATGCTCCTAACATACCTTTCCATTCTACAACCATAAAATCTTTTGTTTCAATTTTTAATTGTACGCGGAGTCGATCTAGGTCTTTGGACGACTCTCATTCCATCAATTTCACAAAAACAGAATCTTGGAACGCTAGGCAAGCACATGAAGTGACACTCAAAAGTGGGATTTGACTATGATGGTATTTCAAAATTTCGAACACCTAGATCGACTTTGTGGATAATTGAAAATTAGGGTAGAAGATTTTATGGTTGTAAAAAATGAAAGATATGTTATGAGCATGACAGTCCTTAACTTTAGGGGCCAATCGAGTATATATGCACTTTGGTATAAAAGTACAAAATTATATATACACCATAACTATTCTTTGTTTACTGCAAATCCCCATCTGTAAACAGGCATCTACTATCTTCGATGTGTATCTGTTGTCTCCTTTTAAAACTCCAATTTTATCTAACCACGCTTTCTGTATATATATAAATTATTGTGTATATCTAGAAATAAATTTGAAGATTTGACCTTGTTAATTTATACTATATATTTATTTTAATATAATAAAATATGATAAATATTAATTTTAAATTTAGAAATTTTAAGAATCGAGATAAATAGGAATGGAGGGATTTGAGGGTGACACATAGGAGTAAGGTAAGAATCGAGTAATTTTCGTTTATATAATATATACTAGTATAAGATGTAGATAGATGAACAAAATCAAATGGGTATTATTTATAAGTAAGTACACGTAAAGTCAAAACTTATATAGTAGAACCTATATCGATTGATACTCTTGGAACCGTAAATTTTTTTTTTCTAAATTTTAAAGAGGTATTAATTAATTGATAAATTAATGATTTATTAATTAAAGAAGATTCTTCATGTTAAGTGAAAGACATGAATTCAACGAACTTGTAGAATGTACTTTTTTTGTTTCCTACAACAAGTGACTTATTTGTTTAGTCACCGATATTAAGATAAAAGGTAAAAATTAATTAAATTGTTATGATCCACCATTCTTGAAAAAATAATTATTTCTTTATTTAGAAACGAGCCATAGCATTAAAGTGGGCAAAGGACACTATTAGCTCTTATTAAGTACTAATCGGGTGAATGCATCACACTAACTAATCGATAAATTAATACTTTTTAAAGCACTTCCATTAGCTGTGGTGTGTTTGAGCATCGAGATCATGAAAGAAAAAAAACATAAATTAATTAGAAATCATTCTGCAGCAGCTGAAGAAATCAAAAACACACCTCCACCCATTGCTATTTATTTTTCTACTATATTGATGTACTGTACATACTATATTGAAACCAGAAAATCTTCTTTGAATCCATAGTTTCGAATTTATGGGTGGGTATAGATGGTGTATTTTTACTTAAGAAGAAAGGAAAATTTATTAAATAGCTTGTTCCCATCAAAGAATTTATCAGATGGTTATCATGTAATAGGATTTATCTATTTCTTGAAAATAGAAACATGTAGAACCAAATAATAGGAGTATTATTTATTTAATTGACTACGAGTCAAATAAATAAATAAAGATAAAAATCTAACAGACCATGTTCACTGCAATTTTGATTGTTTCATATTATGCATGCATCATAATCATATAAAGCCTGTGCCTGTCATTTGAAGGGTTGTATACTGAAAGCAAGCCTTTTATACTTATATATATTTGATACTTTGTATTCACTGTTATTCTTTTATCTGAAATATTATTATTGGATGATCATATTATAGTCCAATTATCTCATACCTAGATTATATGGTGTGTGGTTTATCACATAAGATCTTATAATCGGTAAAGTTGAGATAGAAGTCGTGTTCACAGTTGAGACAATTTTGGACGAGTTGTCGGTTTAGACTGTAGCATAAATAGAAAATAATTTGTCTTGGCTATTTATTTATGCTAGTACATTTATGTATTGAATGGATCACAGTGAGATGTATTCTTATATTCTGACTTATTAAGAATTAAAATCTCAGAGACTTAAATGATCTTAACCTTAATTGAATTAATCGGTGTGAATGATTGATTGTCTATTGCTTTGATTTATCATGGGTGAGAGCTCTGTCTGAAGCTCAATATACTTGATATCTTAGGTGATAGCGATTGAATTGCAATAAGGATCCGTGTCCTGCTAATAACAGACTGATAATATCCTCTCGAGGAATTTAATAAGTTTATCGTATTAAACCCTGCAGGTGGAATTAATTCCGATACGATAATAAGTTTAAGTGGTAGCACTCGAGATGTCGTTTATTATTAAATGACTGATTGATTAATTAATGGACCGTCAGAGGAATTAATTAATTAATGGATATTGAATATCTTAAACGCGGAGATTAATTAAGTCAAATGCTAGCCCCGACTCACCTAACGAATTTAGTGGTAATTCAGTATTAATTTTCTAGTGGAATAAATTAATACTTGTGTCTCGATTTATATTCTCGGGCTGAATATGGAAATCGAGCACTGGGAGGCCAATACTTTATTCGAGCTAGTAGATCCCTGTTTGGCCCAATTAAGGTCTAACTCTCTATGGGGCCAGCCGTCTATTATTAATCTATTTAAGCTTTTGGGCTTTGTTTAATGGATCTAGTTAGTGGGCTTATTATTTAGGTATTTAATTACCTAGTATAAATAATAAGGAGTCCACTAATTCTCCTCACTTGTCACTTAAGTAAAAACAAAAGAGACAGAAATCTGGAGAGGAGAGAGGCGGTGGATGTCACCCATAGGAAGAGAGAACTCGAAGATTGTAGCCGCCCTACATCGAGTACTGCCGTGAGAAACAAACAGAAGATCAACTCTAGAGTTATTAACCTCTCAGTTCGTAGTTATCTATTGTTTCCTACTTCTTTAGGAACATGCTTAAGAAGGATTTTATATTTACTTGTTAGACATCCAGAATGGATCGTGGACACACGAGCCGTATTTCAATATACGGTTCCTACATCATTCTCTAGGTGCACTAAAGTATCATAACTCAAAATATCCAGAAAGAAAGCCAGCAGATTCTTTATTCAAGAGAGGTTCTAATTAACAATGGTATTCGGTGAGTAAATATTCACAACATGCACATTAAAATAATGTTTATATAGGCAAATCGAGGGTGGTGCCTACTAATGATGCTCACGGGAGATGACTAGCATATTCGGTTCTCTATCAATTCAAAATAAATATAGTGAGTGTTTTATTTTATAGTATATGGATGTGTTCACTTATGAGTATAAATGTGTTTAGTTGAAAGTATAAATTTATACCTCTAAATGGAGGGATAATATTATGAGATATAAATTTATACTCATTGTGGGCACCACAAGTTTTATAGTACCTTGTTTGGTTGGAGGGATAATATACTTATTTATACTCTCAAATAGGGACCACAATGTTTGTATCTTGTTTACTTGGGATTAAATTGATAGATAAAGAAGAAAATATCTAAAACACATGGGAGGTATAATATTATACCTCCATTTTGGAGGTATAAATTTATACTCCGGACAAAGTAAAAAGGGTTGCACGAAAATTTATACCTTTTACCCGAATTTTTCTTAAATCGTAATCAAACATTATACCTCCTTTTACCTCTAGGTGAACACACATTACATACTCAAATAATTCGTTTTTCATACTTTGCCGCAAAGTTTCATATAACCGCTCAATTTCTCTTTCATCCTACGATTTGGTATTGCTCATTGCCGTGTGACAACTCACCACGTTATATTTCGTTTATCATTATATTTGTATCGCTGTCACGGGAAACAATTTAAAAGAGAAAATCCCTCAAAATATCACCTCTTAAAAATAAAATTTTAAAAATGTCACATTTTTTAATTGCTTATAATAATGTCACTTTTGGATATTTTTATCCCTCCTTTCTTTTCACATTTTTTTTGGTCAATAGAAGGTTTACTTCTTTTTGTTATTATCTGCTTTGTAATCGAATCTCTTTTTATTTCTTTTCATATGACCTAGCGTTTTCAATTCAAGGGTTTCTCTCCTTTATTATAGTTCGTCTTGCTCTACCTTTTCTTCTTTTGGATTTATTTTGCTTTTTTTCCTTCTTATCCTCCTTGCGATTTTTTATCGTCTCTCTCTTCTTTTTCATTGAAAGTTCTGCTTCTAACTCCAATTTTTCATATTTTATTTGTCTTTTGATTGCAGATGTTGGTGGATTATCTTGTAGACCGCAATTAGTCGTGCTAATTGCTTACCTATTTTTCGTATTCGTGGCGGATCTGCTTGTTTTCCGACGCACCTGTTATTTCCGGCGAACCTATTACTTCCGCAAACAAAATACCATCACTTAACTTTCACAAATTTCAACAAGTTACGAACATACTTTTACCCGTTACCAAAGGTGGAAACACCCTATTAACGAGTTACCAACCCTTACAGATACTAACATATTTTAAACAGTTAAATCACAAAATTTGAACAGATACCATCACAAATGAAGAAAAGTTACCATCCCATAACTTTCACGAATTTGTAAAAGCTATTCACAAAGTTTTACCAGTTACCACTATAAAAAAACACAGATTTTTGCCAGTTTCCAAGGATCCATAAAGTAACAAATCTCAATTTGTGATTCTCATAAAATAATTTGTGAATAAAAAAATAATAACAAATTAATAACTGATACCAACACATTTTTTTGGGTGTTAACCAATTTTTGTGAATAATCTAAAAAAAATATGTTACAGAGACTTTCAAAAATTCGATGGTCGTCACCCAAAATCGGTTGACTAACAAAAATAAAAGCGTTTAAAAAAAAGATTTGGTCCAACAAACGAAATTATAGCCCTAAAAGTAGTTACCCAAACAAAAAGGAACCAAAATTAAAATGTTACCGGCGGTTCATCACCAAGCGACTCATCCTCTTCATCAGACTCTGATGAACTACCCTCTTCATCACCAAGCGACTCATCCTCTTCTTCAGCCATTGTGTTCTGCGTTTTTTCTGGTCCAAAATACTCTTCGCCTTCCTCGTTTTCGGTTGTAGAACTAGGGTTTATAGTTTTCATTTTTCTGGAAATATTCCCCAGAAACAGATTGATAAGTCGTTAAATAGAGGAAAAAGCTCTAAAAGTAAGATGAACAGAAGCAGAGGTTACGAGATTAACGCGTGAAGCTTACTAGAAAATCAACGTTACAGAGACGAAAACAACATATCTACATTATCCGGCCGCCATTGTCAGAGAAGTTGATCGGAAACTGTTCCAAAGACAAAATTAAAAGAAGCGGAGGTTACCAGATGAAAACTGTAGACGGTAAAAAAAAGGAGGGTGAATATGGATGAAATCTGTTTGACAGACATGTTTTAAATGTAAAATGGTATTAGGTATCAAAGACTTTAATGTATTTGTTGTATTTTAGTAGTTTTTTGGTCAAAAGAAGGGTAGATATGTCCAAAAGTGTTACATTTATAACCAACTAAAAAAGGTAATATTTGTAAAAATTCACTTCTAAGAAGTGCTATTTTAACTATCCTCTCCAATTTAAAATGTAGATGTATTTCTTGTTACTAAAATATGGAGCAACCTCAAATACAAACTTTCATATTTTTCCGCTTCCATCCACTTTCTAAATTTGGTAAGTTTAATATCTAACTCATACATATTGGCTTAAAATCCAATTTATACGGTGCTTTTCGGTTAATTCCATTTACAAGAAAGTGTGCTGCTATTAATGTAAGAGTAGGTCTTGGGTGCAGCAGGTCGGTTGCTATGCGACTGGGTCCGGATCGGGTTGACCCATTAACTCGGTCAAAATTATTTTGATTTTTTTTAATTTCAATTTTGTTTTTTTCGACTCCGCTTTCGCTTCGATTACTAATATAATAATAATCGTCTGGTAACAATTTGGATTTCTTCGACTCCGCTTTCGCTTCGATTACTAATATAATGATAATCGTCTGGTAACAATTTGGATTTCTTCGACTCACTCAGAGGCCTCCGACTCCCCTCGTTTAAAACTTGATCAAAGAAGAAGCGACAAACAAAAAAATGAAGAGACAAAAAAAGAGGGAAAAAATAGAAATTAAAATATAAAAATAAAAACTGAAAAATAATTAGATATTGTGACACATAAAAATACACTAGAAAACACTTATTAGAACACTTTAAAAAGCGTCCTAATAAGTCAGGAAGGGGAAAAAAAAGGTACATGCACCCCACGCGCCGCTCGTGGGTGAGGCGCGTGCACCCCCGCGCCCCACGTGTAATTGCATGGGGTGCGACCTACCACATTCAAGTATTTGCCATAGTATAAAACTATCATCAATTTTCATGATTAAGATTGGGAGTCTTGAAGGGTAACAAAATTGTGTTTTCCTCCTCCAGTCCTGTTCAAATTTCTCTTTAACAAAATTAAATACTATGAAAGTTCAAAACATTAATTATGAACCAACATTTTAAACTTCAACAAATAATTATAAATCCTAAAATAATTAAATAATCTATTATAAACCCAGGCCCGGAAGCTATACAGCCCGGTACGATCCAGAACCGCCAGCAAAATAGATCGGGCTTGATCAGAATTTGTTCATATATGTAGGCCCTGATCGACCCGGCCCATATGTATGCAAAGTGGGTTTGGGGTGGGACTTGTGTTACTCATTGTTTTATTTTTAAAACTTAAACTTAATCTCCACTTATGACAATATTTCTATTTTGTATGCTAAAACAATATATACAGTAAATGGTGTATATTTATATCCAAGTATATAGTATACTAAAATGGAGTAGCTTGAGAAATTTTTCCCTCCAAAACTTTATTCATTAATTTTATCTATACATTAACTATACATTAATTAATAATCAATCATTAACACAAATTCATTAAAATGATTGTCCACATTTAGGTATTTACATTTAAATAATACGTATATATCTGACTGGAATAATAACTCATGATATACATAATTTAATCTATGTCAATTTACTAAAATAAAGAAGTTAAAAGAATATTTCCCGCCTAAATCCTACTTCAGTTTTTATGTCTTAATTAATTGAGTTTCATTCATTTTATTATTTTCCACCTAAGGATGTTTATATTCCCAAGTTTTTTTTTTTCATTCTTTTATGGAAACTTAAAATGATCTGTTCATAATTGTATTCATTCTCCCGAAATCTGTAAAATTTACTCCATCTTTTCATTTCCTATATACAAACAAATGTATTTCAGCGAAGATTTACAAGTCTAATTTTCTGGATCAATTCATTTCCTATGTATAAATTATACAATTTAATTAATATCTATTAAATATATTATATTAAATATTTACAATTAATAAGATAATTGTAGTACTGTACTATTTTTATTAAAAAAAAATTGTGAAATGCTCTCCTACAACGCAGGGGTACAATACTAGTAACGTTAAAATTTAATTAGCTAAGGTCGATTCCGCTCCTACCTAAACAAAATCATGTTTTGCATTTGATTAAATCGAGAGGTATAGATTTTCTACTCCACGTATTTCATTTCACCGTAAGAAAATAAAGTAAACGCATCAATTAAAAAGGGATAATTGTAAATAAATACCTAACTTTTGGTATCACTTGCAATATGGGTTTAATATTTCAAACGTGCAAATAAATTCTCGCTCTTTATAACTTTTTCAAATTCTCCGTACCCTTCTTCTTGGCCTCCAACAAGTTGATTTGACACATTTTAACAATAAGTAAAGATATTCGAACATAATGTGGCCAGCCATACGCGTGAAAAAAAAAATTGACTGTCAAAATGAAAATATTCACATTTCCTCCCTAGAGTTTATGCTTTCCAATTATGATATATTTCCATTTTCAAAACTTATATTACCATTTTTAACGCGTGTGGCTGGCCACAATGTGTCTGAATATCATTACTCTTTAACGATATAGACCAAGATTATGTATTAGACTATCCCCAATGGTAGCGTCTCTATGAGGTGTCTCTATGGAGTGTGATGGAGATAGAGACAGTCAGCTGCAGTGGGACTATCTCTATAGGGTGTCTCCATCTAATTAGTTTATTAATTTTGAATATTAATTTTATCAATATATCGCTGTCTCGAGAGAACGAGACAGTCTCGAGAGAACGAGACAGTCTCGAGACAGTGAATATTGCACTGGACTGTCTCTATAGATTAAGTGTCTCGAGACATCCATGGAGACAGCCACTGGTATATCTTTTTTTACGGTGCCATTTTGAATCTAAATACTAAAATTTCAATCAATGAAGAGCCCAAACGGCTGCATTTTGAAAGATTTAAGACATCATAGTATATACAAAATGAAACCCTAATCAACATCGTTAATGATCGCATCAAATTAGCTTGCGGGAGGACGAAAAGAGGGACGTGTCAAATGTTTGAAAAATACATCAAAGGCAGAAAGGCTTAAAAATAAGGATTAATTGCAGATAAATGCATTCACTTGCAATATGGATCCAATATTTGTAATGTTGGGAATAAATCCTTAGCCTTTTGAAATTCGTAATATCATATTTTTTTCGGCCTCCGACAAGTTGATTTGGCACATTTATTAACAACTTGGATAATGGTTTTTGTTATATATATTGCGGTACAAACATTACGTTATTTAAATGTAGTTGATTCTCTATCGAAAAGATCTCTAGGGGCTTCAACACACTGAAAAAAACAACTCATGTTGACAATTTTTACAAATATATATATTTTTTAATTTTTAATATTTGCACTTTATTTTTTTAAAATATCACAACTTATTTGTTTGAACTCCAATTTTTATGTCTAATGAAAGCTCTAGTTGCAAGAGGCGGAGGGAGCGTGGGGGTTCCTTGAACCCCTCCAAATCAATTTGTAAAAATAGTAAGAGTATATTATGTAATTTTAATTAAATTAGAAAAGAAAAATATTATTCTCTCTGTCGATGACTACTTTTGACATTTAAGTCCGTCCACAAAAATGATCGCCATTTCCATTTATACTTTTACAGTAGTAGATCCCACATAATACATAATATTTAATCTTATATTTATCATTATTTCACTCATATTTATTGTAAAACTCTTACTCCACTTACAACAATACTCACTATTATTCATTACTATCTACAATTTTCTTAAAACACATATCGTTCACAATGTAACAACCATTTTATAGACGGAAGTAGTATTATTATGGAGTGAATTTTTAATTTTGATTCAAATGGTGAGTGTTGCGTTCCTTTCGTTGGAACCAGCCCTAAGCTATATATTGACTAATTTTCCAAAGATTGTGTTTACATACTAAAATTTCGAGCATCGAAGAACCCAAATTTGTCAACCACGTGGCATCATCCTGAATATTTATGACAACACAGTATATAAAAAAAATGAAACTCTAATCTACGGTTGTTAATGATCGCGTCACATCAGCTTGTCGGATGAAGAGGGAAAGAGCAAGAAGAGTCAAATTTTCTAAAAATAAAACAAAAGTTAAGGCTATCAATTTGCAATTAACCAATTTAGAAAGAAATGAAAAAAAAAAAAAAAGTTGGTTGGATGATATGAGAAGCACTAAAAAGTTAAGTGCTTAACATTAACCAAAACATGAATGATGCCATGTTCTTATCAAAGATCAGCTTCTAAATAACGCTGCTACTTATTTACCAAATGCCTAAAATCATCACAGTTATTTCTCTCTCTCTCTCTCACTCTCTCTCTCTCTCTCTGTGAATCTTTAGGCAAGAGAGATTAGGCCTCTCTCATCAAGTTGTTGACAGTAGAATGTGCATACATACCAGAAGGCGAAATTGCTTAGTTTCGGTCGAGCAAGGCAGAGCACGTTGGATGATGTGACGGCCACGGCCTGCGCTCCAGAGGGCAGGGAACGGGAGCTAAATGAGCGATGAACGTGGGCACATTCTCACCCGGCATCACTACAGAAACGTCCGTTGCATTCACCGATGCCTAAAGACATCATCACCGTACATCACTTAGTAAAAGATTTGAAGTTTTCACCATCATAATCAAATATACAGACCTTAAACCACATGCATTTACATTATCAAATTCCAAAATTTTTATGTTGCAAATGTCATCAGATTTCAAGAACATCAATTAATTCTACACAAACAAAACAACGGTGAAAAATGCTCCCACAACTTATCAAGATTACACAGAACAAGATCATATGTGAGTGTCTCACAAGTCTGAATCTATACTCCATTGTTATAATGCATGCTCGTAAAATGTCAAGACGTGACACGAAAATGCAACACAAACGCACTACTACATCTTCAACCATACACATATAAGTCTCGAAGATCCATTCTTATTCAAGAACAAAATTACTGCAACTTTTTCAAGAATTTACCAAGTGAGAATAGGCTAAGATTCATCAAAGTTATCCTTCCAAACAAACATCGAATAATCCTAAGACAATCAAACTTTTAGGATAAGCCACATAAAAACCACAGTTCATCCTTATCTCAACAACCAGCAATTAGCAAACATGTACAACTAAGGCTGTCTCACTGTCTACATAATTGGACAATTATTATATCAAACAAAGACCAAATAACACTAAACAAGTCGATACAGTGCCACAACGAGCTTAGTCGTACATGATTAGATCTGGAAAGTAGACAATAAACTAACAAGAGAACAAGCATAATTAAAGCTTGGTAGCCTGTCCTCGGAACAAGGATATAGCACGCGAGGGGATTATACATAAATAACAATCAATAAATAGATAGATCATTTACGAAATGAGAGCTTTATCCCCGTATCTAGAACTACATTCGGGCTTGCAGCTTCGATGCACATTAAAGGGGGTAGGGACCAATAAACCACCTAACTTGTAGATGGGCAGGCCACTTATAGAATATCATATGCAAGAAAGAATCCTCATTGTACCAGAATCACATGATCAACCACATGTACTTATATTTTAAGACAATCCCACCTTTATGACATGGAAAACAACACTTAAAACCCAAATTTTCTTTGTTTATTATGCTGCAAGATTCATCTTTCAAAATTGTTGGTATTTGAGCAGTTTCTTAATAAGATTTGGGACTTTAATACCTTATTTATTTCAGATAGTTTTAGCAGTAAAATGGAAGCTCAAGAACAGCATTATAGGTGTTAATAATTGAGGCTTTCAACTAAGTTTATTAGAAAAATATTGTCAAAACTTCTCCACCCCTAACCCACTATGAAAAAGAATTCAAAAAATAAAAATGAAATCCTAATAAATTAAAAGAAGAGGACACCAAGGAGGTGGGATGAAAAGCACTCATATTCTTGCCATATGAAAGCTTAGCACAAAAAAAGAAAAGGTGAGATAAAGTTGAGCTGATTCAGAGCAATACTAAAGAAAGTGCAAATTCTAAATCAAGAAACTGATACTGAAATACTAGAACCATATAGTCAAACTGGTAATGAAAAAAAAGTTGGATTAAAAGTAAAAAAAAATTGAGGCTTTTTGTCAGAATAACAATCATCACAGCCTGCAAAACTAAAGTTTTAATCCAAATTACAGTATAGAAAAATGGAAAAAAATTATAATAACAGAAATTATTCAAGAAAAAATTACACTCACTTTAGGAGATGGATAGCCCAGCTTAGCATTGAAGCCACCAACATGATTCTGGGCTTCAATGTCGGAGCGGCGGCGGCTGGCGGCGGCGAGAGAGAGCTCCGGCGAGGTGGTTCTGAGAAATTTCTCGAAGATGGCCATGACGAGAAACATGGAGATAAGAATGGCGGTGGCGACGAACCCAAACGAAACTGCATTCACTGAGTTATCGAAGTGCGTCCAGTGCTCGTCTTTCGCTAAATACAGCGGCGCGCCGCCCGGCGCCGGCGGCCAACCGCCCCACGCTTCTCCTTCGCCGGCCATATATGATTCAAACTCTCCCCTCAAAAAAAGATTGGATTTTGAAGAGAGATTGAGGCCGCAGCAGCAGAACAATGTGGTTTTGAATGTAATGACGATGATTGATTTCTATGTTTTTTTTCTTCTTTTTTTTGGTTATATCAGCGTGGAGAGAGATGGAGAAGCTTCTTTCATCAGGGGTGTTCTTCACTGCATTAATATCGAAGAGAGAAAGAGAGAGTGCCCGAAAAAATGCAGCAGGAAAATCACCTTAATATCTTTTTTCTGCAGACTGAAGAGAGAGAGAGAGAGAGAAACCTCTGCTATCCTTTATACAGTATGTTGTTTGACAGTTGAAAGGAACAAGCTTTCGTCTGCGTCGCTTATGTATTATACGTGCGTGTGAGTGTGTGTGTGCGTGTGGGGGTGGAATGATTTTCATTCACAAGAAATTGCCGCTCTAAACCTCGTTTAACCTTTTTTTTTTAACCTGATTATGTGGTTGGCTTTCACCCGATTAGTCTATCTGCAATCCTTGGAGATCACTAGTATCTCCAGCACTAGAAATTCCTATCCTTACAATTCAGTTATCTTTAAAGGATCTCCAACACCATATTAAACAATTTTTTATTTCTATTTATTAAATTAATTCATGTATTTGTAAATAAATTAAAATACACTAATTAATAAATAATACAAATTTTTCATTAATATTTGAAAATTAGAAAATTACATGCCGCACACAATTAAAAAAAACACTACTTAATTAAAAAAATTACATAAAACTAAAAATTACGAAAAAAACTACGTCCATCCCCGACGTTGCTTCACCTCCTCCACCATCATCAGGTAAACCTGGAGCTGCTCCAACGTCATGAATCTCGTATCCCTGGAGACAACTTCCAAGTCGGTGGCATATTGTTTGGCCCGAGCAGCTTCGCTCCTCGCCCGAGCATTTTTCAACTTCGCTTGAGCTGATTCCCGCAACGCCAACGCGATCTCATGTTTGGCCTCAGTGAATTGGCTAAGTCGGGAGGTATATCGATCAATGACGGATTCAAACTGGGACGACTCCTCTGTCGGCTTCTTTCCTTTGGACCTTGCCCTGGCCCTTGCCGCATCTCGACCCTCCGGTCGGGGAGGCGCGGTTTTTCCTTCGGTGGACTGGGCTTCCTCCGCTGACGGCTGGGACGTAGAAGATGTGTAGTTGCCCTCCGTCGTAGTCTTCGTCCTCTTCATGGAGGATACGTCTGGGAAATTGGCGAGGAGGAACTTGGGATAGTCTTTGAGAATCTCCCAAGCTGTGAAATAGTGAAAAGACGGGTTTTGGGTTGATTGCTTGTAGATGGCTTGGGCATCAGCGATCACCATCCTGTCAGAGGCGCCACTTGGCCGGCGAGACTGGGCTTTCTTGTAAGCGACAATCCAAGCTTTAACCGCTGTCTGGATGCGGCCGAAGTAGCTTTTCACTTGCTTCTTGTTGAAGCGCAAGTCGAACCTCTTGTTGAAACGCTCTTGGACCTTGCCCCAGTATCTTTCGCCGGACTGGTCGCATCCGACGATGGAGTTGCAGGTCTCCTCCACCCAAATCTGTGCCAAGTAGGTGGCTTGTTCGTCGGCGTAGTTGTGCCGCTTGGAGCCCTTGACGGCTTTCTCTTCATCTTCCTCGGCAGCGGTGGTGGAGGTGGCGATGGCTTTGCCCTTGCCCTTGTTCTTTCTTCATTTGGCAGCGGGCTGGGACAGGGGCGCCAAAATTAGGCAATCCTCGGTGTTTGTCGCCGGGCTGTCGGTGTCGGGGGAGAAGGATGGGTAGGATTCAACGGAGGCCGGAGTGTTGATGTTGATTGAATCAAGTCCCGCCCCCGTGAAACCATAAATGTCGTCGGACATATCGGGAAACTACGCCGATGAAAATGGGTTGTTGGGATTGTTGGGATTCATATTTTTTTTTTGATGAATTTGTTGGAGAAATGAAAGAGATGAAAAAAATGAGGGATGAAAGAGATGAAGAGGTGTGAAATGTAGGAGATGATAATTGGGTATTTATAGGCAAAATAAATTGAATAAAAAAAAGAAAAATCGGTGTTTACCGTTTTTTTCTTACCGTTTTGAGCCGTTGCTGCCTTTTTTTTAGTGTTGGCACGTGCAATGCACGTGCCCGTCATTTTAATATTTTTTTTATTTTCGGAGGCGCGCGTGCGCTGCACGCGCTGCTTGAGCCGGTTTCGAACACTCGAGCTGGTCTCGAGCCGCGGCGCCCTCTATCGCAGGTGTCTCGAGCTGAGGGGGTCTCGAGCACTAGGGGTGTGCATCGGCCGGTCAGTTCGGCCGACCGACCAAAAATTTCAAAACCGATAAACCGACCGACCAAAATTTTTTGGACCGGGGCCGGGCCGAAAATATTTTTGGACCGACATTGGGCCGGACCGAAAAACTTTGGTTGGTTCGGCCGGTTACGTTTTAACTGAGAATATTTTAAAAAAAAAAAAAACGGCCAAATTTTAGAACTATAAAAACCGGCCAAAAAAAAAACGGCCAAGTTTTTACCTTTTATACTTTAGGAATAATATAATATATTTAATTATTTAATACTATTCGGTCGGTTCGGTCCCCGACCGACCAAATTTCAGAAAAACCGGGCCGAAAACCGAAAACTGAAAATTGCTAATTTACAAAACCGGGCCAACAACCGACTAGAAAAAAAACGGGCCGAACCGGCCAAAACCCATCGGTTCGGCCGGTTTTATCGGTCCGGTTGGTCCGATGCACACCCCTATCGAGCACCCCTCGAGACCTTGCTTCGAGCCGCGTTAGGGATAGTCTTAGACTGATGGCAGCGGGTGTCTCGTTGGGGTGGCTCGAGACACCCACGCCCACGAGACACCCCGCTGCGACTCCCTTCGTCTCGAGCCCATCTCACCAGTTCGAGACTGTCTCGATCCGGCGCGTGCATTGCACGCTGGACTTTTATTTTTAATACGGCAAAAAAAAAGAAAAAATATGCAACGGATATATTGAGTCCAACAAGCAAATAAAACGGCTACTGCCGATTTTAATTTTTTTACCTATAAATACCACCTTAATTCACACCACATTCACACCATTTCTCTCTATTTTTCTCACACAATTCTCTCTTTTTTTCCACATCTCTTTCACACAATCATCTCTCATAAATGGATCCAAATAATTCATGGTCGTCGTCGTGGTGTCCTCCTAAAATGGCGGACAACGGTGCATACGGAGGATATACGCCGACGGGGCTTGATTCTATCAACCTCAACTCGTTCATCGGCGAGTCCTTCCACACTGTCATGGGCAAAGAAGAGAGTCCCTCGTCCGAAGCGGCACAGGCCAAAGGAAAGGGGAAGGCACGGGCCAAAGGTAAGGGCAAGGTACGGGCCGATCTCACCCTTGCAAACATTCCTTCTCCTCCTCCGGCCACCGGTGCCAAACCACCGACGAAGCGATGCACTTATACGGTTGAACAAGGCACCGCCGTCGCCCAGATCTGGAAAGAGGAGACGTGCAACTCCATTCTCGGCAGGGATCAACATGACGAGGCATATTAGGGGAAAGTGGCGGACAAGTACAACGCCTTGTTCGCCGACGATCTCAACTCAAAGACAATGAAGAGTTTTTTCGGGCGGATCTCCACATGGGTGAAGGAGTGAATGATCGCTTACGATAAGGTGACGAAGAAAAGGCCCAGCGGTGCCTCCGACGACATGGTCATCGAGAATGCCCAGGAGATATACGAGCAACATCAAGGGAGTCGCTTCAAGCACTTCGGTGCCTGGAAAATCTTGCAGGACTATCCCAAATTCCTCCTCCAAGAATTTCCTGATATTTCCTCCATGAAGTGTATGAAGAATACAACTGAAGGCGCCTACACCGCATCTGGAACGCAGCACAGATCGAGCGAGATAACAGAAGAGGAAAGCACAGCTCGGCCCCGCCCACAGGGACGAGACGCGGCAAAGGCAGCGGCAAGGACGACCAAAGGAAAGAAGAAAAAGAAGGTGACCGAGGAGGCGGAGTTCAGGTCGATGGTCGACTCAACAAATGCCCGGCTAAGCGGCATCATCGAGACAAAGAACAACCTCGCCGAGGTAATGAGGGAGCGTGCTCGAGCGAAATAAGACGCCATCGATGCAAAGATCATCAGCATGGATACGTCGCACATGATGCCGGACCAGGACCAGCTGCATATAATGATGGTTGCTGACGTCAAACGACGTCGAGGATGAGCGTAGTTATTTTTTTATATTTCTAGTAATTTTTTTTTTAATTTCTAGTATTGTAATTATTTTTAATAATGTATTTTTTTATTTCTAGTAATATATTATTTTTATTTAAATTAATGTAATTAGAATTTTCTTATTAAAATTAATACAAAATACAAATTTAGAAATTAGATAGAGACACCCCAAAGAGACAGTCTCACTGCAGCTCACTGTTTCTATCTCCAAAATATTCAAAAAGACACCCCTTAGAGCTGCATGTAGTCTTAGAGTGTCTGAAATGGCGAGGTGATCCACTATTTTGTGGGTTTCAACTAGGGATGTCAATTGAGCCCGAACCCGACGGGTCGACCCGAATAACCCGAAAAAAGTAAAGGGAGGGCTGAGTTTTTACAACCCGAATACATAATCGGGTTATCAGGGTTGGCCCGACAGGGTTGCAACCCGATTAGGGTTAGCCCGAAAAGGGTTAGGGTCGACCCGAACGACCCGAATTAATTCATGCACTTTTTGTCTTTCTCTTACTCTAGTCCTAAACCTATAAATATTAGAATTAATTTTCACTCTCTATCTCTTAGCCTCCATTCATTCTCATTCTCAATATCATCTAACAGTTCACAATTGTTTAGTTTTGCTGAGACAACGAATTAATATTGAATATTATTGTAATTGTTGATGTCGTGTAGTGTTCTTAGACTTGATTTGTTGGATATTATTTTTGGATTTAATCTGTCGATTCACTTATATGCTTGTTATGTTATTTTTGCAATTTTTTTGTTGTATTTTTTACGACAAATATAGAACAGTTAATAAACATGTTAATTTTTATTAATAAAGTGTGTGACCCGACGGGCCAGCCCGCAACCCGAAGGGTTAGGGTTAGGGTTGAGTTTTTTCAACCCGGAAAAAAATTCAACCCGAGCTAACCCAGCCCAAATAACTCGATAACCCGATAGGGTTGACCCGAAACCCGAAGGGTTGGCCCGATTGACATCCCTAGTTTCAACAATCGCTAATTTTTTCTTTAATAACGGTGATTGCAAATATTATATATATATATATATATATATATATACACTCTCGTCGTCTCGTGTAATAGGTCCCATTTGTGATGGACACGGAGATTAAGAAAAAGAGAGTTAGACGCTAAAAAGTGTGATTAAGGTAGTATTTTATTGTTGATGTTAAAGTGAATTGAGTGAAAAAATACTGTGCAATAAAGTTTGAGTGTGACATAAAGTAGGTTTTAGTGTAATAGTCTTTGACAAATAAGGAAATGAGACTTATTGAGTGGGACACCCAAAATGACAAAATGAGACTTATTGAACGAGACAGAGAGAATATTAATTTTCATAATTAAAATATAAAGAATATAAAATAACAATTATTTAAAAATTAATTTTATTGATAGGAGAATAAGAACCGATTACAATTTTTCTAAACACTTTGGTATTCAGTGATGGTCGCCTCGATGATTGGATCGACGGTAGCATTCGGTGATCAAACCATATTCTATAGGAATGAGAGCTAAATTAATAAGAATTTGATGGGAATCTAGGTAATCTAATTCAAGAGGTTACATGCATTTGAACAAATGGTGAGTAAAAAAGACAAACATCTTATTTAAACACTTTGGTAGCGTTCGGCGACTCTGTTCCAGAAGGTGTCACAGTCGGTCGGAGTTTCGTGCGTAACATGAACACAAGCTCCAGCGAACGCCTCCATCTCCGCTTCGGAGTAACCGTGTGGAGCCATCGAAAATGGGCAATCGACATTGAGAGAGTGAAGTGGAGAGAACTGTGAAAGAGAATGAATAGAAAATGAATGTGGTGTGAAAAAATGAATGAATTTAGGTGTATTTATAGACAAAAATTAAGAATTTAAATTAAAAAATCAACCGTTGCGTTGCCAATAGTCGCCGCAATTGCCAATGGATGATTCGCCACATGGCATTAAACTTTAGGCAATCGATTGCGGGATTTAAGACAATTGCATATGTGATCTTTCCCCAGCGATCTCTGTGATCGCCAACAGTTTGTGATTGCAAATGCGGTGATCGCGACCAAACGATCGCTGCTTAGATAGTCTTATGAAACTTTTTTTTAGTAGGCTCCCTAGTCGCTACACTTGAGATTTTCTAATATTTTTTTTTATATAATTATAACATTAAATTTAAAGATAGATGTGTTGAACTTGAACTTAATACATTTGAGATCAAGTATTATCTATTTATTTTGTTTAAATTATAATTTTAAATTTAAAGACCGCGTATTAATGGACTCGAACCTTGAACTTCTTTTTTCTTCTCTTTATAGGCTAACACACTACACATTCAAATCTTAAAAAAATTGGTTTGATAGAAACGTTTGCACGTGTTGTTACAATTGGTTGGAGTAAAAAGAAAACTATTGCTAAAACGTATGGTCCGAAATCATACTAAAATGTAGTAGTAGTAAATTAGTAAATTTGGAACTTGAAAGTTGAAAGTATCCAAATTGATTGACTAATGAAACATTGTTGATTCTTCTCAATAAAGTGAAAGTAACACCTAACTCTATGTATATGTATATTTATAGGGTTCACGTGAATTATCTTTTTCACTTTCTCTATCCTTAGGAGTTAGGAAAGCTGTAGTTTGGGCTTACTGGCCCGGCTCTCTATAGTGTTATTGGGCTCATTGTAATAGATGTACAAAATGTTCCTTGCACCACAATCAATGAATTTTAATTTAGGTTAGGTGGCTTAAAATACATTAAATCGTAACATGAATACATAAATATTGTAATTTATTTAAAAAAATTCCGAAGTAGAATTCCAGCCAAATTAAAGCCAACACAGTCAATAATACGTTACTACGTTTGCATGATTTAAGTTTTCGCAATTTTGCACGGGGATGATCGAATAGAAACTTCCCCCTCGTAGAAACTTGAAGTCAGTCAAAATCATTTTTTTTAGTAGTCTATAGTTATCATTGGATAATTCAGCATTGTAATATATAAAGTGTAATATGACGAAAGAGTTATTATTGTATATGTGAAATTAAGAAGAAAAGTAAAAAAACTACAAAATGCTTATTTTTGCAATTTTTTCCAATTTAATACAAAATGGTGTTAATACATATAAAGAGGTGGAGGGCTATAGGACATTATTTTTGGCACATTTGGAAACTATGACAAATGTTGTATGAGATGACAATTATAGGACATTGTATATTGACTTAATGGTTTGTAAATTTTCAAATTTTTTGAGTTGTCGTGTTTTGCACCCTAGAAAAAAATTTGTCTCACAATTTCCAAACTTGTAGTTTCGTTTGATTTTTTCAAATTTTTTGAGTTGTCGTGTAATCAAAGTATCTTTACTTGAGATTCAATATGTGTTTTAATCTACGGGCTTGATTAAATGATAACTCTTTTTGCTTCAGTAATGACTCTTGAAAATTGCCGGAATTCAAGTTGGGTACCAAAATCAGACGAAACTAAAAGTTTGGAAATTGTGAGGCAGATTTTTTTTTGTGCAAAATGCGACAACTCGAAGAGTTTAGAAATTTATAGGCCATTATTATATATATTTTAATTAAATGTATACATGTCAGCTTTTTGGATGCCATGTCAGCTCGGAAATTGCCGAAAATTAAATCGGGTAGCAAAATCAGACGAAACTAATAGTTTGAAAATTGTGAGGCGGATTTTTTTTTTCTGAAGTGCAAAACGTGACATCTCAAAAAGTTTAAAAATTTACAAGCCATTAACGCTCGTATATTTTACGTATTGCAATTTTTAGTACATTATATGTTAAACTATTGCATTGTTAGGGCATTTTTTCGATCCCAATAAAATAATTTGTGTTTTTGTCACTGCCCTGCTGAAGAGATTTAGGTGACGTGGATGCCAAATAGAAATATTAAACGAAATTGAAAAATAAATGAACCTAAAAACATAGAAGTACTATGTTTCTATAATTTATATTGAAGAAATTTATTTTAACTTTTTTGAAGAATTTGTATATACGATTTCAACGAGCTAGAGAAAATTATTATAATTTATTTAAGTTTTCATTAAAAAGGAAATTATATACATATTTATTGAAATTTTCTAGAAAATGGAAAATTAATTAAGTTTTCTAGAAAAAACTTATATTTTATTTCTATTTTATTTTTTAATTTCGTGTAATATATTTCTATTTGAACTCCAAATCACCTAAATAGTTCCAGCAAGGCAGTTACGTGGTGAAAAGCTCTCATTATTTTATTTGGGTTGAAAAATATCCTACAAATGCAATACTTAATATATGATGTTCTAAAATTGCAATACTTAAACTATAAATATCAGAAAATTGTCAATTTGATCAAAGTTGATCCTGGTTTCTTAATTTGCCAAATATAATGTTAAAAAAAACCTTTAACTCTACAAATAAATGTACCATTACTCAACCCTTTGGATGTACAGTATTAATTTCATTCCTCCTATCACACTGCTCGCGTACTTTCTTATACATCGTATAGATATTACGGGGTTAATTTCTTCGAAGGTTACCCAACTATGTTACTTGTATCAAATTGGTAACTAAATTTTAATCTGTTTCAAAAAGGATACTCAACTTACATTTTGTATCATTTAAGCTTTTTTATTAATTTTTAGCCTTATTTTATCCTACGTGGTAGTAAAACATTCCACCTAAGTTGTCCTATTTAAATTGACTAATTAAAATAATTCCACGTAATCACTTCTTAATCAAATTAAGAAATACAAATTAAAAACCTAATCCAAGCCGCATCAACCATAAAGTTTCTTCTCATAAATACCAGAATCATAATTCTTTGTTCGCTCGAATTTTCTCATGTCTGGTTAATAAGGTTCGCTTTCTCTCTTCTTTTGCTTTGATTTTACTTCAGTATTCACTTGAAAATGTAACTCTTTCTTTCACATACATGCAAGAATCTTGTTTTCTTCAGTATGAATTTTGTTTTAATTTTACATCTACATTTAATTTATGTCAATATATTATTCGTTTAATATTACTTAAGTGTATGTGATAATCATATGATGAATAACTATGGCCAACGTTGTCAGATCATCATATTCTTGTAGGAAAATTCAATTTTCCTTAAAACTTGGCTTTGCTGAATTTTTACTTGAGACCATGGTAGATGAATGTTGATATTTTTAATTTTATGCAGAATCATGACAATGGATTGGAGATTAAGGCTTCCAGGAGAAAGCATACCTGAATACGGTAATTTTATTCTTTAAATAAGACATCTTATTTAATAAAGTTCGTTCTTTGTTATGAACACATCATTTGAAATTTAGCTTTTGTACATTTCAGGGACTGAATATGAATACTTCAGTATATATATGCACCAACTTGAAAAAACTGCTTCTAAAGAGTTGAAATAAAGTGCAATTGGATATATTGATTATTGCAGTAGTGATAAAATATCAATGCTTGAGGTTAAAAGCATGGCTGCAGAGGTAGGAATCCAAGATGTAGATCATAAGTCGTTCTTTTGGTTGTATCCTGGAAAAAAGATAGTTGATGGGTTAAGATCTTTGGAAAACGATACTGATACCATTGAGATGTCTCTACGGGTTGATAACTCTAAGATTATGCATGTCTACATCAGAGTTAAAGTTTGTGAGTATACAGATATAGAAGTTGAAAACATGGTAGATGTTGGAGTAATTACACACGACACCAAAAGAAGTGACAATGATGATGATCTTGTTGACTCAGACTACGACTTACAAGATAATGAGGATGCCGATTATGATCATATTTCTACAAATGAGATAGAAATGTTCACAAATGAAGTGAATACTTATGAGGTAGACTGTGATGACAGTGAAAATAGTGATTCGGATGTCTTGTTATCTTGCTCTGAGAGTGATGAAGATGATATGGTAGCATCTAAAAAGCCCAAGTATGTTGAATTCAATGAAGAAACAAATCTGGTGATAACTCAATTGGAGATCGGAATGAAGTTTCAGAGTTTTGAACAGTTTAAGAGAGCTGCAAAGCAAAATGCAATCAGACAAAGAGTGGAGATTAAATTTCGTCCTAATACCAAGAAGAGATGCAAAGCTTATTGCAAGAGAACAGGTTGCCCTTTTTACATATGGGCTTCTTTTATGTCCAATGATAAGAAAACCGTGCAAATCAAATCAGGAATCTTAGAGCATGATTGTCCACGGACACATCATATTAGACATGTAAATACAATTTGGATTGCAAATAATTACATGGATAATTTCAAGGCTGATCCAGCATGGTCGATCAATGGAATTGTTCAAGCAGTTAAGAAAAATGAAAAGGTTGATATTTCTAGATTGGTTGCATGGAGGGCTAAAAACTACGCCATGAAGATAATAAATGGCGATGAAAGGCAGCAAATTGCTTCATTACATGATTACAGGTTAGAGATTTTACGGAGTAATCCTGGATCAACTGTAAAATTTAAATTAGAGAATGGAGTTTATCAAGGAGTTTATATATGCTTGGGTGCATTAAAACTTGGATTCAAAGAAGGATGTAGGCGTATTATCTCGGTGGATGGATGCTTCCTCAAAGGCACATATGGTGGCCAATTGTTGACAGCAGTTGGGATAGATGCTAATGATTGTATTTATCCGATAGCTTATGCTGCCACTGAAAAGGAGAACAAAGAAAATTGGATGTGGTTCTTAGAATTGATGGCAGAGGATCTCGAGATAGATGAGAGGAATCCTTGTTCTTTTATGAGTGATCGACAAAAGGTAAATATTATATTCACTTATATCATTTAACTTTCATTAAAGAATTTTATTGTTGAAAGATCATTGTTTGTTGTTATTATCTTTGTATTTTTTTTTTAACTTTGCAATGTTTTAATATAGGGTTTGTTACCTGCAATCGAGCTACTATTTCCTTATTGTGAGCATAGATTTTGCGTACGGCACATACTGGCCAACTTGAAGTTAAGGTTCCAAGGAAAAGAAATGAAAGACCTACTATGGGCTTCGGCAAGAGCTAGTTATCCTGATGCTTTCAAGAAGCAAATGGATAAGTTAGCTGGGTTTAACAAGGACGCACATCACTATTTGAAGAACATATCTCCCAAACATTGGACAAGATCACATTTTCTGACTCATATAAGATGTGATATGTTATTAAATAATTTGTGTGAGTCATTTAATAGTCTGATTTTGGATGCTAGAACTAAGGGGTTGATTACAATGTGTGAGATGATAAGGACAAAGCTTATGAAGAGAATTCACACCAAAAGGGATGCGATGAAGAAATGTCGAACTGTTTATTGTCCTAAGATTTTGAAGAAATTAGAGAAGAATAAACAGTTTAGTTGGCTTTATCGGACTGAATGGTCAGGAGGAGATAAATATCAAGTGTCTGGACTTGATGGGCAGTTTGTTGTTGATAAGCAGTGTAAAACTTGTAGCTGTCGGAGGTGGGATTTGACAGGAATACCTTGTTGTCATGCAATTTCAGCTTTGTATTACAACAATGACAACCCTGTCGACTACATTAATGATTGCTATAAGGTGTCTACATTCTTGAAGACTTACAGTCATTTGATAAATCCTACTAATGGAAAAGATATGTGGCCTAAAAGCAAAATGCCTCATATCATACCAAACGAGCCCCCGGAGCCTAAAAAAGGTAGAAGACAGATTATGCGAAGGAAGGAACCTGATGAGGGCCCAAATACAACCAAAAACGGAATTGTTAATGGAAAGGTCTCCAAGAAGGGTATTCCTATGCGTTGTTCAGTTTGTGGGTCAACGAAGCATAATAGACGATTTCATGGGAAACAAGAAAATGATGCTAGTTAATCAATACCCCAAAAATTGCCAGTAAGCTTAATCTATACTTTTTTATATTATGTTGGAATTAAATTTGGAATACATACATATATTTTTCTGCTCTGTTGCTTCATATGTAGGTGAAGAGGGACAAAAATGTTAGACAAAGTGGTAGATTACACTCTATTTTCATTCCACAGACACTACAATGGATGCCTGATGTAAGTGCGAAATTTGAAAACTCACGGCTAATCTTTTAATATATTGATTCCTCAATATTGATGTGAATTGAATGTCTCTTTTTTCTATCGTTCATAGGGAACAACTAGGTATCCTAACAATTTTAGTGAAAACGTGGATCGTTTCATTCCATCAAAGGAAGCATTTCCTCAGGTTAATTGAATTTATTTTTGTGTTTTGTTTTGTTTCGTATTATGCAATTGGAATTGTGACTAAAATATTTGATATTCATATAATCTTATTCATGTATAGAAGATGTCTACTTCAAGCCTGAAAGATGCTGCAACTTCAATGCATGTGAAAAGTACTAATAACATGGATAATATCTCCTTATCTACAACTCGAAGAACCGAGCAAAATGTAGCAAACTCTGTGAAGCAAGTTCAGAATGTGAATGTAGGAACAATAAACATTGAGGATTCTAGTGCTAGAAAGAGAAAGATATGAGTGCCACCTCGCCATAATTATGCAGATGCTAGCTGCACAGAAGAGAGTTGGTAGTACATGTTCAATGTCATTTTGGATTTAATA
Organism: Schizonepeta tenuifolia; assembly: GCA_029490685.1. NCBI lineage: Eukaryota > Viridiplantae > Streptophyta > Magnoliopsida > Lamiales > Lamiaceae > Schizonepeta > Schizonepeta tenuifolia. The sequence continues at coordinate 68,290,566 of CM055956.1, read as the reverse complement.
ATTTAGCACTGGGGTGAATCTTGTGTATTCAGATGAGATAGTGAAGTTGATTTCTTTTCTAGATGACTTTTATTGATACTTATAATCATTTCACCAAGATTTATGGTACATTATTGTTCTACAAGATTATGTCACATTTTTGTTTACAAATAATTAGTATACCGACTTCATTCATGAGTACATGTATTCATTTAAGTAATTGATTGATTGTTGCAACAGTCAAATCTCTTTATCATATCCTTCAATATAATTATTATACTAGTTTATGCATGAAGGAACTTAGTGTTGTGTTAATTTGGTTCCAATGTGAAAATTAACGGATGAAACTCCTCTCATGTTGTTGTATAACGTTTTTCATTTTTACTTTTTTGTATTTCTCTTAATTTGATTAGAAAGTGAGGTGGCAATTATTTTAATTAGTCAATTAAATGTGATAGCCTATGTGGAATATTTGACTGCCACATAAGATAAAATTAAGCTGAAAATTAATAAAAAAGCTTAAATGATACAAAATGTAAGTTGAGTATCCTTTTTGAAACAGATTAAAGTTTAGTTACCTATTTGATACAAGTAACATAGTTGGGTAACCTTTGAAGAAATTAACCCAGATATTACGTTTCATAGTAATTTCTTATTTTGTCTTATTGGAATCGAATCGAATACTGTGATTTTCACGAATTCGAATTGAATATTGTCACATGCGTGTAGGAATGGCAATGGGGCAAGTTTGGGTCGGGGATTACATTCTTATTCCTATACCCGTCTCAGAAATTAACCCGCATACCCGCCTCCATACCCGTCTAAAAAATTAAGCCACATACCCGCCTCCATACCAATTTAAATTGGGGTGGGTTCAAGGCGGGAATTATCCGGTGGGGCAAGAGTATCCATCGAATATCGTTTAGAAGTATATATATTGTCCAAAAATTTAAAACTTTTTTTAGAATTAAAAATTTATTTTTTCCTAACAAAAAACTTTTATTGCCTTCCCTACATGCTTGTCTAATACTACTATTTGATTATTTTCACATATCATATGAAGTTGTATATTTAATCCCTCATTTCCCTAATATCCAGTTAATTATTATTAAATCATATTCTATAGGAATGAGAGCTAAATTAATAAGAATTTGATGGGAATCTAGGTAATCTAATTCAAGAGGCTACATGCATAAGACTATCCGCAGTGATAATGTATTTATGGGGTGTGATGGAGATAGACACAGTCAGTTGCAGTGAGACTGTTTCTATGGGGTATCTCCATCTAATTTATTTTTTAATTTTGAATATTAATTTTAATCATAAAATTCAAAATTTTTATTAGTTAAAATGCAAATAAAAAATTATATTAATCCGAAAATAAAAATTATTACTTTTTTATTAAGAAACATATTAAAAATGAAAACTAAAAAGTGAAAAAAGAAAAGAAAAAAAAAACTGATGAAGAAGAAAAATCAAAAAGTAAAATTAAAAAATGAAAGAAAAAAAAAACTGAAGATAGCCACTAACAAAAAAAATGAAGAAAAAAAAGAAAAAAAAAAGGATTGAGACTGTCTCTATGAGACGAAACAGGCTCGAGACAGTGGATGTTGCATTGGACTGTTTCCATGGATTGACAATCAATGCACATAGTCTAATGCATTTGGACAAATGGTGAGTAAAAAGACAACATCTTATTTTCTAAACTCAAATGGAAAAAGAAAATTAACATGACAACTTCAGGGTGTTGAGAGGGAGTATTACATTTCATAATAATTTCTTATTTTGTCTTATTGGAATGGAATACCGTGGTTTTCATGAATTCGAATTGAATACTGTCACACATGCTTGTCTAAATATTATAATATGGTTATTTTCACATATTATACTAAGTTGGGAATTTAATACCTCATTTTCCTAATATGCAGTTTATTAATTATTTTTAAATCATATTCTATAGGTATGAGAGCTAGATTAATAAGAATTTGATGGGAATATAGATAATCTAATTCAAGAGGCTACATGCATTTGGACAAATGGTGAGTAAAAAAGACAACATCTTATTTTTTGATGGACTCAAATGGAAAAAGAAAATTAAGCTAAATCATTAGACTAATTGATTTTAGAAGATCTCATCATCATAAACAAAATTTTATTAATAGGAGTAGGCTAGCTAGGTTTTTATGAGTGAGTAGGAAACATCATCATTCAAGTTTAAGCAGTGGCCTGAAACAACCAAACAAGACATAATCATAAAGTTTGGATAAATTGAATTTCCTTCTTATTTTGGACAAACGACATTTAATTTTTTTACTTTCACGTGCTCCCCATTATAGAGTAAAGATGACCTACAACATGCATATTTCCCCCAATTTTCTATACTATCTTTAATTATCTTTATGCTGCAAATTAATCAATTTAAAAAATCACATCATCCTTTATATGAAAGTATAGTTAAAAGTCGATAAATTAGATAAGTTTGAAAATAATAAACATTTTACAAATTATTCAATGTTGCTTCATGCGATTGGTGCTAAGGCAAAGTTTGAAAAAGGTACATCAAAAGAAGAGGGAGCAAAATCCAGAAGAGATTCTGACTATAAAGATGATTGATTGATGTTTAGTTTAATAGTTAAAGTTTCATAAACCATAAACACATATTGCAAGCAAATGGCACATATTTCTCAACGCCAATAATTTGCTTCTTAACTTACACGCAGAATTTGTGACTAAACGGTGTTTATCTTCTTTATAGGAGTGTTACATTATATTTCAACTTTCTATATGTTTTTCTTAAGAAACAAAGTTATTTCTTTAAAATAAGAAAAAATAAGAAAGGTGGAATAGTTAGGGTAAAGTGGCCAGATTAACACTTTTAATTAGGCTCTAAACAACCTTTAAATAGTGCCACTTTTTCCATCAACAGGCGCCATAACTTTCACAAAATCTCGCCTGCGACCTGCCGCACCCCATACGATCGCGCGTGGGGCGCGTGGGATGCACGCGCATATATATATAGGGTTGAGATCTGGTGAAAATAAATTTTATATGAGAACGTGAGAATGACACGTTTTAATACATTTTTATCACATTGGAAATGCATATATTGCAGAAATTTAATGCATACATATTCTTATGCATAAACTGCAATAACTTAATGCATTAACATCATAATGCTTAAATTACATTAACTTATTGCATCGTTAAATCTGAGCCATTGATTAAAAAAGATCAAAGGTCCAGATTTATTCTCATTTCTCACCTAAGATAGCATTCTCACCTGATCCTCTTCCTATATATATAAACGAAAGGATATGATGATTATATAGGAAACAATTTAATTGTAAGTGTAGGAATATTAGGAAAAGCCAGTAATCGGTGTGGTATGAATTTTAAGGTAAATATAAATGATATTGTAAAAAATATCAATAGTAAAGGAATAAAAATGATTGATCCTATAAAAATTAATCCAGAAGATCTTGCTGGGTTGGATTGGTCGTTAGAAAATTTTAACATTAACGGAGAAAACAATATTTTAGTACCACAGAGAAGTCTTATGTATGAAACAAGTACTGGATCTTTTAATTTAAGATTCTCCGACTATATTAAAAAAGAAAATGAAAAAAGTGATGATGAAAACATTGAGCATACATTAATGGCAAATATAGAAGAAAATTCTTTTTATGATTCAGAACTTATTTATGATACAGAACCTGAATCAGAAGACTATGAACAGATTGATTTAATTGAATATAGCAAATTTAATGAAATAAATGAGTATTCAGATAATGTATCAGAGATGGAAATAGAAACAGGTTTTAAAATAGAAGAAGCAAAAACTTCTATTGAGCAAGTAATAAATAAAAATTTTACTGAATTAAACATACAAGAACAAGTAGATGACATGATAATTGAATGTATGACAGAATTAGGTATGAATTATGAAGAGTCATATATTGAATTAGAAAAATATTTTAACTTGCCTTTAGTAAGTGATATAGTAAATGGTAAAAGTATGATTACAGATTTTTATAAAAAATAAGCAAAGTTTATGGATACAACTATAACAGGATATAAAAGATCAAAAATAGAATTTTCACATATAGGACCAGGTTCAAAAGAAAATATAGGTAGAGAAAACTGGGCTCCTTCTAATTTAAATATGAAGGAGAATCTCAATTTAAGGGAAAAGGAAGTAGAATGCCAACAGGAAAATTATACAGTAAGGAAATATTATTATTAGAACAATAAAATCTCCAATTATGGCCAGATGAAATTTTAGTTTGGGAACAAAATGTAGTAAGAAATTGGGAGACTAATAAAAGAACAGATATTGATATGTTTGCATATTTAGAAACAACTCTAAGACCAATTGCCTTAAGATTATGGCAAAGTAAAAAGAATCAAGCTCCTGAACAAATTAATCAAATAAAGTCCTTAGGAGAAAATCCTTATAATTTCACAAGTCAAATTAGAATATTATTATTAGGAGTTGATCCTACAAAAGAAAATACATTTATACAAGATACTGAATTAGAAATTTAGAACAACTAAGTATTTCACATTTTAAATATATTAGAGAATTTAGTACAGATTTTACTCGAATAATATCACAAACAGGAAGAGCTATGGAAGATGAATTATGTGATAAATATTTTATAAAATTACCAGGAGATTTAGGAAGAAGTCTCCATGAAGAATGGAAAAGACTTGACCCAAAACCTACAAATCTAGGAATTGGGCCAAGAGTATCTTTTGTTTTTCATAAATTAGAAGAAAAATGCAAAGAAGCTATAATGCAAGAACAAATTAAAAGTCAAGCATGGGCTTTTTGTAAAACAACAATTATACACCACAGGCATATGTATATTATGAAAAACCTAAAAAATATAAAAAAATTAGAAAACGTACTACTTTTGATGAAAATAAAAGTTATGATAAAAATAAATATGTGAAAAAACTACAAAATAAAAATTGTAAATGCTTTATTTGTGGGGATCCAAGACATTTAGCAAATAGATGTCCTGATAAAAATAAAGATAGTAAATACAGAGAAAGAAATAATTTAATTGAACAAATAGGAGATTTCGAAATAGAAGAAATTAAAACAGACTCAGATAATAATTTGGTATATAGTATATATAGTGAAGAAGAAAAATCACAAATAACTTATACATATTTGAATGCAGAAACAGAATGTCAACATGATTAGATAAGATTTAAAAGAAATAATCTTATTAGTTGTTTTATTTGTAAACTTTTTCCAGCTATTGATAAAAGATATAAATGTAATAAATGCTTTAGAGAAATATGTTTCCTATGTATACATGAAATATTTAAAATTAAATACCGAACTAGAAGGAAGCACATCAAATACAATAGAACAAAGTAAAAAGTTAAAATTTTATAAAAGAAAGAATAGATAAACATGAAATTACTATTGAACTCCTAAATCAACAAATACAACAATTAAAATTTAAATATAATGAATTAGAAGAAAAATATAATATAAGAAAAAATATACCTATAATAGAAAATGAATGTAATAAAATGTCACAACAGATAGAAGAAACACAAGAAGTTATTTCTATAAATAATAAAAGTCTTGAAAGTATTAATAAGGGAACACCAAACCTAATAACTTTACATTGTATAGTTTGGGTAGATCAAAATACTTATATAGCACTAGCAGCCACACTTGATACTGAGAGTACTAAAAGTTTAATAGAACACTGTCTAATCCCAGAAAAATATCATAAAAAATTAAACTATAATATATTAACAAGAACCGTAGAAAATAGAACAATGACAATTACACACGAAGTTAAAGCAATAGGAATTCAATTCTTAGACTTTGCAGGAAATTTTGATTATAAATACGAATTACCACAAATTATTGTTAATCCAAAATCAGTAAAATCAAAAGATTTTTTGTTAGGATTAAACTTTATTATAAGTTTACATGGATCAATTACAATAGCACAAAACCAAATTACTCTTAGTAAACAAGTTTATAGTTTACCCACAAATAGATATAGCCAAATATCAGAGTTAGCTCGAAAGCGTGGTGGAACTGTTGAATTAGATTTCCTCAAAAAATCTCAAAATCATAGAATAAATCACATAGAAAATGAAAAATGTTTTATTTAGGAAATTTTTTAGGTCACGAATTAGAAAAGAGACCAAAAATTATAGAAAGCATAAACTACCCTATAATTCAAAAACTTGAAAAAATAGGATTAAGAGGTGAAGATATAACTAAAACAAAAATAAATTATTTAGTTAAATAAATAAAAAAATTCCAGATATAAGGATTATAACAGCAAATATAGAATATTCTTCTCTTGATAGAGAAGAATATAAAAAACAAATTCCAGAAATGATAGAACAAAAATTAATAAGAAGATCAGAAAGTCCACACAGAACAGTCGCCTTTATAGTAAAAAATCATTCAAAAATTAAAAGTGGAAAGGCAAGAATAGTTTATAATTATAAAAGGTTAAATGACAACACAATAGATGATGGGTATAATATTCCAAATAAAGATGGATTAATTAGTTTAATCCAAAATAAAAAGATTTTTAGTAAATTTGACCTCAAGTCAGGATATAATCAATTACAATTAGAAGAATGGTTTAAACCATGGACAACTTTTACCTGTCCAGAAGGACATGTCGAATGGAATGTTCTAAACTTTGGATTAAAAAATGCTCCATCAGTCTTCCAAAGATTTATGGACTCTATTTTTCTAAAATATGATTTTTGCCTAGTTTATATAGATGATATTCTTGTAGCAAGTAATAGCATTAAAGAACATGAATTTCATTTAGAAATAATTTTTAGAGAAATAGAAAAACAAGACATTGTAATAAGTAAAAGAAAAATGGAATTATTCAAAAGAAAAATATCCTTTTTAGGATTAGAAATTGGAGATGGAAAAATTGAACTATAACCACACATTGCCGGAAAATTATTAAATTTTTCAGATAAGCTAGAAGGATTAAAACAAATCCAAGCATTTTTAGGATTGCTAAATTACGCTATAAAATTTATACCACATCTTAGTAAGCTTGCAGGACCATTATATAGTAAGACTACTAAAAACGGTCCAAGAAATTTTAATAAAGAAGACATTAATTCAGTAAAGAAAATAAAAGGAGCAGTTATGTTATGTAAAAAAAATAAATACTGCCTAAAAAATGAAGAAAGAATTGCTGCATATAGCAGTGGAAATTTTGGAAAAATCGGAAGTAATTGAACTTCCTTAGATTTTGAAATACAAGCATTAATAAATTCATTAGAAAAATTTAAGATTTATTTAAATAATAAATTTACAGTAAGGACAAATTGTGAAGCAATTGTAAAATTTCTAAAAAATGATAACAGCAGAAAAGTTAATAAAACAAGATGGGTTAATTTACAAAACTTAATCCAAGAAAAAAATATACAATAAATTTTGAGGACATTAAAGGAAAAAATAATAATCTTGCTGATCTACTTTCCCGTAATATTTTTAAATATCTGAATACATGTAATGAATAATAACAAAATTTTAAAACCAAAAGGAAGAGAAAAAATTTCTACAGATATTTTCCCAATGAAGACGTCAAGTTCAGAAAGTAGCCCGAAATTTACAAAATTGGGATATACTTCGACTACGTCTCTCAGTTCTAAATTTACACAGATGGGAAGTGGCTCTCAAATTTCTCCCAATTCTAAATTTACACAGATGGGAAGTGACTCTCAAATTTCTCCCAGTTCTAAATTTACACAGATGAGAAGTTTTTCTCAAGTATCTCCTATTTCTAAGAATTCAAAAAAGGGAGAAAAAGTTTTGCAAACACATTTCCAATTTGGATATGTTATGCTTTCTGTTTGCATAGATCAAAATAAAAAGTTCAAACCATACACATGAATTGAAGTTACCCCTCAGCAACAGTGTCTGCTTGATAATCTGTGGCATATTGAAACTCTTTCAAATGCCACATCTTTCAAAGTTCAAATTCTTAATGCCTTTAGTTTTTACTTTTCAGAATTAAAGGCAGAAAAGAATTTAATCTCAAAAAGAAGATTTTCTCATTATGTTATTTATAGAGGTTTACAATTAGGTGTTTTTCATAACTATGATACAGTTTTAAAATCTATAAATTGCAAAGATCCTATTTGGAAAGAATATTATTCTTTCAAAGATGCTCTAGATAATGCTAGAAAAACTATAAGTTTAAATTTTTTCATTGAACCAGAAGAGGTAAAAAGTTTTTCACAAATTGTAGAAGAAAATCCGAGTGGAGTTATTTCAGCCCAAGTAGAAGTAATACAACAGTTAAAAAAGCAAATCTCTGATTTACAGAGTCAACTCTATCTCTCTCATTTAAAAAATCAAGAGAAAGACGAGGCTCTAAATTTCAAAGATCAAACAATTTTTACAATGGAAAAAGGAATTTCAAATCTTAATGCTCAGATTTTTTTCTCTTAACACTGAGATTAACAATTTAAAAAATAAAGAAGACTCATTTCCTCAGAGAAAATTTGAAAATTTCAAGGCAAGAATGTTTGATCTCCCTTATCAGGAAGTTTTAAAACCTCTTTTTGATAAAGTTCCTGAATTAGATCAAGTAATCTTAACAAAAGCCTCAGAAGGAATGATAGAAGATTTGAAAAATCTCCAAAAACAAATCATAAAAAATATTTTTGGAGAAATTAAAGCCGAAGGAGTAAAAGTCATTAAAACATCCAAATATTTTTGTGATCCTTAAGAAAATCCAGAGATCCTAGAAGGAATAGTCTCAGGCCTTTTTAAACTCCAGATTGACTTAAATTTAACCAACATGAATTGTGAAAATATTTTAAAATTTTATCACAATGGCATGGTCGATTACATTGAGTTTCGCCTCGAAGAAGAAGGTTCAAAAATTGAAGAAATTCTTGAGAAATTTGGAGAAAAATTCTTGCTTATTGGAGGAAACATGGCATCAAAATCCCTCAAAGGCAAAAATTTTTGCAAAATTCAATCCTCTCTTCCACAAGTTATCAATGGATCTTACGTACCATCTAGAAAGAGGATATTGTTGTAAAACACACAACACCTCACGCATAATACCTTTGAAGTAATGAAGAAAATGTTCTTCTAAATTCTCTCCATCTTAGTTTCTAGCTAATAGTTAACTCTTCCTAGTTCATATAATATATCTCAATATATATATTGTTGGGAAATTTATTAGTAATAGTTTTGATGAATTCCAAAACCAACTGACCCCAACCGAGTAGATGTTGCCAGAGCCTAAATATTGTTAGGTAGGCTCGCTGTTTAAGCATTGTCAAGATTTTATCTTTACAGGTCTCCAGCTGAAGATGGCAATAAGGCATCACTCAGACAGAACATCAGTTGTGAAGAAAGACAGCTGAGAGTTTATTTCTTCAGATGCAAAGAGGGGGAAGTCTTCAGAACATCAGTTGTAGAACTCAACCGAGAAGATCAACTGCTTTGAAGATGAAGTCAGCTGAGAGTTCAACTGTTAGTCGTCAGATAAGAACATCAGCTGAAGAACAAGTTAGTTGAAGATCGAAAGTCTTAACTGGCCACTCCTTGTTGGAAGTCTGTTGTTAAGATTTGAATTTTAAAAAGGGAAGTCACGTGAGGGTTTGACCGTTCAGTCATTACCCCATTTGACCCAACACAAGGCTATCTCAGATGGAAAACAGATGAGCACAGATGCCATATCGGGAAAGTCTGCAGAGATGAGAGACAAGCCATCGCTTTCAAATAACAGAGATCAACAGCTCCTCCAACGGCTAGTTGATACTCTCCGCCTATAAATAGAGGCCTTCATTCATTCGAAGAAGACACAAGACACACACGCGAGAAGAAACCAGAGAGCGAAAGAAAGAGAAATATTCTTCAGGAGCTGAACTGAATTTAGTCTCTTAGAACATTACTTGTTGAGAGTTCTAGAGTTAGTTAGCTTTTGTGTCTTTAGATCGAACCTTGAGAACATCACTTAGTGAGAGTTCGTAGAGAGTTAGATCATAGCTCACTTCACGTTCAAGCTTTTAGTTGGAACCCCATTTTCTTTCACCTGAAAAGGTTTAGGATCCTACTCTTCCCGCAACTGAGTAGTTAGGTCGTTTAGTACCCGAAAACTAAACTGTAAGGTTGATAAGTACCCGCAAACTTATCCTTAATGGTTGCTTAGCCCGCGTAAGCTGAGTGGTTTGTCCAGAAGAACTTGGACAGAGTTGTGTGGACTCACAACTCCCCGTGGACGTAGGAGGTTTCTCCAAACCACGTAAATCTCTGTGTGCTAGTGTTTATCTTGTATATTTCTTGCATATTCAACTGTCCTTCTAACCAGCATACAAACTGATCTTAGCATTATCAACTGTTTTGGTTTTTGACCAACCGTGCAAAAAGGCGTGAGTTGTTTTACGAGTTTAATTTCCACCACATTCCGCACAACACTTCACTTCCAACTGAGTGTTCTTTACTCAGTTGTGATTCCAACTGAGCTGCCTTACTCAGTTGAAGTTATTTTTGGGGGTTAAGTTTGAAAATCGTAACTGGTGTATTCCCCCCCCATACACCAGTAACTCGTATCGGGACCATCAAGTGGTATCAGAGCAGTGGTTCAAAAGACTACTGACTCTGTTTCATAAGGTGTGAATTCGAGAAAGTTTCTTCAGTGGTCAACTGAACAGATCTTTTTCACGCTAGTGCATATTTGCTCTGTTGTTGTGTGCAGATGGACGTCAAGGATAAGATCGTGGTAATGTTCTCGGTTGTAAATTACATATCCTGGAGGACACGGATGAAGAAGATCTTATTGTCGAAGCATTATAGGATGCAACAAGTGCTTTCATCCGGACCGATCATCATCAAAGAGAGGATCACTCGCACTCCTACAAATCCCAACGATGGAGATACAGTTGTGGAGTTTGTGGAGAAGCAGCCGGTTGACTACACTCCAGAGGAAGCCAAGGTGAGCCGGTTGGATATCTGGGCTCAAAGCACGATTATGTCCACTGTTGGACAAGATTATCTCCCTTGGATTGAAGAGTGTGAGACTGCCAAAGAAATGTGGGATATACTGGCATCGCTGAGTGAAGGAAGCGATGAGACGAAGGAGAACAAGTTCTCACATGCATGCCAAGACTTCGACAACTTTTGTCTGAAGACAGATGAAACAATTGATCAGCTAGAGCTCCGGTTTATGGACATCCTCAGAAGAATCCAGTCCATCCGAAGAGGAAAATACACACTAAGAGAAATCAATCTCAAAGTGTTGCAAGCTCTATCGGCTGAGTGGGATACTTTTCACCAATATCCATGAAAGCCGAGCTGACCTTGGTGAAATGGGAACTGAAAGATTGTTCTCAATCTTAAAGGGAAATGAGTATAAGGTGAACCGAAGAAGATCTCAGTCCTCAGTTCAGACGAGTCGACTTGAGGATGTTGGTTCAGCCTCAAAGTCAGTTGCTCTTCGAGCTGACTACACCAAATCGAGAACATCGAGGCCAACCAGATCAGCTGACACAACTGCAAAGGAGCCAAGTAGAGAAGAACTGCAACAGAACATTGCAGCCCTGTCAAAGAAACTAGCTGACATGGATACTCGGTTCGGGAAATACAAACGATTCTACAAATCAAACCGAACTCGAGACAGTTCAAAGCCTGTCACCAACGGTTGCTTTGAATGCGACAAGGAAGGTCATTTCAAGACTGACTGCCCAGACCTATCGAAGAAAGAGAGAGAATCATTAAGGGCCAAACAAGCTGGAAAGAACAAGGCCATGGTTGCAGAAGAAGCAGCTGACGACATGGACATCTTCACTGACACTGAAGATGAGGATGAGCTGACTTCCACCAACAACGCTACCGGACAGGATCAATGCCTCATGGCTATTGGAACCGACCAGGATGATACTGAGGTACACTCTAATCCTGCTAAGTTAAATTCTTCCAATATTTCTAACATGCAGGAATCGCTGGATGAAGAGTTGGAACCCTCCTGGAGTGATTTTCAAGAACTCAGTGAGGAACTGCATCACCAATCGGTTAAGTTTAAAAGTCTTCAAGCTTAGTTCGCCAAACTTGAAGATTCCTTAACCGAAAAAGACGATCTGATCAAGAGCCAAATCGAGGAGATTGAGAATCTCAAGAGTCAACTGAACGAGGCTAAGGCTCCAACTGATGAGGAGTTGACAAAGCAGATCAAAAAGCAGCAAGATAAGTTGAAAAATCAAGAGACTCAGATCGACCAGCTGATAAAGAAGTGAGATGGGCAAACCGAACAGATTACTGTCCTCCTCAAGGAGTTGCAAACTGAGAAGGACAATCTAATCAAGCTGTATCAGTCATCCAAGATTATCAAGAATCTAATAAGTTACAGCAGACAGATGGATGACGTGTCAGGACTCAGTTATGATGTGATCAAGGATACTGGAATTCCACCAGCAACCTTCATCAAAGCTGTAGAAGTCACAGCTGTCGAGCCAAACACAGCTGAGTCACCAGAAGTTAATCCAACCTCCGTCTCTCAGCAAGTTCAACCGACCAATGGAATTACAACTGAAAAGGGAAAAGGAGTAGTAGATGGAAGACATAATGTTCCATCGGTTGCGACATCAACCGAGAGGGAATGTTCCAAAAGTCAGAAGAGGAATCAGAGGCGTCGAAGACATAATCACAACCGAACTCAGAATCAGAACCGACCTCTGCATCAACCTCAGAGTCAACAACATAAAGAATGGAACCGACCGCAGAACCGACAAGGGTTCAATCATCTGAATCAACAGCGGTTCCATCCCCAGTTCAACCATAGGTTCCAACCGAGTCAACCGATAAGGAACAGGTCGAACAGTTGGAGATACTCATGCCACAACATGAATCATCAACAGGGCATGAACACCTATCAACAACACTCAAGGAGTTGGAATCAGAATCAGCCACAAAGATTCCAACATGACGTCTGACCTCATAGACAAATTCAACAGGATAAGAATCACCATCAAAACAGGGGAAAAGCCTCTCCTCCGAAAGCTCAGAATGGGAGAAATCCAACTCCTCCCAAGAAACAGAACATCACTGCTAACAGCAAGCCTAAGGATAACCGAGGTGTTGTTATAGTTGATGATGAAGGAAAAGTGATCTGGAATGATAAATCCATCCGAGTATACAGGGAAAAGCGACGCACAGTTCCAGGGGGAACTGGTTCTAACCCTCCAGGACCCAACTAAAATTGGGGACCTAAGCGAGTTTCTCTTTGCAGGTTCAGGAGAAACAGCTGAGGAAGAATAAAACGTCTGCAACAATGTGGGTGATGGACAGTGGATGCTTGAAACACATGACAAATCTGAAGGATTTTCTTGGAAGTTTCGTGGAGAAAGAAGGACCCTCAGTTACTATTGGTGATAACGCAAAAGGTTATACCAGAGGTTACGGTACCCTTGAAACCAATCATGTTTCGATTTCTAATGTCTCTTATGTTGATGGATTGAAGCATAACTTGCTCTCCATCAGCCAATTCTGTGATAATGGTTTCTCTGTCAAGTTTGATGCATGGGGTTGCAGGGTTAAAGATGTCGGATCAAAGCAGGTCATATTGTTGGGAAATCGATCGCCAACAGGGAACGTCTACTATGCTGACTGGAACAGTAGTCTTCCTGACACCTGCTTGCTATCAAAGAGCAGTTTAGATGTGAGCTGGCTGTGGCACAAAAGGCTCAACCATCTGAACTTCAAGAAAATGAACCGACTCGCCAGACAAGAACATGCAAGAGGCATACCAAACCGAGTGTTCGCAACCACACATATCTGCAGTGCATGCCAGTTGGGAAAGCTCCCTCAACCGACCGAGTGTTACAGCTGATCCATATGGATCTCTTCGGGCCAGTTACACCCAAGAGCATGAACGGGAACGAGTACACCCTGGTTGTAACTGATGACTACTCAAGATATACGTGGACCATCTTCATACGCTACAAGAGTAAAACCCGAGATGAGCTACCCAAGTTGATGGATCGGATATCTAACCAACAATAGATGAAGATCATTTCTATCCGATCAGATCGTGAAACTGAGTTTCTAAATGAAACCATCATCGAGTATTGCGAGAAGAATGGAATTACCCATCAGACATCAGTCGCGCGTACTCCACAACAGAATGGAGTAGCTGAGCGAAGGAACAGTACACTGAAGGATGCAGCTACATCCATGCTAACCAGCTCAACTCTGCCAAAGAGATTTTGGGCTGAGGCGATCAACACAGCCTGCTACACTCAGAACCGGTCTCTTCTAACCAAGCGATTGGGAAAGATGCCATACGAGCTATGGAGACGCAGGAAGCCAGATATTTCTTATTTTCGCATTTTTGGTTCTAAGTGTTATATTCACAACAATGGGAAAACTCAGTTGAAAACTTTTGATGCCAAAGCTTCGAAAGGCATATTTCTCGGATATGCCACTCGGATCAAGGCTTATAGAGTTTTCAACAATAGCTCTCGTGTTGTGGAGATAACACCTCATGTTAGTTTTGATGAATCTACTTTTGAGTGCAGGTAACAGGCTAAAGGACAACATGGCAATCCACAAGTTCCACCTGTTCTCACCAGATCACAAGCTCTAAGGGAAAAGAATCTAGCTGAACCACTGATATGGGCAACCGAGGATGAGGATCCATACTCCTCTGAAGATGAATGCGAGGACCCCAGCTCATCTTAAGGGGGAACTCCAGCTGATGTCCCTCCAACTGCATCAGCATCTTTAGCTCAACCAAGTCCGGTTCAAAATAATGTCAATGTTGAGGATCCAGACTCAACAGCTGATCAATCACCAGCTCTGAAGACTCCAACTCAGATCACGGAACAGCCACAGTTGAAAGAAGAAGGAAGACGCAACTGAAGATGGTATGAAGTTCATTCCACTGACAACATCATCGGAGATCCAACCGAAGGTGTTCGTACAAGAAGCAGAGTTGCGACTCAGGATTCAACCGAGGAAGATTCCAACACTTATGCCCAATATACTGAGGAGTTGGCAGTTCTAGAGGCGTTCGAGCAAGCTGGAGATGTTGCCATGATTTCTTGCTTTGTAGCTGATGTGCCATAACTGAAGAACGTTGTGGAAGCTCTCAACTGTGTTCACTGGACAACAGCCATGCAAGAAGAACTGAATGAGTTTCTACGCAACTGTGTATGGGAGTTGGTAGAAAGACTAAATGGTGTCAAGGTGATTGGATTGAAGTGGATTTTCAAAAATAAGAGAGACGCCATTGGATTCATAGTGAGGAATAAGGCAAGGTTGGTAGCTCAAGGATATTGCCAACAAGAAGGAATCGATTTCGAGGACTCCTTCGGGCCGGTTGCAAGGCTGGAAACCATCCGAATCTTTCTAGCTTATGCCACACATCACAAGTTCAAGGTGTATCAGATGGATGTGAAGTGTGCATTCCTCAACGGAGATATCAAGGAAGATGTATATGTTGAACAACCTCCTGGTTTTGAGACTGTAGATGGAAGAGTGTACAAGTTGAAGAAAGCTATCTATGGACTAAAGCAAGCTCCAAGGGCTTGGTATGACACTCTTTGTGGTTTTCTTCTGAACTCGGGTTTCAAACAGGGGTCAGTTGACAAAACCCTGTTCACCATCAAAGTTGTAGATGACATTCTTGTTGTGCAAATCTATGTTGACGACATCATATTTGGATCAAAGTCGGAGGAACTGTGTGAAAAATTTTCAAACCTTATGAAGGAGAAGTTCGAGATGTCAATGATGGGTGAGATGAATTATTTCCTTGGATTACAAGTGAAGCAGTCGCCAGAAGGGATTTTCATCAATCAATCCAAGTATACAAAGGAGCTCATCACCAAGTTCGGATTGCAGACAAGTAAGACCACAAGGATCCCAATGAATACTAACTGGAAGATTGAACCTGGAACTGAAGGAAAGCTCGTGGATGCCAGTAAGTATAGAGGGATCATTGGTTCTTTGCTATATCTGACTGCCAGCCGGCCAGACTTATCATACGCAGTTGGAGTGTGTGCCCGGTTCCAAGTTCAACCAAGGGAAGCACACATGTTGGCAGCAAAGAACATCATCAAGTACCTGAAGGGAACTGTTAATGTTGGATTGTGGTATCCAACTGACGACAATATCCAACTGACTGGATACTCAGATGCAGATCTAGCAGGAGATCGATTGGACAGGAAGTCCACATCTGGACACTGTCAGTTCATGGGAAGCAAGCTAGTTTCATGGTTCTCCAAGAAACAAGCATGTGTTGCCACTTCTACAACCGAGTCAGAGTATATGGCTGCCGGAAGCTGTTGCATGCAAGTGTTGTGGCTCAAGCAACAGCTGAGAGATTATGAAGTTGCAACTGGACAGGTTCCCATTCATTGTGATAGCTCAAGTGCCATAGCTATCTCTTTGAATCCTGTTCACCACTCTCGGGCAAAGCATATCGATATCCGTCATCATTTTATCCGAGATCATATTGAGAAGAAGGATGTGTCCATGGAGAAGATTCCAACTGACATTCAGAGAGCTGATATCTTCACCAAACCTCTAGCTGAAGCACGGTTCAAGATGCTTTGTGACCTCCTTGGATTGTTGGATCCAACAGATGAGGAGTCAACTGGGGAACAGAGATAGATATCCATCTGAGGGGGAAGCTCAGATGAAGGGGGAATCTCAGATGCAGATCGCCAACTGAAGGAATCAGACGTCAGCTGAACAGACGAACTCTAGTCAGCTGATGGTATGCTGCAACATGGGAACTCAGCTGATTTCGACATCAGCTGGCAGGTAACATTTATGGCTGAAGGTGATATGTTCTTAAATGAGAATGTTTGAAATAAATTCAAACATTCCTGAACTAGTCAGTTACATTAAAAATAGCCATCATGTCGCATTAAATGTAAAGTACGGCTGAACATCCATAGCCTACTTTATAGTGCGACTGGGCTGACAAGATAAACTGTACACCTTCTCACGCGATGGTTGGAACTCGAATCAAAACGTCAAGTCAAAGATAGTCAACAGTCGCGTAATCTCAGCCGTTGATGGATTCGCGCCATTTAACCCCAGCCGTCGATTTCATCCAAGTCAAAGACCTATATAAGGCGCAAAATCAGGAAGAAATCTCCTACTTTCCTCATTTGTGCATATCTGTTTTAACTATTCATCGTCTTCACAGACTTTGCCTAACCCATTTCTGCAAAAGATTTTCTTTCCTTTCCTCTATATATTCGCCTTTGCAGTGATCATTAATGGCACCGAAAAGTAAGAGAATGGCATCATCTGGACCATCCCTCGTCCCTACCACATATGAAGAATCGTTCGATATGCTAGTATCGAAGATTCACTTCGAGCAAATCCTCTCCGACGAGGAACTGGAGTCGCCGGTCTTGGCCCCGCTCGCCAACACACTTAGAGAGAATGACCTTCTCGAATGGGCCAAGCTCTGCCCCTCCCACTTGCTCAGGCGATAAGTCGGGGAATTCTACGTCAATCTCACCCGCCCCCTTGACATTACAGAGGGATTATCTACGGAGGTGTCCTGCTGACAAAGAGATGTTCCGGCCAGGACCATACGTCGTGTCACCTTCCCCATCGACGTATCCGATGTCCTCCGGTACATCATTCCCGTCAACCACACCGCCACAGAGTTCCTGGAGAATATTACCGACGAGCAGGCGGATGAGTTTCTGCAGGATGCTCTGATCGAGCCGGAGAGGTTGAGGAGCAACATGCAATGGACGAAACTGAAGCCAGAACATCGCCTGCTGTTCGATGCCGTGTCGAAGGTGGTGTTCGGTTACAGTGGAGCTTACGGCGACATCAGCCGACCCAAACTGAAGCAGTTGGTGGCCTTGGAGCACCAACACCAGATCAACTGGTTCCAATATTTCCTGAACCAGTTGATGGTGGAAAAGTCGAAAATCACTAAGACAACATCCGAGTCGGGCGAGAAGCTGCTGAGTGTAAAGGGGAGACTCAACTTCGGCTGCAAGATCTCTGCCCTCATCTTGCTCACAACCAAGGACCGCAACATGGTCTGGGCCGACTGCGAGGAGACGCCGCTGAAGAAGCTGCTGTTGTTCCCGACGGCGAATAAAGCACATGAGGTGCTCAGGAGTGTCTACACTCCTAAGGAAAAGAGGGAGTCTGCAAAGACAGCTGAGTCAACAGCTGAGGGGAAACCAGCCGCTGCTCGCCCTGCCAAGTCCAAAGCTGCACGCCGACGAGCTGAGTCGGAGAAGGAGTGAGCTGAGGAACCTGCCCAGAAAAAGCTAAGGGTACGGTTCAAGAAGTCAACCAAGAAGACAGCTGAAGTGCCAACTGATGAGCCAACTGAGGTGCTTGCTGACGAGTCAGCTGAGGAGCCAGTTGAGGTACCAGCTGAGGAGCAAGCTCCAGCTGAGGCGGAGGGACCGGCTGAGTCGACACCTGCTGAGGAGCCTTCCGAATCCAGCCGCTCAGCTGAGGCTGCCTCGTTCGAGATCGTCCCTCGAGCCCCCGGAGCTGATGATGTTGAGGGAATGGAGACAGTCGAGACGTCGGATGCATCCTCCTCATCTGAGGACATTGAAAATGTTACCACCTTCCCCACGGCAGGAGATAATGTCGTACAGCCCCCAGAGCCTCTTGCTCTTTCAACCCTCCCTCAACCAGATATTCCGAGCACTCTGCTCGATGCCAACATCATGACCGCTCCTTCGGCCGATGTTGAGGAAACCATTGTAAACCTCCCAACCGAATCCCAAATTCCGAGCTCTCAGCTCGATGCTGATGTTGCGACCGACTCTTTGGCCAACATCGATGAACCTCTTGAACCTGAGCCATATAATCTTACCCCCTCCCCAATTAATGAAGCGGAGGACCTGCAGGCAGTTGCGCTTGAGCACGAAGGAAGGGTGGCCTACTGCTTTCAAAAGCTGTTAGGTTTGTTCCCTGAGGCTCGCCACATGCCCATCTTCGCCACTCTGGGGACCGAGCTCTTGTACCAGTTCCACCTGATCTTTAGCCACTGGTATGTCAAAGAAGATACGATCAGGGTGTAGAGCTGGGACAGACTTAAGTCAGATGAGTCCCGCATCCGAGCCTACTTCAACTATTCCAGCTTGGAGGTGGCGTACAACAACCGGATTGCGCTGCTCACTCGACGGTTGGACCAGAGTCGAGCTGAAGGGACGGACACAAGGGAGGCAGCTGGAAAGTAGTGCGTCGACTTCCTCGGCAGCATGTTGGCTAAATCAGCTGACTTCCTTGAGGATGTGGATGCAGCTGCCGCAGCCGCGAAAGAAGAAGAAGAAAATCTGAAGCTGTACCTGGCCAACAGACAAGCCATGGTCACAGTTGAGCCTCTAGCTCTAACCTCTCAAGCCCCTTCAGCTGCTCAGCATGCTCCATCAACTGAAGAAATCTGCGAGCTGGTAGCTGAGAGGGTCAACCAGCTGAGGACCGAACTGCTCGCCAACCTCCAGCGCCAACACGATGACCAGCTGAGGGCGTTGGAAGCACAAGAAGTCAAGTACCAACAACTGGTGGAGGAGAATGTTGAACTGAAGACCAAGCTGAATGATTTCTCCTCCTCCACCAGTCAAGAAATGTCGGAGTTGAAGACAACTCTGTTGGGATTGAAGTCGGAGCTCAACATCTTCAAATCCTTGGCCGACTCAAATCTTGCCAAGTCCCAACAGACACAGGATGCTGAATGGGAGTCCAGGTTCGAGTCGCGTTGGGCTGAGTTCGCTGCCTTTCAGACAGAGGTCATCGACAACCTCTCTGTCTTGAAGAAGGCCGAACAAGAGCGCCAGGACTCCGATCTGGCGAAGAAGATCGAGCTGGAGTGTGCGGTCGACGAACTCTTCAACTGTGTTCAACTAACCGAGGATAAACTCAACTCTCTGGACGGTTCAGTAGCAAGCCTTGTTGCTGATGCCAAAAAGGGGGAAGAGAAGGAGACGGAGGTTGAGGCGCAGGAAGAAGAAGAGACCCAAGAACAAGGAGTGCCAGCTGCTCAATCATCCAAATCTCAGCTGAGGAGGAGGAAGTCTGCTGCTCCCAAGTCAATCGAAGTCGGTGGAGCTGAGATGTTTAAAGACTTGGAGCAGGTAGAGAAGATTGGAGTTTCCTACAGCTCCATAGCCGAGATCGCAGCCGAGCTGAATTCTGAACTCGACGGGATAACAACCGAAGAGTGCATTGCAGCGGCCAAGGCTATTGATGTAGAGGAGAAGGATTACATGAACCCGAGCTGGATCAGAAAGTTTGCCGCCAGCCAGGCGAGGAGGGTGAACCAGTTCGAGGTTGAGCTGAAGAAGTTTTCCCAGAACCTGGACCGCAACGTTGCCTCCCGCAGCCGACGCCGCATCAACAAGCATCAATCAAAGGCGGAAGCTCGGTTGAAGCAACAAAGGTTGCCTGCAAAGTCCAATGTCGAGAGTCGGTTCAGGCATGTTGACAAGTGGATGCCGACCGAGTGGAATGAAGAGTGGGAGTTGTTCAAGCAGGAGTTCGTGAACGACTTCTACTACAGGAAGGTTTACACAACTGACAACCCAAGGAAAGCGTTCAAGGAAGCGCTGACTGAGTTGCACTCAGGGGATCCTGGTATGTTCAGCCAGTTCAGGCGGGCTATGATTGACGCCAACCTGGACTTGAACACAGTTCCAGTTCCCAAGAGGGTTACTTATCGGCCTCCTCTTCTCCCAGACTCAAGCAACCCGAACCGCACGAAGATCGCAGCTGAGGCAAGGCAGGTTTGCAAGGAGCATGGAGTGGACATTTCCAAGGAGTCACCTGCCAAGAGAGAGATTTTTGTTAGGATCTAGTAAGTATGGGCTACAATTTTAGCTCAGTTAGTTTTCTAGCAACTGTTGTAATTTTTGATTTTTGTGCCTATCCGTGTAATCATCAGTTGTAATGAAAACTTCAAGTATATATATTCGATTCACCTTGATGAACAATCCCTCATTGTCCAAGCTCTGAATCGCAAAGTCTTTTAAATACCATGTTATAACTGTGCTAACTCTTTGATGTTTTATCTTATAGACTGTCTAGAATTTCAACCGAGATTTTAGATAAGTTAGTGAGATTTAGATCAGTAGTAGTTTAAAGTTGTAAGTAGTTTTGACATCATCAAAAAGGGGGAAATTGTTGGGAAATTTATTAGTAATAGTTTTGATAAATTTCAAAACCAACTGACCCCAATCGAGTAGATGTTGCCAGAGCCTAAATGTTGTTAGGTAGGCTCGCTGTTTGAGCATTGTCAAGAT
Source organism: Schizonepeta tenuifolia (assembly GCA_029490685.1). Lineage (NCBI taxonomy): Eukaryota > Viridiplantae > Streptophyta > Magnoliopsida > Lamiales > Lamiaceae > Schizonepeta > Schizonepeta tenuifolia. The sequence goes on along the minus strand of CM055956.1, from coordinate 68,269,311 downwards.
TTTATCTTTACAGGTCTCCAGCTGAAGATGGCAACAAGGCATCACTCAGACAGAACATCAGTTGTGAAGAAAGATAGCTGAGAGTTCATTTCTTCAGATGCAAAGAGGGAGAAGTCTTCAGAACATCAGTTGTAGAACTCAACCGAGAAGATCAACTGCTTTGAAGATGAAGTCAGCTGAGAGTTCAACTGTTAGTTGTCACATAAGAACATCAGCTGAAGAACAAGTTAGTTGAAGATCGAAAGTCTTAACCGACCACTCCTTGTTGGAAGTCTGTTGTTAAGATTTGAATTTTAAAAAGGGAAGTCACGTGAGGGTTTGACCGTTTAGTCATTACCCCATTTGGCCCAACACAAGACTATCTCATATGGAAAACAGATGAGCACAGATGTCATATCGGGAAAGTCTGTAGAGATGAGAGACAAGCCATCGCTTTCAAATAACAGAGATCAACAGCTCCTCCAACGGCTAGTTGATACTCTCCGCCTATAAATAGAGGCCTTCATTCATTCTAAGAAGACACAAGACACACACGCGAGAAGAAACTCCAACTGAGTGTTCTTTACTCAGTTGTGATTCCAACTGAGCTGCCTTACTCAGTTGAAGTTATTTTTGGGGGTTAAGTTTGAAAATCGTAACTGGTGTATTCCCCCTCTCCCCCATACACCAGTAACTCGTATCGGGACCATCATATATATATATATATATAAGTTATTTTTATCTTCGTTGTGCATACTCCTATCTCGATCTAACCAACCTGGATAACTGCCCGTTCTGGAATCATTCTTGTTGTAAGATCTCTTCTTTTCTTCTTTCATTATATATATATATATATATTCCGATTTTTTTTTAATTTCTTGTTACCTGTTTTCTATTTTTTTTATCAACTTTTATTTCAATTTTTTTTTTAAAAAGTTCTACTTTTTTTTTTTTACCTCTTCGTTTTTTTGTTTGCCGCTTCTTCTTTGGTCAAGATTTGAGCGAGGGGAGCCGAAGACCTCGGAGCGAGCAAAAACAAATTTAAATTGTTGCCGCTAATTATCCTTATATTAATAATCGGAGCGAAAGCGGAGCCGAAGACGAAGTAAAAAAAAAATGACCGGGTCAACGGGTCAAACCCGAGTTAACCGGATCAACCTAACCCGACCCGATCACATGTGAAATGCGGCAGGTCGCAGGGGAGTGTTCCTCCATAACTTTTCGTTTATTATGAATAGACCACAATCCAAATTTATTTTTCATCATGTTCGTGTCTTGCATATCTAAAGCATTTTAAGAAATAATTCCTTCTCTTTCCTTTTCTCAATCAAAGTTCATTTTGTTTGCCAAGAGCAACGTGTTTTGTAGCTAGGAGTATACATGAATCGAATCAAGCCGAATACTATCGTATGCAAGCTTTGTTCGTATATTGTTGAGTTGAGCTCAAACTTTATTTCTAAATACTACGCAGATCATGAGATTATTCGAGCTTATTCATACTTGAACGAAGTTTCAAATTTTAGATTTACATTTGAAATTACAATTATTATTTTTAGAAAAGTTTTAGTATCCCAACAACAATACATCATATTTACTAAAATTCATTAATTTTCTTATAAGAAATAAAGTTAGATAGAGAGTACTTAATACAATGATTAATTACACTGTACTAAATAAATATGAATTTCATATTAATTAAAATACATATTTACAAGTTAAATTGTTTAATGAGCTTATTCGTGAGCCACTGTCAAGTTCAAGCTTGGTTCATATAGCTAACGAGATTCACTACACGAGTTCAAACGGACTTTTCTCAGTCGAGATTTGAATAATTCACGAATAGCTTGGCTTACAACTCTATTTGCACTGCAATAAAATGTCGTTAGAAAGTCGTTATATCTTACTCCCTCCGTCCACAAATCAAATACCCATTTGGGTTTCGGTGCGGAGATTAAGAAAACTAATAAAGTTATTTTGAGTAGGGTAAAAGTTAGAATATAGGGGTAGTAGGATAATGATAAAAAAATAGTGGTATTGACAAAAAAATGGTGGTATTGACCAAAAAGTAGGAATAAAATTGTTATGATGATAAAAAGTAGGAATAAAGTTGTTGGGAGGTGAGACCATCAATGACAAAGGATAATAGATAAAGGAAAAGTAGGAGGATATGGTTGTAGAAAAAGATAAGTAGGTATTTAATTTGTGGACAAAAAAATATGAATAAGTAGGTATTTGATTCGTGGACGGAGGGAGAGGACAAACAATCATAATTGCATAAATTGCTGGACAATTTCGTCTTGCCGAAGAACGTCTAATCTCATCTCGAATTTTATCAATCTATAAAACATATTGTATTTTGTTTGTGTATATTTTGAAATATTAACCACTCGGATATTTAATGGAATTAATGAAGTTAACTGAAAATCTTATTCCATCCGTCACAATAATAAGGTCTCAATATTAAGAAATAAGACTAAATAAATAAAAGTGGTAAGTCTCACAAGGGGTTAATTATTTTCAGTTTTGGACAACAATCTTAAGGAGGTGATTAATATGATGGAATGGAATCAGGTAGGAATGAAATGAGGCTAAGAATAGAATGAAGCTAGGAATGGTTAGGGTAAGTTGATTCCTATGCTTGGTATGCATAAGGAATAAGTAAATGAATGAAATCGATAATTCTTTATACATTATATATACATATATATATATATATATATATATATGTTTGTGTTGTATGTGTATATGCGTGTATATGTGTAGTGTGTGTGCAGTGTGTGTATATGTAGTGTGTGTGTGTGCAAAGTGTATATGTGTGTGTGCGCGCATGCAGTGTGTGTATATGCGTGTAGTGTGTGTGTGTATGCAGCGTGTGTATATATATGTGTGTGTGCAGTGTGTGTATAAGTGTGCAACGTGTGTGTGTATATATATGTTGTGCAATGTGTGTATATGTGTGCAGTGTGTGTGTGTGTGTGTGTGTGTGTGTGTGTGTGTGTGCAGTGTGTGTATGTGTGTGTGTATAGTGTGTGTATATGTGTGTAGTGTGTCTGTACGGTGTGTGTATATGTGTGCAGTGTGTGTGTAAGTTAGAATTGATGAAAATAATTTCTTGAATTTTTAGGGTAAAATTGATAAAATTGTAAAATATATGAGGGTAAAATAGTCAAAATATAAAAATTGGAGTATTAGGAATGGCTAATACCATGGTTTGACTAAAGAATGACTAAACTCTTAAGGAATGGAATGACCATTCCGGATGGAATGACGATTACTCCTTATAAAACATACCAAGCAAAAAAATAAAATGAAAGTAAGAATGACCATTTCATTCCATCATACTAATCACTACCTTATTATTGGCAAAAACGGAAAAGGAAGAGCGACGTTACTATCGTGAGTTCGTGACAGAGGGAGTATATTATTAGTTGAGTCCGTATAGTTTTAGTCTACTCGTTTATACTTTGATTTCTGATGAAACAAAAACTAATACACAATAATAAAATTCTAGTATTCATACTCTATAGTCCCCAAAAAGTACATTCAAATGTGAGACTTTATAAATAGTGGAGGCCTATGGTCCCCACCGCTCTAGACACACTCCCATGCGGCAGCGTCGCACAACATGCGACTATGCATTGCATGTGTTATACACGCATCTATATATATGTATATATAATTTTAGTTACTTTTTTAATTTCTGATCTTTTCTTTTTTTGTTTGTTTCTGTAGTTTTTTGTCTGCCATTTGTTCTTTGGTCAAGATTCGAACGAGCCGAAAAATTTAAATTGTTGCCCGACAATTATCCTTATATTAGTAATTGGAGCAAAGACGGAGCCATAAAATCGGATCAACAGGTTCTGCCGGGAATAAAAAAAATATTTGGGCGCGTACACAATACACGCTGCACGTATTGTACACGCGCAACGCGCAGTCGTACAACTTGCGACCTGCCGCATGGGAGAGTTACTCCATCCTCTACTCATTCTCACATTGATTGATTTACTTTTATTTTGTCATTAATTGTGACATATTTTAACACTACGTTTGCAAACTGGTTCAAATTGAACCTGGGAAGAAATATGAGTCATAAAAAAAATTAATTTTGTTTCCTCTAAATAGTGTAGTTCTCAATTCATATGTTGTTATTTCAGATAAGAACCCATCAGAAATATCACTTTCCGACAAGGAGAAATCATTCGGGTACAAATCTCAATCTCGAATATTTAGAAATAAAACAATGGACTTTACAACAATAATAAGATGGGGCTGAAAATTATGTTGATAAAAATGGACCCACTTTCAAAAGATGCCAACAACACTGACTAGCCCAGATCAGACCCATCTCATTCCCACTAGTTAAGCCCACTGTCTTTTCTTATCTAATAATGTTAATTGGAGAATTACGACAACTATTACTAACTATATACTCCCTCCGTCCATAAAATGATTGCCACATTATGGACGATACGAATTTTAAAAAAATAGTAAATAGTAGTGAGTTATAATGAGTATTGTTATGAGTGGAGTAAGAGTCCCACAATAAATATGAATGGAGTAGCAAAAATGACAATCATTTTATGGACAAACTTAAGTAACAAAAGTGTCAACCATTTCGTGGACGGATGAAGTATAATATAGTATTCAAATATAAGTTGTCCAAAGTATAATAATTTATATTTTCATGTTAAATCACTTAACAAGTTTGCTTATAAATATATGAGCTGAATTTCAACAAGCTCAACCGCAACTCATTTAGTAAATGAGCTCGAACAAGCCTTTATTGATACTCGAATAGCTCACGAGTTATTTAGCTAGTTATACAGCCCTTTCTTATAAGTAAAATAAAATAAATATGCATGGCGGTGCACCCAAAAGCAAACAATATAATTCAGGAATTACAAATCAAATAACAAAATCACAACACAAACTATAAAAATGAATACAAATCCAATCTCTCAAACTAAATCAAGCAGCACCAAACCAGGAAGAAGATTGAAATACAAAATTAGAATCTCACATTTGATCACTCAATTAAATCTTCACAGCAACTAAATATGTTCTTGAACATCATCCCATTCTAATGACTCCATACGTTCCACACTATAGAAATCCAAAGAGCCCATTTACAGTCTTAATTAACAATGATATGCCTATTAAACATCATACGTTATTTACCTAATGTTACTATAATTTACTACACTAGTAAAGTATTTATTTAGTTGTTAATTATTTGGCATTACATATAATTATCTTTCATTTCATTGAATCTGATTGTCCTACAAAAAGGATAGAATCAAAATAGTATTCACGAGATTTTATTTGATTACAATTGCAAACCGACAAATGAAGTTTGAGGTTAATTAACGAATTTTCTGAAAATGTACAAAATGCAAACAGCCTTTTGAGGTTTGTCATTGTACTACAAATATTTTGTTTCAATACAAGATTTTACAAGAAGTTATTACAAGATTTTTATAATTACAAAATTGGAGAAATAATTGTATTGGTGACTAAACATTCAAGAACAAATATATATAAAAGACTAACTGACAGAAGAAAAAATAATGGGAACCCAACTGAGGAAGTGTTGTTGGCTGCATTATGCTTATTTCACTCTGTATATTCTCATCCAGTCATGTCATGATAATAGTACCATTTATATCGTTTGCATTGAAACAAAATAGGCGACAATCGACATTAATTATAATAATTTACATATACACCCAATAATTCAATGTGTTACCGAGTTACGAATGGGCGAAAATAGCGAAAGGGGGACTAGTAGATTGAGTCGATGAGAGAGAATAAAACTGATTTTATTGTTAATTAAGAGTTAATTATATTAATCACGAACAAACGCATGAAACATGAAGAAGGTCTCTCACTAAACTCGGATGTTCATTCCAAACATGCAAACAAAAAAAATATTTCGACGTCATATTCAGATTTGCAAAGAACGTTGCATATCGACCACAATGACGGATTTACAACGGGGCCAAGGAGGCCACCGGCCCCCCTGGATATTTGATATTTTTAATACTTATATATGCAGATATATTTAATAATAAAAAATTAAACCATATTAAGGAAATAATTTTTTTGTAAGTGTTATGTTCATAGTAGGTGTAATTGATGTTTTAATCTTGTTATAACACGATTTGGTGAATTGTCTGTATTTGATATTTTAATGTGTTATTTACACGATTGTACAATTAACTTAATCATATAATCGGAAGTTATTAAGGAAATATATTCTTTACACATAAGCAAATCCTATTTTCACATTTATCTCTCACATAATTTAAGACAAATCATATCATATATTTGTATATTTTACTGATATAGTGTTTTCATATTAATGAAACTATTATAAAGGTTTTTTAAAATATGAAAATGAAAGAAGAAAATTATAGCTAGGATTATTACGTTTAACTCTTGTTTTTTTAACATGGTGATATAATTTAAATGATGTTAATTTTTTCTTTAAATTTTTAATTTCTATTTTGTAAAAATATTTATTTACTTTTTTTTTTCATGAATGGTATTTTAGAATTATTATAAATTACTTAAAAAATATAGGCAAAATTGGATAAAAATACCCGACTTTATACCAAAATTTGGTTTTTTGACAAACCTTTTAATTGTAGCAAAAAATATATCAACCTTCCAATTTATTGCAAGGTCTGTCCGGTGACGATTTCCGGCTAAATCCTTGCTGATGTGGATCTCCGGAAAGCTGAGATGGCAGGGAAAATTAGATAAAAATACTCGACCTTATACCGAAATCTAGTTTTTTGACAAACCTTTTAGTTGTAGCAAAAAATATAGTGACCTTTCAATTTGTTGCAATGTTCGTTCGAATTCAATTTGAGAAAAAAATTAATGGTGACGTGTGCAATTCATAATGACATGGCGTTCAAAACGACGTCATTTTGATTAAGAATTAAAAAACAAAAATAAAATATATTACATATTATTTAAAAATTCCACCTCATTTAAAAATATTACACATCATTTAAAAATATTACCCTTTATCTCTCTCACCCAACCCCTTGCCTCTTCTACACCGCATACATCATTCCCACAGTCATCCATCCATCCATCCTTCTCAACCATGGCCTCAATCAACGGCGTCACCGGCCACGAGTGCAACTACGCTGCCTTAAATCCCACCTCTATCCCCATTTTTTTTTTAATTCTTAATCAAAACGACATCGTTTTAGTTAAAACGACATCGTTTTGAATGTCACGTAATTATGAATGGTACACGTCACCATTAATTTTTTCCCCAAATTGAATTCGGACAAATATTGCAACAAATTGAAAGGTCACTATATTTTTTTGCTACAATTAAAAGGTTTGTCAAAAAACCAAATTTCGATATAAGGTCGGGTATTTTTATCTAATTTTCCCTGCCATCTCAACTTTCCGGAGATCCACATCAGCATCGATTTTTAGCCGAAAATCGTGACCGGACAGACATTGTAATAAATTGAAAGGTTGATATATTTTTTGCTACAATTAAAAAGTTTGTCAAAAAATTAAATTTTGATATTAAGTCAGGTATTTTTATCCAATTTTATCATAAATATATGATAAATTGCAACCTCTTAGCAATATTTCTGGCTCCGTCACTAATCCACCTTTCCAACCATAAAATAAGGTAAAACCATTGGAAACATTTAATAAAGTTTTAAAATTTTCCTGGAATGAAAATATAATTTTGGCCCACCGAATTCTTACCGGTAGGTCGTGAAATGTTTTTTTTTTCTTTTAGCAGAGGGCGTGAAATGTTTTGGTTTCCATTTCTGGACAATTTTTTTTATTATTACAATTTTTTTTTCACAGCCAGTTGGATTCTCAAGGAATTGATCTAAATTATTGATTCCAATACGCCAGAGAAGTTGAGGAACGGTGCAAAGGTCCCGGCCGGAATGTGAGGAACGTAGGCTTCTTGTTTGAAAAATTGAGGCACGAAGGCTTGGGGCGACGAGAATAAATCTCGTTGGGGCATCGGAGAATAGATGTTTTGTCAAGGGGATGGACAAGGGTTCGGGCTATTTGGATCAAATTCTTCGGAATATGGCCAATTGGAGTTGAAATTAGTGTTGGGGTCCATTTTTTTTTCGGACAAGATGATCGCCGGTGAGAGAGATGAAAGTTGAGACAGATTAGAGTGTAGAGAGTGTGTGATTTATATGGAGGGAAGAAATATATATAAAAGTATTATTGAATTTAAAAAAAAAAAAATTGAATGGCAAGCGTTGGCGATCGCAACTACGCGCGCGACCAACCAGCGGTCACCACGTGGCAGCGAGCACGCGAGAGCTAGAGCTCGCTGAATCGAGCGCGTGCTCGCTAGCGCCGCCCTCAGCAATGGCTTGTGAGCTTCGATTGAGAGCTCGCTAGGGCAGTGAGCGCGCTTGCACGCACGCTGTTGTCCACAGCCTAAAGAATAGGATAAAAAGATAGTAGAAAGTGAGTAGGTTGAAGAATTAATTATTTTCTTTTTAAGATAATATTCAAGAGTGAGAAGTCTCGATATGGAAAGAGGTTCAATATGGGAGGAATGGAGTGAATATTAAATTTGTAAAAGTGAGCATAGATAATAGAAAAACTACATGATTTAAAATAGCTTACGCACAAGCACAAAATGTAATCTAGGTGTGCAGTGAGTATACAAGTTTCCCTCACATTTATTTAAGGCCACTGATTATCAACTTTTTTGTTGCAGCAAAAGAAGTTTCATATAAAAAGGGTTTGTTGATTTGATGTATCAGAAAGCTAAACTCAGTCCCAGTTTTTATTACAAGTACGTACAAAGACATCAAAAACATGGACCATATAATCTTTTTCTTTTTATATACTACGTATGATATTTGAAACCTATCTTCTGTCTTATTAGCTCCAACAGAATAATACTGGAGATGAGATCAGTTTCAAATCAACCTCAAGCAGCTGTACTGTACATGCATGGATGGAATAAAATCCACAAGCTGTTAAGTTGGCCTACTTAGCTACCACCAATATGTTAATTAGTATTAATAGGCTAATATACATGGTCGGAACCAGAAATTTTCCTTGGGGGGACTTACTATTATATGTAGCGTGAAGTTTATTTCTTTTATACGCCAACTCATTTTTTTTTGCATATATTCCTTTATAAATGGAGTCGTTTTCCACTAAAATACTTCTCCACACTCTAAACGCAATGGGGCCGATAGTATAAAAGTTATGATGAAACACAAGTATTACTAATACAAAAAAAGTTAAATTGAGGGGTGCCGGAGCACCCCTTGCTTGGCTGTAGTTCCGCTAGTGCTAATATACATGCATTAATCGGGCCGGACCTTGGTATCACCATGTTTTCTATATTTGGACAAGAGAAATTTCATGCGATCGTTTGGCTTTTGCACAATGTTTAATAAAAAATTATCGATAAATTGACGATTTTATATTTAAAAAAAAATAGAAAAAAAAAAAAAAACATGCTGCTGTTTCTCACTGGTCCGCCATTGAATGAGATCTCATATTTTCTCATATAACCCTAACAACTTTTATATATATATAGATGACTATTATTATTATTTGAGAAGAGATGGATTATTATTATTATAGTAAAAGAAATTATTAAAAAGTAAGATTAATAGTGGGACACAAACATATATATCCGAATCAAATAGATGAATTTTCCACCTTAATTAATCAACTTGAATTTTCAGTTTAAAGAAAAGAAAATAACTCATAAACAAAAATGAAACCTAGCTTTCATGTAACCAAAAATAAGAAACAAAGATGTTGAGGGGACGATTCATCATACAAGAAATTAACTGTACACGTACAATATTATTTGAACTCCTAACCTTACACTAAAATTCATTGATATCTAAATGAGTATCCAAGGTACAAATCTATGCAAAATTTGTACTACTAAAGTAGAAATCAATAAATTGGTGAATATAGTTTTTTACTTTTACTACCAAGGAATAGTAAGTTTTCAAATCCGTGGAGCATTACTTTGTTTGGCTGTCACTGTTTAACCAACTTGATAGTGAAATATCACCTCTGCCTAACTGTGTGCACTGTGTGTAAATATATTAAGGAATTTGAGTCTCCCAATGTAGGGAAAAAATTGCAGTAAATATTCACTAGTTCGAAAACCTTAAGGATATGATTATGCAAATTTTAACGTTTCTTGTATGTTGTCTGCACCTAGCTTAGCTAGCTCATTTTTTTCCAACTCTCAAGGAATAAATAATAATTGAGCCCGGCCCTCTATATATTCAAGAAATATCTCTTGCATTGCAATCTCATTTACATCTCTCTCCCCCCCTCCAAAAACTATATGTTTGGAAAATAATTTCAAATTGTTTCCGAAGTTGACTTGTTTGATGATGGGGTTTATAGAGAGGCTAGGAAGAATGCAGAGACTTGGCAAGAAGCAGTGTAGCAAGCTCTACTGGAAAATAAAGGCAGCGGCGACGGCGACGACGAAGACGAGGAAACGGCAAGTGAGATTCCAGTATGATCCATACAGCTATGCTATGAATTTTGATGATGGCTTTGAGAGAGAGAAAGAGAGAGGTTTTGAGCAACCAATTTGTGAGGAACGGAGAATCGTGGTGTGTGTTGTGTTAGTGAAATGGCAGCAGTTAGCATAAGTTCAATTAATTAAGTTTCTAGCATCTATTTTAAGAAAAATTAGTGGTGTGTATTAGTGCATGGAGTTAGTTAAATTGGAATTGGAAGATATTAATGATTATTGATGTATAAGTACTAGGTTGTGATTCTCTTCTTGCACATCAATCACGAATATCACTTCACATCAACATTATTATTTTTATTTTATTTTAAATTTGCAAGGGAGACAAATTGGAAAAAAAAAATCGATTCTAAAATTAAGTTCGATAGTATCGCGACAATTTCTGAATCATTCCTAAATTTTTATATGTAATATAGCAAAAAAAAACATTTTCGATTGCTGGGGATTGAATACTCTTTGACAAAAAAAGAATACTCTTTGGAGTTTTGTTCGGTTCACATAGAGGAATGAGAAGGGGATGAAATCAAATAGATAATGATAACAATAATTATTATCTTTATTGTTGTTTTGTTCAATAATGATAAGTAATCACTTGTAAGGTATTCTTCTCCCGTTTGGAGGATAACATCTTGGAGTAAGGGTAATCTATACCTCCTACTCAAACTAAACAAAGAGTAATAGATACAGTTTCCTGAATTCCTTTCCAGCCCTCAAGAAAGCCTAACCAAACATAAGCTTAGTTTGATATTTTATACTTTAACCGTTCCGTTATTTTTGTCTCATTTCTTTTAGGTACGAGTATTATGGAGAAAGGAATTAGGGATAGAAGGCATGTTAGTGGAATTTTTGATTGGATACTTAATTGGGTGCAACTGATGAAATAAAGTGGTTTTACTGTTGAAATAGTGACATAGGAAATAAAGTGAGTCAATAGTAAAATAAAATGGGTTGAGTGAAAGTGAATTGATAATGACACAGAAAATGAAGGGAATAATAATGAAAGGTAAAGTAGTTAGGACAAATAAAGTCTACATTAACAACTTAAATAGGGCATTAGTGACTCTTAATTTAATCTAAAAAAAAAAGGAAACCAGACGAGAATAACATGATAGTATAACATATTTCGAGAATATAAACCATACATAATTGATAGTAATACGTGCTTCGATGAAATAAAATGTGAAATGAGCTAACGTTGACTTTTGTGAAGCCAAATAAATGAATTCAACCACTGGGAAAATGAAGCCTCTCACGTTGGAAAAGTGAGTCAAAATTAGAAAGTTGAATGACTGTTTGGAAGCCACGAATAATTATTACTAGGGTTAATTGCCTAAATTCCGAGTTTTTGTTAAATTCTAGTTTTAATTATTATTCCCTCCTATTCATAATATAAGTATTCCTAAGCTTAAGCACATAAATTAATAAATAAAATTTGTTCCTAAATTAACCTTATTTATTGATAAGGAATAGTGGTGAAATGAAAAGGTGAATCGCTAATCTTTTTATCAAACTTAATGCTTACATCTTCTCCATCTTACACGTGCAGAGAAGTAATTAATCAAAGGAATGGTAATTAAGGTTATAAAGGGTATAAAAGCTTAAAACGACGTGTAAATAACCTTGGATTACCCATAAATGGGAATGATACACAGTGGAATTGAGAGGCAAAAGAAGGGGTAATAGAAGAGAAATATAAGACAATTTTTGCAAAAAAATAGAGATAGGATCGCTAAACTCGCATATTATAAGTCTTTATTTTTCATGAAACGACAACATTTAGTATTTAAATATTACGTCGTTTCATTAGTCGCGTCGTTTAGCCATGGCAACATTTCTGGCGTCCACCTCAACATTGAGGCCAAATTATTATTGGGGGAAAAATTAGAAAAAACGAAAGGTAAAGGTATTTATAGGCAGATTTAAAAGGTGAGGGTTAAAATTAGAATTTGACAAAAGATCGAGATTTATTTAACAGATATCCCTTATTACTATGTGTTTGATTATCTATTCAAAATTTCAAACTTATTGTTATCTCACTAATAAGTAAGAACAGACTCATTATCTATTTATTATATAAATAAAAATAACTTTACGTAAAAAAAATTCTATATGGTACACCCCAAATTCCTCCATTCCTAGAATTTGACAAAAGATCGAGATTTATTTAACAATTATCATTCAAATTTTCAAACTTATTGCTATCTCACTAATAAGTAAGAACAGACTCATCATCTATTTATTTATTATATAAACGAAAATGATTCTACCTAAAAAAATCCTATGTGACACGCCTCAAATTTCTCAATTCCTATTTATCTAAATTCTTAAATTTTTTGAATTTAAATCAATATTTATCGTATTTTAGTATATTAATAATAATAAAATTTATATATAGTATAAATTAATAAGATCAAATCTTCAAAATTTATTGCTAGATTTGATAGTGGCCAAATTAGCAGATAAATCATAAATATGAAAACGAGAAATTTACAGCAAATTTCCTTATCATTATCATAAAATTTCTAATGAAATAAAATAATGAAATATGGGCAATGGCAGTTGATAAAGTGAATATTACTGGAAAGTGTTAGAAATCTTTTATTGTTTCCCTATGTGGTGTGTAGATCAAAAAATCCAGCTATTTATTATATATTCTTAGATTTTTTAATTTTTTAATATAAAATAATAGATCTTAATCTATTAATATATTGTGTCTCATATCGGTGTTTTAATGAAACTTCACCCATTGAACCTATAAAAATCTAGAATCAATGTGTATTTTCTTATCTTTTGCACTACAAGTTTTATTTGACCAATTTATTTATTAATTGGCCGAATAAATAACTGTATTTTTATAGTTAATTTAATTTAATTTGACCAAATAAATAAATTTTTTTTGTAAGGATCAATTTATTAGTTGACTGAATAAATAGTTTTAAAATAATTTGGCTAATTTATTGGTTGTTTGAATTAAAATTTGAAATAGTCTAATAATTTTTATTTTAATAAAAAATAATAAATATTAATTTGGCCAAAATTAATTAGGTACGGGTCAATTCCCAACCGACGAGTACCTCAACTCGGGATCCTACATGGCACGTCTCCTTCTTTATTCTTGTTTATTTATATTTTTTCATTTTATGCATTTTTTTCATATATTTTCTAAAAATCTAGAATCGTCGCCCATGACTTAATTTTTACATTATTTGTAACTAAGTTTCCAACTTTGCATTAGTCATAAAACTAATTAGTGAATATTACTATACAGTTAAGGACGCGAATGAATAGTACAATCAATTATTTTATTAAATAATTGGAGTATATAAATTCTAAACGAGGTTCATAAATTACACACTTATAAATACAACCCGTGGTCAACGGGCCGATTCCGACCCGGAACTGTGCCAGTAGACGGAGCAATTTCCAACCTACCTCAACTCGGGAAATTTTTCATTTTAGACATTTTTTTTTCAATGTATTTTCTTAATATCTAAAATCGTCTTCCATTAATAATTTTTTACGCTATTTGTAGTTGAGTTTTCATCTTTGCATATTCTATAATTGTAATTAGCGAATATTGCTATACGGTTAAGGACGAGAACGAATAATACAATCAATCTTTTTTTATTAAATTTTGAGTCTATATAAATCGTAAACGAGCTTCATAAATTACACACTTATAAACCTGAGTTGTGGTCAACGGGCTGGTTCACACCCGGAATAGTAGTGGTAGACGAGTCAATTCTCAACCGACGGATATTGCTATACGGATTTTTTTATAAAGGAATACATATGACTAATTTTTTATTCAAGTTTGAAATAAGAACGAATATATAAATTTCAAACATGTTTGAATAATCTTAACGCAACGTCTCGAATTGTTTGATTAATCGTCTTCATTGGAAAACGTCAAATTTATAGGAAAATTGGTATACAAATTAATAACAATTGTCAACGGGCCAGTTCCGATCCATATTTGTGCCCGTAGATGAGTCGATTCAGTACCAGTGGAATAACTTTTATATTTTAAAATTTTATATTAAACTCATAAAATAAGGATATTTAAGGTCACATTTATTTCTTTTAGACAATCTTAAAAAAATAATTAAATCAATGTGAGACAAATAAATATTTGTTACTCCCTCCGTATTACATATAAAGTCCCATTTCATACATTTCACATGTATTTTTTAAAAAGTCTCATTTCACTTTATGGACTCATACACCCTCAAGAATCTCTCTTATTTACACTCATTTGCCATTGATGGGCCCACCTTCCAACAACTTTATCACTACCTTTTGTCAATACCACTACCTTTTTGTCAATACCACTACCCCTACTTTCTAACCTTTATCCCACTCAAAAACACTTTACCAATTTTCTTAATATCTATGACCCATTTAAATTGGGACTTTATAACTAATACGGAGAGAGTATAAAAAAAGATTCACAACAATTCTCATATAAAATCACTACAAACAATCTCTTTGAGAAGTAAATAAATAATTTATTTTTTATACTATCAAATATTAAATTTTATTAATTTTTATTAAATAATAATTTCTCGTCGATTTTCAACGAGCTATACACTAGTTTAAGATTAATTAACAAACAACATTACAGACTGTCAACAGCACAACAATATGAAATCCCTTTCAAAAATTAAAACAAAAAATGAAACACAACTTACCAAACAAATTGATTATGTGCATTCCAAATTCCATATTTTCTTTGTTCGCATATGTTTGCGAAGTCTAACCCGATCTCATATTTCGCTGGACTGGGCTAATGGGCTGGGCTCAGTCCAGTCCAACCAATTAATGTACATTCTAGTTGGACTTTTCGCTAGGTTAGGCTATAAAATATTATACTCTCTCCAACCCATTGATATTGTCATCCTTTTCTTATTTCAATTTCTCACTCATATTGTTATCTTCCAAATAACAAAAATTTAATTCTTTAAAATCATTTAAAAGTTATGAAACCTACTCAATTTCTATCTTTTTACCCTTATTCTTAATCATCGTGCCTGAATAATATTATGACAATATCAATGAATCCGAAAGAGTAGTAAATGATAAATTTCGACACTCTGGACAGGCCCAGAACTTCCCTTGGATCGGCAGGGCTCGAGCCAGCCAGGCCGATGACTTTGACAACTCTACTTATACACATTGAGTTATCAAAGCCCACCTGTCCTGGCCCAATGTTTGGTGGGCTTGCCACATTGGCATGAAAGGCTGCCGGCCCGGCCCAAAAAGCACTATTGTTGCTATAATGAAAATCTGTTTCTCTGGAAAGAGGAAGTGAATAATGAGCTAACATTACATAAATTTGTATGGAGAGAGGAAGAAGTTAGTGCCAGAATCATTGTAGAATATACATTACCACTCACAGTCACACTCTTACATGCAATCATTCATCGTTAATTCCTAACTTGTAATTTGTAAAGAGTCTCTTCATATCATCACTTCAGCTCCTCTCAAACAACAGCATCTTCCAAAGCTGCAGTAGATAGGTCATTTATTCGAGGATAAGACGCTTTCTCGTCTAGCTGGTTTTGCACCCATATCAACATTTTCAATAAGCTCGGTAGCTTTGGATCTGTTGAACATCACACGAAATTGGTTAAATGCTGAAAGATAAATTAACTTAATCTGTACTTCACCACGTCAACGTAGAATACACAAAACAAGCTTTCCTCAGCCAGAAAAAAAGCTGGAAGTGGAACGATATGCACAAATGTAGAATCATCACTTCCAGCACGAACATAGTTAGGTATTTTGGGCACTGAAACATTTGTCAGACGTGGAATATGCTTAAGGAAGTATTTTGCAAGTTTTATGGATAGAGATTAAGTGCACCAATACCAAACTCCAATATATCCTTTTGCCTGCTAAAGGAAGACAAGCATGCTATTTTTTCCTCGACTCAATTTAGAGCTGAGCAATGCCAACAATGCTTCAAAAGAAAGAGAGGGAAAATCATAGACAAACTGCATTTCAGTATCATGCAGGACACTTCATATCAGGACCAGCCAGATATTGCATGATGGAAGAAAAGAAACATGATTTTCCAAGAAATAAATTTATGTGTCAAACACTAATTAGTCAAAACCAAATCACATTATACATTCCAACAAGCTAGTTTTTCAAATGAATAGATCCCAACTCCCAAAGGGGCAAGCAATTAACAATAATTGAAGGTCCATCCAAATTTATATATGTGATTTGATAAATCCTAGCAGCATGAAAAAGTTATAAGAAAAAACATCATCTAAATCCAGGCAACAGAATCTGTAAAGTTTGAGAATTTGTCTCGATGCAGACACAATCCAATTATTGCTATTAGCAAAGGACTTCACAAGTAGAAGACTAAACATGCAATTACAAGAAGCTGGTAATAAAAGAAAAGGAAAAAGAGTATCATCAAGTAAATGATAACTGCTTTGGATAATCATATATTAAATACTAGTTTCTACTAAAATTAAATGAACTTCCACTTGATCTCATCTGTTTTAAATTTTAATACCCCTTGTCCTATTTAATCTTGTTTTTTTGCTATTTGCTACCTGGTTAAATTTGAGAACTTGAATATTAGTTTTTACAGTTTATGAGCATATTAAGACTGCTCTTCAGCTACTACACACATCTATTTCGTTAGAGATAGGACCAGATAGTTTATCTACAAATAAATGCCGTAAAATCCAGCTGTATCACTAACCTTTTTCATGGCTTTGACTGGTAAGGATAGCTGCATTCACCTCGCTAGCAGTCTTAAGCCGTTGGGATATATCAAGCAGCTCACCGACAGGGCAATTGCTGACATCTTCAAAAGCAAGCAACGCAACAGTCCTTTCCAACTCTTCCAAAAAGCCTTGCTGCAATACAAATTTTTTAAGTGATATCAGTGTAACAATAACTCACTTGGGTTGGGGAATTATGGTTGGTATGCAAGTAACACTGCATAAAGTTGACGACTTGACAGATAAATCTAATAATTACGTTTTCCTCTCCCCTGGGAGCAAGTTCCTCTTGAGCAAATTCCAATGCTGCTTCAACCTTCCCGTTCCGAATCAATTCGATCATTCTCTGCTGTTGGAGATGGAAAAAGAGTTGTGGATTTGTGTCCAATATCTGCAAGCAAAACAATCAAATTTACTTATGAGAAATGAAAGAAAACAAAACAAGCACATGAAGGTAAGTGTAAGTGTTCTGCTTCATTTCTTTCATAAACCTCATTTCATACGAAATATTCGCACCTCAGGGTTCAAATCATTAACTTTTTCAATTGCATCCTCCACATTTCCACTCTGTACAGCTTTTTTAACTGCCATACGATCGGTGATGGTTGCAAGATCTATGTCCGCTATTTACTAATAAGGAAATCACAATGTGCTTACAACTACATACAAGTCATGTAAAACATGGATATAAAGGTAATAGCGAATCGAAATTTTCAAAGAGGATACGCTCTGTCCCGGATTCTTGTCGAAACTTTTCAGCAACCTCCACGTAACCCTCTGTTACAAGAAAATTCATAACCAATTTATTCATGTCGTCTTTTCTAACTTTAACATCATTGAGTTTTTTCTCCCAATCTACTCTGGTTATAACTTTCTTCGATGTAGCCTGCAAAGCAAACCGCGCAGACAAGTAAACGCACTGCAATCAACAAGGTTATGCCAAAAAGCTACAGAAGAATCAAGTAATGGTACAAATATAATCATATAGCTTAACAAAGTCCAAATGCCCGCTATTTTACAGAAACGACAAGTAAGGAGTTCATAAAGTAGATCATAAGTACATTGCAAGTTATACGAACATAGGCAGTCGAATTTCATTTACAAATTTATAATGTTACACAAAATGAACCTAAAAATTATATTGTCGCAATCATAACTATTTTCTAATCCCTAAAGGAGGAGATTTCTTCATACTCTGGTAAAAGAAAAAGTAAAGTTTCCTCCATATTCTTCCTTCAGAATAGTTCATTTCTTTTTATGATATTTTCAGTGCAAAAACTATCAACAATCAGTAGCTACAAGAAGTTTATACACAAAAAAATCTACTAGCACTGCATCTTAAAAGAACACTGCAAAGCACATAAAAATCAAACCTAAAATAGAATATACAAAAGCCACTCTAAATCAATTTGCATAAACACCCACATCATGCATTGAAGCCTATTACAAGCCCAGAATTGATTCGACAAATCATATGAACAGTAATTTTGACGAACGATGCGCCCAGATTAAACCCAAATAATATATCAAACGAACTGTGATTCTTTCTTTCATTCGAGAAAGTCATATTTACTTGAGGAGAGATAGATAGATAGAGGGAGAGAGAGAGGATTTACCATAGCTTGAATTTCTGCGAGTTCGCGAATGACAATCCAAAACAATGACATCAGTATTAATCACCGCTCCACGCCTTGAGCCGCCATTAAAAAATTGGGCAAATCAACCCTAACTTCTTCTTCTTCTTTTTTTCTTTTTTTTTTTTCTTTTCTTTTTTTCTTTTTTTTGAATTTTTCTCCCCTAAATTTACCTTGGTTAAACTAAAAACATTTTTGGTTAATTAGCAATCATTTCTGAAACTTGATAGGGAATTTGAGGAATTGGAAGCAAGGGTTTCAATTGATTGAAAAGGTATATACGAAATACAATAGTAGTTCACACCATTTTTTATTTGTTTTTTGCACTATTATATTTGGAAAATTTGCAAATTATATAACGAATTATGATCCATTTTGCAACTTTAACCTTATTTTCAAACATTGGCAATTAAAATTTAATTATTCATTTTTGTAAGTAAAACTCATTCAATTTTTTTTTGGCAATCAACAAATTCAAACTCTCATCGATTGAGCCTTTTATATGAAAAAGACAAAAATTCCCATGCATGTTCTCTACCGTGGAGATACACGACCCGAAACTCGCCCAACCCGAAACTCGCTCCATTAACCCGTAATATAAATACCATTCTATAACAGATCGGCTTTCGTTTTCTCACTTTTTTCTCCCCCAAATCGCACCCTTCTTCCAAATCCCTAAATTCCCATCTCCGCCTCCGTCGATCTTCAACTGTACAATCATTTTTGTAATTCTTGGTAGCTGGAATCTCAATTTTCATAAGCTTTATTAGCTTGAAGATTCTGTACCACCAAGTCGTCGGAGCTGAGGGAAGAGCACTTGCGCTTAAACCCATCTCCCTCTCTGCGATATCGTCGGAACGCCTAGTGTCGCGGCTGATGTTAGCCATATGGGCTCCAGATCTGAGGTTTACTCTTTTCTCCTCTCGATTTCGGAGTTAATTTTTTGCATAATTCGTTTGGTTTGGCTTTCTGAGTTTTTTTGCTGCTTAATGTTTAATCCCTGTTTTACTAGATAATTTGATTTGACTTCACCACTCTCTTCAGTCGCAGTTTTTTGGCCTTGTTGAATTGGATTTTTAAAGTAGATTTGGTTTCTGCTTGATCTGTATGAGTTTCTGTTTTGGGAGGTGCATCGTTGCCTTTGAATATTATCAGTGTGATAGAATCATCAGCAATGGGGGCTTAAGTAGTAGAAGTGGTAGTAGGAAGGCTGTTTTTAAGGTTTGTTTCGACTGAGGCGGGGAGTTTAGGAGTACTTGAAGGCAATGGTGATGGTTGAGAGTTTTGGAGGTCAGATTCTGATAGAGTGTAGATTTTGAGGTCAGGTTGTTAGTGCTTCCTATAGAATATAATGATTCTTTGATAGTTTGAAGTGATGCATTTTCTTGCTCTCTGCATTCATTAGTAACTATGGAATTTGACATATTTGGTAGTGATTGTAACGTAATCACTCAAATGCTGTTTTTAGTGTTTTAACCATGTTTTGATTTTTCGATGCATTTTTTCTGGTGTAAGATTGAGATATGTTGCTATGATCTGCAAATTGAGATGGTCTAGTGTGGTTTTAATTTGTCCAGTCAACATCCATAGACGGTAGAATGGAGTCTGAATCTACATTGCCAAATTTTGAGATAAAAGAAACCTCGAAATCGAGCGGTGCAATTCTAGGCTCAATTCTAACGACTATAGTCGTCGTCGATTGGATATCTCTGTCATATTCTGAAGTTTTAAATCCCTCCTTCAATTTCGACCTTTGGCATTGAATCAGTCGTTGAACTTTCAGTCTACGGTGTATGCGTATTACTTTTCAATTAATTAGTGTGATCGATAATTTGAGCACGAAATGAAAGAAAGGATTTATTCTCAAGTTGGAATGACTGATAAACTTGGTCTCCTTTCCTAACAAGATTTGAGCACGAAATCCTAACCCGCTCGAGAAACCTCCTGCCTGGAATAGGCCTCTTCTTGTGGTTGTTGTGAGAGAATGATGATTTTGCACTTCTGTATCAAATTTTGTACGAAACAGAGATAGGTTTATAGGCAACTGATTTTTTTTTTAGTTTGAAGAATTGAGAAAGCTGATTATTAGTATATATTAAATAATAATATTGTGGTATTTATTAAAGTAAAGGGTGGCGGCATGTGAATCTGTTAAGTCAGATTGTTCTTCTGATTCTACTGCTGCTTCTTCTGTTTTGTATATATTAACTATTTTATATTCTTTTCCGTTGTATGCAGCTTATTATGGCCATCGAGACTACCTCCGGTTGAACCTCCGTTGTCGCATGTACGATGCCAAATACATGCAAAAAGATGGTGGTATCCCCTGGTGAAAAGAAGAGAAAGAATACATCTAGTGGTAATCCAAAATCTAAGAAGAAAAGATCTAGCAAAGTAAATACCGGGTAATAGTTTCTTCTACAATTGAAAATGGTTACTATCATATTTTTATCACAGTTGTTGTTCATAATAGTGACAGTTATTACAATTAAGAGTGACTGTTATTTTTTATTTTTTTAGATTTAAAGGATGGTGTAGACCTCACAGGCTTTGCAAATTGGTTGAATCTCTTAATGATGCTCAAAAAGATGACATTAGGTCTATAGGTTTTTGGGGGCTTGCTTTATTTGCACAAATGGACATATGTTCATTGGAATGAAATACTTTGGTTCATTCATAACTTCACCCCTAAGTCTCGTTTACTGAAATTTCCTGGTGATAGAGTTATTGTTTTGACTCCTGCTGATATTCATGATATATTTCTGTTGCCTATGAATGAGTCCAAAACATTTGATGTTACAGTTCAGGGGAGGAATGATGAGAGTTATGCATGTTTCTCTCGGGATTTTAAGTTGAGATTTGGGTTGAAAGAAGTAGATTCAGGTTTTGTGTTTTAACTTTTAATGGATAAGGACAATGTCAAATTGAGTAGTGGAGGGAATAATTTTAAGAGGCTTTTCGTTCTATTAGCTTTTGCTACATTTCTTGCACCAAGTCAAAATTCTTCAATTGAAATGTCTCTTCTCAAATCATTGATTGATATTTCAAAAATTTCAAGCTTAGATTGGTGTAGTTTTGTTTTAACAAGGTTATGCAATGCTGTAAATTCATTCAAGAGTAAGGCTCAACCGAAAAATCTCAACGGATGTGCTCTTGTACTTCCATTAGTTTATTTCCACCATTTTATGTGGTTAGGTGTCGCTGCCCCTTCTAGCTTGCCTTAATTACGACATTGGACATCATATTCATTTTTTTCAAGATTAAAGGATGAATTGGCAGTAGGTGGCAGTGGGATTGGGGTTGGTAAATGGGTAGATGAAAATTTATACGCCATTAGTGTGAAAATTAACAAGAGTCCTGTTGTTGAGAGACTTTCTTCACAAGAATTAGGTGGGATAGATGTCATTCATCATAAGAATGATGGGGAAAATGATGATGATGAAGCAAGGGATTGCATCAGTTACAAGATTCCAGAAAATGAGAGGACCAATGTTGAGATCAAATATGTTGCCAAAAATGTGAGTATTTAGTTTCTGTATATGATTGTGTGTATTTTCGCGAACGAATTTTGTATCTTTGTTAATTTATTGTTCATTTTGCAGGGCTTGGAGGAGTCGTATCTCTTGTTGAAAAGAGATATTAATGTGATTACTCATCATCACATTCAAAGATTGATGATTTACAAGTCTAGTATCAAACAAGAGAATGCAACGGTCACCTCTTCATCTCCTATCCACCATGATTCTGATGCTCGTATTGATGAATCTGTTCCTCCTGTTCTAGATTCCGATTCTCCCGATCTTGTCGAGGATTTGTTTATGGATGCTCAGTACCACGAATATGTTGATCGTCTTGCTAATCAATACCTTGGAGGAATGAAGAAATTACATACAAAGAAGTCACCTACTGATGATGTTGATTTTGATTGCCCATCCTTTGAGTTGTTACCAGAAGATGATGCTGCAAATAATGAAGACAAACAATCTGCATCATTGAATGAAGGCATGTTATGTATTAGTCTCTGTTTATTTACTTTAGTAGGCATTTAATGAAAAGTGAAAATTCATTTTTCATAGGCATTTAATAATCAGACAGATTTGGTAATATATCTAAGTTGTTACTTTATTTGGTGTTCAGAGATTTGATATCCATTTTAGAGACTCGTTCAATTACAGTGAAATAGATATCTAAGTTAGTTTATTTGGTGTTCTCTTTACCTCATGTAAATTATTGTTACTTTATTAGATTTATATTATTATATTTATCTAATTATAATCATTGTTTATTTCTCAGGACTAGACTTGCAAGTTGAATTCAATCTCGTACTTGCCAATGCTAATCGAAGAAAACAAGCAAAAAAAGGTGCAAAACGAGAACGAAGACAACAAGCTCAAAAAATTGTAAAACAAGTCCCAAAAGAAGGTACTTTTTCCTTTTTTTGTTGTTGAAACTTGCAAGATTTTTAAATGCTTCAAGATACTATTAATACTATTATACTATTTCCATTTCTAAATTTAATGCCTTCATCAAATGTATCCTTAAGTTGTATTGCATTTGAAGTCAAAACTTTGGTTTGCCCTTACTATGTTCCTGTTACTCTTTGTCTGAATTCTGTTGTTTTCTTGTATCCTTTCATGCGTTTACAGCTGCATATGCTCACAAGTCACAAATAATCTTTTTCTGCGGCATGAGTAGAATGTTCGACGAATACCTTTTTTTTACTGCTTGAATTTAAACTTTTTTTGGTCAATTAATCTAAATTTTGTTGTTTTCACGTACCTTTTCATACTTTAGCGCTGCATATGCTCACAAATAATGTTTTTCTACGCGGTCAGAGTAGAATGTTTGATGAATAATTTATTTTGCTGCATGAATTTCAACCTTTTTTGGTCAATTTATCCGAGTTCTGTTGCTTTCTCGTAACCTTTCATGCTTTTGCGCTGCATGTGCTCAATATTCATATTCAATTATGCTTGTAGAAGCTTATGACATAAATGGAAGCAGTATAATAGAATGGAGCTTTGTTTAACTACTACAGAGACTTGTCTTAATTTAAACACATCTATTTTGGTATTTGTTTTGTAGATGTCAATATGATGCAACTAAACATAGTAAATCCTTTACAAGCTGATAACTGTGAATGGATTGTTGATGACGAAACTGAGTTCAAGTCTTCCTTTATAACAAAGTGGATGATATCATAAACTGAACTTAACAGGAAGGAAAAGGCTATAACTGATTTTTGCTTTTACCACCATCCTCCAGAGAGAGTGTAAGTTATAAATTTAAAACTGTTGAAGACCTTCACAGCGTTTGTTATTCAACGACATTTATAATTTTTGCAGGACCAATGTATTTCAACATCGTCCATCAAAATCATTTGTCTCTCTTGAGGCAATGAAAACCATATATGGTGCTACATTTATGTCTTCAACCATACTAGATGCATGGTCAACATTGCTTAATAAATTTGAGGAATTCAATTCATTGAAGAGTGAAAGGCCAAAACATCGGTTTTTTTTCACAACTTCTTACTCTGTAAGTTTTAGTTTGTGTGACAGTATGTTTATAATTTTTGAATTACAATTTTCTATAATTGATTCTCCTTTTCAGTTTCAGTTTGCAGTTTTCAGTTCTCTGTAAGTCATTTCCTTTTTTTAAACATAAATGCCATATGCACAATATGTGCTTTGTGGTTGGAAAAACTGTTTCTATTGCATTCGACATTACGTGATTTTGATCAGTAAACAATGATACAAGAGCTTTGCCCTCCATAGATATTAGGAAAGCATCAAATAACCACTCGAATGTCCCAATCTTCTCGTTTGAGATGAATGCACATCCAAACATAACATTCTTCCTATGATTATTTATACCAACAAACAGTGCACAAGGCAATTGATACCTATTTGTCCTATATGTTGTGTCAAAGACAACAAAATCTCCATATATCTTATAATCTTCCTTCATCATCGAGTCTCTCCAAAATACATTGCATAATCTACCTTCATCATCTAACATCACTCTAAAAAAGAAGTCTTTATCTTTAACACCATGTTGGTTTAATATATCAATCAGTTTTTGTGCGTCCCCCCCCCCCCCCCCATCTATTGCATCAATTTTCAACCTATTTACGAAATTCAAGTGGTCTTTTTTCGTATGACCAAGCATATGTTCACCCCCTGCATTTTTTGCCATGTATCTAAAGCAATCAATTGCGCTCATTCCAAAAGATATCATGTCCTCAATGACAGTAGCCTTTTCTTTGCCAATTGAACTTTGAAAACGATGCATGTAACTCCACCTTTTGCATGTATCTAAAGTAATCAATTAATGTTGCTTTCTTCTTTCCTTTTGCATCATCCTTCGAACTACACCTTCTAGTTCCTTCACATGAGCACACTAACCATTTATTCATCAGCTCCCGATCTTCATTATATCTTGAAATTGATTTTCTGACACTAAACCCAACTTCATAAGCATGCTTCTGGTATACATCATAGATATCACTAAATTCCTTTCTCTTGATGCCAATTAAAGAACCAGACACACATTGAATATCACCTATAATAGGGGAAAACTACTTTATCATACTGCAGAAAGTTATAGTTTTATCAAATAAAAGTGACAATTTTATTCTATATAAAGTCAATATATTACCTTCATAGAATTTGTTACTCTCAATTTCTTCATCATGGGGATCATTACAATCATCATTAGAGTTATCTACATCAAATACGATACACTGTTACTTGTCAATGTTGTAACTTTCTTGCTCCTCTCCAAATTCATAAGTTGTCAATATCAAATGAAAAAACAGTTTATAAAACTAAGAAACACCTTGTTTTTATGTTGTACTATGTTTCCTATGAATCGATAAATTACCTTCACAGGAAGTAACACTTTTTTCTTTTTCTGCTCGCATCTCATCAGAGTCACCATTAGAGCAGTTACCATCGAAACTGACATGTTGATGCTCATCAAAGGTTAAGTTACCTTGATCCCCTCTGTATTCATCATCTTTTAACAAATAACAATAATAATTAGAAAACCAATATCATATATAATGAAGCAGGGACAGAATAAAGCCCTCAACACGAGCGATAATTTATCATACATATTGAGAAGGAGTAGGATGACGCAAAAAGCAACGAGAAGACATATAAAGACGAGACAAGTAGCAAGAGCTACAATTAATGATATACAAGAACCATGAAGTAATGCGATGAAGATCAAATTGATATTAAATGCAGCACAAACATCAAACCAGTAAATATCACTCATAAAAAAGAAAAAAACTAAGGGATTCAAGAGAAAAGAGTGATGAATTTTTTGAAAAATAGTCAACAGGTCCAACCCCAACTTTCAGACCTTCAACTACAGTGCAAGAGGTTATTAACACCCTACGCAACATAAAAATGAAAATAAAGAATTTTTTAATTTCCCAACATCAAGAAGTTGGAAACTGGAACAATTGGATCCCAAAAATCCAGACCCTTAATTGCAGAAAACAAAGCATTAGAGTATGTATTTCATTAGCTTCAATGACAATAATCAAATATCGACCTTATTTATCCACTAAGAGTATTACTTTTGTTCGTTGGGATTATCACTCGCGCCTTAAATAAGGTATTCACAAAAAATGGGTAAAGAAAAAAACGAGGAAATTAGAAGGGAAAAAATTATCACTTTACTCAAAATTCAATTAAGACTATCACTATCATATTTAACAAAAAATCAACAAGAATTTCGATATGGACTCGCATGTTGTTGTAAATGAATTGTGTGTTATTGCTCGAGCCGGTAACAATGGTGGTGTTGAGAGTGACATCTTAAACCGCAGTGGAGGAGGTGTTGGCAGAGACATGATAATCGGTGGCAGCGGCGGAGACGGCGGTGGAATGGAAGATTCAGACATGGACGAAGAAGAAGAAGAAGAACGACGAAAAAATGAGAAGGACGATGAAGAAAAATCACGACAGAATTCTGATTTTTTTTTTTATTTGAATGGGTCGGGTATCCATTTCCACCATGGAGACGTCTGTACAGGAGTCCTACCCAAAATATGAAAAATATATGGTTGATCGAATTTGTTATATTTGATTTTATCTAATGTGCATTTCAAATAGTGGCACATGCAGGTTTCACGTTATCAACAAAAAATTAATAATAAACTAGAACTAGTTATATTGTAGAAACGGATTAATATATACCATTAATACAAGCAACAAATAAATAATATCCTAGCTAACAAGACTTAAAATTTGCATGATACATTTTCGCTAAAACATGAGTAGTGTGATAATTTATTTATAACAATCTCATATGGTTATTCATAAAAGGCCACATGACATGAACTATATTATCTGTATTAAATTAATTACACTACAAGAAAAAGGGTTATAACGGGAAATGCACGTCATCTATAATAAATCGTCCCGTCGTCTATAGGCTCGTAGTCTATTGGGTGCGGTTATAGACGACGGGAAAATCCCGTTGTCTATATGCCATATAGACGACAGTAAATTGCATGATAGACGACGGTATATGCCCGTCGTCTATATTACTTATAGACAACGGTAAATGCCCATCGTCTATTACCAAATTTTCCGTTGTCATTTCATGTCATAGACTACGGTTTTTCTAATATAGACTACGCTATTTTCCCGTCGCCTATAGTGTTAATAGATATCAGTTTTTCCTGTTGTCTATTGTATTACTTTGTCCTGTTGTCTATTAAAATACATTAATATTTTACAATCAAATGATAATATCATAAACATCACAAATCATAAAATCAAATACATTATTTTAAACTTAAAGTCATACAATCACTTTCATTACATGTTCTACAACTAGCCTCAAAACAATAACAATGTCTCCAAATAGTCTTAAATACAAAAATATAAATATTTATATTGTCTTACTCTCCAAAACAATAACAATATCTCCAAGAATTCCGTTGTAAACTCAACCAAGCCATCCATCCATTCATGCATCCAAGTGACTTCCATCTACATGATCTAAATGAAAATCACTACTTCATTTTCATATCTCTAAATTTCATAAAAGATGAAAATGATTAAAAATGTAAAAGGCTAAGAAACTTACCATCATCACTCGGTAAATTCGTTAACAAAATCAGCCCACTCCATACGCACTTCATCAATTTCATTTCTTGAATAATATCCTTTGTTAAACTAGAAATAAATAAAAATAAAAATAAAATTAGATCATAAATAAAATTGAACCTTGAAAGTAAAATAAACTTACAAGTAAAGACATTGGGATGGGGGAGTTAGATCCTTCATTTTCAATGATATCTTTCATGTAGCGCATTACATAGAATCCACATTGCGACTCATCGGGTTGTTGTTGACACTACACCAAATGACATAATGTGACCATCTCCATTTATAACCATATAATCAATATTCAAATAAGCATTAACAGCTTCATACCTCGATAACTTCCCACATGGGAACCAACTTTCCCCTTTTGGCGATGCTCATATTGAATTGTCTATGAACCCTACATATTAAAAAAAAAAAACTCTTTAAGATTCAAAAAAACTGTCCTATTTATATAAAATTGATCAAAACTATTTAAAACTTACATTGTTATGATGTCCTTCCAACCCTCAGTTTGAGCTTCATTACTCAATGGATCCAACACATATACAATCTCCTTATACGGATCAATCACCATAAGAATCCAATGAAAACTAACAAGATAGACAAGTATTTAATTAAACTTATACTACAATGCACAAGCTTTTAACTTAAAAATAATTGGCTTTCACGTACCCCACGTTACATGGCAAAATTTGTAAATATTGTGCTGTTGAAGAATGAAAATGACGAGAGAGAAACAATTAGTTTCTTGAATTTTACTACAGTCAATACTTTCAGCCTGATTAATGATGTCCAACTATTCTTATTCCACATTGACTTTAGTTGAACTCTATTTTGATAAAATTTATTGAAAGTATTTTTAAGAAACTAAAACCTGATGTGCATTTTTCCCTTTTCTTTTACAAGAGTCAAGACTACAGCTAGCAGCCCTTTTATTTCCTCTGGTCCGTCACAAGATAATATATCAAAACTACCCAAAATGAAAAAGAATGGAAAAGTTGAAAAATATAATGCCATTAAAAGATTTAAATAACAAAAGATAATGAAACTGAAAATTTGTAAAGATGTCACTTTGTTGGAGTAGCAAGATTCTTTTGCACTTTTGGGACCATTGACAAAAAAAAAGTTTTCTAATTTTCAATTCTTGAAATCCTAGATCTAATTAGATCTAGTTCCTCTGTTTTCACAATGCTAGCAAGCAAGAAGAAAACACACATTTGGTGTGTTAAGGTCAATGCTTCACAATTCAAGTGAAAATAGTTGTTTATCTGCCAACAACTATGTTATATAGGCTACTATCAATTCTTCACTCTTCATTAACACAAAGGCAATAATGTGCAATGATCGCATTACTTAGTTACTGTAATATTTTTAACAGTGTAGCATCAGTTAATAACATGGAAACTATTGATGAAGAAGAGAAAGAAATAAATGCTGTCTAGCTTCACAATTCAGAAGCTGAGACATGCGTACAAATTTTCAGGTTCTAACCATACATAGGGTATTCCAGCAACTAGTAATGAGTATTCATAATTCATTTATAAATCACGACCTGCACACTGACTACTATCCACATGATTCTTTTCTAGAAGCTGCAATTTGCAAATCATTGGATCAGGTAAGTACTATAACCTCCCAGAAAAGTCTTTATTATTTTTTATATACAATATGATTGTGAAAGGTATGGGGGAGGAGGGCAAAACCACAGTTCTAACAAAATATACTTGCAATCAAAAAAGGAATCGAGTCTTTGAAAAGTCTATCTTAGTCTCAGTAATCGATGCATCAGACAGTTGTACAACATGACAAATAGTCATTTTCTAAGTTCTTAATGTCATTATAGATGAGTGACCATTCTGCAACTCAAGTCACATAGTTCCCAAGTAGACAAACATATTTAGTTTATGTCCGAAAAGATCATCAAACACTAAAATCAATACATAAACCTCCTTGATAGAATTGCAAGGATTACACGCCATTATTTAAGAAACGAAAACAAAAAACAGAAACGCATTGACTGTTGTTGGGGGAGGAGTAGCATCCTATACGCACAACATGTATTTTGGTACTTCTCCACTCGTCATTTTTAAATATATACCAGAAAGTCATTCTGAAATTGTTTGAAGCGAATCATTAAGACACATACTTCTTTGGAGCTTTATGATGAAATTAAGAGATTGACAATAGATTCTTTTTATGCTGAAAAGCCATTATTAAGGAACTTCAACATCAGCTCGACCTTAAAATTCAAGTAATTGCCTAATTGGTAGAATTATTTTGTCTGAGATTTGAGGAAGCCTTTGCATCTATCATGTCTTAAAATATCATATTTGCAACTCCATAAGAGTCATAGAACAAAATCAGCTTAAAAATTCCTTTTCACAAAACTACATACATTGTCCTTTTCAACTCTGCCCATCTATATGAAAAGAAAAGAAAAGAAAAAGGGCTGCTAAACAAAAATCGTCAAAATCCCCATCCAATTAGGCGATGAACAATACGATTCACAACAAGATCTACACACATTCCCCCCACCAAGCAGATAAAAAAACAATCAAGCATCCAACAATTGGAAGAATCGAAAGGCATTACACGAGGCAGCAAAAAAAGCAGATGAAGAGTGTACCTAGGGAGGCGGTTTCTCTCTCCTGAAAATGGGGAGGCGGATGAGAGGCGTGCTGGTGGTGGCGGATGAGAGGCGGGCTGGTGGTGGAGATGAGGGCGCCGGCGGTGGAGTTGTCGAACCAGAGGTAGGGGGAGGGGGAGGAGAGGGTGCGCGGCTGAGGAGGGGGTGCGCGGTGCTGACGGGAGGCGGTGGTGGCGGTGCTGACGGTGCTGACGGGAGGCGGCGGTGGTGGCGGTGCTGACGGGAGGCGGCAGTGGCAGGCGGGCAGGTGGTGGCAGGGAGGAAGAAAGAAGAAAGGCGTTGAAGAAGAGCGGCCGAGCGGGAGAAGAATTAGGGATTTTGGTTTTGAAAATTTTCAGTAAAAAAATAAATAAATTAAAAGAGGTAATAGACGACGGGCCTCATAATCGCGTCGTCTATAACCGAGGTAAAGTAGACAACGGGACATGTCCCGTCGTCTAGTATATAAACAGACGACGGGAAATATATCGCGTCGTCTATAACCGTACGAAAGCGGTAATAGACGACGGGAAATCTTTCCCGTCGTCTATTTAACTGCTATAGACGACGTTCTCTGCATCTCCCGTCGTCTATTTCCTTATAGACAACACGACTAAATTGCCCGTCGTCTATAACGCGTCGTCTATAGGCGTTTTTCTTGTAGTGTTAACAAACTTAAAATTATTACAGAAAGGATACCAACTTAATATTTTGTATCATTCAAAACTTTGAATTTATTATAAATTAATTTCATTTTAAATAACAACTAAAATTCCACGTGAGCTCCCCATTTAAGATCAACCATTAAAAATTAAAAGATAATCAGAAAGCAATTTGTTCCTCACAAGTACTCAGTAACAATATACTGCTATTAAAACGGTTATAGAATTATTTAATATTGACAAGGTCAAAATTGTCCCAATGAGACAAGGTCAAAACATGTACGATTTTTATTTTGAAGGGAGAGATATAATTAGTTATCTGGCGTATTTAGGAATTTCTATTTGGAGGTGTGAACTGTCAGAGGGTGTGGACCCTTCTTCTTGGGGGTTTGGGGACGGAGTCCCTAACCCGAATTTTTGGGTTGTCGTACATGTTTCGCATACATATTTTTGTGTGAATATATGCGTACAAAATTTTGGGTGGGGCATACAAATGTCGCAAAACATGAGGCTTTTTTTTTTGTTTTCGTTGAACTTGCTACTTTACTGTATATATATGATCAATGCAATTTGTTTTAATTGTTTATAATTTATAGCTAATTTATAGGGCTTGGTTAGCTTTTTTTTTTTAATCTAAAATTGAGTATAAGTAAATTACATGCGGAAAAAAAATGAGCTAGATAGTGGGGGTTCAAATTAAAATTCAAGACACATAATTAAAATACATATAATACAACTAATTTTTTTATTTTTATTTTTTGGGGGTGCAGCTGTACCCTGTTCTCAAATAAGGATGACAATCGGGTACGACGGGTATGGATAGTGGCTATCCATGTCCGTACCCGCGAGCGAAGGCCGTACCCGCCACCCGACCCGCGACTTGCGATGGGTACCTTCTGCCACCCGCGGATACCCGTCACCCATCGGGTATCTGCCAACCTGCCACCCATCGTGCCAAGAATCGATAATTTGATAAGAATGAATGTGGTGTGAGTAAAAAACTTGATTTCTAACTCTTCGTGCAGATAAGCCAATCCCTAAGCATCTCCAAGCACTATTTGCAGACCGTCAACGAGATGGGGTGTTGCTGCTTCTCTGAGGGAGAGGGCAATGTCAGCGAGATAAGTGGGAGGCGACTTAGGCGAGAGAGACCGAGAGAGAGCAGCGGCGGGGAGACTGAGAGAGGTTAGCGGAGATGAGAATATGAGAGAGGGAGGCGCATAATAACTAATAAGATTTGTTCAGGTAGGGTTTTTACTCAAAACTTTTGAGTAATAATTTTTAAGGGGTGATGGGTTGGGCTTGGGAGTTGGGCCAACTAACATTAAACACATTTGATTAACGATGTCTCCATCGAGTGACAATTGGATCGAGAGTTAGAAAGAAAAAGAGCATAGTCGGGTAGTCGAGTATTTCGCGGGTAAACGAGTTTCGTGGGTACGGATAGTAACTATCTAAACCCATACCTGCGGACTAAAAGGATAGTGAATTCTAACCACGAAGCTACTCGTGGACACCAAATGCCTCTCAAACCTGCACCTATGGGTCGGGTACCCGCGGACAAATTATCATCCCTATTCTCAAGTGGATCCGCCGCTAGTTATCAACTTCTAATCTGTAAAAAATCAAGTCTATGATTCAAACTTGACTATTTTTCCTTCTCCATTTAAAAATTAAAAATCAAAATTTAAAACAAACTTCATAATTACAAAGACAAGATCAATTTTCGATACTCTTTTATGACCAAAACCGATGCTCTATTATCACCTAAACCGATACTCTTTTATGACTTATGTTTGCAGATATGTCCAATTTCCGAAGATTGTACATGAGTATTTTGATTTGATGAAATTAATGATCTTCGGGAAAACACTTTCCTTTTTTTTTTATCGGAAAAAATAAAAATAGTAGATTAAAAACAAATTAGAGTACAAGGGGTACTCCAACCCTTACATCAAGGCCACCTTAGGAGCAATGCTCCCAATATTTTACATCTCCAAAAATCTCCTAGCAATCTACATCACACACGCTCTCGGATTTAACAACCAATTTGCAATAGGAGCATTAACCAAATTCTGATCATTTAACGACACCTACGACCACACTCTAATCTTGATCTCGTCCACTACCTTAGTGATCTCAAAAGCACCTCCCTCGAACACCATTCTATTTCTAATCTTCCAAATGCACCACACCACCCCAATCCAAATAGTAGTGGCCACTTTCGACAGTTTTCCTTTTCCAAAAATATTACAATATTGGAGAAAATGTATGACGGGATCGTAATGATAAGCCGTATACATTTTCAGCCATTTGTGACACTCATTCCAAATAGATGAAACAACCTTACATTTAAAGAAAAGATGTAATGTACCTTCCACCTCCTCTTTACGAAAAATGCACCTTGAGTCTTCGTCATTAAAAATGATTCCTCTCCTACTCAAAGTATCTTTCGTTGTCATTCTTTGTTTAAGCACCTTCCAAACAATTGTTGAAACTCTTCTTGGAGCATAACTCCCCCACAACTTCTTGTAAGCTTTCATTTCTTGCCTTGTACCATCATCCGAACTGATTCCTCTCAATAATACGTCATAAGCAATTTTTGTGGAATATTTGCCATTTGACGTGAATTTTCATCTCCAAACATCTTCCTTTCCTTGTACTAGGTTGTACCTGCTCAATATCATAATAAGAGAATTAAAAAGATCAATCTCTCTTTGAGACAGGCTTCTCCTCCATTTCCACTCCCATGACAAATTTTCTCCTTCCCACCTTCCCATTTTGCTCACCAACGCTTCTTTTTGAAGGCTAAAATTAAAAAGTCTCGGGAATTTATTTTTCAAACTCTCTCTTCTACCCATATATCCTTCCAAAATTGAGTCTTTTCCCCATTACCCACCACTCTCACAAAGTCTTTGCACAATCCCTGTCCACCAACTCCCTCGTAAAGCTTATAAATCTCCTTCCACCAACTCGAACCCCCTCTCATTCTCCCTGAAATATTCATGTTTGTCCCGAAACTCTCCACCGTCCCATATTTCGAACGAAGCACTCTAGCCCACAAACTCTCCGGCTCAACTAAAAACCTCCAAACCCACTTTCCCACTAAAGCCCGATTAAATAAACTCAAATCCCTAATGCCCAACCCACCATCACTTTTATCTTTACAAACCTCGCCCCAACTCACCCAAGGAATTTTTCTATAAACCCCATTCCCCCCTCCCCACAGATAATTTCTCTGAATTTGAATAATCTCATGAATGGATTTTTTGGGAAGCAAGTAGAAGGACAAATAATAAATCGGCATTGCTGAAAGCACAAACTGGATCAATGTAACTCTTCCCCCCATCGACAACTGATTCTCATTCCACCTAGCAAGCCTCAACTTAATTTTTTGAATCAAATTTTCCCAAGAGTGCCTATTATCATTGATTCCCACTTTCATTCCCAGATATGGAAAAGGCAGTGAAGAAATCGTGCAACCCAATTCCTCCGACATATCCATCAAATATTCATTCAAAACATTTACACCTGTAAGGCTGCACTTATCAAAATCAATCTTCAAGTCTGACAACAGTTCAAAATTCCTAAGAATGCATTTCAAGACCACGATATTTTCCATCTTTCCAGTGCATAAGAAAATCGTGTCATCTGCATACTGTAAGTGTGACACACTTACGTTATCTTTTCCTACTTTTGCGGCTTCTAAAATCCCTATCTCCACTGCTCTACTAACCAAAATGCTTAACTTTTCGGCCACTACAAGAAAAAGAAAAGGTGAGAGAGAATCACCTTGTCTAAGTGATATGAACCTCGGCACGCACGCGGAAGACTCGAACTGGATAAAGAAACGATGGAGATTCCAAAACCTCTGAATTAGTTTCTCGAAGTGAATTAGGTGAATAAATTCCCTAAAATCCAACGATAAGACGACACAT
Organism: Schizonepeta tenuifolia; assembly: GCA_029490685.1. Lineage (NCBI taxonomy): Eukaryota > Viridiplantae > Streptophyta > Magnoliopsida > Lamiales > Lamiaceae > Schizonepeta > Schizonepeta tenuifolia. Next base: position 68,234,046 of record CM055956.1, on the reverse strand, counting down.
CAACTCGGGGACGCTGAATGACACACAACAAGGGATGATTGACTCGTTAATTCGCCGGATAATGAACTCGTCTTGGCGAAACCAAAAATAATTCGATAACCCTTAAGATAGAATGTAACTCACGAAATATATTAATCAAAGGTATCAAAAAACGTCTCATACATGGCCTATATGTAGGCGAAATCAAACCCTATTCTAAGAAGGAAACTACTTAATGGATGGGCTTATAATAATAACCCAACTAGCTACGCGACTAACAAAAGGCCCAAAATGAAATAAACAAATAAATAAAGTCTTCAACCCAAATAAATAAGTCTTCAAACTTAAGCCCACTCGCACATAATAATATTAACAAAACATGGGCTATCTAAATCTCCATCACCAATGGGCTTCTGCATTAACTCTTGATCCCAGATTTCTTGGACCAAGCCTATCAAGCTTTCCTTGAACTTCTTGGCTCGAGATATTGTAACTGGCCAACAAGTACATGCACCGGATCTTGCACCAACGACGAACCTTGGACTCCATCACTTAGTCTCCTTTGAAGCTAAAAATCACCGGATGGACTTCCATTCACCAGGACATTGGCTGAAGCAGACGAAACACACTCTTTTATCCACTTCACGTTGAAGTTCATCCCATCCATAATTTCATCCAAAAAAATCCCAAGAAACCGAATCATAAGCCTTTGCGAAATCTATCTTAAAAGCCACCATACTTAATTTGCATCTTCTCGCCTCTTCAATTGTTTCATTGAGAATGAGGATGCCATCCATTATTTGCCTACCTCCAATAAAGGTTGATTGGTTATTCAAAATGATGTTATCCAGCACTTTTGACAGCCTCTTTGCCAAAAATTTTGAAATAACTTTGTAAATGCAGCCAATCAGAGAAATATGCCTAAAGTCCTCAATCTGTTGTGCTCCTTCTTTCTTGGGTAAGAGAACAATAAAAGACGGATTAAGACCTTTCACAATTTTTCCGTATCTATAGAAATCCTCCATTACACTAATAAAATCAACCCTAACCAAGTCCTAATGCTCCTTTATAAAACCAAAAGAAAAACCATAACGGTCTGGGCTCTTATTGACATCACATTTATGGATTGCTGTTTTGATTTTCTCCTCTGTAAAAGGTTGAATGAGGCATCATTGTCGCAGATTTCCAATCTCTTGTGAAAGAGAAACTGAGGCAGTAGAGGCTGAGCTGATACTTCAGAGCTGAAATGCTTCTTGAATTGCTCGTAGATATCACCCTTAACCCCTTCCACTGATTCAATCCATTTTCCATTCACAAAAATACCACTGATCTTATTTAATTTGTACCTCTTGTTGATGCAATGATGGAAAAATTTAGAATTGGTATCCCCCTCGAGAAACCACTTTGCCTTCGCCTTCTAAAACAATTGTCCCTCTTTCCATTGCATTTCTCTCATTAATTCTGCAAACAACCTTTTTCTCGCAGCAGCTTCCTCCTCGTCGAGACCGAATACATCATCAATTCTATCAAGCTTTTCAATCTCTTTTTTTTCCTCTCAATATTCGAGTCTAGAATTCCAAAAACCTGTTTATTCCGCTCTTTTAAATCCCTCTTAAGAAGCTTGAACTTTTCTTTCAACACAAATCCGCCCCAGCCTTGAATCTCATAACTTCTCCATTTTGAAGAGACAAATTCCTTAAACTCTAGATACCTTAACCAGCTGTTGATGAAACGAAACGGTTTTGCACCCCAGTCCTTGGAAACACAATCAATTAAGATTGGACAGTGGTCGGAGACAGTACGATTTAGCCCTCTCAGTTTCAAGTCTTTCCATTTCTCTAACCATACTTCATTCACCAACAATCTATCTAATCTGCTCTTGCATGTTCCATCCGGTTTGTACCACGTAAACTTTCTGCCGACTAACTGAATTTCCATCAAATTGCTCCGAAGAATGAAATCATTGAAACTGATTAAATCCCTTCTATCCCCACCTGATCCTCTCCCAACTCTTTCATCATCACTTCTAATTGAATTGAAATCGCCCACCACACAAATCCGCGCATCCGAAAATTGATTACATACTGTTTTGATAACATCCCACAACAACAGTTTCTCCGCTAAAACACACAATGCATAAACATTCAAAATGCAACATCTAGATCCATCCTTTCCCCATATCCCATTCACAACAAGGACTCCAGAAAGATGCCATGAGCTTAACTTACAAGAGACATCTTTATTCCAAATAGTAATGATATCTCCAACTTTACCTTCAGCATCCTTGCAAGCCTAATCAAAATTGCCATCACCCCAAATCGACCTGCAAATTGATAATTCAACCCTCTCCAGCTTTGTCTCTTGCAAGCAGCACAACTCAATTTTGTGTTTCCTCACCAAATTCCTCACTTCTTTTCTCTTCGTCCCCATTCCCAACCCTCTCACGTTAAAGCTTAAAATCTTCATTATATTATCTTATCACTCCCCCCTTCCCAGCATACTTACGACTACTTCGTTTCTCCACATCCTTTCTCACTAACCCTTCGAACTTTTTGCACGTCTTTGAATCTGACTCTCTTCCCACTAGCCCTAATTTTTTACCCACCTCCCATGTAGATCGAGCCTCTTCTGCTATCTTCTTCTCTCTTTGGTAGTGTTCCCATCTATCTTCTTCCGAGCAGATAACCATCGAAGCTTCCACTTTATTTTTCTTCTTTTTGCATTTTTCAATCCTGCCTTGGACTTCATTGGGTCGTCTATTATCGAGTGTCTCTCCTTTTGAAATGTCAGGTTCTATTTTCCCTCCTCCATTGCTTAATTCGATGCTCAGAGATTCATCCATAGGGCTAAAATCTCCATTGCCGCTTTGTTTCGCCGATTCCGAATCTATAATTACCTCACCCACAAACTTCACTGATTTGCTTTTGCTTTCTTTAAAGTCTGGGCCAATCTTGATTAATGGATCACTTGAAACAACATTCTTTATGCTCAAAGACTTGGGCTCAAATAAATTAGATTTTTGGGCCCCAAGTGACAGAAAGATCTAGAGAGAGAGAGAGAGTTCCAGCAAGGATGGAGGGTGAGCATAACCACGCCGAGAGACCACCGGGGAGGCAGATATTTAAACCTAATCGTTATCCTTTCCCACAGCATAGAGCTTGGACAAGTTTTGATTCGGCGGAGCGAAAATCTGTCAAAGATAGAGTTCCAGCTTTTAAGGAATTGGTTGTTACCTTTTTCTTCAGAAATTTCCCAAATTTTTGTGGTAGAACAGAGCTGGAGGAAAGGTTCAAGAGTATTAGGGAGGTCAGAGATATTTGCATTCCGCTGAAGAAAGATAAAGGTGGGTCACACTTTGGGTTTGTCAAATTCAGTCAAAAAATAGATATTGATTTGGCGGAGGAGAAATTAAACTGATGGTCCCGACACGAGTTCTGGTGTATGGGGAGGGGGGGAATACACCAGATAGAAAATTTTAAAATAACTCTCGAAAATATCTCAACCGAGTAAAAAGACTCAGCTGGATTCACAACCGAATAAGAGTACTCAGCTGGAAAGTGGTGATGTGCGGAATGTGGTGGATAAAAACTAACTCGTATGAAATCAACTCACGCTTAAATGCAAGGTCGGTTAATAACCAAGACAGTTGATATGCAAAGATGCAGTTTTGTATGCTGGTTAGTTGGTCAGTTGAATATGCAATAAGTAACTGAATAATAAACATAAACACACAAAGATTTACGTGGTTCGGAGAGAACTCCTACGTCCACGGGGAGTTGTGAGTCCACACAACTCAGTCCAAGTTCTTCTGGACAAAAACCACAAAGCTTACGCGGGCTTTGCAACCGTTAAGATAAGTTTACGGGTACTTATCAACATTACAGATAAGTTTACGGGTACTTATCAACCTATCTACTCAATTACGGGAAGAGTAGGGTCCTAACAACCTTTTTAAGGGTGTGTGTGAGCGTGGGATTTCCAACTACTAGCTCGAACAAGAAAGTGAGCTAGAATCTAACACTTTATGAACTCTCAATTAGTGATGTTCTCAAGGTTGGATCGAAAAACACCAAGACAGAATCTAACACTCTAGAACTCTCAACTAGTGATGTTCTTAGAGGATAACAGCAGTTTTGCTTGTTTGCGATATGAACTCTCAACTGGTGATTTTTCCTCGTCTATCTCTTTGCTCTCACACTTGTTTGTCTCGTTCTCATTTCGTAGTCTTGGTGAATGAATGAAGGCCTCTATTTATAGACGGAGAGAATCAACTAGCCGTTGGATGAGCCGTTGATCTCTGTTCTTTGAAAGCGATGGCTTGTCTCTCATCTCTGCAGACTTTCCGGATTTGGCAACTGTGGACTTCTGCTTTCCATCTGAGACAGCCTTGTGTTGGGTCAAATGAGGTAATGACAGAGAGTCAAACCTTCACGTGACTTCCTTATTTGAATTTCAAATCTCAACATTTGCTTTTCAACAAAGGTTGGTCGGTTGAGTCGTTTGATCTTCATCTGATTTGTTCTTCAGCTGATGCTCTATCTGAATGCTATCTTCATCTGACAGTCTGTCTGAAGGACAGTTGAACCCTCAGCTAACTTGAACTTCATTTCGTTGATCTTACATCTGATGTTCTGAATCTTGAACGCTCAGTTGTCTTTCTGATGTTCTGAATCTTGAACGCTCAGTTGTCTTTCTGATGTTCTGAATCTAGAACACTCAGTTGACTTTCTTCCATCTGATGCTCTCTTGCAACTTCCCCCCTTTTAACTCTCATCGGATGAACGCTCAGTTGTCTTTCTTACAACTGATGTTCTATCCGAGTGAAGCCTTGTTGCCTTCTTCAGCTGGAGACCTGTAAAGATAAAATATTAACATTGCTCAAACAGCGAGCCTAAAAGCTAACAATAGGAAATGGCAACATCTACTCGGTTGGGGTTAGTTGGTTTTGGAATCAATCAAAACTTTACTTAAATTTCCCAACAATTTCCCCCTTTTTGATGATGCCAAAACCCTTATAAAATCCTTACAGATCAAACTAATCTAAACCCTACTGACCTATCTAAAATCTCAGTTGAAATTCTAGACAGTCTATAAGATTAAAACATCAAAGGGTTAGCACAGTTATAACATGATATTGAAATAACTTTGTGATTCAGAGCTTGGACAACGAGATATTGTACGTCAAGATGAATCGTATAACTGAAGAAAGTTTTCATTACAACTGATGGTTACAAAGTAAGCACAAAAGATCAAAAATTACATCAGTTGCTCAAAAACTAACTGAGCTAATACTTAAGCCCATACTTGCTAAACATTCTAACAAAAATTTCTCTTTTCGCCACTGACTCCTTCGAAATGTCAACCCCGTGCTCTCGGCAAACTTGTCTTGCCTCAGCTGCTATCTTTGTTCGGTTGGGGTTTCTCGAATCTGGAAGGAATGGAGGCTGATATGTGACTTTCTGAGGGACCGGAATTGTGTTCAAATCTAGCTTTGCATCTATCATTGCTCGCCTGAACTGGCTGAACATGCCCGGGTCCCCTGAGTGTAGCTCGGCAGGGCTTTCTTGAATGCTTTCCTCGGATTGTCAGTTGTGAAGACTTTTCTGTAATAGAAGTCATTCACAAACTCCCGCTTGAATGACTCCCAGTCTTCATTCCACTCAACTGGCATCCACTTGTCCACGTGCCTGAACCGACTTTGCAACTTAACCTTCCCTGGCAGCCTCTGTTGTTTTAGCCTTGCCTCAGCCTTTACTTGATGTTTATCAATTCGTCGTCAGCTGTGGGAGGCAACATTCCTGTCCAGGTTCTTGGTGACCTTGTCAAGCTCCTCCTCGAACTGGTTGACTCTTTTCGCTTGGCTGGCAGCGAACTTTTTGATCCAGTCAGGATTCATGTAGTCTTTTTCAGCAGCATCCATAGCCTTGGCAGCAGCAATACACTCTTCGATTGTGATACCGTCGAGTTCCGCATCAAGCTCGGCTGCTATCTCAGCTATGGAGTTGTAAGAAACTCCATACTTCTCCGCCTGCTCCAAGTCCTTCGCCATTTCAGCTCCGCCGATGTCGGATGGCTTAGGAGTGGACTTCTTCTTCTGGACTGTCTTCTTCTTCGGATGAGATTTTGCAGCTGGAATCTCTTCCTCAGCCTGGGTCTCATCTTCCCCCTGCATCTCAACTTCCCCCTGCAACTCCTCTTCCCCCTCTTTATCTTTCCCCTTTTTGGCATCAGCAACAAGGCTTGCTACTGATCCATCCAGAGAGGTGAGTTGTTGTTCAGCTTGTTGGATGCGGTTGAAGAGCTCATCAGCCGCGCATTCTACTCCAACCTTCTTCGCCAGTTCAGTGTCCAGGCGCTCTTGTTCGGCTTTCTTAAGAGTAGCGAGGTTTTCATTGACTTCGGTCTGGAAAGCAACGAACTCAGCCCATCTTGACTCGAACCGAGACTCCCATTCTTGGTCTTGAGTCTGTTGAGATTTGGCGAGGTTGGAATCAGATATGGATTTAAAGACGTTCAGATCGGATCGGATTCCATGGACGGTTGTCTTCAGGTCAGAGATGTCTTGGCTGGTGGATGTTGAGAATTCATCCAGCTTTATCTTCAGTGAAACATTCTCCTCTTTCAGCTTCTTGTTCTTCTCCTCCTGTGCTTCCAACATCCTCAGCTGATCTTCTTTATTGTGCTGGAAGTTGGCATGCATCTCCATCCTTAGCTGGTTGACCTTCTCAGCTATCAGCTCACATATTTCTTCAGTTGAGGGTGCTGGCTGATCAGCTGGAGCTTGGTGTTTAGATTGAGCTGGCTGGTCAACTATAACCATGGCTTGACGGTTGGCCAGGTACAGTTGAAGCTCTTCTTCTTCCTTCTTGGCTGCTGTGGTGGCTGCGTCTAGATCATTAATGAATTCAGCTGACTTGATTAGCATGTTGTCCAGGAAGGCGACATAGACTTGATCAGCTGACTCCCTGGTGTCTCTTCCTTCAGCCTTGCTGATGTCCAGACGACGCGTCAGCAGCGCAAACCTTGTTGTTGTAGGCAACTTCAAGGTTTGTGTAGTTGAAATAATCTTGGATGCGTGACTCATCGGCTTTGAGCTGGTCCCAACTGTGTATGCGGATGGTGTCTTCCTTGACATACCAGTGGCTGAAGATTATGCTGAACTGATACAGCAGCTCAGTTCCGAGAGTGGCAAAAACCGGCATGTCGCGAGCTTCTGAGAACATCCCAATCAATTTCTGAGAGCAGTAGGCTAGCTTGCCTTCATGCTCCTGTGCAACAGCCTGACGATCAGATTCGTCATCGATGGGGGAGGGAGATAGATTCTCGTATGGAATAGGTTCAAAAGTTTCATCAATGTTGACCAAAGAAGTGGTCTCAACATTGGCATCGAGCTGGGAGCTCGGAATTTCGGATTCTGTGGGGATGGGGGTATCAACAGGTTCATCAACATTGGCCGAAGAAATGGTCTCAATGTTGGCATCGAGCGATGAGCTCAGAATATCTGGCTGTTGATCGGTTGGGAGAGTGAGAGTTTCTTTGGGCGGTACGGCATCAGCTCCTGCCGTGGGGAAGGTTGGAATGTCTTCAGTTTCCTCAGAGGAGGAAGAAGCATCCGAGGAGAGATCTGTTTCCATACCTTCAATCATGTCTTTGTGAGGAACAACCTCGAAGGCAGCCGCTTTAACCGAGTGACTTGACTCAGATGGCTCCTCAGCTGGTGTCTCCTCAACCGGTGCCTCCACAGCTGGCAACTCCTCAGCTGGCACATCCTCAGTTGGTGCATCCTCAGCTGGAACCTCCTCAGCTGGTACTGCAACTGTCTTCTTGATGCGAACTCTCAGCTTCTTCTTACCTGGTTCTTCAGCTTTCTCCTTCTCCGACTCAGCTCTTTGTCGGCGAGCAGTTTTCGATTTTGAGGGGCGGCTGACAGCTGGTGGCAGCTCCTCAGCTGTATCCTTCTCTTCAGCTGTCTTCCCAGCTTCCTTCTTCTTCTTAGGAGTATAGACACTCCTAATCACATCCTGAGCCTTCTTTGCTGTTGGGAACAACATTAGTTTCTTCACCGGGGTCTCCTTGCAGTCTTCCCAGACCATGTTTAGATCCTTGGTTGCGAACAGGATCAGAGCAAAAATTTTGCAACCGAAGTTGAGAGTCCCCTTGACACTCAACAACCTTTCCCCGGATTCGGTTGTGGTCTCGTAGATCTTCTGCTTCTCCAATGTCAACTGGTTTTCAAAATACTGGAACAAGTTGATCTCATGCTTGTGTTCCAAGGCTAGCAACTGTTTGAGCTTCGGTCGGCTGATGTCTCCGAAAGCACCGCTGTAACCAAACACGACCTTGGATACAACATCGAACATGAGTCGATATTCTGGCTTCAACTTGGTCCTCTGCATATTACTCTTCAATTTTTCTAGAGTGATGAGAGCACTCTCCATAAACTCATCGGCTTCCCCATCGGTGATGTTGTCGATGGTGTCTGTGGCAGTATGATTTGGAGGAATAATTTGGCGTAGAATATCGGAGACTACAATGGGCACGGTGACACGGCGAATCGTTCTGGCCGGAATGTCGTGTTGTCGACAAGATACTTCTGTGACGAGGTCGTCTCGGCTGTCGATGGGAAGTTGCAGGTTCCGATAAAACTCTCTGACTTGACGCCTGAGAAGCTGGGACGGGAAGAGCGTCGCCCAGTTTAGAAGGCCGTTCTCCCTGAGAAGCTCGGCAAGGAGAGACAACACTGGGGATTCCAGTTCATCCTCTGACAGGATCTGTTCGAAGTGTATTTTGGAGACCAGCAGATCAAAGGATTCCTCGTATGATGTAGGGACGAGAGAAGGTCCGGAGGACGCCATCTTCTTTCCTTTGGGTGCCATTTAGTAATGCTGTGAGGATATATATAAGAAGGAAAGAAAAACTTGCAGAAAATGGTTAGACAGAATCTGAGAAGACGATGAACAGTTACTGCAGATAATCACAAATGTAGAAGGTAAGAGATCACTTCCTGATTTTCCGCCTTTTATAGGTTTTTGGCTCGGTTGAAATCGACGGTTAGGGTTGAATGGCGCGAATCTATCAACGGCTGAGATTTCGTGACTGTTGACTAGCTTTGACTTGACGTCATAATCCGAGTTCCAACCAGTGCGTGAGAAGGTGAACTGTTTTTCATGTCAGCCCAATCGCACTATAAAGTAGGCTATTAATGTTCAGCCACACTTTATATTAAATGCGCTATGATGGCTATTTTAGTCTAACTGACATGCTCAGGAATGTTTGAATTTATTTCAAACATTCTCATTTAAGACACAAACACCTTCAGCCATTAATGATACCTGCCAGCTGATGTCGGAATCAGTTGTGTTCACCTGCTAGCTGATGTTGGAATCAGCTGTGTTCCAATGTTGCGGCATACCATCAGCTGACTCGAGTTCGTCTATTCAGCTGACGTCTGATGTCTTCGGTTGGTGATTCCAATGTTGCAGCATACCATCAGCTGACTCCAGTTCGTCTGTTCAGTTGACGTCTGACATCTTCGGTTGGCGATCTGCATCTGAGATTCCCCCTTCATCTGAGCTTTCCCCTCAGATGGATATCTATCTCTTCACCTCAGCTGGTTCCTCATCTGATGGATCCAACAATCCAAGTAGATCACATAACATCTTGAACCGCACTTCGGCTAGAGGTTTGGTGAAGATATCAGCTCGCTGAATCTCAGTTGGAATTTTCTCCACAGATACATCCTTCTTCTCAATATGATCTCGGATAAAATGATGTCGGATGTCAATGTGCTTCGTCCAAGAATGGTGAACAGGATTCAAAGAGATAGCAATGGCACTTGAGCTATCACAATGAATTGGAACCTGTCCAGTTGCGACTTCATAATCTCTCAGCTATTGCTTGAGCCACAACACTTGCATGCAACAACTACCGGCAGCCATATACTCTAACTCGGTTGTAGAAGTGGCAACACATGCTTGTTTCTTGGAGAACCATGAAACTAGCTTGCTTCCCATGAACTGACAGTGTCCAGAGGTGGACTTCCTGTCCAACCCATCTCCGGCTAGATCCGCATCTGAGTATCCGGTCAGTTGGATATTGTCGTCAGTTGGATACCACAACCCAACATTAACTGTACCCTTCAGATACTTGATGACGTTCTTTGCTGCCAACATGTGTGCTTCCCTCGGTTGAACTTGGAACCGAGCACACACTCCAACCGCGTAAGATATGTCTGGCCGACTGGCGGTTAGATATAGCAAAGAACCGATAATCCCTCTATACTTACTAGCATCCACGAGTTTTCCCTCAGTTCCAGGTTCAATCTTCCAGTTAGTATTCATCGGGATCCTTGTGGTTTTACTTGACTGCAAACCGAACTTTGTGATGAGCTCTTTTGTATATTTGGACTGATTAATAAAAATCCCTTTTGATGACTACTTCACCTGTAGCCCAAGAAAATAATTCATCTCGCCCATCATCGACATCTCGAATTTCTCCTTCATGAGAGTTGAGAATTTCTGGCACAGCTCCTCCGACTTGGAACCGAATATGATGTCGTCAACATAGATTTGCACAACAAGTATATCTTCTCCAACTTTGATGGTGAACAGTGTTTTGTCAACTGACCCTCGTTTGAACCCCGAGTTCAGAAGAAAACCACATTGAGTGTCATACCAAGCCCTTGGTGCTTGCTTCAAGCCATAGATAGCTTTCTTCAACTTATACACTCTTCCATCTCCAGTCTCAAAACCTGGAGGCTGTTCAACACATACATCTTCCTTAATATCAACGTTGAGGAAGACACACTTCACATCCATCTGATAGACCTTGAACTTGTGAAATGCGGCATAGGCTAGAAATATCCTGATGGCTTCCAACCTTGCAACTGGCGCGAAGGAATCCTCGAAATCAATTCCTTCTTGTTGACAATATCCCTGAGCTACCAACCTTGCCTTATTCCTCACGATGAATCCAATGGCGTCTCTCTTGTTCTTGAAAATCCACTTTAATCCAATAACTTTGACACCATTTGGTCTTTCTACCAACTCCCATACACAGTTGCGTAGAAATTCGTTCAGTTCTTCTTGCATGGCTGTTGTCCAGTGAACACAGTTGAGAGCTTCCACAACATTCTTCGGTTCTGGCACATCAGCTACGAAACATGAAATTATGGCAACATCTCCTGCTTGTTCGAACTCTTCCAGAACTGCCAACTCCTCAGCATATTGAGCGTAAGTGTTGGAATCTTCCTCGGTTGAATCTGGATTTGCAACTCTGCTCCTTGTACGCACACCTTTGGCTGGATCTCCGATGATGTTGTCAGTGGAATGATCTTCATACCATCTCTTGTTGCGTCTTCCTTCTTCTTCCAAAATTGGTTGTTCTGTGATTTCAACCGGTGGGATAACGTGAGCTGTGGGAGATGCTGGAGATTTATCAGTTGTGGAGTCTGGATCCTCAACATGGACAATATTTTGAACTGAGCTTGGTTGGGCTTCGGATGCTGATGCAGTTGGAGTGACATCAGCTGGGGTTCCCCCTTGAGATGAGCTGGGGTCCTCACATTCATCTTCAGAGGAATAATGATCATCATCCTCAGTTGCCCATACCAATGGTTCAGCTAGATTCTTCTGCCTTAGAATCTGTGATCTGGTGAGAGCTGGTGGAACATGTGGATCAGCTTGTTGTCCTTTAGCCTGTTCCCTGCACTCAAAAGTAGATTCATCAAAACTAACATGAGGTGTTATCTCCACAACACGAGAGCTGTTGTTGAAAACTCTATAAACCTTGATCCGAGCGGCATATCCAAGAAATATGCCCTTCGAAGCCTTGGCGTCAAAATTTTTCATCTGAGTCTTCCCATTGTTGTGAATATAACACTTAGAACTAAAAATATGAAAATATGAAATATCAGGCTTCCTGCGTCTCCATGGCTCGTATGGAGTCTTTCCCAACCGCTTGGTTAGAAGAGACCGGTTCTGAGTGTAGCAGGCTGTGTTGATTGCCTCAGCCCAAAATCTCTTTGGCAGAGTTGAGCTTGTCAACATGGATGTAGCTGCATCTTTCAGCGTTCGGTTCCTTCGCTCAGCTACTCCATTCTGTTGTGGAGTACGCGCAGCTGATGTTTGATGAGTAGTTCCATGCTTCTCGCAGTACTCGATGATGGTTTCATTTAGAAACTCAGTTCCACGGTCTGATCGGATAGAAATGATTTTCATCTCTTGTTGGTTTGATATTCGATCCATCAGCTTGGGTAGCTCATCTCGGGTTTCACTCTTGTGACGCATGAAAATGGTCCACGTGTACCTAGAAAAATCATCAGTAACAACAAGGGTATACTCGTTACCATTCATCTTTTTTGGTGTAACTGGCCCGAAGAGATACATATGGATCAGCTGCAATACTCGGTCGGTTGAGAGAGTTGTTTTCAACCGGAAGGAGGATCCAGTGAGCTTTCCCAACTGACATGCACTGCAGATATGTGTTGTTGAAAACACTCGGTTTGGAATGCCCTTTGCATGTTCTTGTCTTGCAAGTCGGTTCATTGTCTTGAAATTCAGATGGTTGAGCCTTTTGTGCCACAGCCAGCTCACATCTAAACTGCTCTTTGATAACAGGCAGGTGTCAGGAGGACTACTATTCCAATCAGCATAGTAGATATTCCCGGTTGGGGATCGATTTCCCAACAATATGACCTGCTTTGTTCCGACATTTTTAACCCTGTAGCCCTGTGCATCAAACTTGATAGAGAAACCATTATCACAGAATTGGCTGATGGAGAGCAAGTTATGCTTCAATCCATCAACATATGAAACATTTGAAATAGACACGTGATTGGTTTCAAGGGTACCGTAGCCTCTGGTGTGACCTTTTGAGTTGTCACCAAAGGTAACTGATGGTCCTTCTTTCTCCACGAAACTTCCAAGCAAATCTCTCAGATTTGTCATGTGTTTCGAGCATCCACTATCCATCACCCATATGGTATGTGATGCTTTATTCTTCCTCAGCTGTTTCTCCTGCTCCTGCACAGAAAAACTCGCTTAGGTCCCCAATTTCAGTTGGGTCCTGGAGGGTTAGAACCAGTTCTCCCTTGAACTGTGATTCATTTTTCCTTGTATACTCGGATAGATTTATCATTCCAAATCACTTTTCCTTCTCCATCAACTATAACAACACCTCGGTTATCCTTAGGCTTGTTGTTAGTAGTGATGTTCTGTTTCTTGGGAGGAGATGGTTTTCTCCCATTGTGGGCTTTAGGAGGAGAGGCTTTCCCCCTGTTTTGATGGCGATTCTTATCCTGTTGGTTTTGTCGATAAGGTCGGATGCCATTCTGGAATCTTTGTGGCTGATTCTGATTCCATCTTCCTGACTGTTGGCAATAACTGTTCATGCCCTGTTGTTGATTCATGTTGTGGCATGGATATCTCCAACTGTTGGAATTGTTCCACATAGGTTGACTAGGTTGGAATCTCTTGTTGAATTGATGATGGAACCGCTGTTGATTCAGATGGTTGAATCCTTGTCGATTATGCGGTCGGTTCCATTCTCTCTGAGGTTGGCTCTGAGGTCGGTTCAAAGGTCGGTTCTGAGTTCGGTTCCAGTTGTATCTCCGACGCCTTTGGTTCCTCTTCCGAGTCTTGGAACATTCCCCCTCGGTTGATATCCCAACTGATGAATTCTTCAGTTCTCCAGTCACAGCTCCCTTTCCTTTGTCAGTTGCAGTTTCCTTAGCTGGTTGTGCTTGCTGTGACGAGGAGGTTGGATTATGTTGGGGAGTTGCAGACTCAACCGGATTTGATTTGGCAACCGATTCATCCACAGCTTTGATGAAGGTTGCGGGAGGAATTCCAGTATCTTTAACCACATCGTAACCGAGTCCAGACACGTCATCCATTTGTCTTTGGTAACTGATGAGATTCTCGATGATTTTGGATGACTGATATAGCTTTATCAGGTTGTCCTTCTCAGTTTATAGATCCTTGAGAAGAACAGCTATATGCTCTGTTTGTGCGTCTGACTTCTTCATCAGCTGGTCGATCTGATCCTCTTGCTTTTTCAACTTATCATGCTGCTCCTTGATCTGCTCCTTCAACTTCTCATCAGTTGGAGCATTAATTCGGTTGGCCTCATTCAGTTGACTTTTGAGATTATCAATCTCTTTGGTTTGATTTTTGATCAAATCGTCCTTTTCGGTTAAGGATTCTTCAAGTCTGGCAAACTGTTCTTGAAGACTCTTAAATTTAACCGATTGCTGATGCAATTCCTCACTGAGTTCTTGAAAGTCACCCCAAGAGGGTTCCAACTCTTTATCCAATGTTTCCTGCATGTTAGAAGTATTGGAAGAATTTAAATTAACAGGACTAGAATGTACCTCAGCATCATCCTGGTCAGTTCCAAATGCCATGAGACATTGATCCTGACCGATAGCGTTGTTGGTGGAAGTCAGCTCGTCTTCATCTTCAGTGTCGGTGAAGATGTCCATGTCATCAACTACTTCTTCTACAACCATGGCCTTGTTCTTTCCACTTTGCTTGGCCCTCAACGCTTCTCTTTATTTCTTTGAAAGATCTGGACAATCAGCTTTGAAATGTCCTTCTTTGCCGCATTCAAAGTAACCGTTGTTCACAGGCTTCGAGTTATCTCGAGTTCGGTTAGATTTGTAGAACCTCTTGTATTTTCCGAACCGAGCATCCATGTCAGCTAGCTTCTTTGACATGGCGGCAATGCTCTGTTGCAGCTCTTCTCTGCTTGGCTCCTTCATAGCTGTGTCCGCAGATCTTGTTGGCCTTGATGTTCGCGGCTTGGAGTAGTCAGCTCGGAGTGCTACCGTCTTTGTGGCTGAACCAACATCCTCATGTCGACTCGTCTGAACCGAGGACTGAGATCTTCGTCGGTTCACCTTGTACTCATTTCCTTTTAGGATTGAGAACAACCTTTCTGTTCCCATCTCTCCAAGATCAGATCGGCTCTCATGGATGTTGGTGAATGTATCCCACTCGGCTGGTAGAGCTTGTAATACTTTGAGGTTGATTTCTCTCAAAGTATATTTTCCTCTTCGGATGGACTGGATCCTTCTGATGATATCCATGAACCGAAGTTCCAACTGATCTATGGTTTCATCGGCTCTCAGACAGAAGTTGTCAAAGTCTTGACAGGCATGGGAGAACTTGTTCTCCTTTGTTTCATCACTCCCTTCGCTAAGAGATGCCAAAATATCCCACATCTCCTTAGCGGTGTCGCACTCTTCTATCCAAGGAAGATAGTCTTGTCCAACTGTGGACATGATAGTGCTCTGAGCCCAGATATCCAGCTGGCTCACTTTAGCTTCCTCTGAAGTGAAGTCTTCTGGCTTCTTCTCAACTAACTCCTCAGTTGCATCCCCATCATTGGAATTTGTAGGAGTGCGAGTGACTTTTTCTCTGATGATGATCGGTCTAGATGTAAGTACTTGTTGCATTTTATGATGCTTTGACAATAGAATCTTCTTCATCCGAGTTCTCTAGGATGTATAGTTCACAACCGAGAACATGACCACGATCTTATCTTTAACGTCCATCTGCACACACAAACAAAAGACAGATGCAAGCAGATATGCACTAGCGTGAAAAAAGATCTATTCAGTTGACCACTGAAGAAAATAACACCTCGAATTCACACCTTGTGAAACAGAGTCAGCAGTCTTTTGAACCACTGCTCTGATACCACTTGATCGTCCCGATACGAGTTCTAGTGTATGGGGGGGGGGGGGAGAATACACCAGATAGTAAATTTTAAAACAACTCTCGAAAATATCTCAACCGAGTAAAAAGACTCAGCTGGAAAGTGGTGCTGTGCGGAATGTGGTGGATAAAAACTAACTCGTATGAAATCAACTCACACTTAAATGCAAGGTCGGTCAATAACCAAGACAGTTGATATGCAAAGATGCAGTTTTGTATGCTGGTTAGTTGGTCAGTTGAATATGCAATAAGTAACTGAATAATAAATACAAACACACAAAGATTTACGTGGTTCGGAGAGAACTCATACGTCCACGGGGAGTTGTGAGTCCACACAACTCAGTCCAAGTTCTTCTGGACAAAAACCACAAAGCTTACGCGGGCTTTGCAACCGTTAAGATAAGTTTACGGGTACTTATCAACCTTACAGATAAGTTTACGGGTACTTATCAACCTATCTACTCAATTACGGGAAAAGTAGGGTCCTAACAACCTTTTTAAGGGTGTGTGTGAGGGTGGAATTTCCAACTACTAGCTCGAACAAGAAAGTGAGCTAGGATCTAACACTTTATGAACTCTCAACTAGTGATGTTCTCAAGGTTGGATCGAAAAACACCAAGACAGAATCTAACACTCTAGAACTCTCAACTAGTGATGTTCTTAGAGTATAACAGCAGTTTTGCTTGTTTGCGATATGAACTCTCAACTGGTGATTTTTCCTCGTCTATCTCTTTGCTCTCGCACTTGTCTGTCTCGTTCTCATAGTCTTGGTGAATGAATGAAGGCCTCTATTTATAGGCGGAGAGAATCAACTAGCCGTTGGATGAGCCGTTGATCTCTGTTCTTTGAAAGCGATGGCTTGTCTCTCATCTCTGCAGACTTTCCGGATTTGGCAACTGTAGACTTCTGTTTTCCATCTGAGACAGTCTTGTATTGGGCCAAATGAAGTAATGACAGAGAGTCAAACCTTCACGTGACTTCCTTATTTGAATTTTAAATCTCAACATTAGCTTTTCAACAAAGGTTGGTCGGTTGAGTCGTTTGATCTTCAGCTGATGCTCTATTTGAATGCTATCTTCATCTGACAATTTGTCTGAAGGACAGTTGAACCCTCAGCTGACTTGAACTTCATTTCGTTGATCTTACATCTGATGTTCTGAATCTTGAACGCTCAGTTGTCTTTTTGATGTTCTGAATCTTGAATGCTCAGTTGTCTTTCTGATGTTCTGAATCTTGAACGCTCAGTTGTCTTTCTGATGTTCTGAATCTAGAACACTCAGTTGACTTTCTTCCATCTGATGCTCTCTTGCAACTTCCCCCCTTTTAACTCTCATCGGATGAACGCTCAGTTGTATTTCTTACAACTGATGTTCTATCCGAGTGAAGCCTTGTTGCCTTCTTCAGCTGGAGACTTGTAAAGATAAAATCTTAACATTGCTCAAACAGCGAGCCTAAAAGCTAACAATAGGAAATGGCAACATCTACTCGGTTGGGGTAAGTTGGTTTTGGAATCAATCAAAACTTTACTTAAATTTCCCAACATAAACAATATATAGTTCGGTTCTTATAAGTTGAGAGCTAACCATTATAAATTTGGAAAAAGTGACTCGTTTGAGAGATCGCGTTTTCTAAAAACTATCCCCCCTAATCATGTGATCAGAGCTAACAATTGGAGAAGAGAGAATGTTTTTTATGTGGAGGCTTTAAAGAGTAAAAAGAAGGAGAATGAAAATCCTAAAGAAGAGAATAGAAAAAACAAGTTGGCTAGGATAGCTAAGAAGGAAGATGATCTGTGGACAACCCATGTGGATAGCCAAGAGTTTGGAGGATTGCATTTCGTCTCTACAAAGGAGGAAAGAGAATGGCTCAAATGGAGTGTATAGGATTTTTTTAAAAGAACACGTTGCTTGGATTGAAGAAGGTGAGCTGATTCAAGAGGATTGCAATGAGAAACTCTCACTGGCTTTTCTAGGTGACGATATGGTCCTGATCAGATCTAAGACTGATAAGGAGGTTGAACGAAAAATCGAATCTTTAAAGAAATGGGCAGAGATGTGGTTCAATTCTTTCGTTGAGTGGAAAGAAAATCTGTGCGATAATAGAAGAGTTGTTTGGACAAACTGGTATGGTGTCCCACTACAAGCATGGAATGAGAGATTCTTTAAGCTGGCCGCTGAAAATTTTGGTAGAGTGATTATGATCGATGAAAATACATTGGGCCGACAGAAGTTACAAATGGCGAGAATTCTGATTAAAACTTCGTATTCAGAAATTCCAAGAACCCCGTTCCGAGTGTATATGGATGGAAAATTGTTCAGTATTAGAGTTAAAGATAAGGAGGAGTATGGGGTAAAAGACTGTGATTCGACAGATTCTGAGTATATTTTTTCCGATGAAGATTCACTGTGGGCACCAGAGAAGGAGCTTGGCAAGAATTCCGATGAAGAGATAATCGGGGAATTTGAAAAGGCGCACAATTCAAATTTTGCCCTCGAGATTGTTGATGAATCATTAATTGCGCCGCCTGAACAAAATGAGAGAGCCGTTGTGGAGAATCCCAAGTTTGTCAAGAGCATCTCGTCTGACATGGTGGGCGGCCAAAGTAATTGTGATCAATTTCATTTTCCTGATCCTTTAGGTTGTGGGCAGCGCCGTGCTCGCGCGCGCGCTGCATTAGCGAGCGCCCAAGCCGAGCTCGCACTCCATTGTCGAGCACCGTGCTCGAGCGCTCAAGCTCGATGGAGCGAGCCTGCGCTCTCCCACGCTCGGCGCCACGTGGTGACCGCTAGTTGGTCGTCGACATAGCCGTTGCGATCGCCAACGGTCACCATTCAATTTTTTTTAATTCCAATTACCACTATATATGTTTTCCCTCCCCACCCACAAATCACACACTACACTCTCTATTCTCTCTACTCCACACTCTTTTTTCTCAAATTTGCTCCCAAAACCGGCAGTCACCTTCTCCAGCTAAGCCCTCCGGCGATCACCTTCTCGAAAAAAAAAATGGATCCAAACGCCAATTTCAACTCCAATTGGCCATTCGCCGAGCCCCAACCCCTCTCGTCCATTCCCTCGACAAAATTTGTATTCTCAAATACCCCAATGACATTTTGTCCAACGCTCTCAATGCATGGCAAGAGGCGAAGAAAGCTGCTTTCAAGCACTTGCCGACGTGGCAGGTAGTCAAAGATACGCCGAAGTTTGCCATGGTCTACTTCGCAAAATACACGATCGAAACGGCGACAAAGAGAACGAAGACGGGCGAAGATGGGAGCTATACCACTTCGGCGCAGGATTCGGCGGTAGGGAGCAATCCGAGCGGGAGCACACCGCGGTCCTCCACTCCACTTTCCGGCAGCGAATTTGGGTCGGAGCACTCTAGTCGGATGGAACGCCAGATAGGTAGAGACAAGGCAAAGGCGGCGACAAGAGGGAAGGAGAAGGCCGGATCGAGCTCGGGAAGCGGTTCGGCATCGGGAAGTATACGAGAGGAATTTGTTCAAGCGACCACAAGAATGTCGCAGTAAATGGAAGAATTAATTTACGAGACTATAATATCATCACGAGAAGCACCGTCGGTATGACACCGGCCCAGAAGGAGTTCCACGACCGATGGGTCAGGGAGCTTAAAATAAAATAAGGGTGGCCCGTTGATGATGAGTAGTTTTTTTTTAAGCTCTTGTTTAATGTAGTGTTTTAATTTTATTGTAATGCAGTTTAATGTAGTATTTTAATTTTATTGTAATGTAGTATTTTAATTTTATTGTAATGTAGTATTTTAATTTTAGTGTAATGAAATGATTTTTTTTTTTAAATTTCATCTTTTTCGAACACTACATTTGGTGCGCGCACGCTGGGCCCACCAAAAAGGCAAGCGAGCGAGCTCGCCAAGCTCGCCGCTGCTAAGAGTCTTTGTAAGTGGGCAGGTAAGCTTGGCAAAAACTTTCCTAATGAATTTACTTAAAAACTGCTCGGTGAATTTTTAAAATTAAATTTAAAGTCCCTTTCAATTTCTTTTTAAATTTTATAATCACTATTTTTTATTTTATTAGAGAATCAAAACTTCCTGATATGGGTATAAAACTCGTATCCGAATCCTTAAGTATAGAGATATTCGAATTAATCAACATTTCGTAATTCCTAATCCTGATATATTAAACCCATTAGATTTAACTTACTGTTCCAAACACAATAAGATCTCACACACACACACATATATATATATATATGGAAGGTAAAAAATACGTTATATTAATTTATAATATAATTATAATTATTAGTACAAATATTAATAATTTTAGGATTTTTTATAACGTTATTCGTACACTTTATGAGATATATAATCAATTTGTTGTTTCAAGATCCCATTCAACCGAGTAGTTTATGTATGATAAATGAAGATGTTTATTGATGGGTTATAGTTTTGTTAGTATATTTGTTTTGAGATTTATTTTAACAATAAAGATTTTTGACCACCTAGTTAATAAAGTAAATCGTATCTTTTCCAAAAAAAAAAACGAATTATTCCCCTATTAAACCAGTCCACTTCTTTGTCCATATTATCCTCACTCATTTATTATGTTAATTACGGTAGTTATATAATTTCCTAACATTATGCAAACTTGTTTTCCTATATTAGATTATTATCTCCTACAATTATGGATATTATTTTCGGTAATTTTATTAATTGATTTTTATCCATTTTTTTAGATTTGATTTTTTATGAATTATGCAAATTTGTTTTCCTATATTTTTTATTTTTAATTTGATTATTGTCGTTGAAATTATCAGAATCATAATCGGAGGGGATTCCATCGAAGAGTGAAGTTAGAATTTCATTAGTTGCATCTTCAGAAGCCATATTTCGAAGTGTAGAAAAGTTAGGACAAATTTAAGAATTAAGTATGGAATTGAGAAGATGAAGTTACGTGGGGCAAATTTTGAGAAAAATACCGAAAATTAAAACTACGTGAAGATATGTATGGACCGAAAATCATGATGGATTGAGAGGGAAATATCATCCCATTATTTTAGGAACAAATTAGAGAGAGAGATAATATATTATTGAAAAATAAATTCCAAATATAATCCCACATGTTATTATTGACCGAAAATCTTTATAAATTGGGATGGAAATATCATCCTATTATTTTAGTCAACATTTACCTTAATTAATCAAGATTAGACTTGTCTTCCCAATAAAATAAAATAAAAATCGGTCCAAATAAATAAATATGCTAAACCGGTTTAAAGCAATTCTCAATTGATACTTAAGATTTAATTATATTTATAAGAATTTGTTATCTCTATTATTTAAAATAAAATTAATATTTTTTAGTAATCGAGTTGTTAGCGGGTAATTGACGGGTATTATCCAACAGACGAGATTTGTACGGGTTAAAGTTAGTTTTTAATTGAATTTGGGAGGGGTATGGATAGAAAAAATGTTATGGGTTTAGATTTGCGAATTGTTTAATGGATGGATACTTGATCCATTGTCATTCCTACCCACGTTAATAGGTAAAGGATCAAACATAACACAATAAAAGTAAATTTGTAAGTATCAATCAATTAAATATAAGTTTGAATTTTAATTTTATTTACTAAATAATTATGTTATCAATCATAAGTGTGGTCTCAAATACAACCAAACATGGACCCGAACAAAATATAAGCAAATTTGAAAATTATCATGAAATATAAGTTTAGATTCGAATATCATTAACACCGACGAATATCAATAATACCAACGAATCTTGACCGATAAGGTGGCTCCTTTGTTAATAACAACATATCATACAATTTTCGTTGCTACATATCAAGACATGATCGAGTAAGGATGATGTCAAACACAAAGTATGCAACATGAAAGTATTCAAATGGCCATTTCAACCCGGTTCGAGAATCATGAGGCTAACCAGCAAGCACCCTCCTCTGCTCAAACAGCCGAAGGTACACTTACCTCACTTACACCTCGACCAACGACGATAGTGAGTTCACATGTGACGCATCAATTGGAGGTGGATGGTAAAACGGGTTTGAGTGGCGTGTTCCTTAACCATGATAGAACCGCATTTAGACTTTGGTCTGCACACATTTCCCATTGTACATATATTGAAGCAACGGAAGGTTTGACATGCTTACGAGGAATCGTTTTGGCACGAGAGATGGGAATTCGGGAGCTGTAGCTGATTTTGGATAATCATAACTTGGTTTTTATCCTACAACGACAGGAAATCCCGAGAACAGTAACGGGGATTGTGGTAGCTCACATCCTAAAAGTTGCAACAAAGTTTGATCGAATCGAGTTTGTGTGGATTAATAGGAGTCAAAATATTGTAGCACATTATATTGCTAATCTAACCCGCAGTCTGAGCTTTGCGTAGACTTTTGTAGCCCAAAGGTGGCCGAATTATGGCGTGTGGCTAATTCTGATGTACTTACTAGTTTCTAATGAAAATTTTAGCTCCCCCCACCCCAAAAAATGTACTATGTATTTGACACATTCTTACTGAGAACCTATTTTAGCATTGTGTCATAAAACAAATTTAAGTATGCTATCTTCGTCTCCGAATAAGTGTATCAAACCGTCAAAATGCTTAATAATTATCAACATAATTCACTTTATAGGTGGGAAATCGACAAAATTAACATTTTGCAATTATGTCAAAAGGATAATATGATACTCCTCCATCCACACTTAGTATGGTGCGGGGGTCATGTACAAATTTTAAGAAAAAGTAGATTAATGTTGAGTAGAGAAATTTTAAGTGAAAGAAGATACTTTTTTAGGATGTGTAGTTAACTTCTTAGTAGATAAAGAAATTTTATAGGAATATATATATTGAATTTTTAAAGGTAAAAAATAAAAGACATGTTCTAAAAATGAATGAAACATCATACTAAATTGAACGTCTAAAAAAGAAAAATAGTCATACTAACTCGAAACGGAAAGAAAGTAGGAGTCGAAACAAGTCGAAACAAAAATTACTACTAGTAGTACTTACATACTCGTTGGAAGAAATAGAATCAAAGGAAAGGATTGAAGAGCACGCGCAAATCAAATCTTATTACAATGATGGTGGGTTTTATATTATTCACACACACGTTACCAACGCTGAATATGCAGTTAACTTAGAATATTTGCAACTCAACTCTCTGCGTATGAATATGATATAGGAAGAAGAGTATGACTTTTTCTCCATGAGGTTACTTTCCTAACCTTTTCCTACTCCAATTCTGAAATGCCCATCGCGGCCGCGCATATTTGACTCACCCTTCCACCGATCCCCTTTTACTATCTTCAATTCTTTTCTTTTTTTTTTTTTGGGCGAAGAACTCTAGATACACCCCCTGAAAACGCAGCCAAATATCTGCCTTCAATTTTCTACTTCTACCTCCCAAATTCCGCCTCTTTTTTGGGTTTTTGTTGGGAAATTTAGTGGGGTTTATTTGAAATTTAGTGGGTTTTTTAATTTTATTTTATTTTTTAAAATAATTATAGTGGCGGTGAGTTTGAAATGATGATGGTGGAGGCGGAAGAGGGATCGCCGGCGGTAGAGTTTTGTCGAGCGGAGAAGGAAGAAATTGGCGATGATCTTCTCGATCTCGAAGCTCTTTGGAGAATCATGGGAGAGCCCGCGATTCCTTCGCAGCCACAGGTTAATTCTGTCTTTAAGTTTATATTTTAGCCTTTTTCTTTTGTTTTTTGCGTAAAATCTGAGATAGGGAGCCGAAATTGATGATTTCTGGGTTTGTGATTTGGTGTCACTGGATGGTGAAGAATGTTATTGATTTGTTTCCGTGGTGGGTAGTTGTAAAGTTTGCTTCTTGGTGCAATTTGGTGGATGATGGTTACTGTTTTCTTGAGTTCATGCAAAGACTACAGTGTCGTGTTCGATCAGAGTTGAACTGGCTTCTTGCATGATTTTGCCCTATACTTTTTTCCAGAATTATGCATACCCATTTTCTTAAAGTTGATTTGCCAGATGTATTTTGTGTTTACGGTGCTTTGTCACTTGAAGAATTGATCACTGAAGGTGTTTAGACATTGAACTATTGAACTGATCTATCGGACAGTGTAAAAAGTTTTTACCCTTGGCACGAATACTCGGTGCTGTTACCAATATGTAGCTGAATATAATTTGCAAGACGTTGTGGTGTAGGAGTCGGTTCATTTACTAACTGAATTGTGGCATTCATTGGCATGTCGGGATAAGATGCATAGTACTTTCTCATTTAATACAAATGAAATAATATAGCAACCGAAGGTATTGTCATGTAAACGGCTTTTCTACATTGTTTAATTTCACCCTCTAGTCCTTCATTGTTTATTTCTTGGTGCATCTACATGCGTATTAAACATATAATTTAAATTTGAACAATGGGAAGTTGCTTCAATTTTAACCATGAGTTACCAATTTGCAGGATAATAGGTTGGATAATTTATCTTTTGATGTCCTAACAGGTTGGTAAGCATTTTTTTTGTTTTGTTTTCGGCATCTTGTTATTCATAGTACTATTTGGCTTGTCTTTCTTGAGTTTCCTTTTGTTTCTGTATGTAACATTGTTGAGTGGATCATATTTGTAATGGTTGTGGTTTGGAGGCAGGCAATTCGGTAGCAACCATTTGTTTTAATAACTTCAAATATGAATGATTTACATTGTTCCTCATTAAGGTTCGCTTAAATTGGTTTATCAACCAACATTGTTGATATGCCCTTTGGTTCACTTAATGATTTGTCTGCTTGCTTTTTTTTTTTTTGGTATGAATAAGGTTGAAATTTTTTACCACATTGTATCCTAGTCAAATTATCAAATGTTATTTTGATAGGATCACAGACTTCAGATGACATGTTCTGGGTGGATGAGATACAAAAATGTGGTGGAGTATCTCCCTCACACATCTTTGAAGCCTCTGAATCTAAGACGGCGGTTTTAGATGGGTTTGTGGAATCTGCTCAGAATTCCTGCAATCCGGATGGTGAAATGCTTGAACCTTCATTCCAGTTTAGTCAAGGCAATGGCCTTTTCTATACTGACATGCTTTGTGCAGAAGATGAGAATGGGACCTCAGAATCTAGGAGGGAACCTGCCAATGGTTTAGTGAAATCTGTTTGGAATTCCAGCTTTCCTTATTGTGAAATGCTTGAACCTTCATCCTCCCAGATCAGTCACGACGAACGATTTCCCTATATGCACATGGACGGTGGTTTGCATAATTCCTCGTCTTATTACAAAAATGACTCTGAGAAAGCCCCATTTGAGGCACCAAATCACAGAGAACAGTTTAATTTTAATAGTGCTAATTTTAGTGTTCATAATCAAAACTCTTCAGATGAGAAAGGAACTAACTTAGTTCTGTTTGAGACACCCAACTACAGCGAGACATCTTCTTTCAATAGGTTTAGTAATGTTATTCATAAGCAAGGCTCTTCAGATTTCTGTCACCTGAACCATGATAGGGATCTATTTGAAATAGAATACCACAGAATACAAAGTCGCATCAAGGTTGACAAGAATATTATTTCAACTCCTACCACCGACATAGTTTCCAGAGATTCTGGAGTAATTGATTCTGCCACCAATGGGGGCCAGGGCACCGAGTGGTCTTCATCAAAATGTTTGTCCTCCATTTCTCCTAAGAACTATGGTATATATGCAAAAGTTGAAATAGAAGATGAACTTTTACGGTCAAGCAGAGCTGGCCGTTCTCCTGGTACGGCTGGTGATACTTCTGTTAAAAGTTCTGCTGTTGTTGCTCACAGTCATATTTCAAATGTCAATTACCAAGGGGTTCAGAGTAAGACATCCGGTGAAACCAATGCTGAGGACGATTCTGATTTGTGTATTCTAGAGGATATGAGTGCTCCGGCACATTCGAATCATGCTGCAAAGAGTGAAAGGTTGGTTGGCGCTAAACAAGGGCCGATGTCTAGGTCCCCTGGAACCCAAATGGTGACTACACACAGGCGGAAACCAAACGATGAAAGGGTTATTTTCCGAGTTGCATTGCAGGTGAATTGTTAAACAAGCCTTTGGCTGTCTTTGCCAGCTCGGGTTAATTATTATATATCTTCAATTTTCTTTTTCTCTACCTAACCATTAGTTCTACTACTTACAGTTTTAGTTGTTATCATGTTAAGCATAAAGAAATAGTGATTAATGGGTGCTCTCAGATCTATAGCTGTTTGTGACTTTTGTCTGCTTTTGTCGTTGCCATCATCTTGTGGATTTTTATTTTATAAATTTCTTTAGTATCCTATCCTTTAAATGATGAATGTTGTATTCCTTGCAAGTCCATAAGTACCTTTTTTCTACACGTCACATGTAATTTATGGAGCCTGTGTGTGTATTGCATTTGCTGCCTTTAGACTAGGTATTACTCAGTTTAACAATCATATTTTTCAACTACCTCAGTTATCTGGATCTTTCAATACATAGCTACAAGCATGTTGTTTGTTGATTTTATCTAATTTGATTACTCAGATGTTCACAATTGTTGGGCAGATATTTGGATTCTGAGAAATAAAATATTTGTTTATTGGTCCTGGGCAAATGATTTGGTATTGGTATTTTTTATGTCACCTTTTGACTTGCTGGTAGCTAATATTTTTGTTATTATCCCTCTTTTTTATTTTAAATATGTTTTCTTCACCTTAGGCTAATTTAATTTAAATGCTTAACTTGTATATTTTTGCTCAAATTCAATTGTTGGCTTTTCTTTTTTAAAATAAACAGTGTGTACCTTATGTTTAGTCAAATTCATATTTGGAAAAGTTAAAAGTAGTCGAGAGCTTAAAAAATTATGTCAATTGAACCCAAGGAGCCAATGTTATGTAATGTTATTTAGCTTTTGGTGACTGCAACCTATAGATGTGGCGAATGTATCTTCCTTGGTTAATAAGTACTTTCTTCTGCAAGTTCAGCCCTCTTTTGAATTTTATCAAACTTGTGATAAGGAAAACGCCGACGAAATCTTGTGTTAATTAAATTGTGCTAAATCACGTGTAAGTTTTCAAAAAATATGCACCGTGTCCCTTTCCCAATATATGCAAAAATCCCCTCAGTTGGAGCGGCTATAGCCAAGTGAATGAGAACACTTTTTGGCATAAAAAGGAAAAGAGAAGGAATGCAGATTTTAAGAATGTTTTGATACTGACGTGGAGAACTTGCTTCACTTGAAAAATAACATGGGAAATTTCTTGGAGAGTATTTGATCCTGAGTAGTTGGAGAAAATAGTCACACAAGATTTTGATCCATTGCAGGATCTTTCACAGCCAAAATCAGAAGCTAATCCACCAGATGGCGTTTTGTCCGTGTCCCTTCTGAAACACCAGGTACAATATTTGATGATTATTTTGTGATTTTGTTAGTTTGGTTAAGGAGAAAGCTAATTTGTTGAAACAATTTTGTGTTGGGTATTCTTATTGTGAATGCTTTCGTTTTGTTTATATATTTCCAGTATATCTTAGAACTATCTCAATTTTGGATTGCCAAAGATATATAATTGTGTGTGAATATCTTGTGTTGTTAAAATCCTAGTGCAGTCTAAGCTTATATATCTTCATAATCATAATGATTGATTGCATGAACATGTCTATTAAGGAGCTGGATTCATAATTCTCTTTGGATCTACTTATTCAGTAGCTCGGTTAATATACTTAAAATGGTATCTTTGAAAGACTGCTGCATTGACAGCAGAATACACTATTCAGCTTGTAAGCTTGTATCCCTGTTATCCACAATACAAATCTTCAACATGGGAATCACTTTTCGGTGGACTATTCCAAGACTGATGCTCTTACTGTAGTAGGTGTGCCGTGAAAACTTTTTCGTTTCTTATATTGTTATTATTGTCTCTGACTCAGCATCACCATTATATGGATAGTGGTAAAATTGGTGGTTTCAGCCCGGGTGCCAGCTCAGGCCTGATTGCTATACTTTTCTTGTCTCTTTTATCACCTCTAGTGATTCCGATTGAGTTTCTGGAGAGACAATTGCTTTAGACTGCATGCTTGACATAGACTCATGATTATATCATTTTCATTATTGACCACCATCACCTTTTAGCCTAGATGAAATATTGTATGATTAAATTTCATTTCCATACAGCGAATTGCTTTATCTTGGATGGCTAACAAGGAAACTAGGAGTGCGTGTTGCTCTGGTGGGATTCTTGCAGATGACCAGGTTCCTTTGGACATTTGGCTTATTAACTCTCTTGTGTACACGTGCAGTTGTAATTGCTGTGGAACTATTCTCATATTTCACTTTTGGCAGGGACTTGGAAAGACGATATCAACAATTGCACTCATTCTGAAGGAGAGGGCCCCGTTATCTAAAGCTTCTAAATCCAATGTAAAACAAAGTGTGACAGAAATGTTGAATTTGGATGATGATGATGGTGTTCCTGAAAATGACCATGCTGCAGAAGGAGCTGAACATATCGTCGTTAACGGATTTCCTGTCCAAAACTGCAATATGCCTTTGCGAGCGAAGGGCAGACCTTCTGGTGGCACTCTTATTGTATGTCCAACAAGTGTCCTCCGGCAGTGGTCTGAAGAGTTGCACAACAAAGTAACTAAAGAAGCCAATCTTTCTGTTCTAGTATATTACGGAAGCAATCGTACAAAGGATCCACTTGAGTTGGCTAACTACGATGTGGTGGTTACAACATATGCAATTGTTAGCATGGAGGTGCCAAAACAGCCTGTTGTTAATGAAAATGATGATCTTATAGGTTTCTCATCATATAAAGATTCCTCGTTTGGTGGAAAGAGGAAGATAATTGAAACTATGTCTAATAAGAAATCCTCCAAGAGTAAGAAGAATAGGAAAGGAATCGACAATGAATTGCTTGAAAATGCATCCGGTCCTCTTGCCCAGGTTGGATGGTTTAGGGTTGTATTGGATGAGGCTCAGAGTATTAAGAATCACCGAACTCAAGCAGCTAGGGCTTGCTGGGGTCTTCGTGCTAAGCGCAGATGGTGCTTATCAGGGACTCCGATCCAGAATGCAATAGATGATCTTTATAGCTATTTCAGATTTCTCAGACACGAGCCATATTCTGTCTTTAGGACTTTCTGTGATCAACTAAAGGTTCCAATTAATAAAAATCCAAGGAATGGTTACAAAAAGTTACAAGCTGTGCTGAAGACTATAATGTTGCGTCGAACTAAAGGTAAAAATTATCTTCAGATCTAGATCTACTGTAATTTTAATGGCTGCAGTTCAAGTGAATACTAGCTGTCTTTTTTTCTTTTCTTCATGAGATGTCTTCCTTGATCTAAATATGATTTAAATATAATGTTAAATGTTAATTAAAGGAACCCCTCAGGTCTCTGGGGCTATTATTATGTTAAATGATGTTAGCTGGTGAAACTTTTAAGACTTGGTCCTATATGGTTAGGGTCTATGTTAATTGTTTGCATTTTAAGACTGGTTTTAAGTCCGCAATAGCCGAAGCATGATTGAACTTATCTATTTTTGGAAACAGTTTAAGACTTGGTCCTATATGGTTAGGGTCTATGTTAATTGTTTGCATTTTAAGACTGGTTTTAAGTCCGCAATAGCCGAAGCATGATTGAACTTATCTATTTTTGGAAACAGTGCTATTTTAGTAGTGAAAAGTTAGTATGACTAGGAAAAATAGTTCTTCAATTTGTAGGTTCTGCAATATTCGTGACGTATCTTAAACCAGATGAGCATCCTTCTGAATCTTGATATTATTTGCGCGGTATGTTTAAATCCAGGTACACTTCTTGATGGAGAACCCATTATTGATCTCCCGCCAAAAACTATTGAACTGAAGAAGGTTGAATTTTCCAATGAGGAACGTGATTTCTACTGCAGGCTCGAGGCTGATTCACGTGCTCAATTTGCAGTATGTTTTTCACTTCTGTCAGATCTCTTTTTACACAAGGATATTAGGTTGCTCTTAATTTTATTTGACCTCTTTTTCTATGCATATCGTAGGAATATCAAGCAGCTGGCACTGTGAAACAGAATTATGTCAACATATTGTTAATGCTTCTACGACTTCGACAAGCTTGTGATCATCCGCTTCTTGTTAAGGGTTACAATTCTAATGCAAAAATTGCTTCATCAATTGAGACGGCAAAGAAGCTTCCCCGGGAGAAAAAATGTTTTCTTTTGGATTGTTTGGAAGGCTCTTTGGCCATCTGTGGAATTTGCAATGTAAGCAAATTTTTGTGGGTCGATTTTTGTTACTGTTGTGCTGTCTGTCATCAGGGGTTTTCATCATTTCCCTATTAAAATAAGCTGTCTCCCTTGTTTCACTCTCTTTTTTCTGGTATGCACATTGAAAGGTTTGATTATGCTTCTAAACACAGATGCATTAATTTGGAAATTAAGTCAATTATCTTCTTCTAATCGTCTAGAATGCTCATCAAGAAATGCTTGTTAAAATATTCTTGGTTTAGGAATTGCATTACTATGTAAGTATGCATAAAGTGGATGTAGATGTGGTACCAGTAGCTTGCACGCATCAATGATTCTACGATCTTTTTTTGAATACTTTTTACGTGTACTTGTTACTAGAATTTGAAGTATTGTGCCTAAAATGCTACTCTTGTACAGGATCCACCCGAAGATGCTGTTGTAACTGTATGTGGACACGTCTTTTGCAATCAGTGCATATGCGAACATGTATCAGGTGACGACACCCAATGTCCCACCAAGAAATGCAAAACTCATCTTACTATGTCTAGTGTATTTTCTATAACTACACTACGGATTGCTATATCCGGTCAACTGAGTACGGATATTACTTCCGACTCTAGTTCTGTAGTTGCTGAAGTTTCCGAGGCTCAAATGCTAAGACGCCCTCAAGATTCTTCCAAAATTAGGGCTGCTCTCGACATCTTGTTGTCCCTGTCTAAACCACAGGATTGCACCACAAGAACAAGTTCCTTAGAGAACATTAAAGGAGGTAATGGCTCAGAGAAGTCGAACATTGATTCCAAGAATGATAGCGGAACATCAGACATATGTAGAGACTTGAACAATCCAGTTCAGGCTGTGGGGCAGAAAGCGATTGTTTTTTCCCAGTGGACAGGGATGCTGGATTTGCTCGAATCTTGTCTAAAAAGTAATAACATTCAGTATCGGAGACTTGATGGTACGATGCCTATTGGTGCTAGAGACAGAGCAGTAAAAGATTTCAATCTTCTTCCTGAGGTTTGTAAGACTACCAGCATTCTTATAATTGATCTGTTTTGTTTCTTCTAGATATTAACTGTTGCAGCTTCTCTTCAGGTTTCTGTTATGATCATGTCCCTCAAGGCTGCAAGTTTGGGACTGAACATGGTGGCAGCATGTAACGTACTTCTTCTCGACCTATGGTGGAATCCGACAACTGAAGATCAAGCTATCGATAGAGCACATCGTATAGGGCAGAGACGCCCCGTTTCAGTTTATCGGCTAACTGTAAAGGATACGGTGGAAGATCGTATATTGGCCCTACAGGTACAGTTCTTTTCAAGATTTTGTTAGGATCGCATTTTTCTCAGTTTGCTTGCAAAATTGCAAGTTTTTACTCATTAGGGGTTGTTTACTTTGGGTGATAGCTTAGATAGATAAAAATAGAATAATTGCAAAATAATTCAACAAGTTTGACCCGGTTTATTCTAACATGTTTTATAGTATATTGTTTCAATAATGATATCACTTTTTGATTTGTGGGTCAGAGATTTTTGGGCTTGTCTATTTTGTTACAAATCGGAAAGTTGTGTCATTATTGAAATGATGATCTATAAAGCATGTGTAAAAACTATAATCGGGTTATAAGTTTGTGATTAATCCATAAAATAGTGTATAGGTTAATCCAACACATACTTTGATGGATAGAAAGCTCGTATGGTCGTCTAGTCCTTCAAATAGATCATATGTATTATCAATCTAATCTAGCACTCAGACTAAACACCCCATTATGGATTATAATCTAATCTCATTTCGTTTTGTAAAATATTTTGATCTACTCCAGCAAAAAAAGAGGAAGATGGTTGCATATGCATTTGGAGAGGATGAAACAGGTACCAGACAGAGTCGACTTACAGTGGAAGATCTCAAGTATCTATTCAGGGTGGATTAGGGAGCTCCTTATTGAGGTTACTTTACTCGTATTCTTTCTGCATTCTTTATTAGCTAACGGCAGTCTTTAGTCGAACCCCCCTCCGGAAGGTAAAATGTTTGGTAAGCTTGAGCTGTAGCATACAGCAAGATATCTGGGATATTTTTCAAAGATTATCCCATCAAGATTGGCATTATCTGATTTTTTGGACTGGTGATTTTCTGTAGTAAAAGTAAATCACTCTGTATATCAAACTTAATAGTTTAGATACATATCTCTAGTGTATATATCTACTTTGTAATCACTTTTCTCTCTTCATCAAATGGTGGAAAATATAGTCATTTTTTAGTCCTTTGTTCTATATTGCTTGATACTTTAGCAGCAGAATTTGAAAGAGAGGCGTTTTGTGCCATCTGATTTGATAAATTTGGTCATAGCAATGTTTGTTTTGAGTTTCTACATCTATCCAAGGTCCTTAAAATTTGACTCAGATGATTGTGATTATCTAACGGTCGGTTTTTTCTGCAAATTAAACCAATTTTTAGCACCGGCCGAAACCAATAAAGAGCAATTGTAGAAGCTCACTTAAAATATATTTAATTCTAAATTTATGTTAAAATAATATAGAGAATTAGTTAAATATAGCCACTCATGAAAAGAAAAGTGCTAATATAGCCATTTTTTTAAAAACGATCAAATATAACCACGCATACACGAATTGCATGCACGATTAGCATACACGACCATGTATATTGGTCGTGTATACTGGTCGTGTATGCTGATATGGTCGTGTATGCTAGTCGTGTATTCAGGTCGTGTATGCTGATATAGTCATGTATGCTAGTCGTGTGTGCATTGTTGCTTATATAGCTATGGTCGTATATGCTAGTCGTGTATGCATGGTCAGAAAGATTAATTCTTTTCATATTGGATACGAGACATATTGCTTGAGACATCTATTTAAGGTAAGCGAGACATATTTAGTGAGATGACGTACGGGAGTAGAAGGGAGGTTTTATGAGCAAATTTAAAAGCCAAATTATTTGAGAATTATGATGTTATTGTTCTAATTAATGTACTTCAAATTAATAGTCTATCCTATTGATTCAAATAAACTGTTTAGGAAATCATAAAACTTATGTTTAGCCATCTCAGGATGAGACATATCAAAAATTCAAATCTACAAATCTAAACTTACATCAAACTATAATAATACAAAAATGGGTCATTATAAAGAAGACAAATTTTGAAATAGTCATAATAACCATTAAAATATAAATTTTGGTCCACCCTCTTTAAAATTATAAATTTTGGCTATTTTTTCAATTTGAGACAAAAGTACCTTTAATAAAACACAGAGCGGATTGGGTTAGACACGGGCGGGCGCAAGTCGGTTCGGGACAGGTATCACTGATCTGGTGGTACAAATTTAATTTTATTAGTTCCAACTATTACATTCGGTACAAATTTAGCTTTATTAATGCCAACTATTCCAAATTTAATATAATTGGGATGAATTGTCTAATTAATTCCACATGTTACAAATTATGACATGGTACTATTAGGACGAATATTCTAATCTGCTCCAATTGTTCCAAAAACACATCACTTGCAACATAACAAAACAACAACAAAGCTGTGAAGGAATTCGACGAAGCAAAATCCACAACATTCTTTAATTCATAAGGATGAATTCAATGCACAACATATGACAAAATCCAATTGAATTCTGAGTGGCAAGCTTCCCAATTCATCGAAGACGGATACCACTTGTATAGCTTTTTCTGCTAATGGACTTTCAGACCCATTTGTCGGAGCTGAAGGCCCAAGGCCCGACTCATCCGCGATGCGATTTGCAGTTTTTTTTTATTGAATAGCAATTGCTAACGCCGCCATTGTTGCCGTTGCTGCAGCTTTCGAGCTTAGACTTCAAGGTGTGGCAGTAGATTTCGAGCTTGTTGAGCTTATTCTCGAGCTCGACCATGGAGTATTTCAACTTGGAAGCTTCCTGAACGGAGATTATGAGAGGAGATGGTAAAAATCATGCCCAAGATGGGACGAAATAGGAGCAGCAATAGCCTCTGAAAGTCGCGCAAGCAAGGGCAGGCTAAAAGCTCCAAAATCTGCCGGCGGCAGAAACTAGGGCACGCGACGGCGCCGCCCAAAAACCTTCAGAAATTTGTGAGACCATCACCAATCGACTTGCTCTGATGTGGGGAAGAAGGTTCTGAGGTCGGATTTTAAATTTATTGGCGGGAAAAGGGGGTGGCGGCGCCGACAGGTTGGCCGTTGTAGACCCCAATCCACCGAAATCTGTGAAATCCCCACCAATCGACAGCCCCACCATCTTCGGCATAAGGAAAGTTCCCAACGAGAAGAAGAAAGAAGAGAAGAAAAATTAGAGGGAGAAAGAGAAAGAGAGAGAGAGAGAGAGAGAGAGAGAGAGAGAGAGAGAGAGATGCACGCCGCGAGAGAGAGAGAAAAGAGGTGGAAAAGATGGATGCAATATGAATGGAGCATGGAGCCGGGTTAGACGGGTTTAGAGCATCTGCTATGGGAGTTGAAGGGAGGGGTCGAAGGGAGTGTGTCGAGGCGCTATACCCAGCCTCCACTAGACACACCCTATCTCTAAGTCATAGTGGGCGTTAGACTCACCCTTGGGTTTAAGGGTGTGTCGAAGGATGCATCTAAATTTCGACACACCCTTCGACCCTGCCAGTCAGCAATATGGGGACACGTAGCGTGTCCCATTGGTCCGATGTAATTTTTTTTTCTAATTAATTTTTTTTAATTAATTAAGTTATTTTTTATAATATTTATTACAAATAAAAAAAATAACAACAAAATAAAATTTATTCAATCATTAAAATCACGCTTCCCAGTGCTTCAACCTAGGTCTTACTCTACTCCATTGTAGTGGAAAAATCAACCTAGATCTAACTCAACACCACCAATCATTAAAATCACGCTTCCCAGTGCTTCAACCTAGGTCTAGTTCAACCCCTGTAGTGGATGCTCTTAGAGTTTGTTTTATTAAGAGTATTTTTGTCTTAAACAATAAATATTGGCTATAATTTATAATTTGTGAAGACGGCAGACCAAAATTTATATTTTAATGTCTATTATGACTATATCACATTATATTCTTCATTATAAATATGCAATTAGATACATTTTTACTTTTAATTCGAAGTTTTTGATTTCCATCTCACCGTGAAATCGTTGCCCACAGAAATAGGGGTGTTCACGGTCAGATTTAGTGCGGTTTGATATTAAATCCAAACTAAATTGTAAAATACGGTATAGTAATTTTTTGGAACCAAACCGAACTGATCAAACACTAAAACCAAACCAAACCAAACCAAACTGTAATAGTACGGTTTGGTGCGGTTGGATTTGCGGTTTATCAATATTTTTTCATTTCTTCGTAATAGCAATAAAAAGAATTAAATAAAATTGTTGTCATGACCATATACGTTTTTCTCTTTTGCTAGTCCACATATTGAAAACAACATGAATTTGAAAAGGAAATAGAAGAAAAGAAAATAAATAGAAATTCGTACCTTGTGTTCAAAGGTGAAGATAAGCCACTGTAACAATTAATTGGAGATATATAGTAAATTGTAGGGTTTAAAGATTTTAAATTGTACGATATTATTAATTAAATTTGTATAACACTCAGATATGACATGCAATCAAAAAAATCTCTATTTCCTAACATAATAAATAAAATGATAATATTAATGTCTTATATTAAATTCGGTTTTTTGATTTACGGTTTAGTTTGGTAAGAATTTTCTTAAAAACCAAACCTAAACCATAAACCATAATTTTTTAAAGGGGTCCAATAATTTTTTAAATACCAAAACATAAAAAAGAGTTGTTTTATACCCTTCTTTGAAACACACTCTTTTACATACCAAAATTCCTTAAAAGACTAATATACCCTCAACTTACAAAATTACAAAATAAAAATATAAATCATATAAAAAAAAACAACAAAAAACTAAACTAAACCCTACCCCCCACCCACCCGTCATCCCCATCTCTCTGTCTCCCTTAAATCGGTCCCCCCACCCTACCCGACAGTCTCTCTCTTTCTCTTCCAAATCGGTCCCCCCACCGCCACCGACCTTTCTCTCTCTCCATCTTCATCGTGACCTCCCTCCCTCACGACTTCACGATAGCCCTCATCACGATCGATTGATGGTCGTGACCAGAAGAACATGAGCAACCTCCGCCGCAACCTCCGCCGCAATGAGTCGCCGTCGCCGTCGACGTCCTCCGGCGAAGAGGAGGAAAATTCAAATTTTCGAGTCCCAAATCCACCGGTTAGTACCCTTTCTTTTTTCAAAATTCATGCTTAAATTTTCGATTGAATGCATGTTTATTTAGTTCTACATATTAGAAATTCTTATATGTTAGAGTTAGGATTTTTATGTGGAAGATTTCGACATTGTTTTGGTGTATAGAGTTTGACTTTTTTGAACTTGTTGGTGTGTTGGGTAGTTGGACGTTTGTGTTGGTTTGCTGTTCTTATTGGGTCGATGGAGGTGGGGAAGACGACGGCGAAGGAATCTGCCATGCTCACGATGAGCTTTCTATCGTGACCTCACGATGGGAAGCTTATCGTGAGCTGTCGTGACCACTATAGAACCCTTCGCCGTCGTTGCGCCGGTCCTCCTTCCATCGTGACTATGGCCACGGGCTATCCCCCCGTCCTTCATCTTCTTGTGTTATGTTAGTTTATTGAATTATAACACGTTACCACGCACTTAATACTTAGTTTTATTGATTTTGTAGGAACATTATCAATTTGCTAGACCCGCCATGCTCTATTCGTCTCCTAAAGTGAACCTTTACATGAGGGTAGACGTGTTTGATGAAATTAGGAGAGTTTTATTTGTAATATCCGGTGATCATCAAGCCGAGGCATTCCTAAGAACCGGTGTTGTTGGGCGGTTGATTGATGCAAAAAGAAATCAGAGTGCAAGTAATGCGCTAAATCTGACAATAGCCCAACAGTTGCAAGGGATTGGTGTTAATCGGGTACCAGAGAACGAGCTTTAGTTTTATCTTGGTCATATGACCATTCGTATGATGGCAGTAGAATATGCTCTCATCACAGGGCTTCACTTTGGAAACTTTACATTTAATCCACATGCAGTTCATGTACCTCCTAGAATTGGAATTCACTATAGATTTTTCAACGGCCGAGAGATAAAGACCAATGAGTTGCGCGACGCCTTAAACAGAAAAGAACTTGTGAGAGACATCGATGACTATTTGAAGGTGGCCAACTTGCTCATTAACTATTATTTCCTCCTATATCGGGACAAACCCACCATAGAGGATTGGACATAGACGTTAGTTGAAGGCTTCGAGGCTTGGGATGCCTTCCCATAGGGCTCGTACACATGGGGAGCATTGTGTCACTATGTGTACAACGTCCAAACAGTCCCCAAGGACTACCACCTCTATGGTCCGGTTTAGGCTTTACAGATTTGGACTTATGAGATGATTCCGGCGTTGGGAGATCGATGTGGAATTAAAGATCGCATTGAGAGAGTGCCCCGGTGCTTGATGTGGGCCACAAGAGTGATGAAAGTTGATTTCAGTCAATTCTTC
The DNA here is from genome assembly GCA_029490685.1 of Schizonepeta tenuifolia. Lineage (NCBI taxonomy): Eukaryota > Viridiplantae > Streptophyta > Magnoliopsida > Lamiales > Lamiaceae > Schizonepeta > Schizonepeta tenuifolia. The sequence continues at coordinate 68,196,623 of CM055956.1, read as the reverse complement.
GATAATCTAGGGTACATTTATGATCTTATAATTTTTTTCATTCATTTAATGATGCTATCTATATTAGTTTCTGAAATTCTAATATTACATTTTCATTACCTTTGCAGCTTCAGGTATTGGAAAGTTTTGAAGCTACGGAAGCAGAGCGTTATGAGTATTACATGCTGAGCTTCGAAAATGGAGACCCTTTTGATGTTCGATATATACCTCACAAACAAATTGCTTCCAGAAATAACCCGACTACAAAGAATGCAAAGCAGAAGACTATGGAAAAGTTGAAGCAGTTAGCAGCAAGGGTGGTCCGTGGTGACCCGGCATGACAGATGTCGAAGCGTCGTCGGGAGGGTACCCCACCACCTCGCAGTTCACCACCTCGTACATCACAGTGGGGGCCCTCGGGAGAGCCAGACAGGGTCTGTTGTCTGTACGGACGACCATGCCCCCTCCATGATGAGGGCACGAGCAATAGGGGGGACGAGATTAAGTGCCGGTTGAGGAGCGTTTTGGACGACAAATCTGACAACGGCTTCCTTGCTAAACTGATTCGGAGAATGAGTCAGTTTTTTGTTATGAGGCGCCCAGACAGTCCTCCACAACAGTCACATAGGAGTCGTAGGAAGGCATTGGACGCGGCCCGTCACTCTACCTCGACATTTGACGCTCAGATGCGGACTGGTAGGGTCGACCAGGACTTGAATTCGGCCCGCCACTCTTATGCTGCAGGTTTTAGTCACATGCAGACTTCTCCAGTTCGGCCCCAACACTCTTCAGTTTGGTCACACCATTATGAAGTTGGGTCCCACCACGACGAGAGGCAGACTTCTCACCACTCTGAGCCGGTGCCTTCCCGCCGCTCTTACAGACAGACTTCCCATCACTCTGAGCCGGTGCCTTTCTGTCACTCTCACCGGCAGACTTCCCATCACTTTGAGCCGGTGCCTTTCCGTCACTCTCACCGGCAGACTTTCCACCACTCTGAGCCGGCCCCTCCTCACGACTTTGCGGCTCCTTCTAAGCATCCTCAAATCGGTGTTACAATCCGTGATGAGCCGCTCCAGCAGTTTGGGCCGTTCCAAGCCGATCAGGAGGCGCAGTCTTCACAGCAGATTGGTCAGGACTTGTTTGCCCAGCTCTTTCGGCCGATGCCGATGTCGGCCCCTTACGAGACACTGCAGCAGCTCATTGTAGAGACGCCGCAGCAGCCCATTTACCAGACGTCGCAGCTTCTCCCTTACCATACACGTTTGCAACTGACCTATGGTCCGAGTGAGCACCAAGGTTCTAGCTCACACACTCCCCAGCAGCACGTTGTAGATGATCCGGTTAACGAGGATGATGCTCAATATGAGGAGCCGGATGAGGGGGGTGGCGAGGAGGCAGGTGAAGAGGTAGGTGATCTTGCCTTCGGTCCTCGGCAACGTAGACCGTCTGCTGCTGTCCGCAACCCTTTTCAGAGTGCAACTCCAAGTAGAACAGAGAAGTTGAGGATGATGTATGCTGACTTTAGGAGGCAAGGATATGAGTGTTATGTGCCTGTGATTGAGACAGGTCATCGTCTAACAAACAAATTATTTGATTTGGTGGAGAATCCGAGGGAGGACTTCATTCAAGAAGTAAGTTAGTAATTTTATATAGCAAGTTTATACTTATATTGAAATTGATTTGAAATTTATATTGTCTCATGTAGTAGTCCTCTACGTGCTTTCGGTTCGCACGAGGATCCAAATGCATAACAGGACTGCTCCTAATATTGGGCCAACTAACACGATCATCATCGGCACTGAGTTACTTGTAAGTTTTTAATATATATTCTTTATATTTTATTATAAATATTGAAAAATGATATTAATCTTGTATGTTGTCAATTTGATAGCAAGTTTTGCGCGTCGAGCTGCAACTCCTACATCCGGATGATAAAAAAATTCATGCACATAAAGGGAAAGCCCTCGTATAAGCTTTGGAACATGCATCCAGGATTAGAGGACATTGTGAACGGGCTAGACTATCCAAATTCTGTTCCATGGTCGAATTACAAATATGTAAGTGTTTAATGAAATATATTTCAAGTTTCTTACCATTCATTGATTTAAATTATTCTATTTTTTTTATTGAAACAGATCTACACTCTGTGTAATGTCTTCGAGAATCATTGGGTCATGATTCGGATAAGTTTTGCTGATTGGACGGTTGAGTTGTACGACTCAATGTCACACGAATATGATCAGCAAAGGGTCACACCTATTGATTACGAGCTCAAGCCTATTACTCGTCTCGTTCCTCACCTACTAGCTCTCTCAGGCTATTGGAAGAACAATTCAACAATGATGAAGCGAGATGGTGAAATGAAGCTTTTGAAGATGCCGATCAAAGACCAGTTTGCCCAGACAGACAGTCACGGTTGCGGCCCCTTTGCATGCATGTATTTGGATCGTTTGATTAGTAGTAAGCCGAGACACTGGGGGAATATCACCGAATGCTACATTCAAAGATATCGGTGGCTCGTAGCAACTAGGATTTATTGGCTTGCAGTACTTGACAACATCTTGTTTTATGTATGGTGTTTGAATGTTTGTATTTGAATCTTATTTCCTCGTATAGTTGTTAGTTTATGTTTTGCTAGTTTATCGAGTTTATGGTGTTTGAAATATGTATTTGGATCTTATTTTTATAGTATAGTTTCTTAGTTTATCGACTACATGAATGAAATAGTTTGGAGCAGGTAAATTATCAAACTCTCGGGTCTGATCAAGAAAGCATCACCATCGTGAGCTCACGATGAGGATGCCATCATGAGCACACGATGGAATGTGTCACCGTGAGCTCACGATGGTGGGCAGTCGTGAGGTCACGATACAATCCATCGTGAGCTCATGATGAGGATGCCATCGTGAGTGCACGGTAGGCTTTATCGTGACCTCACGGTGAACACGCTCAACCCCATCATGACTTTAGAATTTTTGCCTAATTATGGCTTTTTAACCGGTTATATTAATTTATTACGTGTTAAATATGTTCTACTTAACATTGAAATACATCAACAAATGAAAAATTACACATTTAAACACACAATTATAGTGTTAGAGAGATTTGTGACACAACAATGAATACATTACTATATGTTACATATACAATGACTCTTGCATTTGATAAACAATACATCTCTAACATTAACTCATTTAGTGTTTCTTTGATATAGGACCACAAAATATGATGTGTAAATGTTGTTTAAGACATAATATAACATTTCAAGACTAATTAATTATTGTTTTCGACGTAATCGATCCGGTTAATTAGTTCACGACGGAATAAAAACATCATCGTGAACATGGTCGTGAACATGTCATCGTGATCACGGCTGCCCAACATCGTGAGGTCACGATTAATATCCATCGTGAGTTCGCGATGGATGCCCATCATGAAGTCACGATGGCTGGGCAATCGTGAAGTCACGAGGGCTTGACAATCGTGATGTCACGTTTGCCGTGGTCATCGTGACCTTTCCAGGAACTCGAAAAAAAACCATTTTCATCAAATTAGCATCAAATAAAATATCAAATTCAATACAAATAAGTCTACGTTCATACAAGTCACAAAATAAGTCTAGTAATTTTAACACTAATAAAGTTCAAACATAACTTTTAAACAAATCTAAATTCAACCAACACTCTCCAAATAAGTCTAGTCGACATCTAGAGCCATAGAGGGTGACGCACCATCCTGCACTCTTTTATTTCGGGCCTCAAGTTTCGGCGGCAACGAAGCTGTGTCCCTCAGGATCAGCACTCGGCATCTAATAATTTGCGGTGTCGACTGCATCACCTCAAAGATCACGGCATTATCTACTTTGAGGTCGAAAGTGCTTGTGAATTGTTTCCACCCTGCATACTCAAACTTCTGTTTTTTTAAAGATCCAAGGTACATCAACTGACATTCGGTTCCCTTATGATTGGCAACCATTGACACATTCGTACGAGGAAGTTTAGAAACAATATGTGCCGGTACATAATATTATTGCACACAAAGTATTGATTAAATTCTAAAAAAAGTCATACAAAACACATTAATTGGTTGTTTAGTGGTAGAAATTCTTACCAAATACTAAGGGGCCGAAACATGTGACTTGACTAGGATAACATCAAAAAAAGGTTTGTCACCTGATAGACAAAACAAGTCTGAACCGGATGGCTCTATCGACATCTACAACCATCCAAATGCGACAAAACATAAATCGAACATCAACATCAACATCTTCAACCAACTTCAACAAATTGACACATAAATTGAAAAATTCTTATATATCAACAACATCAACATATTCCTCTAAATTCAACATAGAAAACCAAATTGAAAAACAACAACATATATCGAACATATAACAACAACAACATCAACATATCAAACAAAATTAAAGAATTCTTGCAAAAGAATACTAGATTAACCAATTCATCAAAACATAAAACCAAAGATAATTTCATAACTTCTCATAATTAGGTGACATTGGCGGCGGCGGTGGACAAGAGAAGTGGAGGTGGTGAAGAGGGAAGAGGGAGATGAATGTGATAAGAATGATATATGTTGGGTATTGGGAGAAAAGAAGGGTAATGTACGTATGGTTGAAATAAAAAGTTTGAGATTCTGTCCCACTTTATCGGGTAATCTGACTTCATCACGATGGGATCACCACCGTGAGGTCACGATTGGAGTGACTATCGTGAGGTCACGGTTGTCCCTCCATCGTGACCTCACGATTACTATCTCATCGTGACCTCACGATAGCTTCTCCATCGTGAGGTCACGATGGTTTTGGCATCGTGATCAAGGCAGGGACACACCAAAAATTATCCACGTATGCAGATAATACTTGTCTCAAATAATCTGAACATAAAAACAGATATTAAAGGTTTAAAAAAATCAATACAATGCCATAAACTCAACATATGCCATAAACTCTTATATTTTATCTTCAATTGGGTCAGGACATGCCCTAATATCATGACCCTCACGATGGCAATTGCTACATCTTTTTTTCCTTCGGCGCTGTTGACTTGATTCTACTCCCCTAAAATCATGAAAATTTTGTTCATCCTCTGTTTGTTGGAGAGGGATATTCAAATCGACTCCACCCGAGGGGATAGATATCGTGCATTTTTTTCTGTTGTGCCAGATCCACCACACTTTGAGCAAACTTGAGGACGTCGTGCTCTCGTGCCTTCAACTACTGACCGAGCATGACTCGTTCTTGGACGACCGGCCTGACGTACATCTTCTGGAGGAGAAACCTTAATTGATTTGATCTCCGGCGGCACATTCCACTCACCGGAGTGTGGTATTTGATTGATATGCTCAGCATAAGTCTGTCTTAGATTGTCTTGTTTGAAATATCTATGTACGAAATCGTACACATTTAAACCAATGCCGGCCCGCCTATTAAAATAGGAAAAATGGAATTACTTACATACAAAATGAATATCAAATTAGTAGAAAATTCTAACAAATAATATAAATTTTACCTTATAGCGGCAGCAGCATGCTTACATGGAATCCTATCCTCATCGAAGACACGACAATCACACGTCCAATTTTGATGATCGACTTGATATTGTTGATTATCTTCGTCTACTTTATAAACATGGTCGGTGATTGTTTGAACAAGAAGAGCGAGATTTGCTTGCACTGATAGAGAAAGCTTGTTGAATGTAGTGACAATCAACACATGATCTCTCGATTCAGCATCGATACGCCGCTCGTCAAACCAATCCTACAATGTGTGGCGAAATGTTTCAAGTAATGAGCACACTGGTAAACGCCTACCCCACCACAAAACACTGTTCACGGCTTCTACAACATTGGATGTCAGTAATCTATAGCGCCGCACAGGACACTTTCGCCTAGCCCACCTCTCTGGTCCAATTTGAGAAAGTCGTCTGTGAGCACCATTAGGACTTACAGTGTACAACAATTCGAAAAAGTTTTCAAACACTTCGTGGCGATAACTAAATGCTGCTTCATAAAAGAGTGTGGCCACAGTTTTGCCGTATGGGGTCAAATTTTTTTGCAGATGGTGATAGCACAATCCGTGGAATGCATTTGGATAGACGGTTCGAACTGCATTCCTAATGCTCTTATGTTGGTCGCTCACTATCAACAAATCTTCGGAAGGATTGAAGCATTTCCGTAGGTTATAAAGAAAATAATTCCACGACTCATCGTTCTCTATCGGACCAAGGCCAATTGCAAGCGGAAACACTTGCTCGTTCCCATCCTTCGTGCAGGCAACAAATAAGGTTCCTTTGTTTCTACCCTTAATATGAGTCCCGTTTACTATGAGCACAGGTCGAAGACATTGCTCAAATGCTCTAATACACTGTCCAAGGGTAAGGAACATGTGACAGAACACTCCTTCACTAGTCGTCTGCAAGTCATATACAGTCCCAGGATTACGTTGTATCAACAAATAAGAATACGATGGAATCTTCTGATATGACGAGGGGAAGTCACCGTACATTCTCTCTATTGCTAGCTGCCTTGTTTGGACGGCAAAGTTGTATAACATTTGAACCCGTATCGCATGCGTATCTCTGCCATCATCTCTTTTAGCCTCAGAACGACCTTCTCATCTATCAATTTCTTAGAAAAATAAAATGCGGCCACCTCGCCACTCACCGACCTTGCACGTGCAGCACGGTTCAAATCTGATCGGCAACTGTGATCCAATGTCAACTTAGTAATCCGAAAAAGAGTTGCACATTCCACAGCACACAACCTAAACGTGCAATTCTTTCTACCACTCCTACATAGGTACACTACACGGTTCAAAGTGGAGCGATCGGTCTTACACTCTACAAAGTGCTCCAAGTGATACATTCCTACACCTATCCTCAACTCTTGCACTGATCGAAATATGGACCCTACCTCGAGACTACCATTGATGACGATAGGCCGCTCAACCCACGCCAACGGTATTGCGCTTTCAATGTCTGGATGTGGAATGATCCAATTGCGCTGTGTACGCTCATGCTCAACCTCGTTTTCTGATTGATGGTCCGATGAAAAGTGTCGCTGCCCCATGAGCCTATCCATTTGTGCCGGCTGTCCAATCCAAGCATAAAACTCTTCTTTCATTGATTCAAGAAAATCTTTACGACGATCTTCCTCTTCATCTTCTATCACAGCCCCAAATCCCGAGGGACGGCAGAAGTCGGGGTGCGACTGGGATTGGATTAAAGAAACGGGGAAGAAGGGGGCTAACTGACTAAACATACATATAAGACATCATACATTCAATGAACAAGACTTGAATAATATAAAGAAAGAGTTAATCACGAGTGATTACTCGACAAAAGTACAGATAGTAACTAAATTCAAGTTTACAGACTTATGCTACAGAGTTTTGTTCAATATACACATATTCTCAAAAGACTTAGAGTTCTGGCAGCGGAAGAGTCCTAACTAAAGCATCATATCTTTTCAACTCAACTTCAACTGTTGACGCTCACGTCGCTTCAACCTGCACATTTAGAAAGCAATGCAGGGCTAAGTACAAAGGTACTTAGTGGGCACGATGCCGAAATCATAATCATAAGTATAGATAAATATGGCATTTCATAATTGTAGCACATCGGGGTTTTATTGGAAAGAACCCGTGTCTACTAAACATTTTCTGACTCTTTTCTCAAATTAGCTTGCAAGCATTTTTCTGGTATGTTACGTTCAATCTTGACCAAATCTCATTCACCGTGGTTGGTACCCCTAAACAGGATATCACATACACCACAGGTTACAAAGTGCACTAACTCTGGAAAGCACTTAGTAGCTAACTCAGAGCCGATCGTTAGTTAACCTAGTTAGATTAACTCTAAATCTGGAAAACACGAATGTTGACTCAGATAGGTATAAGAGAACTCACATAAAACGTAAAACAGTTCATGCCTTAATATCACTTTGAAAACACAGATATCACAGCGATAAAGAAAGATTTTCCGAGCATTGCTCGTTTTATTTTGTATATAAAAGCCCACCTCGTAATACAGAACTAAGAAGTACTAGCTTCCAATCTTCGGATCTTCCGTCCTTTCTTTACTGCTGGCTTCCTCCTTCATCGTAAAATAATAACACTTAAAAATCGGGTCGTAAAAGATAATCGATCAAAGAAAATCGAAATAGGTTTTAGTCGTTTCATTCTTTAGGCATTTGCACGCTTACTAGATTCATTTTACTTAAACGGGAACGAGACTCGACCAAATCCCGTTTAGAACTCGAAAGGTCTCATACTCGACTCTTGGGTCAGTAGAGAGGGTAGTCGATAGCTCAATACGACTTAAAAGATCATAAGAAACTAAGTTGGAAAGAATCAACTTAGTAAAAATTACGTTTTAGTTCATTAAACGACTTATGCAATTTCTCGCTTAACTAGTTTTCTTTACTTGAACGGGTAAGAGGTACCAACTCGTCTCGGTTAGCACTCAAAGCTCCTTTCTTGACTCTAGGGTCAGTAGGAAAATATTTGTTAGTTATTACGGCTTAAACGATCGAAAGAACTAAGTTGCGAACGAAACAACTTAGAAGAATGAAAACTGAATTTTCACTGCACATTACAGTAACTCTGGGGGCTTCCCAGAACAGGGGAACTGGAAACAGGGGATGAGCCCTGTACCGTTGGAAAGTTTGGGATGTCTAGTTTACGCTCCAATTTACGGATCGCAAATCCGATAAACGAGCTAAAAGTTATTACAGTTTCCGGCAAGGGTCGCAAAACTGCCGCGCTAACCCTAGTTGCTCGATAGAATCGACGTATAACTTCTTAGGTTCGTTCTAAGTTCTCGTATTCGATTTCTTTTGAAACTTGACCCTCAAGGCAGTCAACACGTACCACCGTACGTGATGAACTCTTTCTCAAAACTCGTCCAATAGCACGACGTTCTAAACGTCGGCTTTCAACTAACATGTACTAAACCAAAGCAAGTTATCAACTTTGCGTTCTAGTTCTCGACTATCATTATAGCTCATATTATATTAGTTCGAAAGCTCATGACGTCAACTACAAAGTTATTCCCAAGTCCATCATAAACAATAATATCAAGTTAGAAATCTCATTCGACTTCTCGGTTATTAATTACGTCTAATTGTTCGTCTCTTACACAATTTTCAAAGTTGTCGGATTTCGCTCAAATTTTACGTCATTAAACAACATCTAACGAGAATCACTTTCATGCATATAATCATTTCATATCAACACTATATCTCAACTTACGACGAGTTCTTCGTCTCTTACATTTCACAAAATAATTTTAGAAAATTCTAAATAAATTCCTATCAACAATTAATACCAATTACAACATTATTTCATCAACCAAACATCATCTAAATCAACCACATGAAAACCCCTAATTTTCTACTTATTTTCGGTTTTAATACATAGATTAAGAGGGTGTTTTGCTTCATCAATTAACATCATTTAACTCTTAATCATCCTATTATAACATCAATTGATCAAATGAAATCCAATTACACATTAAAAAGCAAAAACCCCCAATTTCAAACCCTAAACCCTAAATCGGTTTCAATCAAACAAAGGCTTTCGATTTCTCTTGGTTCTAATCACTAATTAAACACTTCCTAAGCATGATTTTATCATCAATTGTAGAAATCTAAAAATCCTACCAAGAACCCTAAATTTTCGGTATTACATAGAAGTTAGGGCTTTTGATTTTCTTCCAATTTTGATCTTAGAATTCACATCCAAACACTTCTAATTTCACTAATCGAAGATCAAAACATCTAGTTCATCCATCCTAAATTTTCGATCAAAAAGAAAAATAAAAGAAAAGGATTTTGGATGGATAGAATTAAAGAGGAGATAAATACCTTGAGTTTTAACAAAGGAAGAAATAAACTTGATGGAGGATTGGAGACTTGAATGATTTTTCTTGCTCAAGATCTTGAAGTTCTTCAATGGTGGAAATGAAATGAAGATGGGAGAGAGGGAGTGCGTGTGTATCGGTGTTGGGGGGGAGGAAGACAAAGGAGATGATGACTAACTAGCTTAGATATTTCTTAATTAAAGACTTAGGTGTAAAGGTGAATAGTAATAGTAATAGGTGTCACATTTTAATAACTTATAAAAACAAATATCAAGCCTATGTGAGAGGAGGGAGGTCAGTCATGAGGGAAAGGGGAGGAAAAATACGCGCTTTTCCGGCGTGATACGATGTTACGGAAATTGAACGACGAAAAACGTAGCTTGGCACAAAGTCGTCACGATCCGATTCGTCCAAAAATTCTAACGTATTAAACTTAATCGGAAAATAAAATTTAGAAAATTTATTTCGACAAAAACTCGGGACGACACAGTCCGAGTTTTGTCCGGAAAATCATAAAAACGAACTTTCTCGGGCGAGTTCGTATCGCGATTTCGTGAATGTAAAAATCAAACGGTTTTCCGTTCTGAGTTCACGAACTAAAAACTTTTCGTACGCGCTAACCCTAAATACAGTAGTCGTCTAGCTGACTTCCGTAATTTATTTTCGGAAACGGATTCGACCGTTAGTCTTAGAATTCAAAATCGTAAACTTAGGCGTGCAAAGCCATTTATTTAATTAACTTTAAATTTTTGAGATCGTAAGGAATTTCCGGGGCATTACATCTTCGGATGTAGACACTGCTTCATCCTCCTCATAATCTTCATCATATTGATCATCATCATCGTCACTATCATCATGTGCACCCGAGGTGCTACCTCTCACATTAACTTCAGGGGCGGAGTTCCCGCGGTTTTCAATCACATAAACCTCCGGATCCTCTTTAGGGTCCGCTAACCATCGAAGTAATTCTAAATCACCCCGCAATAGCACATTTGCTTTCATGCCGTTAATGGTTGTGAGGTACCATAACACATATTCGGTCTCTTCCCACCATTCAAACCCTCTCTAATGAGTTCCACAAGGTTAGCACGATTAATCATGCCGGGGTTGATGTAGACAACAAATAAATCCCCGTCCATATATGTCGATCGCTCTCAATGACCGCCGTGATATATCCTCGATTCACTGTGCATCTGAGATGAAGGAAGGAGGTTCATTTCTTTTTTTCAAAAAGAGAAAACTGCCTTTATCCCGACAGAGGATTCTCTAACCGCGGATAAGGTGAAACACTAGCATTCGATGCATCAATGAATGTGCTTGTGTGCTGCAGGTAGCTTTGGCCTCTTCTCTGCTCGATGCCTATTCTGTTCCTTCTGTGGCATTTCTCTACGAGTGCTACTCGAAGTTTGCATTCTATTCCTCTATTTCTATGTTAGTTTCTTCCCGCGAAGTTCCCTATTTATGTTTTGTCCTGCTGTGAGCGCGAGGTTTGTTTGGCTCATTTTCTGACACATCTGTTCGGATATCGTACTGCTAAGCAGTCTTTAAGTAAAGCAGGTGCCTCTACGCAGTGAGCCGTGAATCCAATCCATGAAGTTTCACTAGACAATATAGGATTTTCATATCCTACCAAGGTCACATTGGCAGCAGTGTGATACGTAAACCTAGATACGTATTCGTTTATCATATCATATAAACGATACGTAAGAAGAGATACGTATCTTTTCACTTCACTCCAGTCACTTATGCTTGAGAAAGAAAACAACTAAGAAACTAGTTGTTTAGCTTATTGTCGCTTTTACTTGACTAGAACTTCCCCCTGGTAATCACTTCACTTATTGATGAATCTTAATAAATTATATATGTAAAGTAGTTAGGTTAGATCACTTGACTCTTTTCCTTTGTTTGATCAAGGGGATCGAAGGGAGTGCGATAGGGCATCATCTATCCGGGTCGGTGCCGAACTCCTTTGTGAATTAGTCCCTTTCCTTGTCTTCAAGTGTTCGGTTAGTTGATCGAGAAAGCGGCAGGACCGTCAAGCTTAGCCTTGAGTTGGACTGCGGTCCCGCGAAGCTGGTATCCTCAAACCGTCTAAGAGACTTTCCGACTGTCGAAGGAAGGAAGTTCACTTTTTAGTGACCAGAAATTTCATAAGAGAAGAAAGATCGTAGCGTAGCTGTCTGTATAGTAGAAGAGTAGCGAAGCAGAAATTCTCGTAGAAAATATAAGAGAAAAGTTTGCTCTTTATTCTAGGGGGGGTCGCGGTTTGAGTTGGCTTAGTTGCCAATTTAAGAGAATAACCATGGAACTAAAAAAGAGGAGTCTTGGCTTCCTGCTGCCCTTTAGTCATCTTCTATGGGAAATAGCTGCCTTCGTTATTTTCTTCTTCTTTTTGATTTACATAGGGAACTAGCTCCCTTTGGTCTTTGGCCAGGGCATTGGTAGTGGCACTAGCTCTGGCGTAAAGACATCTGAAATTAAGAAAATATACAAAAATGAAGTGTAAACAATCAATGAAAATACTTGTTTAGCACACATCTGTGGTGGTCACGATGGTGATCACCATCGTGAACACGGTGAACTTCTACATCGTGACCATGGCAGAATTCGTGGTTAGCTTAGAACTAGGCATTTCAACTTCTTTTAACCCCCCGATACCATGAAGTTTTTTATTTAAGACACCATTATATGAACAAAATAACATATTTTATGACATAAGATGAAGCATATCTTGTATTATACTTTGAAAACCCTAATTTCAGCAGAAACTATATAAAATGAACAAACATTATGCATATTATGCTTACCTTTGTATGAAGTAATGAATGCTACGGAGCCCCTTTTGATGCTTTCGTTCTTCTTGGGCGAGATCTTGGATGCTTGGAATGATGATTCATTTTTTTCTTTTTTTAGGTGTGAGTATGTTTGTTGATTGTGTATGTTTGAATGTGAGGTTATGAGTTTGAATGTGATTATTCTTCCTCATTACTACCACCACCAACCTCAGTGGCTTCATTTATTACCTAGTACACCCGAAAATATTCACCAAATCGAATGTGCAGATGCATTAATGAGTTTCGCATGCATCAGTCTTGGTCACGATGGAAGTGCCATCGTGACCACACGATGGGACTGTCATTGTGACCTCACAATGGGGTTTCCATTGTGAACACCCCATCGTGACCACGTGCGGAGTCAAAAATCTGACACGGTTGACTTTGAAAATTAAGGGTATTTTTGTACTTTTACAGGATTTTGGTATACAAAAGAGTGTGTTTTAAAGAGAGGCTATAAAAGAAGTGTGATTTATGTTTTGGTTTTTTTTTTGTTAGTTTCCTCTTTTTTAAAAATCTTAACCAAACCAAATTTTTAAAACCACAAAACCAACCCAAACCATAAATTGCGATTTGATTCGATTTAGTTTACGGTTTAAAACAAACTTTGAACAGCCCTACACGGAAATCAACTTGAATGAAAAAAATTGAAGTCATGGAGCTGATTCTGTCAATTTTTCGTTTTCTGTCAAACAGTTACGTACTTTCTTAGCTAACAATTATTTTCTTTTATTTTTTATTTTAATACCTATGGGGATATATAATGTATAAAATCTTACAGCTAACCAAGACAAGTATTGCCATTTCTTTCTTGACATCCAATCCATGACTAGTATATTGAAATTGTTCACACAAACATAGAAAAGTAAGTGTGGGTGAAGGTTTTATAGTATATGTTTATGGAAAAGAAACTGAACCTTCCCTAAAATTTGGAATTCAATTCGGACAACTTATAAAGTATTTTATAAATTAAAAATAATGGAGTTCTTGAAAACAACCTTAGATTATATAGGGATAAATAGTTCATATTTCAACAACATGAAAAATTTAATCTCATTCATTTTCTTGAAATTATAATTTAGTTCAAGTGGTAAAGGGCAAAATACAAGAGGAATTCACTTATGCTCCGTGTAAAGTCACTGACCAAAATATTTATACAATAATAGCAAATAGTATAGACCGTTAATTAACTAAGAACATGAATTTACTTTGAAAGTTGAATGAATTACTATAAAAAAGCTACCTTTGTTCATTATTTTTTCAACTCCCAGTTTTCACTATTAGCTGACCTTCTAGATAATGAACTAAGGTTTTTTTTTTTTTTTTTTTTTTTTTTTGGGTAACAGTCAGAAATATGATAAATGATAATATGAAGCAATAAACTCAAACGATATTCTAAAGTCATACATCTAATATTTTATTTAAACAAAATATGAGGATTTTATGCCTTTCTATAAAATAATACAACCGTGCTAAGTGCTAACTTGTTTTTTTACAGTGCATTAATTAACAATGTTTTGTTTTGAATATATTATGTTAAACTTCGACCCATTTTAATACTGTATCTCATGAACTCCATACTCTTATTAAGTTAATAATAATATTTCAAAAGATTTTTGTTAAGATACTTTAAGACAAATGGAATTGTAGCATTTTTAGAGATAAAAGTACTCATTATAATACCGATTTTAAATTATACAAAAAGTAGTATTTTCTGACTTTTTTGTCCTTCCTTTAAAATTTCAACATCAGTATAATATGTGAAATCACACAGTAAAGTATGTGAATCACATCATTATAATATATGAAATAATAAATGTCTGCATATGCTTTCACATAATTTTTTTTGTAAAATCACAATTATGTAAAAATTATATATAAATCATATTTTTACAAATATAAATTTGTGATTTCACAACTTTGAAAATGTGAAAACGGTAATAATATGTTAATCTCATTTTGATATGATATGAAGGTCTCTAGTTTTTGTATGTTTTAAACTCGGTGCTTATAATTAATGTTTTTATTTTGTCATTTTCCCTAAAATTTCTCAAGCTTTAAATTTTATACAGTAGCTTATTATTTTAGTTATATCTCAAAGTTAAACACTTAACTGAAGTTGCGGTTCTGCCGTTCATTCAAATTGATCCCATATTCACCTTCCTGGGTGAAATATGAACGTTTTAGCCTTTTCCATCGTTCGATTTGGTTAAGTTTTGAGCAAGAATTCGTTTTTGCAATTTTCTACGTCGCTGTTCATTATCTTTCAAATTCCGGCAAATTCGCCGAAAATTGGCCACCGGCATTTTCAGATATTTGTTCCTAGGTAAAAGTCAAGCATATTAGGCTTTCGAATTGTTCGATTTGGTGAAGTATTAAGTGAGATTGAATTTTAAGGGTTTCACCGTCTTATCTTCGAGTTTAAATCTGGCGACTCCGCTGGAAATTGATCAACGGCGATTACAAAGAATTGCTTCTGGGTGAAAATTCGAAGAATTGGCAGCAAATATTTTTAAGTTTATAAAATTTCATCTTTTTTTTTACTTAAATAGATGACTCAATTTTTTAAGAATCTGAGCATAATTCTCGTTGTCTCAGCCTCGCTCCTAGGGATGGCAATGGGTCGGGTACCCATCCATTAAGCATTTCTCAAACCCAAACCCATGAAAATTTCCAACACCCAAACTCGTCTCAAACCCAATTAAAAAGTAATTTTAAAACTCATACCCAACCCGAACCCGTTGGGTATTACCTGTTTATTACCCGCTAAAAATCCGAATACTAAAAAATAAACATCAAATAACAAAATACTATTATAAATATGATTAAAACATAAACATCAGCAGAAAATTTCACTAAAATTAATCTCAAAGCAAAGTACTACGAACTTACAAAATCTTAAAACATACTTTAACTAGAACTATGAATTATTGATGTTGTCGTTGTGTCGTCATATTTCGGAAGTAGATTTACAAAAATAGAGGAGAAACATTAAAGACTTGACTCTTACGGAATGTATGTGTGTGTGTTAAAAAAATCACATAAAACCCTAAATCTAGTACTAATATTTATACTTATATAATAAATTATACATATAATAATATCTTTTATCTTATATATATATATGGGGTTGGTTAGCAGGTACCCGAAGTAATTGCCCAAACCCGACTCAAACCCGTCACGGGTTTGCATGTTTCGACCCAAACCCGTCCCAAAATCATTTAATATTTCTCAAACCCGTCCCATCAGAGTTTGGGAAGTGCGGGTACCCACAAAAATCCGACCCGTTGCCATCCTTACTCGCTCCTGCCCAATTTAGCCTAAATTTTTAATAGGGTTTCAAATTAACAAAAATTGAGTCCCTATATGGACGCCGTACTTATTTTGAGTCTCAACCTAGTAACATTCTTGTTATTAACTCGGGTATCCTATAAAAATTGCATAAACGCGTTTGAAGGATAAAACATTACAAATATTAATGTGTCTGTACATATCTGTATTTGTATTTATATTTATATTTTATTATTTTATAAATAAATGCCAAGAGTCAAATTAATCGTTCAACATGATTTTTTCTTGACCTTTTTTCCTCCAATCTTCGTCAACAATTGCCAAGACCGTTTCAAGGGTCCAAATCCACGCTCTTATTAGTTACATCTCTCAAAACGAAATATCTCCTCATTCTCAAATTCGTCAAATAATCCCACCTATAAATAAACCCTACGTCGCTTATCTAATACGACTCAAAATTTATATATTTTGCCCAAAAAAAAGTATTTCAAGAATTAAATAAAGAAAAGACCATATATAGTCCCTATTTGGGCATGCGACGTCCATTCCCTGCCAAGATCAACGCCATTTCCCGCCAACTCCTCGGCTCCCACAGCGGCGGGTCCCGATCGGGTAGCCACGTGCCATCATGTGATGTGTTCATCAACCACTGCGGAGTCGACACTAAACGGAACGTGGCGGGGCTGCTCTACCACCGCCTCCGCGGCCTCGGCCTCCAGCCTTTCTTGGATAGCAATAGCATGAACCCCGGCAACAAGTTCTCCGACAAGATCCACGTGGCAATACAAGGATGCAAAGTCGGTGTGGCCGTGTTTTCCCCGACGTACTGCAACTCGTATTTTTGTTTGCACGAGTTGAGTTTAATGATGGAGAACGGGAAGAGGGTCATCCCAATTTTTTGTGACGTAAAACCCTCAGAGCTCCGGGTTAGGGATGACGGGTCGTGCCCCGGCCCGGAGCTCGAGAAGTATCGGTCGGCTTTGGAAGAAGCCAAGTGTACGGTAGGAGTAACGTTCGATACTATTAGAGGGTATGCTTCGAAGCTATGCCTCGCATTCTTTAATTTTATGTTCGAAATACTTAAATTAGTGCACATATTTCTTTAACCAGTCGAAGTAATTAATTCGACTTTAAATGAAATTCGGCAACTCTTTCTGAATTTATTTACTGGATCATAATTCGTAGTTTAGCTATACAAATACATTGATTGTAATTGAGCGTTCTTATATTTGAATTTACAATCTAGAGTCAATTTTTTTAACATCAGATAAATTATGCATCGCATCAATTTTGTACTTGTTCAAGTACGTGCAACTATATAAATTCTAATTCAGAATTTATAAATTTTGATTGAAGACTAGTAAATCATAAATAGAAATAATAAGCTCTAATTATCATCCCACCGTGGTCAGCCTCACGGTAAGGCCACACAGGAATTTTTGCCTTGTATGATTTACTCACGAATTTAAAGATGATATCTAAATTTAGAGTTTGGCTAAGTTTATAAACTCCTTAAAACAACTTATAAGTTGTTCACTATTTATGATTTAGGAGCTTATAAGTTGTTTTAAGGAGCTTATAAGCCTAACCAAATGCCCTGTCTAAGCAAATATGTTGGTCCAATATTAATTGTCTATATATGTTTGTGTGTAGGGATTGGCCGGAATTACTTGAAAACGCAACGGATGCGGTGATCAAGAACTTGATTGAAGTTGAGGAGGAGGAGGAGGAGGGCATTATTGGTAGAATTGTTTAATGTTCAATATTTCTTCATTCTTTTTTTAATTTATTATTTTTCTGTAAGCAACTTATTAGGAAACTCAATAAGTTGAGTAAAATATCTCATTCATACTTTCTTTCTAATAGTTCGTACATTGATATATGTACATTTGAATGAAATTATTATTCATGTGATAAAGTTGTAAAATTTGTAACGAGTATTATACATGAGACGTTCGACTTGATCGACGATAGTATGTATTTATCACTGATTTATTTTATTAATTCCACAAAGCATTACGTGTTTTGTATTGCACCCACACGTTAAAATATAATGTTATGAACCCTTGCATTGCAAGATAATGTATTGAGTCTATTCACCTATCTCATGCTACATTTAATTGTATGAGTTGGAATATAATGAAACATGTATCAGTAGTATCACATCAAATGATATACGGAAATATTTTTATACATTTAGAAATTGGGTTAATTTCATGAAAATACACAAACTTTGGATCAACTTTCATTTTCCCATGAACTTTCAATTTTTTGTGATAATACATGAACTTTGAGTTAACTTTCGATTTCCCCACGAACTTTCAACTTTTTGTGACAATACACGAACTTTGAGTCAACTTTTATTATTTTCACGAACTTCAACTTTGGTCCAACTTTGAGTCGGACGAAAAGACTGCAAACTCTCGATTGCCACATAACCTGACTCAAAGTTGGACCAAAGTTGAAGTTCGTGGGAATAATGAAAGCTGACACAAAGTTTGTGTATTTTCACAAAAGGTGAAAGTTCGTGGGGAAATTGAAAGTTGATTCAAAGTTCGTGTATTGTTACAGAAAATTAAAAGTTCGTGGGAAAAATGAAAGTTGGTTCAAAGTTCGTGTATTTTCATGATATTAACCCTTAGAAATTAGAAATAGTAATATTTTTCATGTGTGATGCATCTATCATTTTGTAAAGGGATAATGACCAAAAAATACATAAATTTTTAGTTTAGTTGTTAATTTCACATGACGAAAGATTCAATGTCTTGAGTTTGACCAATTGATTATGTGGCAAAATAAATGATATTTGGCATTGATGTGGCATGAAAGTAAATAACATCTTATATTTATTATTATTTTGAATATAATAAATACAAACAATACATTAAGAGAAATTAAATTATTTCTTTGATGGATTGTTCAATTAATACTCAGGAGTTAAACCAAATTCTTTCTATGCGAGAAATGAGACCAATAAGATTCTTTTGGTTGTATCTCGTCGTGTTGCACCATCTAGCTCAATAGTTGGTCTGAATTAAAGGTGTGATGCATGTTATCTCTGCTTATATTATTGCATAATTGGGGCTCATTGAGATTTTCACGAATTCGTTTATTGTGACGCGAGTTCTGAACGATCTAGATGAGGTAAATGAGCTATTACCGAAGAGATTCAAGATATAATAGTAGATACTCAAGGTGTGTTTGTTCTTGGAGTGTTTCATGCTTATATAGATATGCAATTAGAGCAGCTCATTTCTTAGCGCAATTTGCACGCATAATTCTAATCCGCTAGTTTGTACTGATGATTTCCCGGCTTGGTTGTGGGAGCCATCAAAAACTATATTCACATATATGTGAATTTCCTAATAGATAAAAGGCGGCAAGATCAAGTTCCATAACATAATTTTTTAGCTTCAAGAAACTATTTAATTCATAGGTTCTTTAACCTTTTTTATTTTATAAAAAAATTGAGTTAGTTATAATATTTTAATTGATTTTCTTTTTCTTTGTTTTTAGAGGATAAGAAGTTATAATAACTAAAAATAAGACTACATTTAGAATTACTCGTGGTCAAGACTGAACCCCACCTCAAGCCCGGACTAGGACCAGGCCAAGTCTGTGTCGGGCGCAGACTCCCATCATTAATGTATTTTTATAATCTAAACTTTGTAATATAGAAGGGAAAAACTAGTACCCCTCTGTTCCGTTCAACATATCTTACTTTCTTTTTTGGGTGTCCCGTTCAATATATCTCATTTTCTTTTTTTGGCAAAAATTAAGAAATCACTTTATTCACTTTATATCACTTCAGCACTACTTTATATCACTTTATTCACTACACTAAACACAACCTTTATTATCTAATTTCCTTCTTTTTAATCCCGTGCCGAAAAGAAATCAGTCATCTTGAATGAGACGGAGGGAGTATAAGTGATTGTTATGTTGTTCAATAGAATGCAAAAGCAAAATATTTGAACATACACGCACGCTTCGGAAGGAAAAAAAAAATAAAAAAAATGCAGACTTAGAACAATATTAAATCACTATAAATTGTCCAAGGGAAAAAAAAAAAAAAGAAAAAAAGCGAATGCTAAACGCAACACAAATTGCTATGCGCGTATCTCTCGGATCGGAGCAAGTAGAAAGCTCGATCACATGTTAATTAATTCAAAATTTGTGTAGTCCTCTTTGAAATAAATTTCCTCGACATAACCAAAAAAAAGTTGTTTTCCACTATAATAAATGCAGGAATAATTTCTTTTGCAAATAAGAAATCTAAAAAATATACCGAGTGTGTGCTTGCTGTGTGTGGTTTGTTTTGTATAAAAAAGGAAAAAAAAAAAAAGAAGATTATATTTCTCGGTCCTGTAAAAGTAAAAAGTAAAAGGATTCGTACGCACCCAGTCTTGCTCATTCTTCCCTATCCAGTTCCAGTCTAGATCTAGTAATATACACAGTGAAATTCCACCGATCTTTGTTCGATTAGAGCTGGAAAAACGATGGCGGGTGCTGCAATTATGTTCCTCTTGGATAATTTGGGTAAGCTGCTGTTAAACAATGTGAGTCTCATCGTGGGCGCTGAAGAAGAGCTGGAACATTTGAAAAAAGATATGACATTTTTGAAGGCTTTCATCTACGATGCCGACAGGATGCAACATATCCCGTAAGGATTCCGAGACGTGGAGAGGCGGATCGGGAGGTTGTTTACAAGGCTGAAGATTTCATCGATTCTTGCGTGACCGAGGCTTTAACAGCAAAGCACCGGACTAGCATCCGCCGACGTTTCAATGTAAAGCCTCTGGGCCTAGCCCAAGAGGTCAAGTCGCTCAGACCACGATTATTAGTGTCCACTCCAACCTTTGTCACCTCATATAATCAATTAGAAAAAAGAGAAAAATTCATAGTGGCCTCCTTTCCCCTCAAAAATAGGGTCGACCTTGAATACAAAGCCACCGCATGGGCTCTCTCTCATCTACTTTGTAATTGAATGGGATGGTGACACTTGACGCTATTTTATTGGTTCCTCAAATTATTTTGAATATTATGATAAAATCATTATATCTTTTACAAATTATCTTAAAAAAAATAAAAATAATACCAAAATTCGTGATGATTTCACTGCAACACTGCGTGAAATAAAGCTAATGCTAAAGTTAGAGGTGATTCTTCAAGCTTACAACGTCCTATTGGGAGAAATAAAGCTAAAGCTAATGCTAAAATAAAAGGAAAAGAAGTGGCATCACAATCATCACCAATTCATGATGATTTCACTGCAACACTGCGTGAAATGAGGCTCACACGTGAAAAAGAATGTGAAATACAAGAACAAAAGATGAAAACATTTACACTTAATATTTTGATAAGCAAAAGGGACTTATCTCCAGAAGAAGAAGCTCTGAAACGTCATCTAATGGCAGATCTGTATGGAATGTGATCATATTTTATTTGTTTTTAAGTATGTTTTGTAACTTGCAATTTATGTTCCTCATTATGTAACTTTCAATTTATGTTTTTTATAATGCAACTTTCAAATTTATGTTCCTTATTTTGTATTTTGTAATTCATATGTTTTATTATGTAGTTTATGTAATATTTAATGAATGTAGTCTATGTTACGTTTGAAATTTCTACTTGTTGTGCATGTCAGGAGACATGTGATCATCATAAAAGCAAACCAGTTGTTCCTTGTTCTTTTGTGGTTATTATATAGAATCCTATGCTCACAAGGATACTTTTATTCACCCGTGATGTTTTGAGCAAGTTGGACAAGAAGATATGATGATGTCAGAAGAATCCAATGCTTTATCAAAATAATTGAATAGTTTTATCTAATAAAACAAACTAGCATATAAAGATGCGTACAAACAAGAAGATAAGTTAGTCAGAAGAATCCTATGCTCACAACACTCCTATATATTAATCTATATGCTTCATCAAAACTACACACAAATCTCTCTCTTACAATCAATTAGTTCACCCTACTAAAAAAATGTCTTCAAGTTCTAGTTTTGGTCCTTTCAATCTTCTCGAAGATGATGAATGGGAAGAAAAAATTGCTGAGCAAAATCGGCAACTTGATCAAATCATCGAAGATGTAGCCATTCATGCAACCACTCTATCTTTACAACCTACTAACCATAGTGTTAAAGCAACGAAGCGGTATATTGAAAGAAAACGTGAGAAGGGTCATGACAGTGTTTACGAGCAGTACTTTGCTGAAGATCCAATATATCCTCTAGAAGTTTTTCGAACAAGGTATCGCATGCGAAAGCATTTGTTCGAACGTATAATGAAGAAGCTCGTCGAAACCGATGATTTTTTTTGCACAAAAGCGCGATGCTGCTGGTCGGCCTCGTATGTCATCTATTCAAAAATGTACTGCAGCTATGAGGGTGTTGGCCTATGAAACAGCAGCGGACTTGCACAATGAATACTTACGAATGAGCGCACAAGTCATTCGTAAGTCAGTCGTAAGGTTCGTTGAAGGTGTAATTTCTAACTTCAGTGATGTGTACCTGAGGAAGCCCACCGAAGAAGACATGGCATATTTTCTACATGTTGGAGAACAACGAGGATTTCCAGGCATGTTGGGCAGTATTAACTGCATGCATTGGCAATGGAAAAATTGTCCCACTTCATGAGCAGGGCAATATGCTGGAAGAAGCGGGACGCCGACAATCATCTTGGAAGCAGTTGCATCACAAGATCTATGGATCTGGCATGCATTTTTCGGAGTTCTAGGTTCGAGAAATGATATTAACGTACTTGATCAATCTCATGTATTTGATGATATTTTAGAAGGTCGAGCACCAAAGGTCAATTACATCGTAAATGGCCACGAAAAGAATATGGGATACTATCTCACTGATGGCATATATCCTCAATGGGCAGCATTTGTCAAATCTATTCCAGGTCCACAAACTCGCAAACACCAGTTGTTTGCTCAACATCAAGAGGCTGCCCGAAAAGATGTTGAACGAGCTTTTGGCGTTTTACAAGCTCGTTTAGCTTTTATTAAACGTCCATGTCTTATTTGGGATCGTGATATTATGGAAAAAATAATGATGGTTTGCATTATCATGCACAATATGATAGTAGAAGTTGAAAGAAGCACTTACCTGAACTATCGTGATCCTAAAGAATTTATAGAAGATCGACTTCGGCAGAAAAATCGGCAGAGTGAAGATGAAGAAAGAGATAATGATTACGTTTACTCCACCGATAGGATTGCAAGTCTAACGAGCTATATGAGAAATAAAGAACAACTTGTCAATAGAGAAGCTCACAAAGCTCTGTTAAATGACTTGATCGAGCATATATGGCAAAAATTCGGCAATCGTAACTAAATTTGATGATGTTTCGTCTATGTTTTAAGCAACGCATATGTATTTTAAATTATGTATTTTAATTGAAGTAATTTATTATTTTGGTTTGTTTATTTTGTAATTTATCATCGTTATGTTTTATTTAGAAATTTACATTAATTTTCAATTATTTTAATTATATTTATTACAAATAATTATATTAGTATTAAAAAATATTGCAAAATAAAAATATATGATGTTGAGGTTGGGGTGGTTGAGATGGTCATTGATAAACCACAAAAAGTAGATGTGGTTGGGTTGAAAAAATATTGAGGATGTGGAAGAGAGAGAAATTAATTAAATATTAATAAAGTTGGCTGGCTGGGTGGTCTGCCTGGTCACTGATAAACATGGTCTTAGACCACGATTATCGGTGCCCACCCCAACCTTGCCACCTCATATAATCAATTAAAAAAAAAAGAAAAATTCATAGTGGCCTCTTTTCCCCTCAAAAATAGGGTTGACCTTGAACACAAAGCCACCGCATGAGCTCTCTCTCTCATCTACTTTGCAATTGAATGGGATAGTGACACTTGGCACTATTTTATTGGTTCGTCAAATTATTTTGGATATTATAATAAAATCATTATATCTTTTACAAATTATCTTAAAAAAAATAAAAATAATACCAAAATTCGTGATTTTTCTTACTCTATAAATAGAGACCATATTTGCTATATTTTTCCACAAAAAAAAAAAAAGTCTCTTCTTCTCTCTACATATAATTTTCATCTTATCACACCATTTTTTTCTTTATTAGCTATTTTCGTTTACCATGGATGACGAGAATAATTCTTTCTACAATTCTCAAAATTTCCATTCATCACGAAATTTTGATCCTTCCCAAGGATACTATCCCAATGTTGATCCATCCCAAGGATATTATTCCCAATTTGATCCTTCCCAAGAATATTCATCCCGAAACATCTCTCAAAGCTCATTTGAAAACATCTCCCAGAGCTCATTTGAAAATGAGGTGCAGACTGACACTAATGATTCAAACACTCCGTAAAGTTTCAGTGTGAAAGAAGACATAGCACTAATGTCTGCATGGTGTTTTGTCAGTACGAATGCAGTCGTCGGCACCAACCAAACTGCGAACAAGCGATGGAAAAATGTTCTAAAGATGTTGAACGAGCTTTTGGCGTTTTACAAGCTCATTTTGCTTTTATTAAACGTCCATGTCTTATTTGGGATCGTGATATTATGGGAAAAATAATGATGGCTTGCATTATCATGCGCAATATGATAGTAGAAGATGAAAGAAGCACTTACCTGAACTATCGTGGTTCTACAGAATTTATAGAAGATCGACTTCGGTTAAGTGTGTTAACTAATCCATTCCAAACCCATTCCATCGCAATATCTTCGCACGACTTCCGTTAAGCACTTATCTGAACTATCGCAATATCTTTGCACCGATGAACGAGTAAAGAGTAATTAGGATCATGGATTCGAAACCCATTCCAAACTCTTTTGTTATTTGATATTGTTATTTGTTGAGTACAGGTTATTAAGATACTTCGTGACCAAAACCCTTTTGTTGAGCAACATCTGAAGAACAGATTACACCAGGTCCCTTGGGTACGATCCCGCTTGCCGCTGACTACTACCTTGTTGGGTAAGAGGTGTTATAAATATTATTTGTGCGAAGTGTGTGACGACAGCACTCCGTCAAATTGGCGTCGTTGCCGGGGACTTAGTTTTAAGCTAGTTTGTTCTTCTAGCCTGTGTTGAGCACGATTTATGCCCAAGCCACATCTACGAAGTGACGGAGATCCACAAGATCACGGTGCTTGCCCGGAGGTGATAGCTAGGAGAAATCGAGCAGAATAACGCAAGAAGAAGAGAGATCTGGAGGAAGGCGTCAACGAACCTTCAGAGTCGCAGAGCTTGATAGACGATCAGGATACTGAGCAAGAAGTCGAATCTTGCTCAACTGCCAGTTCAGACAGTGAGAAGTCAACATCCAGTTCAGAAGCAAAAACATCAACAATCATGGCAGGAACACCGGAGAGAACCATCCGTCAGATCATGTTCCCTGCCAACAAGGGAATCCGACCATCAAGTATCCAGTTGCCCACCATCAGTGGGCAATTGGGAGCTCAAACACTTGTTGATACACATATTGCCCAAGTTCAGTGACCATTCTGGAGAAGACCCCCAAACTCATCTTCAAAACTTTGAGATGGCGATTAGCACAGTAAGGAACAATGCCACTACTACTACTAGGAACAATGGGGATAGACAAGGACAAGTTGTTAGGAACAATGCTGAAGTTATGAGGAACCAAGATGCTGCCCAAGACACCTTTCCTGACTACGTAAGGTTGCTCACGTTCCCGTTCTCACTTCTTGACGGGGAACGTGAGTGGCTTTACACCTTGCCAGAGGGAAGCATTGATACGTGGAGCAAGATGCAGCAGGCTTTTCTTGACAAATACATACCTGTTGGCCGGATACAAAGTGGAAAGAATGTTATTTCATCGATCAAGATGGGGGGAAGTGAGTCATTATATGACTACTATGAAAGGTTCAAGAAGTTGTTGGCAAGATGTCCTCAACATCGGATTCAGGATATCGATTTGATCGAATATTTCTTGAAGGGATTAAGGGCATCAGAGAGAAAATACATCATTGCAGCGTGTGGAGGAGCCATAGTCGATCAACTACCATCTGAAGTGTTCAAGAAGATAGCTGCTATGGCTGAGCAATCCCGAGATGAAGATGATATCCCAAGAGGGGGGTACGAAGGCAGCAAGGGCAACCAAGACAACTTGGTCAGCACCATGAAAGACTTCATGACCAAGATGTCTGGCCAGATGGAGGATTTGAAGAAGCAGGTCAATGGCAAGGAAGTTCAAAGAGCTGTGAAGAGATGTGAAGTATGCCAGGTAACATCACATGTCACCTCAGAATGTTCCAGTTGGTTCGTGGAAGAAGGAGAAGAGGTGAAGGCAATAGGTCAGAACCAGCAAGGAGGAGGTCAACAAAGGTTCCAGTATGGAAATAACAACGACTATGGCAACAACTACGGCTATAGGCAGAATCAGCATGAGAACCTGAGGTATGGCAACAACCACTATCAGATACCTCCTGCCCACCAACAACCGCAGCAGCCTGTTGGGCAACAACAGCAATATGTACCTCCACCTCAACAACAACCTCAACATCAAAATAATTATGTACCTCCACATCGAGAACCAGCGAAGACGGAATTCATGAAGGAGACCATTGAAAGGTTTACCAACGAGAATCAAAGGCTGAGGAGAGACTTCGAGAACTTCCAACTAGAAAGTCGAGGACAGTCCAACAACCTTCAAGCTCAACTGACTCATATCAACCAAACCTTGTCAAGGTTGGTAGAAGACAAGCCATGCAGACTTCCTGCCCAGGTAGAGGTCAACAAGGAGCAAGTCAATGCTGTAACGTTGCGCAGTGGGAAGAATTTGCCAAAGATGTTGCCCAAGACCCAACCTAAGGAACCAGCTCGAGTAGAGGAAACTAAAATGAGTTCAGGAGATATCAATGATATCTATGAGGAGTTGAAGGCAAAGCGTGAAGAAGGGATAAAGGCCAACAAGAACCCAGTCTTTGATAATGAGGAGGATGAAGCCTTGTTTGATTACGTAAAAATGGAGAGATCTAAGCTGGGAATTGATAAAGATGACGTGATGCTGGAATCTTTGAAGGCTGAAAAAGAAGCAGAGGCTGTGGCCAAGAGGACCGTTCCTCGTACTACCAAGGCCAAGATCTCATATCCCAGACGTTTTTCCCGCGATCGTGATCAGAGGGAGTTGGAGGACATGATGGAGGTGTTCAAGAAGGTGGAGATCAACCTACCGTTGTTGATGGCATTGCAATCTATGCCTAAATGCGCAAAATTTTTGTGAGAGATGTGCCAAAAGAAGACAAAGTACCCAGATAATGCCCGTTTTCATGTGGAGAACGTGTCAGCCCTAATGAATTCCCAGATCCCGACCAAGAAAAGGGATCCAGGCATGTTCGCTATTCCATGCACGATTGGTACTACGTCAATACCCAGGGCGATGCTTGATCTTGGAGCTTCGATAAATGTGATGCCAAGAGCCATGTTTGACGAGATGAGTTTTGGACCTCTTTCTCATACACGTGTTGCCATCCAATTATCAGATTTATCCACAGTCTACCCGGATGGAGTGTTGGAGGATGTGTTGGTCAAGGTGGGGGATCTTCTATTCCCAGCCGACTTCTATGTTCTTGACATGGGAAAGAAAGCAATCAAGAACCCAGTGATCTTGCTCGGGAGGCCATTCTTGAGGACAGCATGTACCAAGATCGATTGCGATACTGGGAAGTTGACAGTCCAAGTAGCAGGAGAAGTAGTAGAGTTCGATGCTTATAGGCAAAATCAAGATGATGCCCTGGAACACCTCAACACCCTCAGTGCATGTGGAAAGCAAGTGGAGACTTTGAATAACTTAAGTTGTTTCGTAGAAGACAATGAAGAAGCAATCTAGGCGGAATTCAACCTAGCCCAGGATCTAGACCAGGATCCTGATCAGCATGAGGATAATGAGGAAGATGGTGCTTTGATGCAATTCTACGAAGGAGATGAGTACGAAAGTGAGAAAGATTTTTGGGAAGAGTCAGTTCATGGACATAGCTTCGACTCTAACGATGAGGACTACTCCACGGATGAAGAGTTGGAGAATTACGTGTTTGAAAACATCCGTGGAGATGATGGAGATCAGGATGTAGGGGAACAAAAACCCCTTGATGAGTTTGATTATGAACTTGAGGAGTTACCCCATGATGAGACCGAGGAGTTAGTAGAGGAATTTTGGCAACAAACAGTTCTTGAGGAGGATGCCAGCTTGCAAACAGAAGAGGATCTTGCCCAGAACGAAGAACCAATAGATGTAGAGGAATGCAGTTACGCCAGGATTCTGGGCAACATCCAGCCTCAGGGGTTTGAACCACTCAATATCCCTGAACTAAAACCGGAGGACAAGTTGGTGCCATCATTGCAAAAAGCACCTACCTTGGAACTGAAGCCCTTGCCCAAGCACCTGAAATACATCTATCTTGGCAAGAACGAGACCTTGCCCATGATCATATCGTCAGAGTTATCAAGCATGGAGGAGGTCAGAGTTGGTGAGGTGCTGAGCAAGTACAAGGAGGTAACAGGATGGACGTTGGCCGACATCAAGGGCATTAACCCTTTGGACTGTGTTCATCATATCTTACTCGAGGAGAATGCTACCCCAGTACGAGATCCACAACGAAGATTGAATCCAGCCATGAAAGAAGTGGTTATGGAGGAGATACTTAAGCTTCTTGACTTGGGGATCATCTACCCCGTCTCCGACAGCCGATGGGTGAGCCCCGTGCACGTGGTGCCCAAGAAGTCAGGAATCCAGGTGGTCGAGAACGACAAGGACAAGAGTGGTGCCCAGAATCAAGTTGCCGACCACCTAAGTCGAATCCTCCAGCCAGACGATGGGATGCCGATCAAGGAGACCTTTCCTGACGAGCATATGAGTCTTGCCCAAGATGAACCATGGTATGCAGACATCGTGAACTACTTGGTGACTGGAGAAATTCCCTCCGATCTTGGGCGTTATCAAAGAAACAAGCTGAAGCACGAGAGTCGTTTCTACCTATGGGATGAGCCATACTTATGGAGAGAATGTGCGGATAAAATAATTAGAAGGTGTGTCGAGGATAAAGAGCAACGAAGCATTCTTGAGCATTGTCATAACAAGGAGTGTGGAGGACACTTTAGGCACCAACGTACTGCAAGGAAGATTTTGGAGTGTGGTTTTTATTGGCCAACATTGTTTAAAGACTGTTACGAGTGGGTCAAGATGTGCGAGAAGTGCCAAAGGGAAGGCAACACACGAGAAGGAACAAGATGCCCATGATCCCGATCTTGCCCGTGGAAGTTTTCGATATATGGGGCATGGATTTTATGGGACCATTGCCAAGTTCCAAAGGCAACAAGTACATCATATTAGCAGTGGATTATGTCTCGAAGTGGGTAGAGGCTCGTGCTTCATACAAGGATGATTCGAAGATGGTTTCTAACTTCTTGAGAACTCAAATTTTCAATAGGTTTGGCGTTCCTCGAGCTATAATCAGCGATCAAGGGACTCATTTTTGCAACGCCACTGTGACTGCCTTGTTCAAGAAGTATGGAGTTACCAATCGTGTGTCAACAGCCTACCACCCACAAGCCAATGGACAAGCGGAGTTGTCTAATAGAATAATCAAGACGATCTTGAGGAAGACTGTGGGCACAACAAGGAAGGATTGGAGTATGCGCTTGGATGATGCCTTGTGGGCATATAAGACTGCCTTCAAAACACCTTTTGGCATGTCCCCTTATCGCATGGTCTATGGCAAGAGATGTCACTTGCCCGTGGAACTGGAACATCGTGCGCATTGGGCTGTTGCCCAGCTTAACTTCGACTGGAATGAAGCAGGGGAATCAAGGAAGCTCGAGATCCAGGAACTCGACGAGATCAGAATCCAAGCATATGACAATGCCGGTCTATACAAGGAACGGATGAAGAAGACCCACGACCTCTTGATTAAGGAAAAGGAGTTCCATTTTGGGCAACATGTGCTGCTCTATCAAACAAGATTTAGGCTTTCATCGGGGAAGCTTTCGACCAAGTGGGTCGGACCCTATGAAGTGCAAGCTCAATTCCCTAATGGAGCTGTTGAGATCAAGGATCCCAAGAACGGGAAGATTTTCAAAGTTAATGGCCAGCGCTTGAAGGCCTATCTTGGGCAAGAACAGTTTGTTGAGGAAGAACC
Source organism: Schizonepeta tenuifolia (assembly GCA_029490685.1). Classification (NCBI taxonomy): domain Eukaryota; kingdom Viridiplantae; phylum Streptophyta; class Magnoliopsida; order Lamiales; family Lamiaceae; genus Schizonepeta; species Schizonepeta tenuifolia. The sequence continues at coordinate 68,166,471 of CM055956.1, read as the reverse complement.
ATCTGGGTTTCCTGTCGAGGAGGACCTCTGACTTCTAAAGAGGGGGGTGTCGTGCCCAAGACCTTAAATGGGGCGTTGTCCAGGAGGCAACCTGGTTAGTATTTTATTTATTTTATTTTTAGTTTAATTTTGTGTTTTTATTTAATTATCTTATTTCCGTAAAAATATTAAAATCCAAAAAAATTCATAAAATCATGAAAATCCAAAAAAATTAGTGTAGTTTAGCTAGTTTATGTTTTAAGTATTTTATTTTAAAGCATTTTATGATCGAGTCTAACCATAAGGAAAAGTTTGTTCCGGAGTGTATTTGTGTTTCTAAGTGTGCAGGAGATGTTGAGCAAGATGCAGGTTGTATATCAGGATCCACTCTAAGGGAAAGAGCTGTGGGAGTAGAGCAAGGATTCTGGGCAAGAGCTAAGTTGTTGGTCAACAACGATTGAGGCGGTTACTGTACCCCTAAAACTACGCGCCCTTTAAAACCACCCTACCACGTCTATACCCCCACTACCCGATTTCAAATTCAAGTCTGCAACTTCTCATCTTCTATCTTCTCTCTCCATCAAAACTCCTGAATTCCCTACAATGGTGTCTACTCGTCCCAAAACAAATTCAACAAGATCCCTGCCGGAACTAATATCGACCTCACCACCGAACACCCCACTACCACCACCACAAAGCCCAAAATCATCACCAAGAGGAAACTACCCATGGAACCCGCCAACCCTTCTGCCGACCAACACCCAGAAATTTCGATCGGAACTACTGTACCCAAGAGTCCGCCGGTCGACGCCACGCTTCTGATGAGCGACGAAAACCCTAGCCTGATAGAAGAGGCGGAGAAGCAGCAGGAGGAGGGGACGCAATCGAAGCAGGTTTCTGAGCAAGAAGAGTTAGAGGAAGAAGCAGAGGAGAAGGAACACATCGGCGACGATGAAGAAGAAGAAAGAGACGATGAGGGAGAAGGCGACAACGATGATGTGAATGAAGCCATTGACGCAGTGGCGGCGACGCTGGCAGCGTAGGCGTTGGTGGAGGCAAAGGCCAAGGCAAAGGAAAGCCCGACGAAGAAGAAGATTGCCAAGGCGGCTAAGAAACGCCCTCACGGTGGCGAGGGGACGCCGGCGAAGAAGCACAAGTCTGCTACTTCGGACGCCGAGTCTTTTCAGCCGTCTATTTCGAAGGGAACTGCCGCCAGCCAGCAAGAAGAAGGCGACGATGTTGAGGAGGAAGGGGATGATGAGCAGTCTACCCCAGCAAGTGCTAAGAGCAGGAAGAAGAGGAAGGGGCCTACGGTGATGACGTGTAGCAAGCCCAAAGAGTGGAAGGTGACTACACCTCGAGTTCTCGACTTCAAATTCTACGAGAACTTGGGTTTTGCCCAGGAAGTAAGAGAGTTGTTCAAGGGGATCGGCTGGAGTAAGTTTTTGGAGTGGCCTGTGGAGGTCTATGAGGAGCAAGTCAAGGAAGTTTATAGCACGGCAGCAATAACAAGTGACCCTGAGAACGGGGTGAGCATGATTTTCTTCTCGCTGTTGGGCGAGAAGTATGAGATTCAAGTCAGTGCCCTCAATCAGATTCTCGGGATGGTGAGTCTGCAAGATTTGGCCAGGAAGGAGTTCATGGAGGCCAGGACCAAGGTGCCATCCCCAAGAGATGTGGTTTATGAGGAGCAGTGGAAGGAGATCAGCAATGGGACGCCCTACTATGGAGCTAACAACAAGGGTATTGAGCTAAGAACGCCTGCCCTGAGGCTTTGCCACCGCATCCTTGCCTACAACTTGTATGGCAAGAGTGATAGCGGCAACAGCTTGAGCAGCAAGGAGCGATATCTGCTGTGGTGTATGCATACCAAAACCAAAGTCAACTTCGCGGCATTCCTTGGTGAGCAGCTTAAGACTGTGTTGGCAAAGCAGGCGTTGAGATGCACTTGTGGCCACTTTGTGACAGCCTTCGCGAATGGAGTTGGGGTCTATGGTGATCTGAAGGGGAAGCCGAAGATGTCGGTCAGCATGTTGGGAGAAACTGCCTTGAGAAAGATGAATGATATCGAGATCAGGAATGGCAGATATGTGTTTGTTGATCATTCCAAACCAGCATCTAGCAGGCGACCACCAGTAGGCAAGAAGGAGGAGGCAAGCACCAGTGTAGCGGTGCTGCCCAACATTGAGATCCAGACCAGGCTGGCCAATGTGGAGAGGTTGTTGACCGAGATCAGAGATGCCCAGCTGGCATTCTTTGCACACCAAGGATTCAGGTATCCACCTGAATCTTCTCTTTGATTTGTGTTCCTCCCTTTTATGTTAGTTTAGGATTTTATTTTTCGTTTTTGTGTTTAATTGTTGAGTCCTGTTTTGTGTTATTTAGTGTCTTGCTGTCGAAAGGGCGATTTACTATCTTCACCCACAATTTGCCCAGCAAATTGTGTGGTGAAGACCTTATTGCCTTCTCGGTCGTGTTTGTTGAGTCAGTTTGTTTTTGTTTGTTTGTTGCCCAACATTTTACCCACTTTGCCTAAGGCAAAGTGGGTGGGTGTAGGGAGTGTCAAGTTTGTGTTTTAATTGTTGTGTTAGTTGTTGATCAGCATGTAAGCATGATAGGTTAGAATGGATATGATAGATGGATGATGCCGTATGTTAATAGGTAGGACGGAATGAGATATTGGGCATTAACTGTGAGGATTTGAGCTTTTGAAATGCTATATACATATGCAGCATCATTCTTTCTTTTGTGATAATGATCAGTTGACATGTGTTGATCTAGAACTTGCCTGCATCTCTTAATTAAAACTTCATGTAACTTAGTAGAACTACTTAGATGAATTAGGCAATTTTTGTTCAAAATAGCCATGGCCTAAAAATTTCCTACCATAACATTTATCCTTTGATTAGCCCCCTTGAGCTTGGATCGTATTCTTTCTATTCACTTATAGAAGCCTGAATTTTAGCCGTCCCGGTCAAGAACTCAAGTCTAGAAGAACGAAGGATGAAAGGAAATGTTGGGTAGCACATAGTGGGCAGAATCACCTAAGATAGAGGTGTTGGGTTTGTAAAAAAAAAAGAAAAAAAGAAAAAAGTAAAAAAAAAAAAAAGAGAAAAGAAAAAAAAAGAAAAAATATAAATAAATAAATATATAAGAAGCCCAGAATATGTGTGCTAAATAAAGAGGAGTAAGGAATCAAGGGCAATGTGTTGCTCGAGAACCTAGTTCTTGACTTAGCCAGTTTCCATATTATCCTACCTTTTGTCATAAGCCACATTACAATCCAATGAAAACCTAAGGATAAGTAGTTTGAATTTGTTTGAAGAAGTAGAGATGTAAAGGGCAGGCAAGCCTATGGAAAAACTTTGTTGATCATGGTCAAGAGCGTAAATACTTAACCTTATACACTTGAGAGATGAGTGCTGGTGAGGATGTCCTTGTTGCCCAATAACTCTATCTTGACCTGTTTGATGGCACTATCTGTTACATATTCTGTTTTGATTGACATGTGAGATGCTGATTTGTTTTGAGTCTGTGTTTTCTGTTTTGTCTTTTCTGAGTTTGAGTCTTGGGCAAAGTCGCAGCCACAAACTTGAGGGCAAGTGTAATTCAAGTGTGTGGGTGTGATGAACCCATATTTGTGTCCATCTTTTCTTATTTCTTTCTTGTGTTTTTAGTCTTTATCGAGTCATTATGTGTCTGGGAGGACACGCAAGTCGAGAGATAGTGTGTAGGGGAAGAACAGGTGGATGCTGGGCAATTCAGATGGAAAATCTGTTGTTGAGATGGCGATACGATGCAAATGGGCATAGGGCTGGAAGCTTGTAGCTGGGCAACAACGAAACATCCTTTCTACAAGTCAGGAAGCACCTCCCCATATCCTTAAGCCAACAGACAGAGTACTCGGAGGAGCCAGGATCGTGGTCAAGACCGGAGGCAATTCAGGATGCAGACGATGAAGGGCAGGATGCGAGTCGGACCAGCAGTAGCAGCAGATTTCTTTTCCTTAAAGGAAGAGGATAAGGATCGGATGTTTCCTTCCTTATCCTAGCCGAGCCAAATCATGAAAGTTATCTACCACGCAAGGAAAGAATGATCGTGCATGCGAAGGAAAGAGAGAGGCGGAGGTATGATATGCATGGGAAGAATCCTTATTCAACAAGGAAACTTCCCTAAACCTTAGAATCTCATCGCCTATATATATATGGTCGACTCTATCATGTAAAGGAGCTCTTCAAATTCAGTAGTTTAGATTAGTTATGCATTCTAGGTTGAGAGAAAGTAAGGAAGAACAAGTCCTACGGGCGATTTACAGTTTATTACGTTCGTTTATATTTTCAGCACTTTAGTTTTAGTTGTTGGCGTGAAGCCAAGACCCTTTAGTTGCTGACGACGCTTTTGGGCAGCAACCCTTTCCAGATTTATGCTAAGTATGCTTTTCTTTATTTGCTTTGTATTCTTATTTAATATTATGTCTAGCTAAGTTTATTGTTTGGGTTGGATATAGATGAAGTGATTCTAAATTACTCGTTCAAACTTGTGAGGTCTAATTGTGTTAGTTCGTTAATTGATTTTGTTCCCGAAACACTTAGGATTAATTCTAGACTTAATTGATATTGAAGTTGATTGATCACCATCTAGATATTGAGATTAAGTCATTAACAGAAATTGGGATAAACACGAGAGTGTCTTTCGTACCCAAGAAGGTAAAGGGTGTTGGAGAGCAGTCGGTATTGACCTACCTCTTGGCTGTCTTGGGTCTATTTATTCTTAATGCCTGTTGGGCAGCATCGTTACTGAAGTGTCTTCGTGACTTTGCTGATCAAGAGAGGAGATCTTGCCTTCTTGTCAAGATCTGTAATATTGATTAGACATAGGTTAAGTGTGTTAGCATCATGACTTCGTGACCTTAGGGTGTTAACTAATCTTTGCCTTAAACCAAGTGATAAAATTAGTTAATTGAATATCTTTGCACCGATGAACGAGTAAAGAGTAATTAGGATCATGGATTCTAAACCCATTCCAAACTCTTTTGTTATTTGATATTGTTATTTGTTGAGTATAGGTTATTAAGATACTTCGTGACCAAAACCCTTTTGTTGAGCAACATATGAAGAACAGATTACACCAGGTTCCTTGGGTACGATCCCGCTTGCCGCTGACTACTACCTTGTTGGGCAAGAGGTGTTATAAATATTATTTGTGCGAAGTGTGTGACGACAGCGCTCCGTCAATGTACTGCAGCTATGAGGGTGTTGGCCTATGGAACAGCAGCGGAGTTGCACGATGAATACTTACGAATGAGCGCACAAGTCATTCGTAAGTCAGTCGTAAGGTTCGTTGAAGGTGTAATTTCTAACTTCAGTGATGTGTACCTGAGGAAGCCCACCGATGAAGACATGGCATATCTTCTGCATGTTGGAGAACAACGAGGATTTCCTGGCATGTTGGGTAGTATTGACTGCATGCATTGGCAATGGAAAAATTGTCCCACTTCATGGGCAGGGCAATATGCTGGAAGAAGCGGGACACCGACAATCATCTTGGAAGCAGTTGCATCATAAGATCTATGGATCTGGCATGCATTTTTTGGAGTTCCAGGTTCGAGAAATGATATTAACGTACTTGATCAATCTCCTGTATTTGATGATATTTTAGAAGGTCGAGCACCAAAGGTCAATTAAATCGTAAATGGCCACGAAAATAATATGGGATACTATCTCACTGATGGCATATATCCTCAATGGGCAGCATTTGTCAAATCTATTCCAGGTCCACAAACTCGCAAACACCAGTTGTTTGCTCAACATCAAGAGGCTGCCCGAAAAGATGTTGAACGAGCTTTTGGCGTTTTACAAGCTCGTTTTGCTTTTATTAAACGTCCATGTCTTATTTGGGATCGTGATATTATGGGAAAAATAATGATGGCTTGCATTATCATGCACAATGATAGTAGAAGATGAAAGAAGCACTTACCTGAACTATCGTGATCCTATAGAATTTATAGAAGATCGACTTCGGCAGAAAAATCGGCAGAGTGAAGATGAAGAAAGAGATAATGATTACGTTTACTCCACCGATAGGATTGCAAGTGTAACGAGCTATATGAGAAATAAAGAACAACTTGTCAATAGAGAAGCTCACAAAACTCTGTTAAATGACTTGATCGAGCATATATGGCAAAAATTCGGCAATCGTAACTAAATTTGATGATGTTTCGTCTATGTTTTAAGCAACGCATATGTATTTTAATTGAAGTAATTTATTATTTTGGTTTGCTTATTTTGTAATTTGTCATCATTATGTTTTATTTAGAAATTTACATTAATTTTTAATTATTTTAATTATCTTTATTACAAATAATTATATTAGTATTAAAAATAATGCAAAATAAAAATATATAATGTTGAGGTTGAGGTGGTTGGGTTGAAAAAATATTGAGGATGTGGAAGAGAGAAAAATTAATTAAATATTAATAAAGGTGGCTGGTTGGGTGGTTTGCCGGGTCACTGATAAACATGGTCTCACAGAGAAATATGTTATACAGATGATGGCTGAGGCCTAAAGCTTCGCGACTAATGCAACGGTGTCGAGATTTCAAGCACACACATCGCCTTCAAAATCCAAAAAGGTAAAGCGTGCTTTTCTTGTTGTTTTTGTCTTATTAATTTTTCGTTTTTTATGTTTCAGAGGTGCGTGCAAAGTTGTTTTGGGAAAATATGAGCAAGCAAGCCGACTTTCTTGGTAGCCACGACTTTAGGCATAGTACCAAGGGCACGATCTTGGATAGCTCCGATGAAGGGGAGAATTCGAGTTGATGTTGATGCCTTATTTGACAAACAGAATGGACGATTTGGGGTCGGTGTTATTGCGAGGGATGAAAGCAATAAGATTTTTTTGGTTGTATCTCATCCGTGGCGGACGTACATGGGAATAAGGGGGTACAAATGTACCCAAAAAAAAAAATTAGTAGTTATATATCTATCTAATGTTAATAATAATTTCATTGAAATTTATTAATAGTCAGCTCAATAGAGTAATAACATTACAATTGATACAAATAAAAAATATAATCCGTAGCCCAAATTCCAGCCCAAATCCAAACCCAATAGAAAAGTAACAATACAAAATTAAATAAAATGAGTAAAATAAAAAACTGACTGCGGGAGGAAATTGGGGAACAAAACATACAGAGTATAATACAGTAAAAGAGAAAACGAACTTGAAAAAGAAGTGATTCCCGTCGCCGTCACCCGTCGGACCGCCGCCGCTGGCCACTGACCGTGCACTCCAAGCTTCAGACTCCATTCTAACTTCATCTTCTAAACCTTAATTCAGCCACTTGTTATTAATTTGAGGTATTTTTCTTTTACCCTAAAGTTTAAATTAGTGGTAGTATTTTACAAATTTGAAGTGATTGGTTGATCAGGTCAATGTTGAATTAGTTATTGATATTTATTTGATTGAGCATTTTTTATTCATTGGTGAATTGGTGGTAAAATGAAGCACATGTAAATGTTGGTATTTTTTAGTAGTTGCTGATTAGTTGAGTTTTAGTATGATAATTTTATATTTGCATATTGAATATAGGAAATGAAGAATGATGCATCTAAAAAATCAAAAGGAATGATTAAGCAATCAAATCTTCAACAATTTATGTTCAAGAAACAAAAATCTCAAGTAGATTCATGCTCTTCAAAGGTTGTTGGTGATATTGCTAAGAATTTGGGTGATTCAAGTATTAGTACTCCAATTTCTACTTCAAATGATTCTTCTCTAACACAAGAAATTGCTAAAAATTTGGGTGGTTCAAGTGTTAGTACTAGTAAAGTGCCATTAGAGGAAAATGAAATGGTTTATGATGTTGAATTTCTTCCTCATGATCCGGGAAAGAGAATAAGCATAATGGGTTATCCCCCAAACCAACGAGATGCGGATAGAAGAGCATATATCCTTAAAAAACCTTGTCAACCAAGAACTCATAATTTTCCTCAAAGAAATCTTGGAGGGTTGGGCGATTTATTGTTTCTTGGTTTGATAAATGGGATTGGCTTGAATATAGCATTGAGAAAGATGCCGCATTTTGTTTTGTTTGTTTCTTGTTCAAGAATGATATTGAAACTAATGTGGGAGGAGATGCATTTGTTAATGAAGGGTTTAAGTCATGGAATAAACCGGATAGATTGAAAAAGCATGTTGGTGGAGTTAAAAGTGCTCACAATCTTGCTTATGAGAAATATGTGAACTTAAGAGATGGCAAAAGAAAATCAATTATTGTTTCTTTAGATAATGCCAATGATGTGACTCTAAGAGACTATGAAACTCCTTTGAAAGCTTTAATTTCGTGTGTGTGTTTGTTATTGCGACAAGGAATGTCATTTCGTGGGCATAGAGAAAATGAAGATTCTCTCAAAATAGGGGCAATTTTATTGAACTTTTGAAATGGTTAAAGACACACAATGAAGCCATTTCAAAGGTAACTTTAGAAAATGCTCCTGGAAATTGTCAATTGATATCTCCAAAAATTCAAAAGGATTTGTTGTGCTAAAGAAACAACTAAGCGCATTGTCAATGAGCTTGGTGATGACTATTTTGCTATATTGGCCGATGAGTCGAGTGATGTATCCCAAAAAGAACAACTAGCTCTTTCTTTGCGTTATGTTGAAGGAAAAATGGGAAAGGTAGTGGAGCGATTTATTGGACTTGTTCATGTTGGTGATACTACGGCTTTGACTCTAAAAAGTACAATTTTGTCTTTACTTGTTGAACATTCATTGAGTCCATCTAAGATTCGATGCCAAGGGTATGATGGGGCTAGTAACATGAAGGGTGAGTTAAATGGCCTCAAGACTTTGATTAGACAAGATACTCCAAGTGCTTACTATGTTCATTGTTTTGCTCATCAGCTTCAACTAACTCTTGTTGCAATTGCTAAGAAGAACAGTGATTGTTCTTGGCTTTTTGATGCACTTGCAATTTTATTGAATGTGGTTGGTGTTTCTTGTAAGAGAAGAGAAATGATTCATGATTTGCAAGCCCAGAAAGTTGTTGAAGCCTTAGAAGTGGGTGAACTTGAAACCGGATCGGGGTTAAATCAAGAACTTGATTTAAAGAGACCTGGAGAAACTCGTTGGGGTTCTTATTACAAAACTATTTTGAATGTGATGAAGTTGTTTTCTACTATTGTTGCACTTCTTATGACGATTGGGAAGAATGGGTCGGATTATGATGATAAAACCAAAGCTCAAGGCGTTTTGTTCACATTAGAGTCATTTGATTTTGTTTTCATGGCACAACTAATGTCTACTATATTTGGTTATAACTAATTATTTGTGTCTTGCTTTGCAAAGGAAGGACCAAGATATTGTTAATGCCATGAGACTTGTCACATTGACCAAAGTTGTATTACAGAAATTGAGAAATGATGGATAGGATACTTACTTGAAGAAGGTTATCTTATTTTGTAATGATAATGGCATTGTTGTTCCTGATATGGAGGATTGTTACAGCCCTCATGGAAGATCAAAGCGTTTTGTTGAATAAGTTACATGTCTTCATCATTTTCGGGTTGATGTATTTATAGAAGTAATTGATTTACTACTTCAAGAACTTGACCACCGATTTGATGAGATCAATATGGAGTTGCTCAAATGCATGACTTGCTTAAATCCTCGGGATGGCTTCTTTTCTTTTGACAGGGAAAAGGTACTCAAACTTGCCACTTTTTATCCTTCCGAATTTTCAAGCATTGATTTATCAACTCTTGAATGTCAACTTGATATATTCATGGAAGATATGAAAAGAGATGATGAGTTTCAAATTTTGCATGATATGTGGTCGCTTTCGATGAAGCTTGCTGAAACAAATAGACATGTGGCGTATCCTCTAGTATTTTTGCTCATCAAATTGGTTTTGATTCTTCCGGTTGCTACTGCAACTGTAGAGAGAGTGTTTTCTGGAATGACTTATGTCAAGAATAATCTGCGAAACAGTTTGGGGGATCAATTTTTGAATGATTGTTTGGTCACTTACGTCGAGAGAGAAATGTTTCTCCAAGTTTCCGATGACGAGATTGCCACTCGCTTTCATGAAATGAAGACTCGTCGAATAATAAATTAGATAATCATGTAATATCTTTCTTTTTTGTATTTTGAAGTGTATCTTTGATATTGAACCATATTTGATCTCTTTATGAACATTTTATCTATTTTTTTCATTTTAAATTATATTTATTCTTGTACAGCTTAAAAAAAATTTCGGGGGCGAAGCAACCCCCTGTCTAGTTCTTCAAATATCGTAATATTTTGCACCCCCGAATTGAAAATCCTGGGTCCACCACTGTCTCGTCGTGTTGCACCATCTAGCTCAGTAGTTGGTGTTGAATTAAAGATTGTGGTGCATGCTATCTTTACTTGTATTATTGTGCAATTGGGGCCATTGAGATTTTCACGGATTCGTTTACTGTGGCGTGAGTTATGAACGATCCAAATGAGGCAAATGAGCTATTACTGAAGAGATTCAAGATATAATGGTAAATACTCAAGGTGTGTTGGTTCTTGGAGTGTTTGATGCTTATACATTTGTAATTATACTCATTTTTGTAGTTACGTATACCACATTTGAGGTGGTATACATAATATTGCAATTAATTAACACAAATTTACCATAATTATTATTTTTTTAGGGAATTTAATACGTACTTGATACCAAACGGAATATTAATTTTTTATACATATAATACTCCGTAGCAAACGACCCCTAATGTATTATTTGTATTTATATTCAGAATAATTTAATAAACATAGGATGTTATTTATTTTCATGCCTCATCAATGCCAAGTGTCTTTAATTTTGCCACATAATGAAATGGTCAAACTCAATTTTGTTGAATTTTTGTTTGTATGAAATTTACAATTAAATTGAAAGTTAATATATTCTTTTATCAAATTAAAAGTTCATGTGAAATAATCAAAATTGGACAAAATTCATGTATTTTTTGGCCATTACCCCTATTTTAAATTGTGATAATAATAACAAATATATCGATGTTATAATACTAATTGCACTTACACAACAAGAAAGTATCTATATACTATTAATACCGATGCACATTCAAGGCCTCCCTTTGAATTTAGAACCTACGTAGCGCAACCACAATTGGGTATTCTTATTTATTTTAAATCCCCATTTTACGTTTTTTAATTATAGATGCAACATATCCCGTAAGGACTCCGAGACATGGAACGACGAATTCGGGAGGTTGTTTACAAGGCGAAGAAGTAATCGATTCTTACGTGATCGAGGCTTTAACAGCAAAGCACAAGACTAGCATCCGCTGGCGTTTCAGTGTAAAGCCTCTGAGCCTAGCCCAAGAGGTCAAGTCGCTCAGAGAGAAATATGTTATACAGATGGTGGCTGCAGCCTAAAACTTCGCGACTAATGCAACGGTGTCGGGATTTCAAGCACGCACATCGCCTTCAAAATCCAAAATAGTAAAGCGTCCTTTTCTTGTTGTTTTCATGTTATTAATTTTTCATTTTTCAAAATTCAAGGTATTATTATATACTCAAAAAATCACTAATAGATTGCAAGTTTATTCAAATATTGCTTAAAAGTAATTTTAAAAATGACACGTGTGTATTTTAATTAGTTAATATGAGTATTATATTGGATCATACTATATTTCTTGATTTAGTGTATTTGATCAACATTTCAATGTAATGTTTCAAGAAAAGGGATACGGGATGATATATTAATAAATTTTTGGATTAATTAAGTATCAACAGTTATACTAATCAAAATCAATGTGTGATTTCTCTAGATTATTATTATTATTATTATTATTATTATTATTATTATTATTATTATTATTATTATTGTATTTTGATGCCAAAAAAAAACTTATTTTAAATATATTTTTCTTTATATATTCTATAATTAATGTAATGATTTTTCATCATACATCGGTTTTTAATAAGACTTTACTCTTGAACAATCTATATAGAGAGAGCCGATATGCTACCGTCTCCTGTGAACACCACTCCCAATTTGTCTATATTAACATTATTTTATGTTATTTTTGATATTTCATTTTAATCTAATACCTTAAAAAATGTTATTGAAATCACCAAATTGAAAAATTCTTATTTTGAGCATTTTTTATTTATACATATTTATTTTTATTCATATATAATCAATATTTTCCAAAAATATGTATAGAATAAAAATCTTCCAAGATTACTTCCAAGATTAACTCATATAAATATTACCTAGCTATATGTGTGAATAATTAAATCCTCCATTCCTATTTATCTAAATTCTCAAATTTTTTGAATTAAAAATTAATATTTATCATATTCTATTATTATTATATCTATTATATTATTTTGCTTATGGATTTGGTCCATATTTAGCTTATAGATTTCATACGCATAGTTATCATATTTTGTATTATATAGTAGTATATAACATGGATCACATATATCTAACAAGACAAAATCTTGAAATTATTAAAAGATATCGAATCCTTCACTTTTTTATTCACATATCATCCACAAATTAGTTTTCAAAGAATTAGTTAAACATAAAACAATTATTCATTTTTTTTAATTTACATTACTATTATTATTATTATATTACTAAATAATTATATTATTATTATTATTATTATTATATTATATTACTAAAATGAAAACGATTCTTGATTTGGAAAAATCGTACGTACTCTATTAATCCATCATTCCTATTTATCTAAATCTCAAATTTATGAATTTTAAATATACAATAATAGATTTTAAATATCTAATAAAATCTTGTGTCCCACATCGGTTTTTCAATGAAACTTCTCCTATTGAAAAGCCTATAAACACCTAGAATCACTCATCTTTTGCACCACCAAATTTATTTGGCCAATTTATTTATTAGTGGCGGAATAAATAACTATATTTTTATAGTTCAATTTATTTAATTTAATTTGGTCAAATTTTTAGTTGGCCGAGTAAATAATTATTTTTTTGGGAACCAATTTATAAGATGGCTGAATAAATGGTTCTAAAATAATTCGGTCAATTTAATTAGTTAGACGTGTCAATTCCTAACCGATGAGTACCTCAACTCGGGATACCACGTGGCATATCTACATTCTGAATTTCATAAAAAAAAAAAATTAATGTTAATTCGATCAATTAATTAGGTAGACGAGTCAATTCATAACCAATGGGTACCTCAGCTCGGGATAACATGTGGCATATCTCCATTCTTTATTCTTATTTATTTTAAAATTTTTATTTTATCCATTGTTTTTCAAGTTTTCTAAAATTTAGAATCATCATCAATGTATTAATTTTTACGTTATTTGTAGTTGAGTTTCCAACTTTGCATAATTCATAAATGTAATTTAGCGAATATTAGTATATAGTTAAGGACGAGAACGAATACTACGATCATTTTTTTGGTTAAATTTCGGGTCTATATAAATTCTAAACGGTTTTCATAAAGTATGCACTTATAAATCAAAACCGTAGTCAGCGAGCCGATTTCGATCCGGAAACGTTGTTGTAGACGAGCCAATTCCCAACCAACGATTTTCTTCTTTTTTGTTGTTAAATTTTGGATCTATATAAATTCTAAACAGTTTTCATAAATTGCAAACTTATAAATCAAAACCGTAGTCAACGGGCCGATTTTGACCCAGAAACGTGGTTGCAGACGAGTCAATTCTCATCCGACTGGTACCTCAACTCGGATTTTTGTTTATTTATGCATCTTTTCATGTAATTTTGTAAAATCTAAAATCACCGAGTTTCCAATCTTGCATAATCGATAATTGTAATTAATAAATATTACTTTACAGTTAAGGACGAGAACGAATAATAAAATTAATTTTTTTATTAAATTTTGTGTCTAGATGAATTCTAAATGAGTTTCATCAATTAGGCACTTATAAAGCAAAGACTAGAACCGTGGTGGTAGGCGGACCAATTCCCAACTGACGAGTTTTTAGTCGGGTTTGAAACAAGTACGTGTATATAAATTTCAAATAATTTTAAATAATCCTAAATATACCGTCTTAAATTGTTTGATTAATCGTCTCCATTGGAAAACGTTAAATGTGTAGGAAAATTAGCAGTAAATTTTCTAATTGTCCACGGGCCAATTCCGTCTTAGAATTGTGCGCATTGAGGGACCGATCATTACTAGCAGAACAACTTTTTTTTTTTATAATTTAGAGAGACAAATAGATATCTATTATAAAAAAAGAACCATCTCAATTCTCATACAAAATAAACACAAGACCAAGACAATCTCTTTGAGAAGTGAATAGTTTTTGTCTCACAACAGACAAGAAAGAAGGTTCTGAAAATTATTTATAAAAATAATAGGTATGAATTAGGTTTGAATTTTTAATGGGTATTATTGAAATAAAAAAAAATTAACAAATTATACATTTCTTATATTATCACATATTAAATTTTATTAATTTAAACATATCTTTCATTTTCGGTGGAAAAACTGGATTCAGGAAAATTGTATATAAATCCAATAATCTACTCAAAATACGGAGATAAAGCTTTCGTGACTTGCTCATAAAATAAATTCCACAATTTTAATTGCAGTTTAAGAGCAAGAAATCTTTTTGGAGCTGTAAAACTTGGCCCGTTTGGTATAGGTTGAACATCAACTTAAGTTTTGGTATTCTTTAGTTATCAAATTTCAGAATTTATTGCATGAACGATTGTGTTTGGTAATAGGATATTGAGTTATATATTTTTGCCGCTCTTGGTATTGACGAGAATTACTACACATTGCGAGACTCAGAATAAATTAATACATTTTGTAATATATTTAGGTTTTTTTTTTCCCCAATTGTTGGCGGTAGTTGATTTTCTTACATTACCAGTTTACCACGATTTGAGTATCGTAGAAAAATGTGAAAAAAGGAAATACGATTAAAATAACAAGAAATATGATGATTTCACAATATTAGCAATAAGTATATAAGTATAAGTACACATATTCAATATATGGAATATTTTAAGCCAATGTTACCCAAGTATAAGCTGAGAATCGATTAATATTTTTTTGGGGTCCTTCCCGTTCCCCTACTTCAAACTCCGATTCGTATTTTCATTGAGAAATCTGACCAGAAATAGAATAAGGATATTTCACTATAAATTTAGAAACTTACAATCAAAGTCACTTGCACAATTACTTGCATCTCTAAACTTTAAAAGTCTCAAATATTAGGAACATACACAAAAATTAATTACGAGCAGCGGCCAAAAGACAAAGTTCTTTGAAGTAAAAGCAAAAGTTTAAAACTAGCGTATGAAGACAAGCAACAAATATATTGGTTACCAAATCTTTTTCAGCTAGATTAGACTTAGCTAATCTTCTATTTCAATAAAATGTAAAGTTATTGTACTAAATAGTTGAAATTTTCTATTACTAATTGTTGTTCTCTTATTTTGTTGTCATCTTCAAAAAAATGAATGTATTTATTTGATAAATCCTAATATATCCTTAGTAATCATGATTTCCAGTAACAAATTTTATCATTTGATTTTATATAAACAAAAATAATACTCCCTTCATCTCGATAAGTGTGACCCAACGGAAGTGACATATATTTTAAGAAATAAAGGAGAGTGTGAAAGGTAAGTGATTTAATTTTAGTAGAATGAATGAGAGTGAATGAGAGTGAATGAGAGTGAGAAAATAAAAAAGGTAACAAATTAAGCGAGGTCATTTCCATTTATAGAAAAGTCACTCTTATTGTGAAGTGTCAAGAAAGAAGAAAATAAGATTATACTTATCGTGTACGGAGTATTTTTTTATATATAGTAGTTATACTACCCCCTCCTATTATAATACCCACAACACGAATTTTATTGAAATCATGCATGTAAAGTGTGCGTTAAATTGTGAGTGGATAAAAAGTCTTATATTGAGTGGAGAAAGTAAAAATAAAATACATATTTTTGTGGGATGGTTAAAAAATTGTAAATATTTTTATAATGGAGAGAGTATAATATAGAATAAAAACTTATTGAAGCAAAATATTTTAATAATATCAATTTTTCCTGCATATAGATGTCGGGAAATATCGAAGAAAACGTCTTCTTTACCAATTTTATTACATTTAATTATCTTCCATGCATCACCTTTTTAATGGATTAATTAGTAAATTAGTTAATTATTAATTTATTTTCAAACTCATGACATACAATTTTTCATCTATTAGTTTCAACAATTAACAATACTTTATGTTGAATTTTCCTAATTCAAATGATGGGGCGTTGATGATGTTAATGTTATTATTGATTTTCAAAAATACTATTAGACATCAATGCCCTTTAAAAGAAATTATAAAAAAATTATATATTTGGATCTTATTTGTTAAATTTGCACATTTTATTAGCATAATAATATCAAATTTTGTACATATCTTTGATTCTATGACGTGTGCTTTCGGACTGTGAACTCGCCAATCTGCAGAGGGATAACATAGTTCAAGATTGTGGAAAGCCCCGTGATAGAAAATAAAAGCCATGAACTTTGGGTGTATCTTTTTTTATTTTATTTTTTGTAATACATTTATATATTGAATCTTAATAACTAATCCATTTGTCTAAAAAAATTGTCATGTTCACCATTCAATTATGACACCATGTTGTAACAGAAGTGAGTAGTACTCATAAAGATATGAAAGTTAAGATGATTCCTTTGTTGTGTACAAATAGTAAAGTCTTTGTTTTAATTGGATTTGAGATGAGTATAGAAAAAAAAAATTCATTTATGATAACAAATATTTAATGGAGCGCACCCATCCCATTATAATTCCTAAATGAGCCCCAATAGATATGAATGTGAGTTTAGCCGTGAAACTGACGGGTCGTTCCAAATTGATCGATAAAAAATTATGATTAGAACCAAAAAGTTCTAATCCCAAACAAATAGAGTTGGTAATTAGCATATATTATCCAACAAGTTTGAGATGAGTACACACGGTAAAGTTTATTTCTAAATTAGAATTAGGGGGCGTTTACTAAACATGATAGGATTG
The DNA here is from genome assembly GCA_029490685.1 of Schizonepeta tenuifolia. Classification (NCBI taxonomy): domain Eukaryota; kingdom Viridiplantae; phylum Streptophyta; class Magnoliopsida; order Lamiales; family Lamiaceae; genus Schizonepeta; species Schizonepeta tenuifolia. Next base: position 68,149,427 of record CM055956.1, on the reverse strand, counting down.
ACTATTTTTATCTCATATTTGCTTTAATCCCATATGTGTAGTTTCAAATATGAACAATGATCATGTATTATGAGATATCCTAGAACCTAATCCTTAAAAGTAAATACTAGATTAGTCTATATAATTTTTAATAATCCGACTTATCCCGCTTAGTAAACACATGTAAGAAAATTTTGATTCGTGTTGAAAAATTATTTAATTGGTGGGTACCCGATCCATTGATATCATAATTGAGCCCATTAGGTAGAATAACAATTTAGTCCTTATTGACGAGCCAGTCTGAATAGACTGAAAAAGATGGTCAGGGCTGAAAACTAAATTTACCTAATTTGATATTATTATCTTCTTAATTGTTTTAAAAAATCAACATTAAGTATACTGGAAATTATTATTATTATTATTATTATTATTATTATTATTATTATTATTATTATTATTATTATTATATTATGTTCAGCTTTTAATGAGACAGATAATCATACTCAATTATTGTAATAACTTACGTTTAATTTTTTAATTTTTTTTTAATAATTTTGGATAATAAATGAGTATTTCTATACGAGTTTGGATGGGCGAGTGATGACATTCTATTTTAGCAGAGGAGACGACGAGGATTGCTACGAGAGTGAAGACTAAGAGCATGAGCAAGAGCCATGTTTCTTCAACATCATGATAAAATTGCAGTGCGGCAAAGGACTGAGTTGGTTAGCAAGGACGTTGATTTTTTTTTTTTTTTTTTTTTTTTGGGTTTAGGGAGCCATTTCGAAATAGACAATAACTATTAAAGATGTGAGCGGCGAAAATTCTAAGCCGCAGGATTTGAAATGTTTATTTAAGTTTATGAGTAGTTCGATTTCGTTTATATATGAGTATGAATAAAGAAAATCGAAACGGTTCAAGTTTGAGACATGTTTGATGGGTGGATACCTAACCCGCCTATTGATATTTCTAGATTTGGGACGGGTATCGATATAAAAATTGTGATTTAAGTTTGGGACAAGTATAAATTTTGTGATTTTAGTTGGAAAAAAAAGGTACAATCAATCGAGTAACATTATCCCTTCTTAATTTATTTATATTATAATTTGATTAGTCATGTAACACTATTTTAATGAATTGTCGCAATACTGTCACTTCAATATAAAATTATTTTTTAAAATTTATACTTCTAAAATTATAATGAAAAGTGATTCCCAATCGATGCTCGATGGGTCGCACACTATCAAGTGTGCGGTTAGAAATATCGGTCCGTCGAATGAGCTTGCAATGGCACCAGGATAATAGTAAACTCGGGGACCACGTAATTTAAGCCAAATTAATTTCAGGAAAGAATGCGAACAAAAAGTTTCCAAAATTCCAATAGAAAGAATGATCATGAGCCCCTCGAATTTTACTCAGGGTCAATCTCTTTCCAACGTGGGACTAACTGTACTTGCTGAAACTTGTGTTTAGTCATGGTCAGTTGTGCGTTGCTATCTCATGATTCAATAGCACAAAAAAGCTCTCAATTTTTTTTTATCTGTGACGATGACAGTAAGACATATGACACAACAACTAATGTGGTTCGATAAAATTTTCGATAGATTGTGAGGTATTTACAATTTTAATTATTTCAAAAAGTGATTATTATTTTTTTATGCACGAGTTTACTTCGATTTCTTTTGGTTTCCTTGCAGCTGAAAGAAGTTGAGAGAAATTGAGTATGTGTACCCCTTCTTTTCACTTGAATTTTTATCATGGTATGTAATGTAACAATTATCTTAGTGATTCGTCATTGTACTACGATTTCAAACAAATTATTTAATTGTGTTTTGAAAATAAATATTATAATATTAAGTGATGCCGTCGAAATTCGACGGATTACACACTAATTATATAAAAATCAATGCTTGATTTATTTATTTATTCATTTCTTTGAATTTAAAGGAGAAAACAACAAATTAAGCATTCCAAAATTTTCGTTATTTTTATATTTATTTTTATTTTTATTTTTAAGAATAAATTAAACCTTTCCGAATGTGTGTAATGAGTGCGTTTATAACTGCATGACCTAGATTACAAATACTGCGCCGCCGCAGCAGCTCTGCTTCATTCCTCAAATATCACCACCGCACAGGCAGTGGCGGCGACACCATTTTCGTAGCGAACAACTATGGCGAAGAAGAAGGAGAGGTCCGTTAACGTTTCGGGGAAGCCGAAGCACTCTCTCGATGTCAACAGAGATAACGGCAAGGGCAAATCTACTAATGCCCGGAGCGCCGCCACCGTGCGGCGGCTCAAGATGTACAACACGCGCCCCGTGCGCAACGCCGGTGGAAAAATTCTGAAGCACGACCTCCAATCCAAGGAATTGCCGTCTACTCGGATTATGCCTGATCGTCGCTGGTTCGGTGCGTTATTTTGCTGCTCGGTTTTTTTTATTCTAATTTGTTGGGTGTTTGTTTAATCGTTGCTTGGGAACGGATTGTTGCTGTTTCGGCAGTGGTATTCGACTATTCTCATAATTTTTCGCGCTATTATGTAAATGATGTATTAAGAATGATTGCTTTTTTTCTTTGGTTTATTATAACCGATAGCTGCATACGGAGCTGAAGTTTGACTCTTTAGGTCTAATTCGAAGTTTAGAATGTTAAGTTATTGGTAGTCGAGTTATACCACTGTGATATTTTTGTAGAAAAAAATCCATAAAAGAATGTGGAGTTATAGCATTATCATATTTTTGAAGCAGTCTGCTCATCAATGTAAGCTAGGATTTTGATGAGAATGATGCTTGCAGCCTTGCAATGTTAATGGTAGAATGCTTTGTTGCTAGGCAAAAGAGGAGGATAGGATGTGAGGTTGCCTGAATAGCTGTTCTGAAAGCTCATTTATTGATTGTTATCTCTGGATATGGTGTTATTATACTTGTACTATGCTATCTTAGAGCCATTTGAGTTTGAAATATTGAATAACTCAAACTAACCTTTTTGGGCTATTCACATTTCAGGCAACACGCGTGTTGTGAATCAGAAAGAGCTTGAATATTTCCGAGAGGAGCTTCAGACCCGTCTTTCAAGCAGCTATAATGTTCTTTTGAAGGAAAGAAAGATACCTATGTCCCTCTTGAACGATCATCAAAAGGTTTGAAGTACTGCACATGAATCTTATGTATTATTGACCTTGGCAAAATACACAAGATATAGTCTTGCCTGTATCTTTTTGTTTGCTGATCTTTTCATTCTGTTCTTCTAAATGTGTTTTCAGCAAGCAAGAGTCCATCTCCTCGACACACAACCTTTCTCTGATACTTTTGGTCCTAAGACGAAGAGGAAGAAACCGAAACTTCTGGCATCAGATTATGAATCATTAATCAAGAGGGCCGATGGTTCTCAAGGTGAAACATATTATGCATATTGAATTTTTCTTTTTTTTCAGTCTCTTTTTTTCTGAGTAATTCAGGACATACTTGATAATTTTGTATTTGTTCCTGCAGATGCCTTTGGTGAGAAACATGATGCTAGTACATCTACCGGAGAGGATGCAGATGGGTTCAGGGACCTTGTACGCCACAATATGTTTGAAAAAGGTCAGAGTAAGCGTATATGGGGAGAACTTTACAAAGTGATCGATTCGTCAGATATTGTTGTTCAGGTAGATTTCGGTAAATAGTGCAGTTATGTGTATTTTCTTGTACAACTGAAATTAGTATTTCAAATTTACTTTGCTGGCACAAAGATCCTTTTTATGTGGATTGATTGATTGGCTTTAGTATCTATTAGTCAGGCCAAGACATATGACGAGTTAGTGCCTGATTAAAGTTTCAGATATTTTCTATCTTAACTTGCAAGAATTTTTGAAATCTGGACATTTAAATATTTGACACTTGGCAATATGTCTGCGCTAATTTTTACCATTCTTACTCTTTGATATAAAGTGGATGAGAACATTCCTTTCCCTTCTCCCCAATCAAGAAGGAACTTGTTTTTATTCTGTGACGTACCGAAAAATGCGGGGATTAGTATATCATGTGCTTTTGTTGTTTTCCTGTATGGAACCCATTATTTTTTCTTCTGCTCTTGTTATAGTCAATAAGTTCTAGTTATCTGGACTTTTATCATTGTCCATGCTCCGGTAATGACATTTGGTTGGCAACTATCAACGTTCTATGGCAGGTATTAGATGCAAGAGACCCACAAGGTACAAGATGCTTCCATTTAGAGAAGCATTTGAAGTCGAGTTGCAAGCATAAGCACATGGTCCTTCTACTAAATAAGGTCAGGACGAAATTTGTATATATTTGATAATATTAGTCTTAAATCTTTAGCGAGGAACTTTTCTTCTTATTAATTTTGTTGAAGTTCTTCCCTTTTTATTCTACAGTGTGATTTGGTTCCAGCTTGGGTAACCAAAGGATGGCTTAGAGTATTATCCAAGGAATACCCTACTCTAGCTTTTCATGCAAGCGTAAACAAGTCTTTTGGAAAGGTAGCAATTAACTTCTCTCCTTTAGAACTGCAATGAAGACCTATTGCTGATGGGTCTATACTATATTGTGATAGTGATTGTTACAAAAGGCATGAATCCACTGGTCTTATGATGATTTGCTTTTGGAAATCTTTACATTGATAAAGTTATGCCCAATTTGGGCACATGCCATGCTTCCTGAGGCTAATAGTTTAATTTACACTATTCGGTTTTGTAATTGTCATTGCCATCAAATCTCTTATCCCTGTGATCTAGACCTTAAAAGGCTTTTGTTTACATGATTATATCTTATGATGATGATGTTTTCTTCCCGTCTTTTCTTGTCCGAGAAAATGAATATGAAAAAGAAAATTTGAATCCAGTACCTAACCCCCAAAATGTTATTAATTCAGCTCAGAATGTTACACTTTTTGTTTAATTGGCTCTTATTCAAGTGTCTATGTCCTTATTTCTTCTGGCTTATATGTATTGGTTGTGACTAAACGTTATCTGTTTTTGTCTTTTTAGGGATCTCTTCTTGCAGTATTGAGACAATTTTCCCGTCTGAAAAGTGACAAGCAAGCTATATCTGTTGGATTTGTGGGATATCCCAATGTTGGGAAGTCATCAGTAATTAATACATTGCGTACAAAGAATGTAAGGCACTCTTCTAGCTTGGTTTCTACCTTTGACATGGCCTTTTTACACTTGTTGTCTGGTAGAAAAGCATCAATTTTCTTGTAGATGCTTAGCTGTTTATTATGCCGTAAGCAATTTATTTCATCTCCAATGCTTGCTGTATCATTTGATGATCAGGTTTGTAAAGTTGCGCCAATTCCTGGGGAGACTAAAGTTTGGCAATATATTACACTCACAAAGCGGATCTTTTTGATTGATTGCCCTGGAGTAGTTTATCAGAGTAGTGACAGTGAAACAGATATTGTCTTAAAGGGTGTGGTAAGTAGTATTTGGTCAGTTATATGTTTCAATATATCTTGATGCTTTATTTATGATATTCCTGGTTCAAAGTGTTCATGATCTGTCCAAGTATGAGTCTCATGGCTTTGTCAAGCATTGATAGTTAACATAGCTAACAATGAAATAATGCTCTTTTCTATCTCATGGCATACATTCGTAGTTATGAGCGTACAATCAACGAAATAATCTTGTAAATATTTTGTTGCTATGCCAATGGATTTTAGGGTTAAAATTTATTAGCATTTGCATGGTGAGAAATCTGTGTGAAGTTCTGATGGTATATTGTAATCACCTCTATTATTGTGCCATGGTTGACTAGGCGGTCTTATTTATCTATAATTGATTTGCTATTTCTTTTCTTTTTGTAATTTCATAGCAATGCAATTTCTATCTTATTTTCTCTTAGCTAACTTTACAGTTTGCCCGTCTTTTTACTCTCAGGTACGTGTGACGAATTTGGAAGATGCTGCTGAGCATATTGGTGAAGTTCTGAAACGCGTAAAGAAGGAGCATCTGTACAGGGCTTATAGGATAAGTGACTGGTAAGCTTTGTGGCTTTTGATGTAATCAGTATTAGAAAGATTAGTTCCAAAATTGTGATCTGCGGAGTTTGGATCTAGATCTTTTCTTGTTTAACCAATCATTTGTTATAATTACAAAAGGTTTGAAGTACTAAACCACCTACTTCTAAGGCGAATTCATCTTCATGGGAATCATTAACCTCAAAACATTATGATTTCCAGATTCTCTGCTGGAATATGTAACATGCTTAATACTTTATGCTTGCTAGACTAGTTGGGTACATCAAACCCAGCTTCTATGAACCTAATCTGTTTACAGTTAGCAATTTTGTAATGTAAAACTTGATAAAAATGCATGTTGATTTGCAGGGAGGATGACTATGATTTTCTTGCTCAGCTATGCAAGCAGACTGGTAAACTTCTAAAGGTAATATTTCATATTCCTCCTAATTATGCAACTTCTTTTTACAAGAAAGACCAACTGAAAAGTTCAAGGCAGGCAATATTTCTTTAGCGTTTTATGCAATTATATGCACCTTTAGTCGTCATAGCCCAGTAAAAAATTGCAAGGTCTTCTTGTTTTGTCTGTAGGGAGGTGAACCTGATTATACGACTGCTGCAAAGATGATCCTCCATGATTGGCAAAGGGGTAAAATCCCCTTTTTTGTTCCACCGCCAAAGGAAGAGGAGGATCAAGCTGAGGCGAAAAATGATGCTGAAACCATTGAAGATGACAAGTCGGCTGCTGCTAGGAAAGAAATCGACGAGGTTATTCTATCCCAGAAAATCGATGAAGTTCCAGTTCAAAAGGATCTCTTTAGTGAGCAGGAGTTGGTCGGTGATACGTTGAAGTTGTAAGTAGAGAGAAAGCTTGATGCTCTTCTGCTGCCTAGTTTTCGCCTTTCATATTTTCATTATTTTTGTAATTTTTCATATTTTTCATGTTTGAGAAACACGACTTGATGACATTTTTGTATGTACCATGTTTGTTTGCTTCCAGCTGCTGAGTTTTGATGCTGAATTTATTACTTAAAAATACTAGAAATTTAGGTAATCTTTGTAACCTTTTTAATAATAAAATTACCGTTTTGAGCATTTGACAATTGTGAAAAATGGCATGCCCCGGCCACTTTAATCATATTCTTAAGGCTAGATGTAGTCTTTAATTAGAGCTTATTTCTACTTTGATTTATTAATTTACAACTAATACGTATTTATTAAAGAACTAGTGTAACTGAACCCAATAACTATTGGCGGATCTCACCGTGATGTCTTCTTTGGACTCCTCCCTTTTGTAATTTGGAGATTAATTCTTAATTTTATATCATAAATGGTAATATTATGATTCATACATTCTAAACTTGTGATCTATCACATGTCAATCAATTTTATATCATTTTTTAGATGAAAACTGAAATGTACATTTTTTTGATGAAAAAAATTATTATATTGATCACGAACAAATGTGTGGTACTTGACGAAGACCCTCCATCATATTCGGGTATTCATTCCAAACATGTGAATTAAAGAAATCTTTCAAAGCTCTTGCTAGCTTATGTGCTACCACATGACATTTAACACTAAAACCCATGTTCGAGAGCAACAAGCAACGAGACAATGAGAAACAATTATGTCCAATTCAGATTTGCAAAGAACGTTGCATCCAACGCTTAAAACAAAGTGAAAAATAAAACATAGAAATGTACCCTTTTAAACAGCTTGAGGGCAACGAAGTTTACGAGAGAATGTTTTGTTAAACATAGTCAGATCGAACCTTCTTTACTAGGGAAAAAATTACTTGTTTCATACAAGAGAAGTTATAGTCAATCCCGCATTACTTAATTCATATAAGTGAGATTGTTAATCCTTGAATATTTTTGAGTTAGTACATGAGGAATTTGCTACTTTACTTTAACTATTAGTTTTTCATTCAGTTTTTAGCCGCTGACTCTGAATGTCTGCAATTTTGTTGGCGAAATTAGTAATAAATATACTATATATGATGTGTTTAGGAGGTAATGTGTAAAAAATTTGTAATTACAGCTTCACTTTGTCATATGCTTTTTTTTATTTTTTATTTTATTTTATTAAGTAAATCAATAGTCGTCGTGCATCAATCTCTAATGATTAATTAACAATTTGGAGTCATTTTTGTGTGTATAAGATGGTGTTTACTGCTTACACCCCTTATTACTGAATGAACAACTATCTCTCGAGCACATGTATATGTTCAACCATCAATGGGAAAAGAAACCGAACACCTAACAACGCATCTTTGGAGACCAACAACTACGATATCACTCCCTTCATTCTGGGTGATAGAGTGATATGGGTTACTAGAGAATCGAAGTCGAAGAAGGTGGACATGAGCAAGGGGAAAGGAAGAACTTTGCCAAAGTTGCAATCAAAGTAATGAGGCAGTTCGAATTTCTCATTTCATTATGGCAATTTATTTCAATTTGATTTTTTATTCGGTATTTGTATTTTATGAGGATGTTATGTTTGTAACAAGTTTTGGCATGTCAATGATGTCATAACGAAATTTTAAAGAGTAATATTAAGTTGTAACAAGTTTTGGCATGTCAATGATGTCATCTTAGATTTGAACGATTCAACCCATAAAATTAAATTGGTATAAATCCTTTTAAGATTCCATAATTCCGATTTTTTCAATAAACTTTTAATTCAATTTTGAATCGCATAAAGGATTCAAAATTTCAATTTCTCACACAAACATTAAAATTTAATTAGAAATTCAATAATATTTTCTAAAAAAGATGATTTCTATACATAGGAACATAGGGATTGGGCCAAAACTTTACTTAAGTTTATCTTTCGTACTGCTTTCAATTAAGGTATTTTGTTAGATTTTAACTGTTCTCAAGCTCTTCGCAGGTTAATTGTTTGATTGTGATATATGTGTTTGTGATTCTCATTTTCAGTATTTTTGCTGATTCACTATTTTTTTAATTAGTTCAAGAGTCTTCTTTAATTGTAAGTCTAATCAAAGCAACCTATGTGATAATCATAATGATTGGTTTTAAATTTGTTTTGTAAGTTCGAGTAATCTTACTTTAAATGATGACAATGCAGTGAACAACACTTAAACTCAATCACATGGATTTTGTGTTGGTTCTCTCTGTCTTTGAACTTATTTGGGATTTTATGTTTTCGATTAGTTGGAACTACGTAACTTTTTTGAACGTGTTAGGTATTGTTGTGAATCTTGACTATTTGATTAATAATAGGGAGAAAATTTGTTCCGTGCAGTACACGATTTAAAAATTTAAAATTACGCACCTTCTCCTAAAGAAATTAATAATGCTCAATCTTACTTTTCGGCCTATCACTTGTTAATTAACATCAGCTTTTTGTCACATCTCGTTCACTTTCATATCTTGAATTGTGAGAGGATGTTGAAGATCCCGTTTAGAAAATGAAGATTCCCCTCGATATTATATGATTTTGAGGTGCATCCAGTCTCTACTTTATGGGAATCTGATCAAATATATATACCCAGAGAAATGAGTGTGTGAGAGACAGGATTGAGTGAGGGAAGAAAGAGAAAGTGCGAGAGATCAATATAAATTGGTTTTTGAGGGTGGGGGTGGGTAGGGAATGAATGGGAAAAATATAGCCTTTATTAATTATTTGTTGTCATTCTTTTTTTTTCTTTTCAATTTCTTAATTATGGTTTATCCATCCGAACAAAGGGTTATATATGTGTTTTAAAATATAATCTGCATTTTTATTTTTTGTACTTTCAATTAATTATAAGGGTTTATTGCATTTTTTTTGGGTAATAAAGGGAGATTATAAATTCCGCATTTTAGAGGCTTTCCAGTTTCCACTATTATCTCAATCTCACATTAGTTTTCACACTATAGATGCCCCTATTATGCGATTTCTCTAGCATTTACTACCTCCGTCCCACATTACTTGTCTCACTTTCTATTTTGGGCGTCTCATTCTACTTGTTTCACTTTCCATTTAAGGAAATAATTAAGAAATCACTTTATTCACTTTATATCACTTCAAAACCATTTTATATCACTTTATGTCACATCAAAAACACTTTATATCACTTTATTAATTAAAAAATATTTTATATCACTTTATTAACTACACTAACCACACCCTTTATATTTTTTTCTTAATCTCCGTGCCCGGAGTAAATGAGTCAAGTAATGTGGGACGGAGGAAGTAATAATTTATGGTTGGAGGAATTAAAAAATTATGAATTCTTACCCCTTCCGATTGGATCAGATCGAATATTCTATTGCATTACTGAATGTGTTGATTAATTTGGAAATAATTAATTACATACCCTTATGACAAAAACTTGGGTGCAACTGTTCCACCGTAGAACACCCGCCCATTTGACCCGACCCGTTTGACCCGGTCAAACCCCCCTTTGACCAATTTTTTTTTTTTTTCCGGATTTTTTTTTAAATTTATTTTTGTTTGCCGCTTCTTCTATAGTCAAGACGCGAGCGAGGAGAGCCGAAGGCTCCGACGGGGACAAAAAAATCTGGAAATTAAAAAAAAAAAAAAAAAAAAAAAAAAAAAAAAAAAAAAAAAACTGGCGCGTGGGGCCCACGCGCGGGGCGGGTCGGCGCGTGGCGGGTCGTGGGCGGGGCGGGTTGTGTGCAAATGGTGCATAAGTATGCATAAGAGTGTCTCTCTAATCTTAAATTTAAGGATTGCTACGTATCGTTAACCTAGCATAAACATTAGAGAGTATGTTACACCAATTAGCTATAGAGGACCCCGGGTGTTTCTCAACTAAGGAAAATAAAAGCAAGTATGGTATATATCTTCACTTTAAAAAGCGAAAAATATACTGCTGGTATCAATTATAAAGCAAGTACTTAATTAATACAAGATGAAGACTAAATAAAAGAATTAATTTTAGGATTTGATGCATTAAAAATTTAAAACGTTGTGCAAGAGAAACTACAGTCAATCCAGCAAGCCTTTTATGTGTAGAATTTGCCATTGATCAACTCAACTCAAATTCATTTCACTCGACCTTCCCCCATTCTTTTGTTTCTTATCTCCTTCCCTTACAAATCACTCTGGAATCGGATCGTTAGAGAGAGAGAGAGAGAGAGAGAGAGAGAGAGAGAGAGAGAGAGAGAGAGAGAGAGAGAGAGAGAGAGAGAGATTCTTTTGCTGGTTAAAGGTACATTTTTCATGCCCCATGCACAGGATTCTTGGTAATAAAGGCAACATGCCATCCATATTCGCTCCACATTTTTACGAATCACGTAACTTAAAAAATACAAAAAGGTGTGTGTGTGTGTGTGTGTGTGTGTGTGAGAGAGAGAGAGAGAGAGAGAGAGAGAGCATGTTCCTTGTGAGCTAAAGTGAATGGGAGAGAAAGGGCAATTTCACCTCTTTGCTTTCTTCACACACTAGACTAGATAGGATGGAATTGATTCAATGTATTTATATTATTATTATTATTAAAAGTTTATACATCATATAACCCTAAAGTTTTCTTCTTTCTTTCTTTAGTCTGTTGTTCTTCATCTGCTGCAGTATTAGAGTGAATTTGGAAATGGCGTCCAAATTTCTTTTGGTCACAAGTTTTTTCTTAGATTTGATTGCTTTTTCGCTTGCTGTTGCCGCTGAGCAACGGAGATCTTCTGTATGTCTTATCTCTCTCTCTCTCTCTCCTCCCCCTAAAACGTGAAAATTTGTCCAGCTTTGTCTTGGTTGCATGTGAATCTAGCTGCTACTTTTCTATTGCTGTAGATGATTCTTTTGATTCATAATCTCGACTTGATTTTTGCTATGTAAATTTCATAGTTGATCGATCAGATACCGTACTAGGCTAACCTTGTGCGTTGGTCATCTGTTCAGGCGAGCATTGGCACTGAGGCGAACTTTAAGTTCTGCATTTATGATTCGGACATAGCAACTGGCCTAGGTGTGGGCTCACTCTTGTTCCTTTTGGTTAGTCAACTCATGATAATGGCTGCAACTAGGTGCTTGTGCTGTGGGAGAGCCCTCCAACCCGGTCGTGCTAGGGTTTGGGCTATCATCTTCTTCATCTCTTGTTGGTATGTTTCTAATTGAGTAGTCTGTGTTGAATGGACACCAGAGAGCACATAGTGAAGAGAAATCGAAACTGTTTCTAAACGAACCAAAACTCGATCTTTTCTTATGACGAAACCGACCCAAATCCTTCGCTTCAGTTTTTTGGTTATGCTCACCCCTAGGTTTCAAACTTGCTACTAGAAACACCTCATCCAATTTGCTCAAGATTTTCATGTTAGTCCTAAAAAAAGGCGCATTTTCCTAACTTTGACAGGTTATTCTTAATGTGCAGGGTGACATTCTTCATTGCTGAGGTATGCTTGTTAGCTGGCTCGGTGAGAAATGCGTACCACACCAAGTACAGGACGTACTTGTCACCGGATCCTCCTTCGTGCGAGAGGTTGAGAAAGGGAGTGTTCGGAGCCGGGGCAGCGTTCATAGTGTTTACTGGCATACTCTCTCAGCTCTTTTATGTAACCTATTCCAAAACTGGCGACGAATATCTCTCAGGGACACGGGACACCGGCATAAGGATGGGATAGAGAAGAGGTTCGGTCATTCCTCACGGTTTCGATAAGCTCTCTCAATAAAATTGCAGTGAGGAATGGAGATACAAAACATGTAGCATACACATGAAGTTTGGTTTTGGTCATAGTATGTTTTTGTAGTTGACTGATAAATTATATTTTGGTGATATTTGCTATCAACCCTTATTTACTTTCCTTGCTTTTCATGTTGCCTTACTATAACTATTACTAAAAATACAACTGATAATTATATATTTTCAAGCTAAATTAGTTAACGAACTTGTTCACTAGCTAAAGAGTCAAATATTGCCGAGCTCAAGCTTGGCTCATTTAGCTAATGATTCACTAAATGATCTTGGACGAGCTTTTATCTCGAATACCACACGGGTAGCTTGGCTCATTAACAGCTCTAAATACGAGCTTCGTTTTTAGTAGTATTATTATCACTCATTTTATTCCAACTGAATAAACTGTTAGATATCAAACAAGAACCAATGATTCAGAAAAGTTGATATTCCTATTACAAATTTTTTTAGTTCAAAGCAACTAAAACTGGAATGGTTCATGAATATCGAAACATAGGACTATATGGAACTGCATTTTCGAAATTCAACTAATTAAACAGTTTCGTTGAGCACAAATATTACATCTTAATTTGCATCAAAATAAAGATGGTTAGAAGGCCAACCTTGAATACAGTGTTGAGAAATCCTGTCTGTACAAATGTGAAGAGACATCACGTTCCTACTAAACGGTATTGACTTTGTCCGCGAGGCATCGGATTATGCAGCCCAATCCAGCTCTTTCTGTAAGCTTTTCATGAATTCTTAGGCATTGGTCACACGTCGGACGATCTCCAGTAGATAAACCTCTATATAAGTACCTATCAATCACATACATCGGTTTCTTTATCAGACCAATGGAATCTTGCAACAAAAAAAACGTAGTTATTCTTCTTCTTCAATCGTCTTAACTCTATCAGAAATTCAACAAAAGAACATCCAATCATACGATTTTAGACTACAAATTCAACAAAAGAACATCAGGAAGAAATAATACGACTCATCAAGGGATAATATTCAAGGACAGAACATAACTATATTGATATTCATGAGAAGCACCCATAATCTAGATAGGATCATAGTAAGTTTAGATGTTCGGTATATGCACTTTTAATCTGGAGCATCGTTAAATGGATAAGAGTGAAAAACCAAAAATTCAAAACATTAAGCTGGATGGCAATAGGTCGGACTAACATAGGATTGTTGCTTGTGTTTCTTTGATACTTGCGGTAGCCTACATAATAATCTCGTCTTAAAATACAAGAAAAAGTTGGCCTTCTGAGTTAACTTGTTTTGTGATCTTGCAGTGGGTGCCTCAAAACTTCGTTGAAGGAAATGGGAGATTTTTTAACTGAAGATGTCAAATTATGTCTGGGAAGTTAGAAGTAGACAGGGGAGAATTCTTTTCAAGATTCTTAAACCATCACATCATCACACTTTCTCCCAACTGTGTTTTCCAGTTCACAAACAAATAGCTAAGCATTAGGTTTTTCGTAAATGATAATTGTTCTACTATATCCTCTAGAATGCTATAGGACAACCTTCTATATTAGAGTGATATAATAATATTTTAAGAGTCTAGATGCTGCTAAATGGTGACTTATGCTGGGCTCGACTCTTGAGATTAACTCTGAGCACAATACTCGTGTAAACTTTTGAAATCATTCTATGAACAAAATACTTGGACAATAACACGGATCAGGCGAAATCATGTACTAGACCCCTTATATTTGTAATTTGATAGGATTATTGATAAGAATCAGAAAGTATTGTTAGTAATTGTTCCTGGACCTGATGGAATGCATCACTTCTCCAAGTTAAGCCTGTTTCGTGAAGTCTGTTACTTTTCTATATGCAAATTGTGTTCAAGGATCTGTAAAACAAGATAAATTACTTCTTGACTTCTTCTTCTCACTTTCTATATTAGTTGCAAGAGCTTCATCCATCATAGTAAGTTGAAAAAGATTAATTGAAGGCTAACATTCAACGTCACTTTTGCATTCAAGATAATCATTAGGATATGCATAATGCCATGTAGTTTGCTTCTTCTTGAATCTTGATGCCTTTCCCTCTCAGCTAGCTCAACAACAGTCAAAGTTCTCTCCCAAAATTCTAGAGCATACACTAGTTTTTAACCGTTAAACCAATTCTCCGAAGTTCTAGACCAAACAGACATCTTTTAGAAGTTGAAACTAGAGAAAATCAGAAATGATGTAGCAACAAATACGTTCACGTTAGCTTTGTTGTTGAAAGATCTCTATGATAATGAGTTAAACTAGTCATGTCTCCCCACTATCCTCCAAATACAGGCAATCACTAGCAATGTGTTTTGCAGGTAAAGACAACAACTTTCATCACAGATTAATTTCTAAATATCAGAGGAGCTAGAAAATGGAATTTAGACGCCCCAATACGAACCACACCTCACATTCTTGTCTTACAAGATCTCAATTTAAATCTATTTTTGCATGAGCCAAAGAGGGCAATCCTTATGCAAAAATCTCTAAAAGAAATACTAGTTAAGCCCATTTACAACAATACTCCATAAATTAGTACTTACGATAAACAATAATTCGGATCCTCACGCAAAAAGGATATGATGCAAATGCACTATCAAGATCAAAAAACACATAAAACACGTATAAAAGGTGTTTGACTTACTTCATCAGAACATCATAGTACTCGGGATCAAGAGCCGAGAACAAACTATCAACATCTTTTATCGCCATTATCGCTCTATGTACCACAATCCACATCGCGGACTTCAAAGCCAAAATCAACCCCCATTTTATAACTAAATTAGTTTCAAATTCACAAAATTGAATATTGTTCAAAACTGACTGATTGATTAATACTGACCTTGCAACGCTCGTCTTTGGTCAGGGGAGGCGCCCCTTCAAGAGCTGTCTTCAAAGCTTCCACCGGTTTATACCTGAAATCCAGTCATTCACAAAATCATCAATTAGGATTCCAAATTTTCATCATCTATCAATATAAATCTGAGGTAAATTAGCCCTACTGTTTGAGTAAGCTTTCGATCTTGCGGGATTTGTGCTCGATTCGGGTGATAATGGCTTCTGCATTATCTGCTTCCACAAATTCTGCCATTTTTTTGGTCGGGAAATTCCTTCAGCTGCTTCTTCTGCTTTAGGGATTTGAATTTTGGCACTAGAACTAGAAAAAGAGCGAATAAAATCGTTTTGCTTCAAATATTTTCGGTACCACTCCTATTTTAAATTAGTGTATTCAAAAAATATTATTAAAACAAATTTCCTAAATTAGTGTACCTCACAAAAATATTTATACCTTATTAATTTTTTTTTCTTAAAGTAACCTCCTTAAATCTATTCTAATCTCTTAATTTGAGTTGGGACCCACTATTTTCATAAAATACTTAGTGAAAAATAAGACTAAGATTTTAAAATAGGAACTTGAATAGTAATAGGGAAAACTTTAAAACAAAATTTTGAGTATTCTATTGGGAGCGCTCTTAGTGTATGAACTAAATAGGTAAGAAATGAGTCGTTATAAAATTAGAAAAAAGCAAAAACGATAAATAATCGATAAATTTATACTTCTAATAAAAAATTTGGTGTCAGTTGATCTGAATCAAAAATAGTCAAAGCTTGATATATATGGCTAGTGTGAAAATCTAGTGGGTTGGCTCGATCAATAGAAATTTCTCGTTACTTTATTGTATAACTTGATTACTTTGAGTCTGAATTTGTCAATAAAATTTCCATCATTAACAATGGCTGCAGTTAGCGTTTAAAAATATATTCAATAGAAAATGCTCCTAAAACGAAGCAAGAGTTTAGCCTGCGATCATGAACGCCGATAAGGTACTGTAGTTTCTATAGAAAATAAAACTATGATTATAGTCGATAATATCCAGCTTTTTTAACAGAGAATGTGATTATAAGTGTTAATTGAAGTATAAACCTAGTCGACGATGTTCCGTTTTTCTTTTTATTTCTAGAGAATGTGATTAGATTATAACTCAATATATCTCGGTGTTTGGTTGCCATGATTAGATTATATTGAGTTATAACAAAATGTATAATATGTTTGGTTAGATAGATTCGCCATGTGACTTAATCTAATAATATTGTCAAATAGGATTAGTCATGGTTTATCTTGCCTTTTTGAGTTATGGCCACTGGCGGAAATACAACCAAGCAAGGGGGTGCTCCGACACCCCTCAATTTAATTTTTTTATTAGTAATACTTGTGATTCGTCATAAATTTTATACTATCAGCCCCGTTGCGTTTAGAGTGTGGATAAGTATTTTAAAGGAAAACGACTCAATTTCTTAAGGAATATATACAAAAAAATCGAGTTCGAACCAACATGATCTATAAAAGAAATAAAGTCACGCTGCATACAATAGTAAGCCCCCAACCCTCTGAAAGAAAATTTTTTATTCCGCTCCTAGTTATGGCGTCTTCATTTGACAAAATTAGTCTTGGACTATTTAATACGAGTCACTCTTTATCTATTCACCAATTAAGATGCTGATTTGTACTAAGAAGTTGCAGTTAACTAGTTACCTTTTTTTCTCAGAAATAGACGAGGAAAGATGCACCACTGAGGCTAACATTCAAGAGAAGGAATGGGATATTCAAGTTTAAAAATTTCAAAAGATATCGACGTATAGTTGGTATTGCATGTGGGCAAAAGTTGCTTATAAATGGTGAACGATATATCAATTCTCTACATTTATAAATATTTAGGGTATATTTACTTTGATGGAAATATTTTCATTAGAAAATGATGAATAAAAAAAGATGAGAAAATATTAACATTTTCATTCTTTTTTTTAATCACATGTTTGTTAGAATGAAAAAGAAAATTATCACATGATCTCCACACCCCTTCTCCATTTTTATGCCTTTTATCACAATCGTGATAAATAGATGGAAAATGGCCCGAGGAAAATTAACAAACGTAGCAAACGTGTGAAAATGATTAGAATAAATTAACAAATTCTCAATATTCTCTAACTTTTTCTAATTTTCATTTATCTACTCCTAATCTAGTTGACCGCACAATAAAGCCCATGTTTACCTTCCTTCTATGTTTTTTCTACTTAGAAATGGGGGAGCGGTAAAGGTTAAAATTACTTTTCCTCAAGAAATATTGGCAAATTCACCGCTCAAACGGATGAGATTGAGCGAGCATTCTGTTGATTTTTTCTTTTCCCTGAAGACATTGTGGAAGAAATATTTGCAAATCTTCCGGTGAAGAAGAAGAAGAAGAGTTATTTGATGAGCGGGTTATGGAGGGAGTATGGATTGAAGGAGTCTTGGGTGAAAAAGAAGACTAATATCTCTATTCTCAAATCCACTTTGGAATATCAACAGTATGTCTATGTTGAAAGTTTAATCTCTCCAGCTTGTGCTTGTGACTAACAAGAAGAAGAAGAAGAAGAGAAGGAGGAGAAGATATACTACTAGTATATAGAATTAGTATTTACTAGTATAGGGAGGAGATCACATGTAAATTCATTTTCCCGTAAAAAATGAGAAGCGATCTGGACCATTAATCTTTGTAGATCTACGGTTGAGATTGACCGGTGCATTATAATTGAACACGAAATGCATTATCATAACCATGCATTGTAGTATTCCAAAAATGCATTATTATGAGGATGCATTGTAATATTACACAAAATGCATTATTTTAATGTATAAAATGCATTATTTTTATTTTTTACGGGAAAAATATTTTATACGTGAACCAACCCCTACTAGTATATTAGTAGATACTACTATTTAATTTGTTATTGTAGTATGGTATCAATACTATTATTATTCCAAACATTTGATTCGCGTATTCTTTGGTTAATTATTTGTGTTTCTTTGGTTGTGCTTTCTTTGTATTACTAGATTCTAGATTGAATATGCTAAAATCTCAACTCGATTGTCCCCTCATAGTTCAAGAGACAGCTGCTTGAATGAATATTTCCAATATTTTTTTTGATGCAGCCGCGGCATATAAACCTATATTAGAAGAATATTATTATCTAATTTAATGGATATAAATAGACAAGTAGTAGTATAATATTTGATTTTTAATCGACCGATGGATTGATTTGACAATGTTGTTATGCGTATATTTGTGTCATAGTAAGATTGTAAACATTAAAACACTTTGTGTTGAATCTTTAAATTAGTTAATTTAGGGCTTTAATTTTGTTGAATAATTGGTTAAAAGGCTTTTCAAGCATGCACATATATTGTTTGGCCGTCAGTCCCGTGGGAATAAAAAGATTTTGTTAAAAAAACAAATTAGGGTGCGTTTATGTTGATGGAAAACAATGGAATATATATATTTTCACTTATTTTCCATCATTTTTTACATGTTTATTTTGATTAAAAAAAAGTCTCTGGGCAAGTTGGAATAATTTCTCGGACATGCAATCCCTTTTCACTCCAATGTTGGATAATCTTCTCTTTGGATAGTGGTGTAAAAATATTTTCCAATATATGGAGAAACGACATAAAAATGAAGACAGGGTGAGAGACCATGTGATAATTATCTTTTCCTCCTAATAAATATATAATAAAAATAGGATGAAAATGATAATATTTTCATACTTTTTCTTTTCCATCATAATCCAATAATAAATTTACAACCAAAGTAAATAACCCTTATAATTTTTTTTAGTGATAGATTGCAATCAGATATAACAATAATAAAAAAGAATACAATTTAATTCAATGAAGTTATGAGAGTGTTTGTAGATGCTTATTTTAAAACACAAAAACTTCCATGCAAATGATTGCATTCTTATGCAACAGTTTTGACCCGACTGACCCGACCCGGAACCCGACCCGCTTCATAAAATATATAAGTTATTTTCTATTTTTTTCTCAGAAATTTTTTCTAGGTTTTTCTCTTTCGTTCTCCGCCTCTTCTCTTCTTTTCTCCTTCTTCTCTATTTTCTCTCCGATTCTCCGTCGATTCTCTGTGGATTTCCCGTTGTTTCGACGTCTCCAGTCATCATCTGCGGTCCCTTTTTGTTTGTAATTGTTCGATTCCAGCATTGTGTCAAGGTTTTTTCAAACCCTAGTTCTCAACGTGAATGTCTTCGTTATTTTCTCTCGATTGTCCTTCGATTTACAAGTTTCTGATTCTCTATTTTCCGATCTACAAGACTTCTGCATTTTTCCTATTTTTGTGTGTTCTTTTTTATACTTTGTCATTGTTTCTTTTTGCTTTTGTATTTTTGGAAACTGTATTTCTTACTATTTGCGATTAAATCTGTGTCCCTTTGCGCTTCTAGGCCGTTCTTCGTCGTCGATTTGGTCGTTATTGTGTTTGGTTTTTTTCAATTTCAAGTATTACATTTTGTTTTAATCTGATTTTAGATTTGGGGTTTTTTCTTCTTTGAACTTATAACTTGATCTTCATCTGTGAACTATCTTGTTGTTTGTTTGGAGTTATCATCCATTATCTTGTCTGATTCTCAAAAGTAATATTCATATTTACTGAAAGTAAACGTTAGTGTGATGAAATGTATAATTTGTTTGTGTGACTGTGTTTTGTAGTTTTTGTGCTCTTTTTCCTTCAAACATGTGTGTTTTAGTTTATATTTTCATGATTTTGGAGTTTAGTAAATTGATATTATGAAGATTAATACTCATAATGAATAAAAGTATGCTCTGTTTGATTCAAACATGTTTGTTTAAATTTGCACTTTCATTAGTCCTCAGTTTTGTAATTTATGTGATCAAAAGTATTACTTATATGAAATAAAAGTAATTTTCCCTCTGAGATAAAGTATCATTTCTGATTCATATAGAGTGATATATAGATTTTGAATGATCATGCCTTTTATTGTAATTGCCTTTACAGATTTGATATCATGGTGAAGAAGAGATCTACTAAGGGGAAAGAGATTGTTTTATCTTCCTCCAGGACCAGTCCTCGTCCTAGGTAATTATTTCCATATTTCTATTAAAGTATATATATAGGCTTACTGCTTCTTATTATTTAATTTATTTCCAATATTTTGTGTAGTGTGTTTAGTAAACAGAAGAGGGAAACTGATGTTGTAATCAAAAGGAAGGAGAAGATGTAGGTTGTTATCAAAGAAGAAAGATATATATTGTTTTAATCATTTGTAATTTTTAGTATTTGTTGTTGATTTTTTTTATAGAGCATCTTCAAATGTTTGACATCAATGTTGGTTTTTTTCTTTTCTTTCTTTTTTGCAGCTATCATATTAAAACAAAACCGTCGAAACTATGAGACTTGATTTCAGTGTTGAATGATGAACAGAAAGAATCAATTAGATGAGTAGGTTTTGGCGGTATTTTGTTTATGAGTGACTGGAAATATGTGGGGTGGACTAATGTTATGTGGTTTGTCGAAAATTTTAACCCTATTTCTCGTGTAATTAGATTTAAGGGTGGGCACAATCTTGTTGTTAGGCCTGCAGATATCTAGGATTTATTTCTTTTAGCTAGGCCTGTTAATGGTGATTGTAAGGTTGTTTCTTATGAGAGGAATGATGAGTCTGGTACTGTTTTGACTGAAAATTTTAAGGCAAGATTTGGTTTGGTAGGTTCAGTTACCCACAAGTCAATCTATGATTTGTTATCCAATGAAAATGATGCTAGATTCAGGGATGGGGGTGATGACTTTGTTATATTGTTCATCCTTTATGCCTTTTCTACATTTCTTGCGCCTACTGCAAATACTTCTATTGATTTCAGTTTTTTGAAGTCTCTTTTCAATGTTGGTAACATTTCAAATCTTGATTGATGTTCATATATTCTTGACAAACTCTGTAAAGCACTGGATTCTTATAAACTGAGTCGTTATAGTGCGATAAGTGGGTGGGTGTTGGTTCTTCCATTGCTTTATTTTCACCAATTCCAGTGGAAAGGTATTCCTAAGCCTTACACCTTGCCACTTATAAGGCATTGGACAAGTTCAAAATTTAACAAAAGAATGAAGGATGAGTGCAATAGTAATAGTGAATTTGGTAGTGGCGATTGGCTTTTAGGTGTCTTTCCTGTTAGTTCTCATGTTAGAGTAGGAGAGGATCTTGTTGATAGAAGGTCAGGGCTTTCTAAGAAAGAAGATCCAGTTTGTGATTATGATGAAGATGTTGCTCCAGAAATTCCTCCTGGCTATATCATGTATAAGATTCTTCCTAGTGAGAAATGTGACCAAGATATCAGCTCCATTTCAAATAATGTAAGTTTATTTACTTTTCTAATAATTCTGCTTTTATTTTTATACTTTTTATATTTAACTCAATTACTTCCTTCACTTCTATAGGACTTGCAAAGATCGTTTTTTATCTTGCAGCGTGATATAAATGTAGTTGTTTACAAGCACAAGGAGAGAATTGAAACATTCAAGAAAGACAATTCTCAGGAAAATACTCAATTTGGAGTAGCTGGCTCGTTTGCAAGTTCTTACTCTTGTGATAACGATCCATATTGGAATGATGAAACGCTCAAAATCTGTGATGAATTGGTTTCCCAGCTGGAGAATGTTAGGAAGGAGAAGATGATGAAGAATGACAATGAGACATCTGAGATTCCTCATGTGCAGTCTGCAGCTATGAATGAGGTGTTGGTTGAGGATGTTAACACAAATACTGAGGAATGTTTGACAAGTAAGTTGATATTGTATTTTTTTTTAAATTTTGTGCTTCTTATTTATCTATGAATTTATATTTACATCTTTTTTTAACAGGAGATGTTCAGGATGTGCAGACTCATGCTGTTGTTAATGAACAATATCCCGATGCTGAGCAGGAACAAAAAAAGGTGAAGAATAAGAAAAAAAGGACAAGGGATGCTGACATGCCGAGTTTTGAACTTCTCAACGATTATTCATCTTCATCCTCTGATTCAGAGTGTCATGTTCCTCCAATTGGTATTTTTTATGCTTCTTTATTACCTTTTGTAATATTTTTTGTAACTTATATAATTCATATGAATTTTTTATTACAGTTGATCAGTCCATTCAAACTGAAATTCATGAGAAGTGTGAAGAAATATCGAAGAATGATGATCACAGTTTGTGCCCCTAACTTTCAGCTTATTTTTTGTATTATTTTTGTCAACTTATATTTATATGATTTTTTAAAATTAGCTATGATGTTCCTTGAACCTTAAATTGCAGATCAAAGTAAAGTTGATGACATAGACTTTGAAAAAAATTGCTAAGATTATTGATTCTGTTACTATTGCACATGAAGATGTGTCTGTTTCTCGCGCGTATTTATGAGAAAGTTTTGCCGCATTATATGAAATGCAATGCAGATGATGGTATGCTTCTTAAATGATGGTCCCGATACGAGTTACTGGTGTATGGGGGGGGGGGAGAATACACCAGTTAGGATTTTTCAACTTTGAAAACTTAACCCCCGAAAATCACTTCAACTGAGTAAAGAAAGACTCAGATGAAATCACAACTGAGTAAGAGAGCTCAGCTGTGAGAGTGGTGCCGTGCGGAATGTGGTGGAAATTATACTCATAAAAATAACTCACGCTTTTGAGCAAGGTTGGTCAAAAACCAAAACAGTTGATATGTAAAGATGCAGTTTGTATGCCAGTTAGTTTGATCAGTTGAAAATGCAATAAGTAACTGAACAAAAATAAGCACAGACACACAGGATTTACGTGGTTCGGAGAGAACTCCTACGTCCACGGGGAGATGTGAGTCCACACACCTCAGTCCAAGTTCTTCTGGACAGTTCCACACAGCTTACGCGGGCTGTGCAACCGTTGCAATAAGTTTCCGGGTACTTATCAACCTTTACAGTTAAGTTTACGGGTACTTAACAACCTATGTCAAGTTTGCGGGTACTTGACAACCTAACTACTCAATTACAGGAAAAGTATGATCCTAACAAACACTTTTAGGGTGTGTATGTGGGTGGATTTTCCAACTACAGCTCGAACACGAATGTGAGCTAGATCTATGGCTTGAACGAATGAACACTCAAACTAAGATCTAAGACAGATTATAATTCTATGAACCCTCATCTACTAATGTTCTACCACTCGGAACTTTCAGTTGCTGATGCTCTTAGAATGTGATTTTGCAGATTTTCTTTGCTCTTGTTTCTCTCGTGGATGCACTTCAAATTTTCTCTATCTTATATCGTGTCGAATGAATGAATGCCTCTATTTATAGGCGGAGAGAATCAACTAGCCGTTGGAGGAGCTGTTGATCTCTGTTCTTTGATAGTGATGGCTTGTCTCTCATCTCTGCAGACTTTCCCGATATGGCATCTGTGCTCTTCTGCTTTCCATCTAAGACAACCTTATGTTGGGCCAAATGAGGTAATGACTGAACGGTCAAACCTTCACGTGACTTCCTTTTTGAATTTTAGATTCAAACCTTTCTGACAGTCATCCTTGGTTAGTCGGTTGAAAATCTTGATCTTCATCTGAGTGGTCTTCAGCTGATGTTCTGACTGAACCGTTGAACTCTCAGCTGACTTTGAACTTCATGTTGAGACTTCTTTATAACTTCCCCCTTCTTGAAACATTCTCTTTATCGGATGGCATTCTATAGCTGATGTTCCAACTGAACAGTTGGCTTGAACTCTCAGTTGTCAAAAAGTATTCCCCCTTTTTGGCATAACTCTCTCATCAGACAGAGTCTTGTAACTGATGTTCCTTATCTGATCTTCCATCCGGGGTTGTATCCGAGTGTTGCTATGTTGTCGTCTTCAGCTGGAGATCTGTAAAGATAAAATCTTAACATTGCTCAAACAGCGAGCCTAACTGCTAACATTAGGAACTGGCAACATCTACTCGGTTGGGGTCAGTTGGTTTTGGAATTCATCAAAACTCATACTAATAAATTTCCCAACAATTTCCCCCTTTTTGATGATGCCAAAACCACTTACAACTTGAAACCGCTACTGATCTAAACCTTACTAACTGACCTAAAATCTCAGCTGAAATTCTAGACAGTCTATAAGATAAAACATCAAAGGGTTAGCACAGTTATAACATGGTATTTAAAAGGACTGCGATTCATAGCTTGGACAATGAGATATTGTGCGTCAAATTGAATCGTATATATACTTGAAGTTTTCATTACAACTGATGATTACAAGGATAAGTACAAAATAGTTAAAGATACATCAGTTGCTCAAAAACTACATCAGCTCAAAAATACTCTTGGCCGTACTTGCTGAAGATACGGTCAAAGATCTCTCTCTTTGCAGCTGACTCAGTTCCGGTATTCACTCCATGTTCCTTGCACACTTGTCTCGCCTCAGCCATGATCGAATTTCTGTTAGGAGTACTTGTGCCTTTGATCATCTGAGGGCGATATCTGACCTTCTGCAGAACCGGAACAGTGTTGGGATCGAGCTGAGCTTTCACCATGGCTCTTTGGAATTGCCTGTACATCCCTGGATCCCCAGATTTGAGCTCCCACAAGGCTTCCTTGAAGGCTTGCCTTGGGTCTTCAGTTGTGTAGACCTTCCTGTAGTAGAAGTCGTTAATGAACTCATGCTTGAATTGCTCCCAGTCATCGTTCCACTCAATGTTCATCCACTTGTCAATATGTGGGAACCGTGACTGGAGCGGGGCATTTCTCTGTAGCTGTTGAGTCTTCTTCCTAGCCTCAGCCTTCATCTGGTGTTTGTTGATTCTTCTGACGCTCCGGCTGGCTTTGTTCCTATCCACGCTCTTTTCAATTTTAACCAGTTCTTTTTCGAACTTGGCCACTTTCTTGGCTTGATCTGCAGCGAACTTCTTGAGCCAGTTAGGATCCAGATAAT
This sequence comes from Schizonepeta tenuifolia, assembly GCA_029490685.1. Classification (NCBI taxonomy): domain Eukaryota; kingdom Viridiplantae; phylum Streptophyta; class Magnoliopsida; order Lamiales; family Lamiaceae; genus Schizonepeta; species Schizonepeta tenuifolia. The sequence continues at coordinate 68,124,078 of CM055956.1, read as the reverse complement.
GTTTCTTGGACACTCCCATAGCCTTCGCAGCTTCAATGCAATCCTCGACTGAGATTCCATCGAGATCAGCATCCAGCTCGGCTATAAGCTCAGCTACGAGGTCTTGGGAGACTTCGAGTTCCTGCTCTTTTCCTTCTGCAGCTGTGTCCTTCAGCTGAGATCCTTCAGCTCCTTCCCCCTGAGTTCCAGCCGGCACTCCTTCCCTTAGTCCACTTTCTTCCTTTTGCATCTCTGCTGCAACTTTCTCTTGTCCAGCAACAGCTGCTGGCCCCTGTCCTTCCCCCTTTTTGGCATCATCCAAAAGGGTGGCAACTGAGCCGTCCAGGGAGGTCAGCTTGGCTTCTGCTTGTTGAACTCGGGAGAAGAGTTCTTCCACAGCATCTTTCTCTTCAACCTTCTTCGCCAGCTCCAGGTCTTGGCGTTCCAGCTCAGCTTTCTTTATGGCGGCAAGAGTTGCAGAGATATCCTTGTGAAGGGTGACGAACTCAGCTCTATAATTTTCGAACTGAGACATCCACTCCTGGTCTTGTGTCTGCTGGGACTTTGCAAGATTGGATTCAACAATAGGCTTGTAGACGTTAAAGTCCGAGCTGAGTCCTTGTACCGCTTTCTTTAGTTCTTTGACATCCGAGCTGGTAGAAGTGGAGACGTCTTCCAGCTTTTGCTGTGGGGAGGTGAAGAGTTGTTCCAGCTGATTCTTCAAAGATGCATTCTCCTCCATCAGCTGCTGGAGCTTCTCAGTCTCATGCTGGAGCATTTGCTGCTGCTCTGCTTGGTTGGCCTGAAAGATGGCAAGCAGTTCCGTTCGCACCTGTGTAACCCTCTCTGTGATCAGTTCACAAATATCATCCGTGGAGTGTGCTGGCTGATCAGAGGGTCCAGGCAGTTCTTGCTGTTGTGCCTGGGCTGTTGGGTCCACTACAACCATGGCTGTTCGACTAGCCAGGTATTGTTTAAACTTTTCTTCTTCCCTCTTAGCAGCCTCGTCAGCTTCATCTACATCCTCCATATGGTCAGCATTCTTGGCTAACATATTATCAAGAAATTGTACAGCTCCAGGATTGTCGCACAACTCTCTGGTGTCTTTCCCTTCTTCTTTACTCAGATCCAAGCGTCGACGGAGCAAGGCCACCTTCTGGTTGTAGGCAACCTCGAGGTTCTGGTAGTCGAAGTACACCCTCAGGTTGGATTTATCAATTTTCAACCTGTCCCAGCCATGGATCCTCAGGGTTTCCTCCTTGACGTACCAGTAGCTGAAGATTACGCTAAACTGATAGAGCAGTTCAGTCCCAAACATGGCAAAGATGGGCATCGAGCGTGCCTCTAGAAACATTCCTATCAGTTTCCGAAAGCAGTAATCCAACCTGCCTTCATATTCAGCCAAGATTGCCTGGCGGTTGGCTTCTTCATCAATTTGGGGGGGATCAATATCAAAGGAGAAGGGTTCAATGGTGTCATCAACGTTGGCCAAAGGAACGGTCTTAACGTTGGCATCGAGCGTGAGGCTCGGAATTTCTAACTGAGGATCAGTTGAGAGAACTGAATCCTCTTTGGGAAGAGACTGGGCGGGCTCATTAGTTTCCTCAGACGCAGGTCGGATTACCTGGCTGGCATCAGATCCAGTTGGTGGAGAGGGTGGACGGTCGTGGGACTCCTCAGATGAAGAAGAGTCATCTGAGGACGAGCTGGACTCCTCAACATCGGTCTCCTTTCCTTCAACCATTTCTTCCTGTTGACGGGGTTGAAGAACAAACCCAGCTGGATCAACCGACTGGCTGGATTCGGTTGATTCCTTCTCCTCAGCTGTTTTCTCAGCTGGTATCACCACCACTGGGCCCATCGCAGCCGGTTGAGCTGCTGGCTGGATGATTTTGAACCTTGGCTTTTTCTTGAGGGGTTCCACCTCTTCTCTTCTTCTTCATCCTCTTCCTCAGCTACTTCCTCCAGCTGGCGTTTAGCAGTTTTGGACTTTGATGGGTGGCGGACTGCTGGGGCCATCTCCACAGCTGGCTTTGTGGCTCCCTTGGGAGTGTACACAGCTTCCAAAACATTCCTAGCCTTCTTGGCTGTTGGGAACAGCATCAGCTTGTTGAAAGGAGGGTCCTCATTGCCTTCCCAAGTTAGCTTCTGACCCTTGGTTGCTTGGAGGATCAGGGCTGATATCTTGGTGCCGAAGTTGAGTGTTCCCCTGACACTCAACAGTTTCTCTCTGGACTCAGCTAGTGTCTCGGAGATCTTCAGCTTCTCTGCCCACAACTGGCTTTCAAAATAGCTCAGCCAGTCTATCTTGTGCTTTTCTTCCAAGGCCTTCTGCTGCTTGAGCTTCGGTCTGCTGATATCTCCGAAGGCTCCTCCATATGCGAAGGCACACTTTGATATTACATCAAACAAAAGTCGGGTGCTCCGGCTTCAGTTTGGTCCTCTGCATACTCCCTTTCAATGGTTCGGGGACAATGAGGATAGTTTGCATAAAAGCATCTGCTTCCTTGTCGGTGAAGTTGCCCATCATGTCTACAGCCTCCCGATTTCTGGGGATGATCTTTCCCAGTTCTTTAGACACTTCGATCTTGACAGCTGTTTCTTCAATCGATCGGGAAGTGCTAATTCGTTGCTTGCACGGAATGGTCGTGACAAGTCCGAGTTCAGCATCGCATTGCAGATTCCGGTAGAAGTGGGCTACTTGCTTTCTGAGTAGCTTAGATGGAGAGAGAGTTGCCCAGTTGAGCAGACCGTGGTCGGAAAGAAGTTGGGCGACAGGTGCGATTTTCGGCGTGGTCAGTGCTTCCCTTGAGAGAATCTGTTCGAAGTGGATCTTCGACAACATCAAGTCGAAGGATTCCTGGAACGTGGCTGGTTCAGCAGAGACCATCTTTTTTGATGCTTTTGATTTAGGTGCCATTTCAGAGGAATATATATATGCAAAGAAGAATGAAAGATGTTACTGAAAATGGTGAGACAATTTCGGAGGGGATGATAAACAGTTAATATTGATATGCACGAATAGGGAAGGTAAGGATCACTTCCTGAATTTCCGCTTTATATAGGTTACCGCGTCGTTTGAAATGGATGGCCAGGATTGAATGGCATCTATCCATCAACGGTTGAGATCTCGCGACGGTTGGGCGATTTTGACTGACACTCCACGCGCGCGAGTGAGAAGGAGAAGAGATTAGTGTGTCAGCCCAGTCGCACTATAAAGTAAGGCTATAGGTGTTCAGCTAGACTTTACATTAAATGCGTCATGATGGCTTATTTAATTTAGCTGACATGTTCAGGAATGTTTGAATTTATTTCAAACATTCTCATTTAATGTCATAACACCTTCAGCCACAAATGTTACCTACCAGCTGATGTCGAGATCAGCTGTATACCTCAGTTGTGTTCCTCAGTTGCCGCATACCATCAGCTGACTCGAGTTCGTATGTTCAGCTGACGTCTGATCCAGTGTTGCAGCATACCATCAGCTGACTCGAGTTCGTCTGTTCAGCTGACGTCTGATGTCTTCAGTTGGCGCTCCGCATCTGAGATTCCTCCTTCATCTGAGCTTCCCCCTCAGATGGAGATCTACCTCTTCAGCTCGACTGACTCCTCATCTAATGGATCCAACAGTCCAAGAAGATCACATAACATCTTGAACCGGGCTTCAGGTAGAGGTTTGGTGAAGATATCAGCTCTCTGAATCTCAGTTGGAATCTTCTCCATGGATACATCATTCTTTTCGATATGATTTCGAATGAAATGATGTCTGATATCAATGTGCTTTGTCCGAGAATGATGAACAGGATTCAAAGAGATAGCAATGGCACTTGAGCTATTGCAATGAATGGGAACCTGTCCAGTTGCAACTTCATAATCTCTCAGCTGTTTCTTGAGCCATAACACTTGCATGCAACAACTTCTGGCAGCCATATACTCTGACTCGGTTGTAGAAGTAGCAACACATGCTTGTTTCTTGGAGAACCATGAAACTAGCTTGCTTCCCATGAACTGACAGTGTCCAGAAGTGGACTTCCTGTCCACTCGATCTCCAGCTAGATCCGCATCTGAGTATCCGGTCAGCTGGATATTGTCAGCAGTTGGATACCACAACCCAACATTGACAGTACCCTTCAAATACTTGATGATGTTCTTTGCTGCCAACATGTGAGCTTCCCTCGGTTGGACTTGAAACCGAGCACATACTCCAACCGCGTATGATATGTCTGGCCGGTTGGCAGTTAGATATAGCAAAGAACCGATGATCCCTCTATACTTGCTGGCATCCACGAGCTTTCCCTCAGCTCCGGGTTCGATCTTCCAGTTAGTATTCATCGGGATCCTTGTGGTCTTACTTGTCTGCAATCCGAACTTGGTGATGAGCTCCTTTGTATACTTGGACTGATTGATGAAAATCCCTTCTGGTGACTGCTTCACTTGTAATCCAAGGAAATAATTCATCTCGCCCATCATTGACATCTCGAACTTCTCCTTCATAAGATCTGAGAATTTCTTGCACAGCTCCTCTGACTTGGAACCGAATATGATGTCATCCACGTAGATTTGCACCACAAGTATATCATCTCCAACTTTGATGGTGAACAGGGTTTTATCAACTGAGCCTCGTTTGAACCCCGAGTTCAGAAGAAATCCGCAAAGAGTGTCATACCAAGCTCTAGGAGCTTGCTTCAAGCCATAGATGGCTTTCTTCAACTTGTACACTCTTCCATCTTCAGTTTCAAAACCGGGTGTGAAGGGTTGTATACGAAAGCAAGACTTTTGTCTATATACAATTGATATTTATTTCACTATAATTCTCCTATCTGAAATGTTTATTATTGCATAATTATTATTTGTCCAATTATCTCAATATCATAGATTATATAGTGTGTTGTAGATTACAGAAGATTATATAATCGGCATTTTATGAGATATAAACTAATATTCACAATCGAGACAACTTGGACGAGTTGTTGGTTTAGATTGTAGCATAATAGTATTAAATAGTTTATCTTGACTATTTATTTATGCTAGTACGTTAATCGTATTGAAAGGATCACAGTGAGATTAATTCTCTGTTCTGAATTATTGAGAATTAAAGATCTCGGTGACTTAAATAGTCTTAACCTTAATTGGGCTTATCAGTATGAATAAGTGTCTGACTATTGCTTTGATCTATTATAAATGAGAACTTAATCGTGGTTCAAAATTTCGTATTTTGGGCGGTAGCAGTTCTTATTTGATATTGATAGAGCTGCAATAAGGATCCGTGTCCTATGAATAATGGGATGATGATATCCTCTCGAGGAACTTAATAAGTTTATCGTATTAAACCCTGCAGGTGGAATTAGTTCCGATACGATAATAAGTTTAAGTGGTAGCACTCGAGATAATTATTTATTAGTGAATAATTAATTGATTAATTAATTTACTGTCAGAAGTATTTAATTAATTAATAGATATTCGAGAATCTTAAACACGGAGATTAATTAAGTCTAATACTAGCCCCAACTCAATTAATTAAATAAGAGGGTAAGTCAGCATTAATTCTTTAGTGGAATGAATTAATATTTATATCTGATTTATATTTCTGGGCTGAATAGATTAAATCAGATATTATCGGACCAATCTTATTTAAGCTAGTAGATCCCTGAACTGGCCCAATGGCCTGTGTTTCTAGTGGGCTAGGCGCCTGTTTCCTACAGCCCGTGAGGGTTGTCTAGGTTCAATGAATGTGAGCAGTTATTTATCTATAAATACAAGGCTCATAAGACTCATTACTTACTTGCATTCTAAGCAATTAAAATCTAGTGAGAGAGAGAGAGAACCGGCGCCTATCTCAGTAAGAGAGAGAGTACGAGGTCGATCCCATCCATCGTCGTATTCTAGCCGGGAACAGTTCAGAAGATCAACTCTGGAGTCGTTGTGCATCAAATTTGCAGGTATATCGAATAAACATCCTATGATTGTAATTAAATTCATAGGAGCATGCTAGGTATGGATTTTGTATGTGTTTGTTAGATATCCATAATTGATCAATGGGTAAAGAACGGATTGGTTATCAAAAACCGGTTCCTACAGGGTGGTTGTTCAACATATACATCTTCCTTGATATCACCGTTGAGGAATGCACACTTCACATCCATCTGATACACTTTAAACTTGTGATGTGCGGCATAAGCTAGAAAGATTCGGATGGCTTCCAGCCTTGCAACTGGTGCAAAGGAATCTTCAAAGTCAATCCCTTCTTGTTGGCAGTAACCCTGAGCTACCAACCTTGCTTTGTTCCTCACGATGTAACTAATGGCGTCTCTATTGTTCTTGAAAATCCATTTAAGTCCAATAACCTTGACACCAGTTGGTCTTTCTACCAATTCCCAAACACAGTTGCGTAGAAATTCATTCAGCTCCTCTTGCATAGCTGTTGTCCAGTGAACACAGTTGAGAGCTTCCACAACGTTCTTTGGTTCTGGCACATCAGCTACAAAGCATGAAATCATGGCAACATCTCCAGCTTGTTCGAACTCTTCTAGAACTGCCAACTCCTCAGCATATTGGGCATAAGTGTTGGTCTCTTCCTCGGTTGATTCCTGAGTCGCAACTCTGCTTCTTGTATGCACACCTTCGGTTGGATCTCCGATGATGTCATTAGTGGAATGAACTTCATACCATCTCCGGTTGCGTCTTCCTTCTTCTTCCAACTGTGTTGGTTTAGGGATTTCAACTGAAGAAGAATCCTGAACTGTTGGAGTCTTCATAACTGGGGATTTGTCAGCTGTTGGGTCTGGATCCTCAACATTGACAATATTTCGAACCGGACTTGGTTAGGCTTCGGTTGCTGATGCAGTTGGAGTGACATTAGCTGGAGTTCCCCCTTGATTTGAGCTGGGGTCCTCAGCTACTGCTTGATGATCTTCACATTCATCTTCTGAGGAACACAGATCATCATCGTCAGTTGCCCATACCAACAGTTCGGCCAAATTCTTCTGCTTTTGAACTTGCGATCTGGTGAGAACTGGTGGAACAGCTGGATCTGCTTGTTGTCCTTTAGCTTGTTCCCTGCACTCAAAGGTAGATTCATCAAAACTAACATGTGGTGTTATCTCCACAACACGAGAGCTGTTGTTGAAAACTCTATATGCCTTGATTCGAGCAGCATATCCAAGAAATATGCCTTTCGAAGCTTTGGCATCAAAAGTTTTCAACTGAGTCTTCCCATTGTTGTGAATATAACACTTAGAACCAAAAACGCGAAAATATGAAATATCAGGCTTCCTGCGTCTCCATAGTTCGTATGGTGTCTTTCCCAACCGCTTGGTCAGAAAAGACCGGTTCTGAGTGTAGCAGGCTGTGTTGATCGCCTCAGCCCAAAATCTCTTTGGCAGAGCTGAGCTTGTCAACATGAATGTGGCTGCATCCTTCAGCGTTCGGTTCCTTCTTTCAGCTACTCCATTCTGTTGCGGAGTTCGCGCAGCTGAGGTTTGATGAGTGATTCCGTGCTTCTCGCAGTATTCAATGATGGTTTCATTGAGGAACTCGGTTCCACGGTCTGATCGGATAGAAATGATTTTCATCTCTTGTTGGTTCGATATCCGATCCATCAGCTTGGGCAGCTCATCTCGGGTTTCACTCTTGTGGCGCATGAAAATGGTCCACGTGTACCTCGAGTAATCATCAGTTACAACCAGTGTATATTCGTTGCCATTTATGCTCTTAGGTGTAACTGGCCCGAAGAGATCCATATGAATCAGCTGCAATACTCGGTCGGTTGAGGGAGTTGATTTCAGCCTGAACGAGGATCTGGCAAACTTTCCCAGCTGACACGCACTCCAGATGTGTGTTGTTGAAAATACTCGGTTAGGAATGCCCTTTGCGAGTTCCTGTCTGGCAAGTCGGTTCATTGTCTTGAAATTCATATGGTTGAGCCTTTTGTGCCACAGCCAGCTCACATCTGAACTGCTCTTCGATAACAGACAGGTTTCAGGTGGACTGTTATTCCAGTCAGCATAGTACACATTCCCAATTGGGGATCAATTTCCCAACAATATGACCTGCTTTGTTTGAACATCTTTAACCCTGCAACCCTGCGCATCAAATTTGACAGAGAAACCATTATCACAGAATTGGCTGATTGAGAGCAGGTTATGCTTCAATCCATCAACATATGAAACATTAGAAATTGACACGTGATCGGTTTCAAGGGTACCGTAGCCTTTTGTGTAACCTTTTGAGTTGTCACCAAAAGTAACAGTTGGATCGTTCAGCTCCACGAAACTGCCAAGCAAATCCTTCAGATTTGTCATGTGTTTCGAGCATCCACTGTCCATCACCCACTTTGTTTGTGATGCTTTATTCTTCCTCAGCTGTTCCTCCTGTACCTGCACGGAGAAACATGCTTAGGTCCCCAATTTCAGTTGGGTCCTGGAGGGTTAGAACCAGTTCCCCTTGGAACTGTGGGTCGCTTTTCCCTGTAGACTCGAATAGCCTTATCATTCCAAATGATCTGCCCATTTTCATCAACTATAACAACACCTCGGTTATCCTTAGGCTTGTTGTTATTATTGATATTCTGTCTCTTTGGAGGAGATGGATTTCTCCTATGTTGGGCTTTAGGAGGAGTGGGGTTCCTCCTATTTGACTGACGTCTCTGACCCTTTTGATTTTGCCAATGAGGTCGGCCGTCATTGTGGAATCATCGTGGTTGATTCTAATTCCATTGCCCTGGCTGTTGACGATAGTTGTTCATGCCCGGATGTTGATTCATGTTGTGGCATGAGTATCCATAGCTGCCGTAACTGTTCCACATCGGTTGACTCGGTTGGAACCTCTGATCGAACTGATGTTGGAACCGCTGTTGTTTCAGACGATTGAGCCCTTGTCTGTTCTGCGGTCGGTTTCATTCCTTCTGATGTTGACTCTGAGGTTGATGCAGAGGTCGGTTCTGATTCTGAGTTCGGTTGCAAGTATACCGTCGACGCCTCTAATTCCTCTTTTGACTTTTGGAGCATTCCCCCTCGGTTGATGTTCCAACCAATGGAACATTCTGTCTTCCATCTACTACTCCTTTTCCCTTCTCAGTTGTAATTCTATTGGTCGGTTGAACTTGCTGAGAGGTGGAGGTTGGATTAACTTCTGGAGACTCAGTTGTGTTTGGCTCGACAGCTGTGACTTCTACAGCTTTGATGAAGGTTGCTGGTGGAATTTCAGTATCCTTGACAATATCATAACCGAGTCCTGACACGTCATCCATCTGTCTGCTGTAGCTGATAAGATTCTCGATGATCTTGGATGACTGATATAGCTTGATTAGATTATCCTTCTCAGTTTGCAACTCCTTGAGGAGGATAGTGATCTGCTCGGTTTGTCCATCTGACTTCTTTATCAGCTGGTCGATCTGAGCCTCTAGCTTGTTCAACTGCTCATTTTGTGCGTTGATCTGTTCCTTCAACTGCTCATCGGTTGAAGCCTCAGCTTGGTTGGCCGCGGTCAGTTGATTTTTGAGATTCTCAATCTCTTCAGTTTGATTCTTTATCAGATCGTCCTTTTCAGTTAAGGATTCTTCCAGTTTAATAAACTGTTTTTGAAGAGTCTTAAACTCAACCGTTTGCTGATTCAGTTGCTCACTCAGTTCTTGGAAATCATCCCAAGATGGTTGCAACTCATCTTCTAAAGTATCCTGCACGTTAGCAACATTAGAAGAATTTAAATTAGCTGGGATAGAAGTTACCTCAGCTTCATCTTGGTCAGCTCCAATTGCCATGAGACATTGATCCTGTCCACTTGCGTTGTTGGTGGGAGTCAGCTCGTCCTCATCTTCAGTGTCAGTGAAGATGTCCACGTCGTCAGTTGCTTCCTCTGCAACCATGGCCTTATCTTTTGCGTTTTGCTTGTCCCTCAACACATCTCTTTCTTTCTTTGAGAGGTCTGAACAGTCAACCTTAAAATGTCCCTCTTTGCCACACTCAAAACATCCGTTGTTCACAGTCTTTGAGCTGTCTCGTGTTCGGTTGGATTTGTAGAACCGCTTGTACTTTCCGAACCGAGTGTCCATGTCAGCTAGCTTCTTTGACATGGCGGCAGTGCATTGTTGTAGCTCTTCTCTGCTTGGCTCATTCGCAGTTGTGTCCGCAGATCTTGTTGCTCTTGATGTTCGCGGCTTGGAATAGTCAGCTCGTAGGGCAACTGTCTTCATTGCTGAACCAACATCCTCATGTCGACTTGTTTGAGCCATTGACTGAGATTTTTGTCGGTTCACTTTGTACTCATTTCCTTTCAGAATTGAGAACAATCTTTCAGTTCCCATCTCTCCTAGATCAGCTCGGCTTTCATGGATATTGGTGAAGGTATCCCACTCAGCTGGAAGTGCTTGTAATACTTTGAGGTTGATTTCTCTCAAAGTATACTTTCCTCTTCGGATAGACTGGATCCTTCTGATGATCTCCATGAACCGCAGCTCCATCTGATCGATGGTTTCGTCCACTTTCAGAGTGAATTTGTCAAAATCTTGACATGCATGGGAGAACTTGTTCTCCTTGGTTTCGTCACTTCCTTCACTCAAAGATGCCAAAGTGTCCCACATCTCTTTAGCAGTGTTGCACTCCTCTATCCACGGAAGATAGTCCTGTCCAACTGTGGACATGATAGTGTTTTGAGCCCAGATATCCAGCTGGCTCACTTTAGCTTCCTCAGAAGTGTAGTCTTCTGGGTTCTTCTCAACTATCTCCTCAGTTGCATCCCCAAAGGTTGGATCTGTAGGAGTACGGATGACCTTTTCCGTGATCTTGATAGGTCCGGATGAGAGTACTTGTTGCATTCTGTGATACTTGGACAGTAGCATCTTCTTCATTCGAGTCCTCCAGGCTGTATAGTTCACAACCGAGAACATAACCACGATCTTATCTTTCATATCCATATACACACACAACAACAGACAACAAAAACAAGCAGATATGCACTAGCGTGAAAAAGGATCTATTCAGTTGACCACTGAAGAAAACACCTCGATTCACACCTCGTGAAACAGAGACAGCAGTCTTCTGAACCACTGCTCTGATACCACTTGATGGTCCCGATACGAGTTACTGGTGTATGGGGGGGGGGGGGGGGGGGCGGGGGGAATACACCAGTTAGGATTTTTCAACTTTGAAAACTTAACCCCCGAAAATCACTTCAACTGAGTAAAGAAAGACTCAGATGGAATCACAACTGAGTAAGAGAGCTCAGCTGTGAGAGTGGTGCCGTGCGGAATGTGGTGGAAATTATACTCGTAAAAACAACTCACGCTTTTGAGCAAGGTTGGTCAAAAACCAAAACAGTTGATATGTAAAGATGCAGTTTGTATGCCGGTTAGTTTGGTCAGTTGAAAATGCAATAAGTAACTGAACAGAAATAAACACAGACACACAGGATTTACGTGGTTCGGAGAGAACTCCTACGTCCACGGGGAGATGTGAGTCCACACACCTCAGTCCAAGTTCTTCTGGACAGTTCCACACAGCTTACGCGGGCTGTGCAACCGTTGCAATAAGTTTCCGGGTACTTATCAACCTTTACAGTTAAGTTTACGGGTACTTAACAACCTATGTCAAGTTTGCGGGTACTTGACAACCTAATTACACAATTACAGGAAGAGTATGATCCTAACAAACACTTTTAGGGTGTGTATGTGGGTGGGTTTTTCAACTACAGCTCGAACACGAATGTGAGCTGGATCTATGGCTTGAACGAATGAACACTCAAACTAAGATCTAAGACAGATTATAATTCTATGAACCCTCAGCTACTAATGTTCTACCACTCGGAACTTTCAGTTGCTGATGCTCTTAGAATGTGATTTTGCAGATTTTCTTTGCTCTTGTTTCTCTCGTGGATGCACTTCAAATTTTCTCTATCTTATATCGTGTCGAATGAATGAATGCCTCTATTTATAGGCGGAGAGAATCAACTAGCCGTTGGAGGAGCTGTTGATCTCTGTTCTTTGATAGTGATGGCTTGTCTCTCATCTTTGCAGACTTTCCCGATATGGCATCTGTGCTCTTCTGCTTTCCATCTGAGACAACCTTATGTTGGGCCAAATGAGGTAATGACTGAACGGTCAAACCTTCACGTGACTTCCTTTTTGAATTTCAAATTCAAACCTTTCTGACAGTCAACCTTGGTTAGTCGGTTGAAAATCTTGATCTTCATCTGAGTGGTCTTCAGCTGATGTTCTGACTGAACCGTTGAACTCTCAGCTGACTTTGAACTTCATGTTGAGACTTCTTTATAACTTCCCCCTTCTTGAAACATTCTCTTTATCGGATGGCATTCTATAGCTAATGTTCCAACTGAACAGTTGGCTTGAACTCTCAGTTGTCAAAAGTATTCCCCTTTTTGGCATAACTCTCTCATCAGACAGAGTCTTGTAACTGATGTTCCTTATCTGATCTTCCATCCGGGGTTGTATCCAAGTGTTGCTATGTTGCCGTCTTCAGCTGGAGATCTGTAAAGATAAAATCTTAACATTGCTCAAACAGCGAGCTTAACTACTAACATTAGGAACTGGCAACATCTACTCAGTTGAGGTCAGTTGGTTTTGGAATTCATCAAAACTCATACTAATAAATTTCTCAACATTAAATTTGTATTATAATTCAGTTTATGATGTTTTTTTAATTGCAATGTAATACTGCTATTCTCAATTTTTGATAAATATTACTTTATGCTTTGCAGTCCCCAATTTGCCTGTTATTGATCCCATGGTATTGAATTCTAGTATTGAATGGCCTTCTGGGAAATCTACATTCAAGAGTAGATTTATGATCAATAATGTCAGACACTTTAAGGAAATTTCTAGGATTGAAAAGAACATTGTTGACTTCTGTTTTCATGATCATCGTACTGCTGTCAAGATGTATGTATTTCTACTTATTTCCTTCTTCATATCCATGTATTTTATTTTTTGCTATTATATTTATACTTTCTTATTAACTCTTAATATTGATTTTCAGGATGAATGTATTTAGTCATGATCTTCATTGTTGGAAGTTCTATTGAACTTCCAATCCATGAGAACTCTGAATGATGGTGTTCAAATGGATTCTAATGTGATTGATTGTTGGTCTACACTGCTGAACAAGTCCATCAAATATGAATGTTCCAGATTATCAACTGTCACGAGAAAGTTCTATTTCAACACCCAACATTCATTATATTTTTATATTTTTAAATTTGATTTTTTTTTTTCATTTTCATACTTCCTTTTTATAGTTTTCGTTTAACTGTTCTTTTTTCTATTCATTTTTTTTAGTCATATGTTGAGAAATTGCTTGATTCCAAGCCTAGTGATGATCTTGAAGAAATAGCTTATTCTGTGAGAAGTTGTTGGTATTTTTTCATGAAGTAAATGGTCCAACTCAATGATTTGCTCTTTATTGAAGCTGTAAGTAGTATTTTGTTATTTTACATATTATTGTGTAGTGTATTTTTTCTTCTTCTTTTATGTTAATACGTTTTTTGTTCTTATTAACAGTTTATAATACCTATTTGCCTTAATAAACATTTTGTCGCTCTTGCTATCAACTTTTGTTCATCGAAGATTCAGTACCTCGACAATGTTCCTGATCACTGTCCAAAAAACTCTCGGAATTGGAAAATGGTTCAAATTGTGGTAGGTTTCTTTTTTATAAATATCTCATTTGCTGTACTTTTATATAATAATTAAATCATTAAAAATTGTTTCTGTTCTTATACAGAAAGATCAGTTTTCTATGTTTCTCCATAATATGAAACATCCAAGAGCTGCACATTTTTCATCGTTTACTTTTGAAGAAGTTCCATTCGCATGGAGAAGTGACAAGATGAACATTGACTGTGGTGTTAATCTGATGCATCACATGGAACATTTTGATGGCATCCCTTATATGCATGAAGATTTGTCACATGTTTGATATTTTCTATTTCTTTATACATTGTGTTGTCTTTATTTCTGAACTTGGCCTAGTCATGAATAAATCTGCAAGCAGTTTTTAAGTTTTTTCACTTTGTCTTTTTTAAGGTTATTGAGAGGAAAAAGCTTAGAGTTCTCTATTGTTCAAGGATTGTCTTGTCTTCTGTCAACAAATGCCAACAAGAAGTGCTGACTGAGGTTCTTCGATTTGCTAAAAGGGTGAAATGAGATGTTGTCAATGTGTCATCTTTGTATTGGAACTGCTCTGCTGTTTTCGACATTTAAATACATTAAATTTGTTCTGTACAACCAGCCATTGAATATTGGTTATTTTCTTAGTATTGTTGAACTGGTTATATGAATGGTGGATTTTATATTTGAACAACAGAATTTATTATGAAAATATTGTTGATGTGTATTTCATCTAATGGCTTTCTCTCTTAGTATTTTTGTTTATATGAATTTGTGTAGACTGTTTGTTTAAAGTTATTTGTTTAGTTTCATTTTTTTTTTGTGAACATGATTCCATTTGTTGTTGATTAAATGATGTGTTAGGTGTAGTTAGATTGATATTATGCTTTGTGTTATTTTTTACGCAACACAGAACAAAAGTATAATTCACTGTAAACAAAAGTATGTATTGTTTTCACAGAAGTAATAGTTTGAAAAATTACTTTCTGTAGAACTATAATTATTATTGTCATTGCGAATTCTTATTGTGTAAAAGTTTCTAATTTGAGCTTATAATATAGTCGCTCAATCTTATAATGGATCATCGATATCTTTTCAAAACTCTAACAGTAAGCTAACACGTGAAATACTCCGCTTGGTTACAATATTTCTTCGAATTGTTTCTTGTTGGCTTGCAATCCAACTTTAAAATATAATAATTTAATAAAATTGCAATTTTTTTTGTGCAAAATACACACTTCGTTACAAAAACTAACTTTTATGATTTTTGAAAAATTATTTTAATGTTTAACCAAAAGTATAAATTGTCATATTCAAATGTACATATTTTTTTTATTAAAAGTAATTATTTATAAACATGACGTTTCATAGTGATAATTTTTACTTTTTGAACGACGATATTTAATTTAACGTTAAACTAAAAGTACAACTTCCCATGCATAGACATTGTTGTGATGAAATGTACTTATTGTTAAAGATTATATCTCTTAATGACGATATTTACTTTTTTCAACGAGAAAAATTACTTTTAACTTTTATTTAAAACAAACTTGCGTGAGACCGGTCTCCTGCTAGAGACTAGCGCATTCGATCTATCGATTACATGCACATGCATCCACGTACGGCTCATCCACCCCATGCGTTACTTTTTTTTCAGATTATTTTTAATTCAAGATTTTTTTTTCTCTTTTTATTTTTTACTTTTGTTTGCCTCTTCGTTTTCTTGTTTGTTGCTTCTTCTTTAGTCAAAATTCGAGCGAGGGGAGCCAAAGGCTGCGGAGCGAGCCGAAAAAATCTAAATTATTGTCCGAAGATTATCCTTATATTAGTAATTGGAGTGAAGGTGAAGCCGTAAACTCGGAGCCGAAGGCGGAGTCGCAAATTCGGGGCCAAAGGTTTAGTTGTAAAATTTGAGCCAAAGTTAGATAAAAAAATATTAAGATTTGAAAAAAAAATTGGGAATTAAAAAGCAAATAGTAACTCTTTCGGTAGTAAGAGACTGATCTCATAATATACCAACTCTCAAGTACAATTTGTCATGCAAATGCGTACCTAGTTTACAAGTACATTGGGTTCGCATTGGCAAATATGTACCGTCTGTACCAGTAACATGATTGTTTGCTAGCACGTATTTGCAAATTCGTATTTACTTTACAAGAAAACTCGGTACGCATTGGCAAATACATACCGAGTGTACCAGTAATATGATTGTTTGCTAGTACGTATTTGTAAATGCGTACCTACTTTACAAGTACACTCGGTACGCATTGACAAATATGTACCGTGTATACTAGTACGTATTTGTAAATGCGTACCTACTTTTAATCGGTTGATGTGAATGTACGCATTTGTATCATTTTTTTGTGAATCTGGCATTTTTTATGCGATTGTATGATTAAAGTTGGTACGATTTTATAAATGTGTACCTGATTCCAAAGCATATAAGTTGGAACGAGGTACACATTTGCAAATACGTACAAAATTACCAAGTATATTAGCTGTACACTTGGTACGTATTTGCAAATACGTACAAAGTTCACAAGTATATTGCTGGTAAACTTGGTACGTTTTTTATTTCTAATTTATTTTTGTTTATGTAGGAGGTTGCAACTTGATGTCAATAAATCAATGTTGTGGCAGGAAACATCTATTTTTATAGCATAGATAAAAAGAACACTTGTAATAGCATTGACAACAACGTTAAAGATTAGTGAATTTCTAGTTCATTTATAAATAATTTTCTTTAATTTATTGCTGGTAAAATTGGTACGCTTTTTGAAATACATACCAGGTGTACCAGTAAAATAATTATTTGCTAGTAAGTATTTGCAAATGCGTACCTACGTTACAATTACTTTGGGTACGCATTGGCAAATACGTACCGTGTGTAGCGGTAACATAATTATTTGCTAGTACGTATTTGTAAATGCATACCTAATTTACAAGTACATTGGGTACGCATTGGCAAATACGTACCGTGTGTACCAGTAACATGATTGTTTGCTAATACGTATTTGCAAATTCGTACTTACTTTACAAGTACATTCGGTACGCATTGGTAAAAACGTAACAAGTGTACCAGTAATATGATTGTTTGCTGGTACGTATTTACAAATGCGTACCTACTTTACAAGTACACTCGGTACACATTGGTAAATACGTACCGAGTGTACCAGTACATATTTTCAAATACGTACCTATTTCTAATTTGTTTTGTTTATGTAGAAGGCTGTTGCTCGATGTCAAAACTTGTCGGTACGAAATGGGCATATTCACACTAGTAGGAACTCGTACTAGTAGTTGATAGTATCTTACAAGAACTCAAGAAATCAATGTTGTGGGAGGAAGCATCTATTTTTATAGCATGGATGAAAAGAACACTTGTAATAGCATTGACAACAACATTAGAGATTAGTGAATTTCTAGTTCTTATTTGTAAATAATTTGCTTTAATTTCTGATTTGTGAACAATTTGCTACAATATTAGTATTCGTACTAATATGCATATGCATATTCGTACTCGCTAATAGTGGAATTTTGAATTGGTACGCAGTATGAATTTGCATATTCGTACTCAATGTTGAATTGATATGCAGTACGAATTAAACGTAATATTACACGAACAATAGAGAGAGAGAAACAAGCTAAACCTTAATCTTCATTCTCGTGATTGAACTAAACCATTTACATCAAATATATATACATACTCATTAAACAAATTAAGGTACGCAGTACGCATTTCTAAATACGTACTGCGTACCAAGAATCTTGGTACGTATTGATAAATACGTATTGCGTGTCTTAAAGATTCAAAACTCTTAGTTTCACCACTAGGAGACTGCACTGAACCATCTATATCAAACATATACATACTCTTATCCTTCTTCATTCGAACTTCAAGCTTTGCTAATAAAGATTATTGCTTATACCACTAGGCGGTATAGGAATATACTCTTCTCTACCACCCTCATAAATGTTCTCTTTCTAGCATCACCTGCATCATAATATATTCATCGAAGGAAACTTGGTACGCAATTATAAATGCGTACCAGGTGTACCGCATCCAAACTTGGTAAGCCGGTACGTTTTTAGTCAAAGTGTACATGCGTACCAAGTTCTGATGAGCAAACTTGGTACGTAATTGTAACTACGTATCAAGTGTACCACATCGGTACTTCGTAAGCAGGTACGCATTGATCAAAGCGTACCTGCGTACCCAGTTTTCATGCGGTACACTTGGTACGCATTTACAATTGCGTATCAGGTGTACTAAGAAGTTTTGGCAAAGCTGGTACGAATTAATTAATACGTACTGCGTATCAAGTAAACTTGGTACGCATTCATAAATGCGTACTGCGTACCCAGTAAACGTGGTACGCATTCAAAATACGTACTGCGTACCAAGTAAACTTGGTACGTAATGGTAAATACGTACTGCGTACCAGGTGAAGTTGGTACGCACCAGTACGCAATTGTAAAAACGTACCAACTCAAAACCAGAACTCGAAATCGAAAACCAGAATTCAGTCGCCGGAAAATTACCTCCATAGCTTTGACGCCACAACTAAAAATTGCCGAAAAATTACAATTGAACACACGTAACACTTTCTAAACGTAAATTCAAGTATAAAACACAGCAAAATCGCAATAAATCTCGCAAAAATGCAGCCAAAATTGCAGAAAAAAAAAACAGCAAAAATCTGCAAAAATGCAGCCAAATCGCAGCCAAATTGCAGCAAAATCGCAAGAGAGAGAGACGACGATGATGAAGCAACTTGCAGAAAAAAATCGAGCACGACGACGACGACGAAAAACGAGTTCAAGCCTTCGATCGGTGAGAAGCTGAGGGAGGAAGAAGAGAGAGAAAAAAAAAGAGAGAAACACGTGAGTTGAGGAGAGAAGAGAGAGAAAAAGAGAGAAGAAAATAAAAGTCAAAAAGTAAGAGAGAGAGTGTTATTAGAAGGAATAAAGTATTAAAAGTAAGGATATAAATGTCCAAAAAGTAAACATATGACAAAAATTGATAAAATTTGAACTAGTGACCTTTTTTGATATTACCATTAAGGTAATGACATATGACTGCATTTCCTCTATAATAAATTAATAATTACTATGTATTTTTGATGAATAATTTCAGTGTTTTGAAAAGTAAATATCATTAGTAATAAAAGTTTCAACTTTCTGAATAAAAGTAATGTTTAAAAACATCACATTTCTTCTTAAAGATTATTACTTTTCATCATCAAAATCATTACTACATAAAATAAAAACACAAAAACAGGCAAGTTGACCATTGGTTCCTGTTCAATAATTAAATTAATACATGAATTCTGTTTCACAATAAAAATATGAAAGTGCAATAAAATTTGAGATTTTCCAACTGAATACAAAAATATTTAATCATCCTAATACGTCATTAAATAGACATTGCTTTCAATCCTGATTTCTTGTAGCTGTAAGATCAGTCGCCTGCACATTATAGTTAAGTCAAATTAGTACATAAGAAACATATGAAAGAATATATGATGCAACATATCAATGATTATACATGAACTCATTGACTGAATTTCAGTCCAGCTTTCTAGAATAAATGTGGATTTGGAGTTTTAGAACCAAACTCGTTTGGCCTAATTGAATTTGATTCCCCTGAACTCTTCATTTTCTTCCTTTTATCTTTTCAATCTGTCCTTTTATTCTTTCCTTCCTGTCCTTGTTCACTGATTTTAAAGGATCTTTCACACTAACACCCGATGCAGATGATCCGACGTCCTCTTCACTTTCATTCATTCCAGTTAATGCAGTGTTCAACTTTGCAATTGCTGCTGATTTTGTAGATATTCTTTTGCACTTTTCATTTTCCTGCACTTGTAGAATCACATTCAAGCAGTATCTCATCATTTCATGCCTCCAAGGTCGAACACTTGTACTTTGCTGGTCAGAACGGTTATCCCACAGAGCTTCTTTTGCACTTTTAGTCCATCTTTTATTTATGTAGCAATCTGGTATTGTGTTTATGGAATGAATGTGTAATATCCTCAAACAATGACTACACAATATTCCACATTCCTCAAACATCTTGCAGTTACAAGTTACCAGAGGATCTACTACATAATAACTAACTTGGTAACTACCCTCAGCATCACTGACTTCATATAGCTTGAAATCATATTCATCGCTTAAAAGAGAAGATGATTGAAATAGACATTTCATGAATTGATTCTCAAAGTCTTTGAAAAGGGTAAGTGTGTATACCTCAGCAGCATGTTTGATCATTCCATTCATGGGTAATAAGGAGGCAGGCTGTGCTCTTGAACATTGGAACTCATCATTCAATTCGGAGTTTCTTCAACGCTTGACTGTCTGTTTGAATATTTCATAGAACTCGGTCAAGCTTGTTGTTTTCTTTGCTTTGAAGCTCAGACACTGGTTAGTACTTTCACTGCGCTGTGATGATAGAATCCCTGCAGAGAAGTACTCTTTGTTGAATGCATTTGACCACTTTTCTCTCAAATCATACAATCTTTGAATCCATGAGTTGTTCTCCAATTTATGTTCTGTAACCATTTTGCTCCAAAACTGCTCAAATTTATCTGCACTTTTGCAACCTGTTATGCATTTCTGAAATGCATCACCAAAATTCTTATCACTTTTCAGCTTGGCCAAATGTGCATGTGCATTTTGGTATAAATGTCAAATGCACAGCCTATGTCTTGTCTGTGGAAAGACCTTTTCGATGGCTTTTGTCATTGCCAAATCTTGATATGTGAACAGAGATGAAGGAGTTCGACCACCCATGCATTTCTTGAAAGTCTCAAATAACCACATAAATGTTGCAATCTTCTCATTTGATAGGAATGCACACGCAAACATAACATTCTTATGGTGATTATTGACACCAACAAATGGAGCACATATCAAGTTGGGAGAAGTGCAAATATAGCCACCCCTGTAAAGAAAAGTGCTAATATAGCCACTTTTTTAAAAACGATCAAATATGGCCATGCATACACGACTAGCATACACGACCATAGCAATATACACAATAATGCACATACGACTAGCATACACGACTATATCAGCATAC
This sequence comes from Schizonepeta tenuifolia, assembly GCA_029490685.1. Lineage (NCBI taxonomy): Eukaryota > Viridiplantae > Streptophyta > Magnoliopsida > Lamiales > Lamiaceae > Schizonepeta > Schizonepeta tenuifolia. Next base: position 68,103,400 of record CM055956.1, on the reverse strand, counting down.
ACGACCTGAATACACGACTAGCATACACGACCATATCAGCATACACGACCAGCATACACGACCAATATACATGGTCGTGTATGCTGATCGTGTATGCAAGTCGTGTATGCGTGGCCATTTTTGATCTTTTTTAAAAACGTGGCTATATTAGCACTTTTCTTTTTAGGAGTGACTATATTTGACTAATTCTCTATCAAGTTATACTTGTTTGTTCTATATGTTGTGTCAAATACCATGACATCTCCAAAAATCATGTAATCATCTTTCATCATCGAATCCCTCCAAAAAGCGTTACATAATCTGCCATCTTCATCTAATCCAAGCCTATAAAAGAAGTCAGGTTGTTTAGCAGCCTGGTCTTCTAATATATCCATGAAGGTTTGTGCATCTCCCCCTCTCTTCTATAGCTAAAATTTTCAACCGATTGACAAAATTTAGTTGGTCTTTTTTTGTATGACCAACCATATCATCACCCCTTGCTTCTTGTGCTATATGCCTATATACATTAGTAGGTCTCAATCCAGATGACACCATATCTTCGATAATGGTTGCATCTTCAATGCTAATTTTTCTGTTAGAACGATGCATGTAACTTAATTCTTGTCTACAGAGTGGATGGTTGTGTTCTAAAACATGTTCTGTAACTTCATAAACCTATCATTAGGTTTAAAGTTAATCTTCAAACATGCTTTACAATCTGTCCTAGTGTATGTCCTTTTATCTTTGCAAATTCATTAGCACTTCGAACTCCTGGACATGCACAAACCAACATTCTATAAACCAACAACCCAGCAACATTGCATCTTGTGTTTGATTTTCTAACACTAAATCCCACTTTTAGAGAGTGTCTTCTGTACAAATCATAGATATCTTCAATTTTCTCCTTTTTATACTAATCAAAGAACCAGAAATGCAATCAAGATCACCTACATATATTAATTTCAATTTAGACCACAACATATAACATTCTCACAATTTTTACTTTCATTAAGACCATCATTAACTTCCATTCACTGCAATTATTACTTTTCAAGATAAAAAACTATATCAAATGGAAACAGAAATATACATAAAAACACTACATTAACCAACTCCATCATGAATATCAACCAACAGCCCAGCAATTACAACATTGCATCTTGTGTTTGATTTTCTAACACTAAATCCCACTTTTATACTAAGTTCAGTTTATAGCACAACATATAACATTCTCACAATTATACTTTCGTTAAGACCAGCATTAATTTTCTTTCACTGTAATTATTACTTTTTAAGATCAAAAACTGTATAAAATGGAAACAGAAATATACATAAAAACACTATAATAAGCAACTCCATCATGAATATCAACCAATCAAAAATAAACATGTTAATTTCTCATGCATGCATTGATAAGTATTTTAGAATGTTACCACATTCATTGTCAGCCCTTTCTTTACTGTTTAGACTCCCTGATTCATCATCTCTATCATTTGAATGAGCTTCCACAATGTCTGTATTGTCAATTCTTTCATCATCTCCATCTCCAACAAATGAATCAGCTTCCACAATCTTTGTATTGTCATTTCTTTCATCCACATTATCAATTTTCATTCTTCCACAAATCTCAATTTTTACTACAGAAACAAAGAAAGCTACAAATAATCATCCATTTTGAAAAGTAATCATTCTAATGTACAAAACTATCATTTACAGTGACACAATGTAACAATTTAATTTCACCTCGGCTTCGATATTTCTATGAATATAGCTTTAGGATCTAGTAAATTAGGTTGAAATTAAAATCCCCAATTCCATTTCAAATGAAATTTTGAACAAAAAAAATCATACGTATATTATTTGAAATCAGTAAATTAGGTTCAAATTTCTTACAATCTGTGAGTTCTTTGGTTGAATTTTACTGATTGAATGAAACTTCTTCAATGATTTCGACCTCTGGCAGTCGGAATTTGAGCTTGAATAGTCGGAATTTGTTCGCAGATTTTCGATTTCTTGGAGGAGTTGCAGCTTCGATTTCAACAAGAAAACTGAAGATATTTTGGATGATTTCGACCTCCAGTAATCGAAATTTGAGATGGAATGATGGAAATTTCTTCCTTGATTCCCGTCGTCAAGCTCGAGCTTTGAGATGGAGAAATTTGTCGCCCGAGCTGTGAGAAATCGTGGAAGAAATGAATTCATTTTTTTTAATTATTCATGAAATGGGTCGCGGGTTTGTAGTCGGGTAGGGTCAGGTTTCCGGGTGCAAACCGGTTGCATACTATGCAACCAGTTGCACCCAAGTCCATCTCATTTTAAACTACTACTTCAATTTGCTTATCCTGAAATGAAGTTGATTGATAAAAGCTGGTTCCAATTACGATTAATCTGTACATTTCCTTTCATAATTAATATCCTATCAAACATTAAACAATACACTCCTCACGGTTCAAACCGGATCCTCTATTGCCTCTCCATTATATCCTAGTGCTAGAATCGAACATGAGATAATAAAAGACTACCATATACATATGGTTGATCGACACACACAAGTTTCTGCCACCATCAATAACGATACGAAAAGAGGAACTTAAGGCCCCATTTGGTAGCCTATATAAACCCCCACAATATTATTTGTAGGGGTTTATATAACGTTTGGTAACCAACATAAATTAGTGTGTCAGCCCGTGTAAAAACTAAAGCCCGGTGCAAAATCCCTTTAATGTCCATATTATTTATTCAGCCTCCACCCTCCGATAAAATAGTGAGAACAGCACAGTGCCCCTTGCTAAAAAGAAAAGGACGACGTTACCCTCTGTACTGAACACATTTTCATTACGACATCCACTTTGTTCGTGGTGAAATCGAGCCTCACCACCAGAACATTTCACAGTCGGCAGATCCAAAAACTAAAACCTCGTAGACGACGGCGATAGCTACCTCCAGGTATATTTCCGACCACCTCGTTATTCTTGGTCAATTTTATGGGCCGCCTTCTTATTCAATTTAAATTTTCCTTGAAGAAATTCCTGTCCCAATAGGGTTTTAATTCCGTGTTAACAAAAACCCTAATTGGGCAAGAAGAAGGCAAAATCTAGCCGCCGGCAACACTGAAAAGGCACAGTAACCTCGCGACCTTCTCTTTACAGATATGGGTTTTGATTTTTTCCTTAATTCATATTATGATTTTTCATTTTTTGTTTAGGACGGGATGTAGATATTTTCTTGTTTATGATCCTACAGGTATTTCGTTGCGTTTTATTCTGCATTCGAACCTTCTTTGGATTTGATTTTGCTGCTTGCTTGTAATTGCTTCGTTAAATTGATGATTGCACGTAGCAATTGTGATTTGTGTGAATCTGTAACCTCCCTAGTGGCATTATGTAAAATTGCTTGTAATTGCTTGGTGAAATTTATCATTACAATATGTGATTTGTGGGATTTGTTTTTCATTTTTCTTTGAATTGTCATGTGGTATGTGAAGTGGTGGATGATGAATGCGGTAATGAAGAGAACTGATAGGTGCAAAATTGTTTTTCATGTGTTGCTATATATATTGAGGTCATGCAGATTAGTGGGTGCAGAATTAGATTATGAGAGAATTATTCATGCCTTAACAATCTCATATGATGGCCCTGTAATGAACATAATTAATCATGCCTTAACACTCTCATATGATGGCCCTGTGAACTGATTTAATCATCCCTTAACAATCTCATATGATGAATGATGAATGCAGATTGGTATGATGTATGATGAATGCTGCAACTGAACCCTTTTAGCCTCTTGTTTGAACTTGCATCTAGGAATGAGCATCATTTCAGCTAAATTTTGTATGCTACAATTGAAGCCTTTGATTCAATCTGGATCAACCTGTAGGTTTGTGAGGAAAATTGTAAAATGGTGCAGCTTTCATTGGATTTTGCAGCTTTATATGTTTTGATAGAGGAGGTGCTGCTTGATAGAGGAGGTTTGTGAGGAAAATTGTAAAATTGTAAAATTATGCGGCGAGGAATAATTTTTCGCCGCAAGGGTCAGAATCATATTGGCAAGATGACGCCGACAATTCTTGTGCCTCGTCGGATCCGTTCAACAGGAGTCACAATCCATTCTATTATTAAGCCATGATTTCGAGCAGAAGGTGGGAAGACAAGTTTAATTATTTCAACTTTTATCTATGTTTTGTTATGTGGGTTATCGTATTATTAGAACAAGTTTGTACGAATAATTTTTTTTTAGGGTTGTCTATTTCAATTAAGTAGGATTTGTGTTTTCCTTCGATATCACTACAATATTTCAGTGTATGATTGTCTGTTTCAATTAAACTGGGATTTATGTTTTCCTTTGATATCACTACCTTCTTTTACAGCTCGATATTTTCTTATACAAACTTGTGGAATAATTTAGCTAAATAACAGCAAAACCAAAAATTAATAAAAAAATTCCTGTACAAATTAATAAAATATCCCTGTACAAAACCCTTTACTTACCGAGGCTTTTTTCGTAATTTTAAAGTTAGGTTAGGGTTAAGAGTGAAAATTCCAATTTTAATATTGAGTGTAGTAATGGATACCAAACAACAAAATACAATAGTAGTGATTTTTATGTAATCTATCAAACACCCAATTAACATAAAATAAGCTGGCCCATCTATACTATTTTATCTTAACATTATTTGTACACACTATTTTATGTAACCTACCAAACGGGGCCTAAGTATAGATGATATATAAAGGTTGTTTTAGGAAGGAGAGGAATATCCAAAGCAATCTTCGTTGTTAGATGGCTCAAACTCAGATTTCAAGATTTGCTTTATGCATTAGGAATCTGCTAGCAACAACATTATAATTATAATATGATCAATAAATCCAATCTTCAAGCGCTCAACATGTCTCAACAACAATTCGGATTACGTTATTCAACTTGATTCTTTATGCGCTTCTACTTTACTACCTATCTCTTTTCAACGCTCCAATTATCCAAATTACAAAAGAAGTTGGTTGGGTGTGAGATGCTTGAGTGTCAACTAGCAGCTCAAGTTTGGTATTTGGTGAGAGTATGGCTGAATTGTTTTATAAATATCTCACCAAACTTGTGTATTAACTTGAGCTAGTTCATCTCAGATGGCCAAAGGGTTGAGGATAAAAAATGTGCTAAATTTAATTTGACAATGCGTTGTGCGAAAGATCTGGAAGGCCAGGAATGATTTAATTTTTAGTGGAATTAACACGGTCAGTTCGAAATTTGTAGAAGGCGTGAAAATAAATTCTTTTTGCTACTCCTTGAATGATTGGTACTTGAGTCCAAGAGATTGTATACCATCTAAATTGTAACTTTATCCTTTGATAAGGACTTGAGTACCCCTTGTACTCACTTTTAATTCATCTAATGTTTCTTGACCTTTCAAACAAAAAGTCACATACTTTTCTTACTAATATTAATTATGGGAGAAGTGCAAATATAGCCACCCCTGAAAAGAAAAAGTGCTAATATAGCCATTTTTTAAAAACGATCAAATATGGTCATGCATACACGACTAGCATACACGACCTAAACTGGTCGTGTATGATGACCATGCATACACGACTAGCATACACGACCATAGCAATTTACACAACAATGCACACACGACTAGCATACACGACCATATTAGCATACACGACCAGATCGTGTATACTGATATGGTCGTGTATGTTAATCGTGTATGCAGATCGTGTATGCAGTTCGTGTATGCATGGTCATATTTGATCGTTTTAAAATAAGTGGTTATAATTGCACTTTTCTTTTTAGGAGTGACTATATTTAACTGATTCTCATTAATTAGGGATTGTAAGAGATTGTAAATCGTAGTTAAGTTGTTCTGTTACTAGTTTCCTTTTATTTTACGTAATAATATAATATCAAAATACAGTAGAAAATTGTAAAATAAATTGTATTTACTCACCAATCTGGTAAAATGCATGTGATCAATTGAGTCAAAATAATCTTCTAATCATTTGATCGCTGACGAAAATTCTGCCGCTAGCCTTAATGACGGACAAATTTAGTGGCTAGTATTGTTTAGATGAATACATATGTATGTATATACGTACGTTACCGATCAATTTAGTCAGTCGATAATATTTATTAAACTACTATGCTTTATTGATCATTGACTTCTTGGTGTATATATCTAGCAGGATGGCGTAAGTTACAAGGCTAGGCTGAATACCTCTTCCTATCATTGTATAAATTTTTCAAAAGAAACTTGACTGAGATAGATGAGTGATGACTAGTTTAACTAAGACTTCCGATATTGTACTAGTACTAGTACTGGTATAAGAAACTGCATCTTGGAAAATGGATATTACTGCAAACGAACACATAAATTGTAGTATTAATTTCTTTTTTATTGTATCTGATTGCAATCTTTCACTCAAAAAAAAATAATAATAATAAATAATTATATATTTCACTATAATTTGTTTTTTCACAAAACCTTATTCCCACAGGACTGACGGCCAAACTATCTATGCTAATATAAAAAGAGTTTTGTATTTTACAAAATTTATTTTACCTAGGGGTGGAAAGTCGGCAATGGTTAGTCGGTTACTTACCGTCCGTCCCGTTTACCACTGGTTAACGGCGGCGGTGGCATTTTCTGGGCGCAGCGGTTATCGGTTCTACCCGATGTCCGCACGGTTATTGCCGTCAAACCGATGAAATCCTTTCCAGTTCAAATTTTATACTTTTCTTCGCAAAGTCGCCGCCACTGATAAACACTAATTTTATTAGCAACTAAGCTTGTTTATCTTCACTTTTTGTCAAGCTTTAGCCTTTAAATGTGATGTGTTTGGCATTGATTTCGTTACTCTGGAGTTGTATCACGTTTGGTGGAGTTTGTGCATGTGTTGGTAAATCGAGGATCGTTAAGCTGGAATAAAAGATTCAAAGAAGAGCGGAATCAAAGAATCGGGGCGAAGAAGTGAGAAATCGGGTGAAAGGACGAAAAAAACCCAAATCGGCCCTTGAAAATGAAGAACCGGCGGTTTGACTGCCCAAATCGGCGGTTCAACCCTGAACCGCCAATTTTCACTAGATTGGAAACCATGTTATAATCCAAACTGGCGGTCCACTCGGCGCCTGGGGCCCAGACCGCCGGTTTGGAGCTTCGGACCTCCGATTTGACGGTTTATCCACCAGAAATTCCGATTTTGCCCTGTTACGTTTTTAATACTCTCTAGCACTTTTTGTACCATATATAGGGGGAGTTAGCCTCAATTTTGTGTATGTTGGATTCCATAACATATTTCCTCTTCCCAAAGTTACCTTTTAGAGTAAAATTTAAGGTTTATGTTTTATAATCAAGATTGAAGGTTGGATTTGTTTAAGATTGAAGGATTAATTGAATATTTGCTCCATTTAGGTTATTAGTATCTTTATTTATGGCATTATTTCTCTTTTCTCTTATCTATTCTTTATTTATGTCTAGCTAAACTTCTTAGTTGATTCTAGGAAGCTTGTGATGCTCATTTGATGGTGGATTTCTTTTATTGATATTATTATGTCTTTCAAACTCTTAGTTTTTGTAACTTGGTGCTTGTTCTTATGTTGAAATAGGTGACCTCTATTTTGGCATACTAATTATTTGTGAAAATTCCTAGCCGGTTTTTATGATCATTGAATTCAAGTTTGCTTGATTTAATTGGTCAAGGGTCCTAGCGAAGTTAATCTAATCAAAGAAGTTTATGAATCTCGGATGCTTTTGGGAGTCAATGTTCCGTTTTGAGCCTTAGTCGAGAGGGACGGGAAATTGATCAACGAGTGCTCTTTTATCGAGAGAGAGAGAGTGCTTATTCTTGTGATTTCTTCGCCAGATTTGGATTAAAATGGTTTAATGAATCAATAGCTTGGGTCCCCATCATTTCGAGTTGAGCAAGATTCATAGAGTTAACCCTTTTAATATCGTTTCCTTAGTTCGTTTATTTGTCAATTCCTTCTTCTTTGATCATTGATTATTGTTTCTTATTTCTTAAGTTGCATTGTCCTCAATCATGATGAATTTAAAGCTTGAATAGTTTGAAAGTGTATGAATTTTGCTTGCACTATAATTTCGCTCTTAGTCCTTGAGGATACGATACTTGTTTGCTATTTGCTACAATTACCCATTTAAAGTGCGGATATAATTGCTAAGTAGTTTAGTGATCACCACCCATCATTTCTACCCTAACCCTTTCTTTGTACCCTTACCATATATACATATATAGATGTATGATAAATACTATACATTCATTTCTAGTTTACTACTTCTCATAGCAAAGGTGCCATCTCATGTAAATGAGAAGCTCAATGCTTGGCATTTTATGAAATATTGGAATTTATGGAGATGGATGGATGAACACCTTTTATCTTTTTGGTTAAAGCTTTTGTTTTTTTTAATATTTCAGAAAGTCAAAATTTTGACAGAAGATTTAAGATGATTTCGGATTTGTGAGGTTTTATGCTACTTTATGGATATTTTATGATGATTATATTTATAATTATGTTTTTGTCATGTGTTTGTTTGTGAATTGTGAAATTCACTGATATGCAAATTCGTAGGAGATTTTATCATTTTTTTTAACTTTTATGCAACAGGTTTATAAATATGTGCAGCCGCCTTTTATCCATTAATTTATTTGTATAAGTGTGATGATAGGTTTTTTTTTAATAACTTTATACACTAAACACCTTCTTCATAATCTCCGTATCCACCCAAGGTAGACAAATGAGTGGGATGGAGAGAGTATATGTGATTCACTTATTTTAATAACAATTATGTTCACTTATTTATAATAACAATCTATTACCACTTTTATAGTAATTATATGTGGGCATACATAAAACTTTATCACTTGTAGTACTCGTAATTTTTGAAAGGTCAATAATAAAAGAAAAACAAGAGTTATATTTACAATTAAAGATTTTTATTATTTTTTATTTATTTTTCATTAATGAAAAAATACATAATTATGAAAAATTGCAAAAAAGTTATATAAAACAAGATAATATAAATTATAAATTATTATTTTTACGTGTGAGTGCACGTTATTTATACTATGGGCTTGAAAAGACTTTAACCAACTTAGAGATTAACAGCCGACTGTTTTATTGTTTACAATCTTACAATGATACAAATATACACATAACAACATTGTTAAATCAATCCATTGGTAGATTAAAAATCAAATAATATGATACTACTACTTATCAATTTATCCATTAAATTGGATATAATAATTATCTTCGAAAAAAGGTTTATAGGCCGCGGCTGCATCAAAAAAATCACTCTCATTCCAGTTCCATAGCTCCGCCGCTGTGCTCGGATTCACGGCCGTCCAAGACGGCACGGCGCTAGTCGTCACGGCGGTTTCCTCAGCGAAACCAAAAATATTGTCGCCGGAGGATTGATAGTCAAAGGTTGATAAGAATGTGAATTCTGTATTCTGATTTGGAGGGGCCGACGCTATGGAGGTTGTACCACTGCTTTCCAAGATTGTACGCTGAGGTGGAGACGGAGACGAGGAGCGAGCTAGGGCTTGGTAGAGAATATGCGACATATCATCATCGTTATCGGTAGAGAGAGAGAGAGAATATTGGAAATTTTCCTGGCGGCGCGCGGGAGCGAGGCGGGGGCGGTTGTTGCGGCGGCGGCGGCCGGCGGGGATGTTACGGAGAGTGCCGCCTTTAGTCCAGTGCCTTTTGCAGGACCTGCAGAAATGGCGAGGCTGGGATTTGTTGTAATTGTTGTAGTAGCAAAATTTGGTATTTGTCGAACCGCACCTCGGGCACTCCGACGGCGGCGGCGGCGGTGTTGATAGCTCCGTCTTAATTTGGCCGGAGTTGAATAGTTGGTCGCCGGAAAACTGTTTAGTCATCGTCAAGGTGTGATGGAATTAATGATGGAATTAAGGAATGAGATTAAGAATTTTGATGGAATATTTTGTTGAGAAAATGAAGCGATGTGTGGGATTTATGTGTGAGAGGAGAGAGATTAATTAAAATAAAACACGAGGAAAACAAGGAATAGTGGGTTGTTACATAATAATAATAATATGAGAAAGAAATGTACGTGAAGCACGGAATGAAATTGTGAGGAACTAACGCGGTAAGAAATGTGTAGGGTTGAGCAAAATCGATTTTTTATTTTTATTTTTAGTTTTTGAAAGGGCGAGCAAAATCGATTTAAATAGTTTGGTTTATTTGATTTTCGGATGTATTTAATTTATTTCAAATCTTTGGAAATTTGGTTTTTCAATTAGTGTAATTTTAATCGAACTGATTGAAAAATCGAATGTACTAATAATATGTGTATATGTATATTATCGGCTTTGTTTTTTTTTTTCTATAAATATAAAAAATCAAGAAAATGACCGATTTCACCGAATATTCACCTAGCAAGATATTGGCGTCTGATCATGTTATTTATATATCATTTTGTATCATATAAGTAAGACTATGCGCAATGGCGATCTTGATTTGGAAATCGCTCCCTATTTTATAGGCTATATGACGGGCCCGTAAAGATTGTTATTTCTTTCCTACAACAACGATCTCAAAACATGGAGCTCTCTCAGAAATTCAATAACTCAAAATAAAATATTTTTCGTCCAATTAACCATTGCCACATCATCCTCTACAGATTGCGACCTCGCCTTCAAGAAGCTCACAGGTCCGAGCTTTTGGATGGAAGTTCGACGCTCAACAACGACAGCGAGCGGGGCTTAAAGCGCGCACGTGCAGCGAGCAGCCTACCCACGCTCGCCGTTGCGGATAGTGTAAGATTTCCGCAATGACATATGTTTCTTTTATCAATTTATATTGGAAGATCTTATATGATTTGTATATTCTTACTTTTTCATTGCAGAATATGAATTGCTTGATTTCTATGATCAGGACTTTTAGACACCCATAAATTATGAAACAAAGAAAAATATTGTATCAGAAGTTGTGCGGCGTGAATTATTCGTTACATACTCAGAGATGACCCACATTATTATTTCATAGATTTTTTTTACAACTTATCTCATAAAATTACATTAATATGTTTCCAGAGTAATTCAAGACACCTTGTGTATCACATGAGGAAGCGTCTATTAAAGCAAATGGGCCGGGACGTATTTTTTTTATTAAATTAATTTCCATATAAAATTATAAACTTATCTCAACCGTTGATCATAATATAATTTAGAGTTCTTATTATTTACTAGTATATAAAAAACATGATTTTTTTTGTTTAAGCCTTAAGGTAACTTTTATTATCTTCTGAATCTGCAAAATTTACCATTTGTTAATTTTCATAAATAAAAATTAGTAAATTCTTAATTTATTTTTAGTTATTTGACAATAATCATAGATAGATATATCGTACGATGATGCAATCCGAATTATAATAGATTAGGAATAAATGTTCATAACTTTGTCGAAACCACAGAATGTTTTCGTCATTTTCTAAGAGTCAAAACTTAAAAATGGATTCACTTGCTAAGTATGAAACCGAGAATGAATATATTGGAGTACTTTATAATTGTGACAATGTGATTATACAAAAATTCAAGTTAAGTGTTGCGTAAGCCCGCCCGCATGCTTAAAAATAATAATAACAATAATAATATTAATAGCATGTGGGCCATTATTTATAAAATGTTGATTTATTTTGAATAATTTATTCTCTTCGATTGTTACATAACATGATGAAAGAAACAACTCATCCAGAGAAGAAAATAAAATTATACTAATGCTAACACGTGTATCCAACTAAAAGCGGCGGAACAAAACATTTGTAACTTCCAAAAATAAATTTCTACTGATATTGAATATTTTAAATAAATAAATACAACGTTGAACAACAGAAGAAGAAATCGTAAACCTTATGTATTGTTTAGTAATTTATTATTTTGAATAATATCGTAAAATAGTGAGTTTGAATTGAACATGAAGAAGATCGATTAATTTTCTCGCTGAATTTTAAATTAATTAATACTGAAGTAAGAAATACGAAGAGAATTAATGTCAGTTGGAATGGCCAGTGATTCGAAATTATTTAATATAAGTAGTCGGTAGAATCGAATATATGTCGGAAGGTGACTTTGCAAATTATTTAAATAACATGACCTTCGAGGAGCGTGCAATTTTTCTAATACACTAGTATTAATTTTGGATTATGCTTTCATTCTACGCATATTAACAATCACATATAATGAAATAATATTCGCTGACAAAATAGGTTTTGACTTTTTGTATACCATTTTATGAGGTATTCCCTCTGTCCATTTTTATTGTTCCCATTTGGTAGTGTGCACGGATTTTAAGAAAATTGAAAAAGTAGAAGAGAGAAAGGATAAAAGTGTATTTGAAGGGTAGTGGTAATTTATAAATTTAGTTTGTTAATTTGTGATTAACAAAAAGTAGGAGAGAGAATGAATAAAGGTGTATGTTAAGAGTATTGTCTTACGCATTTTTTCATTTTTCGTTGACGGAATTCACTTATAGTTACGTTACTCGTTTTTTTTCCTTTCCAGTTTTTTTTTTTCGAAAAAACTGTTTTTTGTGTCTTCTTTTTTCCGTTTTTTTTTTTTTTTTTGCATAGTGACATTTGTGTCTTTTTCGATTTTTTCATTGATAGTGTGAATGTTTTTTTCAATTTTGTCATTGTTACTTGTACGCATTATAGTGTTAAGCAGGAATTTTCACACAAAAATAAAAAACCTGTTGCAATGTGATTGAAAGAAGCAAAAGCTGTAAAGACAAAAATTGGAGGCAAAACAAAACTTTTGGAGCCAAAACTGCATTCCTTTTCATTAAACAAAGCTAAAGTATCAAATGATGTGATCAAAATACATGAGAGGGAAAATTCAAACTAAAGCTTACAACTAAAACCCCTATAAATATGTACACTATGCAGTTTTTTGGATCATTTTCACCACTGCCAAGAAAGAAAAAATTATAGCAAAATGGGATCAAAAAAAGATCTCACTGAACAACAGCAAAACAACATTGCTCAATGGCTACTTCAACGCACCACCGGTGGTAAATTACAACACGGAGCGAAGGCAGTAGCTGCAGAAACATTTCAGGTGAGTTTGAAGACTATTTGGAATGTTTGGAGTCGGGCCAAATCTCAACATACTGCCGAAATTCCTGTAAACATTCAAGGCAGAAGAAAGGGGTCAGCACACAAGAAAACTAAGTCATTCGATGAAGGAAAGGTGAAAAACCTCTCAGTTCTACAGAGGACATCACTAAGGCTAATGGCAGAAAATTTGGGAGTGAGTAAGAGTTTGGTTCATAATTGGTACAAGGAGAAGAAGCTCAAGGCACATACTAATGCTATAAAATCTTTCATTACCCCAAAAAATCAGTTACGTAGATTGAATTGGAGCCTAACATAGTGCATGTGGATGAAAAATGGTTTTACCTTTCCAAAACAAAGGATAGGTACTACCTTTATGCAGGTGAGACAGAGCCACATAGGGCATGCAAGTCAAAGAGGTTCATCACCAAAGTAATGTCCAATTGTGTTGTTGCAAGGCCAATAATAGAACAAGATGGAACTGTAATTTTTGATGGTAAATTTAGGATTTTTCCATTCATAACAGAGGAGCCAGCAATTAGGAATTCAAAGAACGGAGAAAAAGGCACCATGAACCAAAGCAATGCATGCAGTTACAAGGCCAATAATGAAAAATCAACTACTCATGGAGGTAGTAAATTTTCCTTATATTTCAAACTGCTCATGAAATTGCATCATTTGTCTATGCATAAGAAGAAGCATAGCATCTGAATAGCATCACACAATCAGCATAATGTGTGAAACCAGATCAATTTTCACCCAAAAGGCATCATCACACCCATTTGCATCATATGCCTATGACTAAGGACAAGCATAGCATCTGACTTAACATATTTCAGAACACAGAACAACCAAATAAGCATCAAACTGCATCACAGTATCAAGAGAGGGGTCAAACTAGATCACAATTCACCCAAAAGGCATCAGCACACACATTTGCATCATATGCCTATGACTAAGAATAAGCATAGCATCTGACTTAACAACCAAATATGCATCTAACAACTACATTTGATCACAAAAAGCATCAGCACACACAGATTGCATCAGTTTGCTTAAGCAAAAGAACAAGCAAAGCATCTGAACATTAGCAAAGGATCAAGAGTAGTATCTGACTTATCACAACACACAATCATGCAGATGGTGCCAGCAATTAAAGCCAAGTGGCCAGTTCATATTCTAGGCAAACATATCTATATCCTACAAGACAATGTCAAACCCCATATTGTGCACAGTGATCCAGAATTTCAAGTAATAGCAAGCGCAGATGGATTCCATATCAAACTAATCAACCAACCTGCCAACAGTCTAGACACAAATGTGAATGACCTTGGATTCTTTAGAAAGCATACAATCACTCAAAGATCAGAAACCAGCAAATAATGTTGATGAGTTGCTGCATAATGTAAAAGAAGCATACAGCAATTATCCACCATACAAGTTAAACAACATTTTCCTAACACTACAAAGTTGTTATCATGAGATCATGAAGGTGCAAGGAGGCAATAACTACAAGATACCTCATATGGGAAAAGAGAGTAAGCAAAGGGAAGGGGCCTTGCCAGATTGCATTGAGGTGGATGAAAACCTTGTCAGAGAAAGCTTAGCATTCTTAAACACACATGGCAATGTAGAAGATAGATTCTACAATTTGGATGATATCGCAAAGGCATTGGAAGAAGTGGGGTTAGAAGACTGAAGTCAAGCAGTTTACAGGGACAAACAGCATCATAGTTTTTGTTTTGCAACTGTTTGGAATGTAAACTTATCATTTTGATGTAGTATCTGACCTATGGTTTAATTTTGCACCTTCTGCAAGGCACATTGATCAAGAGTAGAAACTGTCCTTACTTTTTCATTTCACATATGCAATGACACAGAAAGCATCAACACACACAACTGAATCAGCACACACAATTGCATCATCTGCAAGGCACTGATCAAGAGTAGTAGTATGTGTCTTTATCAAACATTTCACATATGCAATGACATAACTGCATGAGCACACACAAATGAATGAGCACACACAACTGCATCAACACACACAACTGCATCATCTGCATACATGAATGATGAAGAGTAGTATTTGTCCTTATCACACATTTCACAAATGCAATGACATAACTGCATGAGCACACACAACTGCATCAGCACACACAACTGCATAATCTGCATACATGAATGATGAAGAGTAGTATCTGTCCTTATCACAGATTTCACATATGCAACGACATAAGTTAATGAGCACACACAAATGAATGAGCACACACAACTGCATCATCTGCATACATGAATGATGAAGAGTAGCATCTGTCCTTATCACACATTTGACATATGCAATGACATAACTGCATGATGCAATGAAGAGTAGTATCTGTCCTTATCAGCACACACAACTTAATCAGCACTCTGCACTGCATCAACACACACAAATGCCAATGTTTTTAAACCCGACCCGGACCGGCCGGTCGGACTGGAAAACCAGCGAACCGATCATGTGTTCGGGCCGGTTAAGATCAAAATTAAAATGTAACTCAATCCGAAGCGAACCGGTAAAAACTGGCGATCCGGTGACCCGATAACCCGAAAAAACAGGTCAATTAAAAAATAAAAAAGTTTAGAAATTCTGAAATTGACGTTCTGACTTTTGAGTCTTCACTCTTCCCCGTTTCACATTCCAGACTTTAATTTCAATTTTCACTTTTCAATTAAATCTACCTCCCAATTCTTCAAGCCTTAGAAGATAAACAAATGTACTACAATATTTTCACTAATTTTCGGATATGGAACACAACAAAAAGTTTTGTTTATTAGATTCTGTGATATATTTGCATTAGCCTCATATGAAAAATTTTCGGATATTATATTTACTTTTGTAGTTTGGATTGCTATAATATAACTATAACTTTTGTTTTCAATTAACTTTTATCATTTAGTAGTTTTTTTTTAATTTAGTTTATATATATATATATATATATATATATATATATATATATATATATGTATGTATAATATAAACGGATTGTCCGAGTTTTTTAGAACGGTTCAACCGATCGAACCGGTGATCCAGTAACTCAATTAACTGATCGGTTCGCTTGCCGGGTCGGTTTTTAAAACATTGACAAATGCATCATCTGCATAGGCACTAATTAAGAGTAGTATCTAAACTTATCAACATTTCCATGTCCATTTTCAGAGAATTAAGGCAGCATAGGCATAATTTTCGGATAAGAACATGCATCATAGGCATTATGAACATCAGATTTCAGTCATCATTCACATGAATCAGAAAATAACCAGCAAGAAATCAGAACCAGATCAGATTTCACCCGATGAAAATAACGAGCAAAAATCAGAATGAGAAGCAGAAGCCATCACACAAATAAGGCATCACCAGCCATCCTCACGCAACAAAAAAATCAGAACACAACACATAAGGCATCCCCAGCCATCCCCCATGTTAAAGAAAATCCACCTAATTTATCAGATTTTCATCTAGGATTTCGGATTAGGGCTCAGACTCAAGGGGGAAATCCTCATCAAATGCATCATCGATTTCACCCTTCATCTTCGCGGCACAGTAGATCTGGTATGGATCTAGGGTTTTCGCCACCGCTGTATCATTTCAACGGATAATTCTGTTTCCGGCACGACAGAGGGAGTACCATGATTTGAATCGGTGGATTCTGGAGAAGATTCGTAACCTTTCGGCCGTGGTAAATCTTCCAAGAACTCAGGGGTACCATGGTTGGCATCGGAACCCATGAAAGTGGCATGGAAGTTGGGGGAATCGGGATGGTGCCACTTCATGGCGGTGGGGGAAATTAGGGATTATGTGGGAATCGCGGTGGGGGAGAAGAGGGAGAGATAGATGAGATACGGCGGGAGAGGGCCGAGTAGAGCAGGGAAATTAGGGTTCGATGAAATGAGGGTGAAGACGATCGAGAGAGAGACACACAGAATGATGAGAGAAGAGAGAGAGTGTCGTGTTATGAGGGTATGTGGGGTGGGGTGGGTGTTTTGGTAGGGTTAATTATGAGGGTAATTAGCAGTGTTAATTAACTCTTTAATTAGGTGGTTAAATTGTTAAGGGTGGGTTCACAGTGGCAAAGGATAGAAATTATGGTAAAGGAATGAGGGTATATGTGTAATTGTGTTCAAATGGGTACAATAAAAATGGACAAAAATAAAGGGGTAAGTGGAAACAATAAAAATGGACGGAGGGAGTATATCATAACACTAAAATCATACTCCCTCCATCCACGAAATCGTTGTCATATTGTGGACGACACGGATTTTAAGAAAATGGTAGATAGTAGTGAATTATAGTGAGTATTGTTGTGAGTGGAGTAAGGATCTTACAATAAATGTGAGTGGAGTAGCAAAAGTGGCAACCATTTCGTAGACAAATTTAAGTAGCAAAAGTGGCAACCATTTCGTGGACGGGGGAAGTATAATTACACCATATATTGATATGTTAACTTCATCTTTCAAACTTGATTTGGACTTATTGCAGTCTTGCAGATAATCTGATACTCCCTCCGTACATGAAGTTATGCCCCAATGACGGCTCGGCACGGAGATTTAAGAAAGCTGGTAAAGTTGTTTTGAGTGGGGTAAAAATTAAATAGTAGTGATATTGTTAATGGCATAGATTTTGATTGTTAATTGCAAATTAAAGAGAATGTATGGTTGTTGTTGCGTGAGTCCAAATTAAAGAGATGAATGTGTGGCTGTTGTTGTGTGAGTCCAAATTAAAGATAATGGATAGTTGTGATTGTGTGGGTCTAAATGGCAATTGAATGTAAATATGAGATATTTTTTAGGGATAGAAATGTATATAAAGTGAAACATAGCATTACTTCACGACTTCACGTACAAAAAAAGGACAAGACTTCACGTATGAAAGGGGTACATTTCTTTTCCCATATTGTGAAGCAAACGAGCAAAAATTACTTGATATAAAAATTATTCTTCACCATGCAACTACTAAATAAAGCACGATTATATAAAAATTTAAACGTAGAACCATTTTGACCAGGAACCGCGTGAGTTCATATAATTAATTAAAATTAGTTGTATTAATTATTAATGAAGGTATCTAATACAAGTCGTTGTCTTTCCTGCGTGTCATTCCATTGTCGATAGATTTTGTTACATTATATAGTATAACAAATATTAATTATGCTACTAAGATTCTGGTCAATTATACAATGCTCATTTTGTCTGATATATATTTTTATAATAACGATAATATTGACGCATTACATGTATTGCACTTCACGTGGATTTGTTTAAATACTAATTAGGAAATTTAAATTATTTTTTACTCAATGATACGATTTGAACAAACAAATGGAAATCAATAAAATTCACTAAGCAAAGGATGGTAGGCCTTTTAGCAAAATCGATATAGAACCCTAACATACAAAATCATAAATATAGCTATAATCTTCGTGGAAGGAGAAAGTAAAATATTTCAAAATTAGCGTCGAAATGATAAATGGGTCGAAGGTGCTAATTGTAATAGAAAGTATTCCTAACAATAATTATATAATTATGCGTATTATAAATTATAAAGTCTTTTTTTTTCAGTTGGATAACGAGATATCAATGTAAATTGAAAATTAGGCTTCTCTTTACACATTAGTAGGAATGACAATGGATCGGGTACCCATCCATTAAACATTTTTCAAATTCAAACCCGTGAATTTTTTTTACATTCAAATCCGTCTCAAACCCGATTAAAAAATAGTTTTAGTACCCGATCCAAATCCGATGGGTAATACCCGTTTATTACCCACTAAAAACCCGAATATTAAAACTAAATATCAAATCACACAATATTATAAATGTGATTAAAACATAAATATCAATAGAAAATTTCATTAAAGTTAATTTCAAAGCAAAGTACTACGTAGTAACAAAATTTTTAAACATAAATATAAATAGAAATTTTTAAAATAAATATCAAAACAATGTACTACTTAGTAACAAAATCTACGATGAATCAATCAACATATTCCTCCATCGTATGTAAAGTACTAAAATTTGCAATTGAATGAGATCCTAAAATTAAAAAAAAATTAAATAGTCAATATCTCATATTGTGTTTGAATAAATTATTAGAAAATTAATATTTATACTAATATTTATAATTCTACTATAAATTATACATATAATATTTTTTTTATCTTATAAACAAATTTGGATAGCGGGTACCCGAAGGTAATTGCCCAAACCCGATCCAAATCCGTCGTGGATGTGCATGTTTCTACCCAAACCCGTTCCAAAACTATTTAATATTTTCTAAACCCGCCTCATTAGGATTTAAGAGGTACAAATACCCGTGAAAACCCGACTCATTGTCATCCCTACATTAGAAATTTCCGGCGTTTGAATGTCTCCATCAAACCAAATACCCATGTGGGTCTAGTCTAGCATAGCTTGGGTCTCTAGCAATCTTGGGTCGATTCAAAAATATTCAGCAATTTGAAATAAGGGCCCAAATTGCCCAAATTCGATCCAATTAACCAGCATCATTAATGGAATTTTTCTTTCATCACCAAATCAAATCACAAAAAAATTATGTTCTCGGAATTTCAAACTCGAAAGTTATAAAATATATCACCATACCTTTTTGCACCCGCCATTGATGAGAAGCACATGAAATATATGTGCGTTGGCACATACACAAAAATTATATATAAATATATATATATATATTTTACTCGATTTAATGTTTATTTCATATATATATTCTTGTTTTCTAGTGGCTAAGGGTTGTATTTCATTTCTCAACCGATTCAAGCAAAGTAAGAACCATATAGTTCAAATGAGGAAGTTTGTTTGTATCAATTAGGTTGCTACCCAGAATCATCATCCAAACGTGAAGAGTAAGATATATTCATAGTCTAATAATATTTGTTACCTTTCACACACATCCACTCAACATGATTTGCCTAATCACTTGAGAGGCTAATGTTTTCACAAGAATCCTACAATTTGTTGCAAGAAAGGGAAAGATATTAAAGAAGAGCACATGCATAGAAAAGACACCAAAAAATGATGAAAATGAAGGCTCATGAAACTCTATCCCTTTTTCACTATTCATAAATGCAAATTCTGTGGTAGTTGGCTCTCAATTTTTTATTTTTCTTTTGTGGGTTGGTATTAAATGAATCAAATTTTATAAAAAGTTTCCTTACAAAAAACAAGATGCTACAAAATAGATAAGAGCATCCACTACAAGAGTTGAGTTAGACCTAGGTTGAAGTACTGGGAAGCGTGGTTTTAATGATTGGTGGTGTTGAGTTTGACCTAGATTGATTTTTTCACTACAATGAGGTTGAGTAACACCTAGGTTGAAGCACTGGGAAGCGTGATTTTAATGATTGAATAGATTTTATTTTGTTGTTATTTTTTTTATTTGTAATAAATATTATAAAAAATAACTTAATTAAATTCAAAAAAAATTAATCAGAAAATTAAAAAAAAATTACAACGGACCAATAGGGACACGCCACGTGTCCCCATGTTGCTGAGTGGCGGAGTCGAAGGGTGTGTTGAAATTTAGACACACCCTTCGACACACCCTTAGACACAAGGGTGGGTCTAAGCTCCACTATGGCTTAGACATAGGGTGTGTCTAGCGGAACTGCATCTAGTGCCTTCGACACATCCCTTCGACATCCCTCTTTAGAAGCCCATAGTACATGCCCTAATGTGACAACATTTGTTGAGTGGATTGTGGGATGTATAGTTTTTTTGTCTAGCTCAATTATTTTTCAATATTCCAGTCTTTTTGCATATGAAACTCTACTTTCGAAATGTGCTAATGAGAGAGGCTCACGACCTTTCTGATTGCAAAATCTCCTTCAATTTCTTTCTAGCCATCTAAAAACATTATGCAACATAAAAACGACGTCATTTGGTGATGAGGTAAAAATGTCACACCATTCCTATGAAATGGGATTTGGTATGCTAGTAATATACTAGTATGATAGAAATTCCAAAACCCCTCTTGACTATTAGTTTATTAAAACATAAGGCTTCAAACCATATTATGTGTTAATCAAACAAGTTTTTTTCTTAAAGGTTAGGTAGGCCATGAGTTTCCACCACCACAGACTAAACTCTGTCTATCTCTCTCTACACACACACACATAATGCATAAAGCAAATATGATTGACTTCATAATGTAGGCCAAGAATTTAGGTGTTTGCATCTCTGGAAATGCACTAAACCACCATTTACTCAAATTTTAAGGTTATCATTTTCACTTTGATCCAAATACAAAAAGCAAGGAACTTATAATCTAGTGCGAATCACAGTGCAAAAGCTTTCATCCACAAATCGAATTATCTTGTCAAAATCTCAAACTCGAAATTTAAAAAATACAGCCCTTAACATATATATGTACAAAGTGAAGTAACTCAATAAGGCAAGACATCCATCATCCGTCAACAGCTCTGAGAAATTTGCATTTCAAATTCAGACAAAACACATTACAAGAACCCAATGTATGACTGTATTAACTCATCTAAACAACAAAAACTATTGCTTCTCAAACTTTCCAATCTATATGTTTTCTTTCCCAAATCTGGATTGAGATAATCCAGAAATATCACCTAAAAAAGTCCTACTTAAAATTGAGGAATCCCTTCATTCCACACCAGAACTAAACATCAAATGCTGGATAACACTTCCCTTGTCAACTTCAAACCCTCGGCTCTGCTTATTCCACAGATGCACCGCGAAGCTCTGGCTCCGAATCTGCTTGAGCTTCGCTAGCAGCCACTTGGAGTGGCTCAAGCTCCGCGGCCCCTCAAAGAGGCTTTGTATCCGACTCCAATCCACCGGGTAGAACGCCATCGGTGGCAGCACCGTGAAGTCGTACCCCGACCGCCCGGCCACCCTCCGAGCAACCCTTGAAACCAGATAAGGCCCATTGTGGCCCCACTTGTTCCCATCAAATGTGAGAGCAAATTCTTGAATGAATTTGTACAGCAATGGATGGCCCTCATCAAAGATCATCACAGCATTGTTCAGTCTACTCCAGTTTCCTGTATCAAGATCAAGAGTCTGAGCACCAATCGCATTCCTCAACTTCCCAAGATTCTTCAAGATTATGACATCAGTGTCTATGTAAATCCCACCAAATCTGTACAGCAATCCCAACCTAAGTAAATTTGATAAATTTTGGCCTAATGCAACTTCACCGGGATTCACATTCCCCTGCATTAACTGGTTGTACCATAGCTCTGCCGGAGTGTTCTTGAACAGAAAATCAAAATCTGGTGAAATTGAGGTCACTCTAAAACCCTTTCTCAACAAGGGTTTCAAGATTTGCAGCCCATCTCTTGAATCGAGAGAGTTTGAAGCTATGATTAAGCATCCATTCGGATGTGTCTTGAACAAGCTGTTTATAGCAAACATCTCTCTCTCTCCAAAAGAGTCCGCGGATGAGATCCAAGTCATGAAGAAACGAAATTTGCAGCAAGAATCTGATGATTCGAAAAACTCTCTCACTCTAACTTCAAAAGGCTTTACCTTTGAGATTTTCAGCTTTCTCCTTCTCTTGGGATGAAACGCGTCGCTCCTCTTTGTGGAGACCGCGAAATTTCGATTCTTGTGCAGGAGGGAGAGATGGGATTTCAGTTTTGCGGTGGGTTTCGCACTCGTCGGTGAAGGGAGTGCGGAGAGCGGCGGATTTTCGGAGGAGGGGATGGAGAAGAACTTTCTTGATTTTCCGGCGACATTTTCCGGCAAGAAGATGGCGGGCTCCGGTGGAGTTTTTGGCAGAATGGGGACGTGGGTGCAGAAAATGGAGGCGCTGTTGTAAGCTAAGAGACAGAGAGAGAGAAGAGAAATCAAAGCGTAGAAAGATTTCTTGCTTCTCTGCAAGAGGCAAAGAAGCTCAGATAAGAAACTGTTAATGATGTTTTCCATTATTGTTTCTGGAACAAGGAACAGTTTCTGCTGCTATCATAGTGAGAGAGAGAGAGAGAGAGAGAGAGAGAGAGAGAGAGAGAGAGAATTTGGGTATCTTTTGAGAAGGAGAGGCGGCAAAAAAAGTGCAGAAAAATTGAAAAGCGTGGTTGTTTTTGGTGGTAATGAAACTTTTTGGAACAAGTGATTTTCCAGAAAGGAGAATGTTGATGTGTTTGCCAGTTTTGCTTTGTATTTATATGAAAATGTGTATATACTAATAATATATTTAATTAAACATATCAGCATATGATTTTCATCCAAAAAGGAATAGTAAATGAGAATGAGAACGAGAAGGTAGAAGAGAGAAGAGAAGAGAAGAGGCGCAATAAGTGTTGGAAATGTGTAGCAATAGGGGGGGCTGCCTCCTGCCATGGAACTATTCGTGTCTTAATATTTAATTTAATATTATAAATATCAATAATTTTATTCAGTCACACGTCTAATACAAGAAAGATTAATTGTAAAAATAGAAATTACTTACGTTTCATCTTAAGGTTTATAATTCTCACTTAAGGTATATTTATTTTTTTCAAAATTCATTAGAGCATTTACAACGGTGGTATCGAAGAGGGTATCAATCCCCCTTGATACCACCCTCACTCGATATAGGGTATATCGAGGCCATTGTGGGTGTGGTATCGAGGGTGTGGTGTCGATGGTAGTATCATTTTTGCAATACGGCCTTCGATACCGATGGGCACCCTTTCGGGGACACGTGGCGTGTTTTCATTGGTCCGGTTTAATTTTTTTTTTCTTTTTTCTGATGATAAATACTGGTATCTAACTCATACTTATAGTGAAATTCTACACCAGTATCTATATCAATACCACCAATTATTGAAATCACGTTTCCCGATGATAGACTCAGTATCTATATCAATATCCATTGTGGATGCTCTTATACCATTTTTAGCTTGCCACAGTGTCCTAATAACAACATATGATAATTAGTAGTAGTACTTTAATAGTTTGTTAGTGAACATTGAAGTTTGAAAAAATTATAATCGTAATTATAAATTCATTAATCTTAATAGTTACTATTAACTAATAAAATTGAAATTAAATGCTAAAAAATATATTTCCATCTGATTCATTGAAATTGTCATGTTATTGTTCAACACGGAGACTAAAAATAAGAGTAACAAGATAAAAAGTCTGTAGGTCGTATTACTTTTAACGAAATTTGAAAGATTAAAACTTTCCTTATTTGGAAGATGATAATATGAGTGAAACACTTAAATAAAGAAATGATGACAATATGAGTGGGTCGAGGGAGTAATAAGTATATATATGTCGGTCGAATCGCAAAAAAAAATTGATAAGTTGGTCGAATGTAATATTTTTTTTTTTTGTATGTAACCCTCCGTCCACGAAACGGTTGTCACATTGTGGACAGTACGAGTTTTAAAAAAATTGTAGGTAATAGATAATAATGGATATTATTATGAGTGGAGTAAAGATCCATAATAAATGTGAGAGAAATAGTGAGAAATATAAGACTAACTACTCCCTCCGTAATTGAAAAAAATGTAATGTTTACTGTTTGCGCGGAGTTTAAGAAAAGCTGGTAAAGTGAAAGTTAGTGGGGTAAAAGTTAGGATGTAGGGGTAGTGAGATAATGACAAAAAAACAGTGGTAATGACAAAAAAGAGGTGGTATTGACCAAAAAGTAAGAATAAAATTGTTGAGATGATAAAAAGGTAGAAATAAAGTTGATTTGAGGTGGCGTCCTAAATGACATATTACTGTAAATAGAGAGAAATATCTGGGGTATAAAAATCCATAAAGTGAAACATTACATTATTTCAATTACAGTGTTTTTGGACAAACATTACACTTTTTCAATTACGGAGGGTGTATAATGTATTATGCGAGTCCTACTACTATAAATGTAAGTGGCAACCATTTCGTGGACGGACTTAAATGACAAAAGCGACAATCATTTCGTGGACGGAGGGAGTACGGTACACGTATTATTTGATGTAAAATATATTGTAAAATAAGGTATCTACATAATTGTAAAATATATTGAATGTGTACTATCTATCAATTTATTTGTATGTTTGCATTTTTTTTTTTTATATTTATTATTTTATTCTTTGTGAAACTTGTGAAAATATCTGATAGTATTAAATTTTGAGGTGGGGATAAGAATGAAAGTACATTTTCAATCAGTCGCATTTTGCAGACTGGAGCTGATGGTTAGGCAGTTGAGACTTTCCATTATTTTTATTTTCTATTTTTTATAATTAATTTTCCATTTTAGTTTTTGGCTATTTTGGTAGGTTGGGCTCGGTCTGCAACTTGAAGAGAATTATTTCTTTCCAAAGAGAGAGGGGCAAACTAAGATTTGCTCAGCTACCTAATTAATAGTTGACTCACAACTTTGATAATATTATTTATCTTTTATAACAAACTTGGGTAGTTAAAGTCGAGATTTCATGTACAACATGTAGCAGCTGGAGGTATGTCTAAAAAGATTACGCTTTCTGTTCATAAATTAAGTCTTCGAAGCTCTAGCGCAAAGACTAAGAAATAAATTATTTATAGTAAAATTGAAAATTAAAAAGCTTTTGAAGGGTATTTTTTAATTTCTTATAACATAGTGTGTATAAGTTGAGAATGTTTATTATGTGTAATGGCGTAAAATAATTTCAGTTTTGAGAATGAGACTGTTTTCCAGTCCCAAAATATTTTGTCCATTGCTATAGTAATACTTCTACACCACGCACAGGTGGAACCGTGGAATCACTCCTCCGCATCCAGGCGGGATTACTACACCACCAAATAAGGTGGGAACATACTTCTATGTAAGATTGTTCAATTGGCTTATCCGTTGATTATGAACAAGTTTATAAGGAAAAACTAAATTATTTCGAGTTCTTTCATATTTATATACATATAGTTATCTTTAATTACAACATAAGCTCAAATCAAATTTACAAAACGTTTTTAATTGCTCAGGAAAAAGAAATGGTATAGTAGTTGATTTTAATCGAGAATATCTATGTCAGACACAATTCCTTTTCGTACATAACCAAACTCTAACTACGGCATAGGTTAATAACTTAATAGTAGTAATATATATTGAGTAAATTTTGTAATTGAATTAATGCATGTGGGCTTATAAAGATAGAGTTAAGTAAAGTTAGTTCAAATTTTTAAATTCTTGTACCTCATATTCCAGTTGCCACAGCATTCATGATTAATTCATTAATGTTATTATTCTATCCCCATCTTTAGTGTTTTTATCAAATTTATGCCGACCTCTGAATAAACTATCAATAAATTACCATATCATCTCTCCGGCAATCGAAAAATTGGGCGACAAAGTCCAACATGGCTTTTCCCCCCAAAATTGGGAGTAATAATATTCAAGAAAAATGATATCGTTTTTCAGCCGTTGAGAGATGCTCCAATAATAGATTTGATAACTTATCCCAAATATCAGGTTATTCTATATATTTTCAAGCGCAAAAACTCATATGCGACCTGCCGCACCTCATGCAACCGAGCCCATGCGCGCGGCGCGTGCAGAACATGCTCTAGAAACTCACCCTTCGATCGGGCGCGTGTAGCATATGCACACGCGCGCAAAAAAGCTCGTCCAAGCACCGCGAGAATTTTTTTTTAATAGGTGCATGTAGCACACGCACCTGACATACAAATATTTTAATCGGCCAGAATTATTAGGACACTTTGAACTTTTACAAGAATTTTTTTAGATGTTACAATATCTATTTAATTTTTTAATTAACTTTTTTTTAAGTTTTATTTTTTTATTTTTTATTCTTTTGTCTTACGAGTCGAGTGAGGGAGCCGAACGCCTCGGAGCGAGCTAAAGGACATGAATGTTGCCACTATGATTATCTATAGATTGAAATCGGAGCAGAAGGCGAAATCGAAAAAAAAAATGATTTTATTAAAAAAATCTGAAATAATAATAAAAAAATAAAGGGTTGACGTGAATTGACCTGCATTGATCGGGTCAGGTCAACTCGGATCCGGTCTCATGCGAAAAGACCTGCTGCACAAGAGACTCCCTCATTTTCAAGAGGGGGCACGATAATGCCTGATACTAACCTAATTGATGATTATTCACAATTAACATTTTCTTTTTCTCTTGTTCCTTGCATGCAAATATGTTTGTGTGTTTTTTGTGAAGTTATAAATATGTCTCTCAATTGTTAAAAAATCACAAACGCTCATAATGTGATCATTTACGAAAACAAGAAAGAAACATGCATAGATTAAGAAATACTAGTTGAGTTAGTTTACTTAGTATAATAATATATAGATTAGAATACTTTTGCAGAAACTTGAAAAAATAAAAATAAATCAGTCCCACTACAGCTCCAAATAATTTCGACCAAATATTCCACCAAAAAAAAAAACATTCTCTGAAATATTTTATTATGTATATTTAACTATTAATATGCATACCAAATACTTAGTAATCATTAATATTCAAGCAATTTATTTATTTATTGAGATAAATTAAATTTGTGGTGAATAGTAATTAAGAACACTCAAAGAGCACACCCAGACTAAATTTAGCGCAGATGAATAATGTCGCACCAAATTTGGTGCTTCATTACTCATCTGTGCTAAAACAGTGCAAATTAGTGCACTATCAGTGTGATTTGGTGCAGAAACTGCACTAAATTTAGCAAATTTAGTGCAGAAATTGCACCAAATATAGCAATTTAGTGCACCACTCAAGATGCCCTAATTTTCACTGCAAACAATTCCAAAAATATAGCAAAACACAGATAAAGCATGAAAAATATTCAAGGAATAAACATTTTCAGAAGCAACAAATCCAGCAGACAGCAATACTATACAATTCAGCAGACAATCTTTGTTAATGTTTCCACCGTCGCAGGATGAAGGAAAAACAAGCATTTATAAGAGATAAAAAGCAATGGCTACAAGCCCCCTGGTTTTCTTGCATTCGTCAACAGAGAGAGTGCATGGCTCTTACCGTGACAGGAGTTGCCTCCCTTTGCTGTTTTCATGGCCAGATATCCAGCTCTGGGGATGGGTATCTCAAAATTATGCAGCGTGTTTGGTGCCCTTTCTTGATCCATCTGAGCAGTTATATCCACCAACTTACCCCGAACCGCTTCATTTCCTGGTGAGGATGCCTTTGACACCATCTCATGAGAATTAGGACTACCTGCTACTCTTTGTGCTGGAACTTGCCATGAAGTAGCTTTGAAGTACCTCCATTGAGCTCAACCTCCCTAACCCACTGATCAAACTCCACTTCCCCATACAAGATTTAGGTACTTGTATGTAGTTTTGTTCTCAAACTCATATTGTCGGTTAGGGTCTGTGGCATTGACATTGAGAGCCTCAGAAAGCCTGTCGACAGGTGCTTCCGCCTTACCCTTCCCAATCAGAACCCGAACAAAATAACCAGCATATTCTTTCATTAAGGAATGGTTCCATATACCACTTTGCCAGTTTTGACCTGGGAACTGTGATCCCCATGATTTCATGAAGAGTTGGCAGCTCTGGTGACTTCTTATCTTCATCACTACTGAACTCCATTTTGTTCCCAGATGACTCTTCCTCGTCGCTTAAGGTGAGGTTGGAGCCATTCACATTTGCCGCAGGTAAATTCATCTTGTCAACAGAAGAGCATAGGTGGCGACTTCCCCTCCTTGCATGAGCAGCATCCCTTCTTCGCTTGACCAGTTTTGCCAATGCTTCATATCACGCTCAGAAAGTTTTGACAAATTTCCTGATCATATTCAACCGTATGCAGGCCACTCCCAACAATTTCATTGTTGATGCTGTTGTTGTTGTCATCGTCTCCAATGGCACCTTCCCGATTTCTACAGCTACCTCATTTTTTAGAATGGCCAGATCCTTCTTCCGAGGCAGTTGTGAGAGAGAGAGTTTTCTACTGGTCTCTAGCTGACCAGTATCTTTTTCATCACCAGCAAATGAAACTTTTTGTGATTCATTTAGAGAGAGAAGTGAAGATCTAGCCAGCGTATGAGAGACAGAGAGCGCCATTTGTGTTTGCAAACTCTTGAATCTGAGCGTGTATTTGCATACAGTAGTTGTGTGTGAGCATATGTTCATCTTCTGTGTGTTGGTGGAGGCGTGTCAGTGCGTGAAATGTAACATAAGTCACTGTAGTCTGTATGCTGTTCTTCCTTGCTCTTTTTTCTCCTCATTTCTTCTTCCTTTTTGTTTGTTTGCTTGGTACAGGTGTGAAACGGCATCTTCTTAAAAAAGAAAAGAAATAAGAACAAAAATGAATGAAAATTGGTTCAAATTGTTGAAATTAATACCAACAGTTATGTAGTAGAGCCTAGTGTTTAAATTTAATGACCAGATTGGATAAAGTTTTTGTGCATCTGCAGATTTAAACTTAAATTTAATACTAACAGTTTTTGTTAAATTTAAACAAAGCAGATGTAATCTTGGTTTTAGATTAAATTTAAAACAATTAATTTCAATTTCAGATTTAATATAAAACAAAGCATAGACTGCTGAAATTGAGGGCTACAGTTAGTGTGGCTCTATTTGATTTAATGCAGTGAACTCAATATGGGAATGCTTCTTCAAAAACCGGTATACTAGGTCTGGAAATCCTAATCATCAAAAAGGAATTCTTAGCATTATCGCAACAACACATATGAACTTCAAATGTCGGAGAATCTTTTTCTCGACAACTCTCAACGGCCTTCATTACTTTTACATATCATATAACTTCTTTCCAACTATTTAAACGTACAAACTTCAAATGTCAGAGAATATATTTCAGAACTATCTCAACGATTCTCAACGGCCTCCATTACTTTTAACAGATTATATAACTTCTTTTAGGACTATTTAAACGATTTCACTCATTTTAACTGTCAGATTTTTATTCCAAAACCTCCCAATAACAGATGCTCAATGACCTACATCGTGTGATTTTAATCATTTTAACTGTCGGAACTCTTTCTCAGTGCATTCTTTAGACAAAGACTCCAATTTTTTCTCTTTTCGGATGGTAACTCAGATCCTAAATTTTACATCTTCTGGTTGAATTGTAATGACTTACTTCAGTTTCGACTTTTCGCCTTCTTTGATGTGGTGGAGACAGACCACTGGACATTCTCCTTGGTTATACCCAACCTTCCAGATGCCGACAATAGCAATTTCTCCATGTTCACCATTGAAATTTGCCGCGTTGATTGAACTGCAAACTGCATTTGTTAAATAAATATCAAGATCTGGTTCGCTGAGTCCAAAAAAACATTCACACAGATGTAACTATTTTAATTACATCACACACAACCAGAATCATATGTTGATGAAATACACTGAGGATGATCAATATATTGATGTAATCTCCCCCTTTTTTCATCAATTGTATGAATATTATACAGTGCAATTCATCATATCAGTTAACCTTGAAATTGCCCGTAGCTAATTGATTGTAAACAAAATTCAGTAAGATCAAACTTCTGGAAAACGGAGAATTAAACTGAAAAGAGATACGAGTTAAAAGTTTCATGAAATAAACGATCAAATTTGGAAGCCATAAATGCAAGACTCTCCAAAATAGCAACATGCTATAAATGGCAAAAGGAAAATGCACATTATCAGTCACTAATATGAGAAACATTAATAAACTGTCACATGTGGAAGACGCATTACGTGACGTCTGTCAGTGCATTAGATATTCAGACCTATCCAAGTAATTCCTTAATCTTCACATTTTTATTAAACTGATTTCTATCAGCATGAAATTCAAGAACGTCTTTATCTATGGTTAATGATGTTGGGTTAAAACTCTATTAAGAAGATAAATAGACTTATGGGAAGGTATCCACATGATGAAATGCAATGGGAAGGACGTGAAAGTGGCAAACTGTCAAATACTTCCGAAAATTTCAGGATTACGTCATGATGATGTAATTAGATATGACAAGACAAAGTTAACCAACGGTGGCAGCTAACTAGAATAGCAACAAAAAGAATGAAACTTAATATGCATTCCAACAAGATCTACCAAAAATCTACATGTGCAGTGGAAAGGGCGAGCTTGACAGCAAATGTTGCAGTTGAATAGTGGAAGAAAATCTTCTAAAACTTAAATGAAAGAAGAAATAGTTCTGCGGGAAAATATCCACATAATGAAATGCAACAAGGAAGAGAATGACCAATAGCATAAATTAAGGACTACATCAGAATGATATAACTAGATATGACAAAACCAATAGTGTAAGAAGGTGGGTAACTAACTAACAAGGGAACAAAAAGAACCAGGGTTAATATACAGTCCGACAAGATCAACCAAAAAGCTAGATGTGTAGACAATGAAAGGAAAAATTTGAGAAAGATGGTTTACTAAAATAATGGGAGCAAAGCTTCTAAAGTTTCACTGAGAAAATAAATAGACTTACGGAAAGATAAATCATAATAGACTTATGATAAAAATGCAATGAGGAAAGGAGTGAAAAATGGCAAAATCTTGAATGTTTAGAAAAAGTTGAGAGTTACGTCACCATGATGTAATTAGATACGGCACAACCAATGGTTAAAAAGGCAGCTAACTACATGGCAACAAAAAGAATGACATGTCATTTGCGTTCCGGCAATATCATTCCAAAAATACACATGTGTAACCAATGGAAAGGTTGAGCTTAACTGCTTGAGAGACACGTGGCAGATGAATAGTGGAAGAAAAGCTTCTAAAGTTTTAAGTTATGAATGATATTGACATAAAAAAGAAATTGAACTGAACTACATGAAAGAAACACTTCAATATCAATGAAGGCATCATTGCATCCTAAAGCTCAACCTGATTACTTCTTGAAAAAGAAAAAAAGTAAAAACAAAATTAATGAAAGGAAAATTGGTTCAAATTGTTGAAATTAATACTAACAGTTATGTAGTAAAGCCTAACATGGCTTGGTTAAGAGATAATTGAGCATGCCGTGATGTTGTTACGATCTCATATAGGCCTTTATGGCCCTGACATTCTTGGATTTTACGCGTGTGATACATGTTCCTTCTATTTCTCCAAGCAAAGCTCTTCGCATCGCAATGCCTATTGTGTCAACTTGTCCTTTCATAAGCAGAGACAGAATAAATCGACCATAATAAAGGCGTTTACTGTCTATTTATGATTCAACACACTTCCGCTGTAGTGTCTCAGTAGATACTGTTACTTTCTCTCGAACCATAGTAATAATATTTTTTTTATTGAATTATTTGTTTCTCGGGGTAACAAAAATGTATTGTTCTGGGGTATATCAAGGTTTATTCTTCGGGCCATATTTCTGGCCTAGTGTTTTAATTTAATAACTAGAGAGGATAAAGTTTTTGTGCATCTGTTTGCATCATCAGCAGCTCAGATTTAATATAAAACAAAGCATAGACTGCTAAAAATTGAGGGCTACAGTTACAGTATGGCTCTATCTGATTTAATGCCGTGAACTCATTCAGGGGATGCTTCTTTAAAAACAGGTACACTAGGTCTAGAAATCTTAATTCTCAAAAAAGAATTCTTTAGCATTATCGAAACAACAAATATGAACTTCAAATGTCAGAGAATCTATTTTAGAACTATCTCAACGACCCTCAACGGCCTTCATTACTTTTACATATCTTCTTCCGGACTATTTAAACGTATTAACTTCAATTGTCGGAGAAAATTTATACTACTACATGCTGCATTTATAAAATAACATAATCAGAACATTACATGAAGTATATCAAATAAATGAAACACAACCATGCATCCAATAAACCTTTTTACATGTGATAGTATCTTCTGAGTAGTAACTAAACAATATGATGCCTTTTTCTGAATCTTTATTTCAGAAGCGGTAAATCTTAAAAATTATTTTTCTTGCTACATCTATTAATACACGAAGTTTTTTCTGAGAGCACCATATATTGAAAGTTTGAAATTTGAAAATAAATAAGTAGAAAAAGAATTTGAAGCTTATATGAGTCTCAGTTTTACAACTTATTTGATGACATTGATTCTTATTTGTAATTTTTTAGATTTTTTGATGCATTGATACGATTTACAGCTTATAAGATAAGGTATCCATAACAGTAATACGTAATTGATATAGACAAAACTATAAAGTAATAAACATTAACAAAAATTATCAGCTCCTTACTTTTCCCTCTCAAATTAACAAATTTTTATCATGACAAATTTATTAATTGTATCTACAAATATTTTACCATACCTTTATTCATAATCCCTACTAGCAAAACAGCCAACTAGTTCTCAACTAAATAAATACAAAATTCGGAAATTGAAGAAATAGAACACACAGTGTACCTAGGCCAAAACTCCACGTGGCAGAAGCCGGAAACCGGTCGTCGCCGCTGGCGGTGGCAGGCGGTCACTGTCGCCAACCTTGCGTTCATAGCAACCGCCATTAGAGAAATGACACTACTATCCTACCCAGGCGCGCGTGCACAGATAAACTGCACTTTTATAAACAAACATATCTTGTAAATAATTTCCATTTTCCTTAGATATGTTGATTCGTAGGTCGAGAACGGAAGAAACAGAGTCTCGCGCCGCCGACGAGCGAGTAGCTGCAGTTTAATGGCGATCGCCATTGAGTTACAGCGTGAAGCGAGTTCCATAGCTTTTGCTTGGAAATTTCGAAGAATAATGAACTTCAGAAACCTAAAGTTGAGCGGCGGCGCCGGCGATCAAGTGGATTTTAGCGGCGATTTTTTGTATAGAGAATAGTTTAGCGGCGAGTTTTAGGTACGAATGAAATGAAAATCGGAATACTAATTAAATGTCTGAAGAAATTATATAATAATGAGTTATGAGTTATTTTATTTATTTATTTATTTATTTTATTCATATAAATTCAATTGTATCAAATTTAAAACCGTTAAACTTGAACCCTTTTTGAACTCAAGTCATTAATAACACTTAACATTTTTTTTTTTTGGATATGAGAAGGAAGAGTAGTAGGGTTCGAATCCGAAACTTTATTATGTATAGGCTAAAGTCGTACCACTTGGGTATTTCCTGAAGGACAATAATACTAACATCTAAATAAAATGTACACTTATAAAATTCGTAATAGAGTTTAACAAAAGAGACAATTTTGAAATAGTCATAATGATTATTAAAATATAAATTTTAGCCATTTTTTTTAATTTGGGATAAAAATATCCTTAATGAAACACAGAGCGGGTTGAGTCTGACACGGGCGGGCGGGGTCGGTTCGGGCCGGGTACGATGCATCTGGTACATCTACAAATTTAGTTTTATTAGTACCAACTGTTCTAGTACATCTGGTACAAATTTAAGCTTATTAGTGCCAATTGTTTCGAATTTGGTACAATTGTGACGAATTGTCAAATTAGTTCCAAATGTTCCAAGTTATGACATGGTACTCTTGGGACGAATATTTCAATTATTCGAAGTTATACTGCTCTTATTATGCAGCTCCGCCTTCGGCTCCGATTTTACGGCTCTGTCTTCGCTCCGATTACTAATATAAGATAATCGTCGGGCAACAGTTTTGATTTCTTCGGCTTGCTCTAAGGCTTTTGGCTCCCCTCGCTCGAATCTTGATCAAAGAAGAAGCGGCAAACCAAAAAACGAAGAGACAAACAAAAATTTAGAAATTAAAAAAAAAAATCTGGAAAAAAAGAACAAAAAAAAAAGAAAAAATGGAAAATAAAAAAGAAAAGAAATCTGAAAAAAAAAAAAAAATAAGAAAAAGAAATCTGGAAAATAAGGAAAAAAAGAAAAAAAAAACTTGGAAATGGAAACAAGTGTCAATAAAACGGGTCAAGCAGTGATGTATCAAAAATAGAAGAGAGTAAAAGGATATTTAAGTCCTAAGTTCAAATAAATAACCATAATTTAAGAAAAAGGTGAGCTAAAATTTATATTTTAATGTTCATTCACATGATATCCTCCTAAGAAAATTTATTGAATAAATCAACACAAAACTCGCATGAAATGATCACACAATGCAACCGTTTCAAGATTATACAAGATTATATTTCTTTGATTGCACAGAAGAAGAGGCTTCAACGCTTGGACATTAATCTCGATAATTAATATTGTAGATAATATAAACTTGTTCCATCTTCCATAATTAGAGACAAGAAAGTCCTCAACAATGTATTCAAAACACTTTCTTTTAACTTGACCATGTCAAAGAGGACTATGACGTATACTTTTTTATACATTAGCATGTACTACTCACTGTAGGTTTCTAATGAAGAAAAACAATGATTTACGCTACAAATTAGAATGAATTAATATTGATTATCATTTCATTACAACAAAAAGGACCAAAAATTTTGTACAAATCGAAGAGCAAGCTTGAGTTACTCGAGTAATACTATCAAGCTCGAACTTGGCAACACTCAGCTCGAAGGCAAGGCGAGCAAACGTGTGGTGAATGCACCATAAGATAACTGCGCCCGTGCTTCATGGGCGCATATGGAATATGTTTTGCGTTCATGGCATCCTACATGATTCTATTACTTCAAGAACAATAGAATGTGTCTCCCGCGAGATCACATTCAGTGTCAGATGGAATTCCTGCAAAAGGAAATGACGAAGAGTTCATCAAGTGCAACAACTAATGAATCCACAATCATGTCTTCAAGCAAAAATCTAAACCTACGTCGAGAGCAATAGCTGAAAAAATAAAACTAATCAATCATTAGATTCGCTGTTAAAATCCGTGCAGAGGCGTCACAGCAGGTCCGGTCCGGTCAGATTTTAGGTCAGACTGGTCATATTCTTAGGTCTGGCATGATTTCGTGCCGAGGTGGACCAAAAGATCATGCAGGCCCATGGGCAGCCCGAGAATCCTGATTTGGGTCAGGCTGTGCCATGCTTTTCTCAGGCCCGACAGAGTTTTGGGCAGGTCCAGCTAATTCACTACTTCAATGTTAAGCGCCAAATCATTTCTACGTCACATGTATCGTGTTTCACTTTGTCAATACACGCCATGAGTAGATTTATGATGTGAAACACTGAGTGTACCACAAAACTTCCCCCCTTATAGATGAATAGTGATGGTGTTGTAGCTATAGCTACAACAATAGCGCTATGCCTTCGAGCCTTTTTTACCGAAATATCAAATATGCAAGACCAGTCTAATGGAAAACTAGCACGCTAGTAGATTAACGTCCCGTGATCAACAGGAATTATGATGTGATGCCCGAGAAACATTATGCCAATAGAGTGAATTAACTTCGTCAAGATTTCTAGAAGGAATACATACCACAAATCTCTCCAACACTGGAACAAGAATTTTCAAGTTGCGGTTGGGAAGGCATTCTGCAATGGTGTTGCGTACTTTCTTGCTGGTAAATGGCAAATGCAAAGAAAAAATAGCTAATAAGAAAATGAATTATCGAGTTATAGAAAATTAAACGGGGGAAAAGAGTATATCAACCTTTCCGTCGAAAGGAAAGCAAGAAGAAGAGCTGCATAAGCTTCTACAATCATTTTCTCAGCTTCCTTCTCTCCCTGTAATATCGAATCTTCATCCTCCTGCAAGAAAAGAATTTCATTATATGAATGATGTTGAAATATGAATCTTTAAATCTTATCTTCAAACATACGCTCTCATTGGCATCTCTCTAACTAAACGAGTGTCATACACCCATAGTGAAGGTAAGTCTCTTGAAACTCGAGAATAATATGTCTTCATCTTGAGATGAAGCGTCAAGAAACCATAGAAGATAGAAATTCTAAGTCATTAAGTCTTCTAAATGCTGAATTATATTGTGCAAACATATCATACAATTAAATGATGGGATACTTCTAGTTCATGCCCTGACTTCTGGGAAAGTTTCAAAAATGATTTAGCGATTTTATTTGACAACTCGTTGGAGACACGCGTGCCACAATTAAATAAAGTTCAAACCTGAGCTTCTTATGATTTCAACATGTCTCTCGGTCTAGTTGAGTCAAATTTTCATTCTCAGAAAGTACCTCTCATACCAAATTTGAAACTTTGTTCAAAGGTCAGGGTTTTTTACAAATATTTTGAAGGTCGTGTCATTTTCAAACTCGCCTCAAGCATCAGCCCATAAATTATAAACCCTTTAAATTAATCATATTAAAATAAGTTTTTCAAACAGTAAATTAGGCAAAACACATAAACATGTACAAATTATAGTAGAACAAATTCTCACCCAGGACAAACTTTTTTCCTCTCCAGAAGCTTCACTAGTGCCTTGATTAGCCAAAAAGATTGAGCACAGAATTGGAATCACATTGCTTTGTTTCTCCGAGTCCAGACCTACAAGGCCGGGTGGTGAAACGCGGGCTGCTGCAAGCCGTGATCTGCAAAGCAATGTAACAGAATGGAATGTAGTTTTTCTCATTTACAATTTCTACGAGGAAAATTAAGATCAAAAGCCAACATTGCATGACAAGGAATCAAAAAGAGTGACTAACTTTTGGGGGAAAGAAAGAGCAAATTTTTATCTACAAAAAAAGAGAGAGGTGCAACTGGAAATAAGTTACCTGTTACCGCCATCCTTCTCCACCAAATTCACGAGCAAACCCAAAATGGCGACAAGAAAATCTAGCTCTTGATCAGTGAGAGGTGTATTGCTACAATGGTAGATTGTGAGGCTTGATTTAGATGAAAAACTACCATTCCTCGCATGATGTGAGAGTGGCAAAGGTAGGCTAAATGATGGAAAATGACCAGCAATCAGAGAAGACAATATTTCTAAACCCCCATAGCTTGCAATCTGCCGACAGCCCTCCGGGTTGTCGTTGGATAAGTTCATAAGAACCTGAAAATTGATGACAGTGCATCATACAAGAGCTCCAAAATGATAATCCCTAAAGTTCGAGGAAGTTTCATAATATGTTCAGCTTAAGGATGACTACTGCTAAGTCTTAAACGAAACACGAATTCTAAAATATAAAACGAGAAGAGCATATCAACATTCTTCCCAGCTATGCGAAAGCGTTAGATTCATCACACTATGTCACGAGAAACTGAAGAAAAAAAATCCACTACTTTAATAATATTCAAATACCTTGACAGCCGTAAGAAGACAATCGGCCAGGAGGTTGGACTTATCTTCATCAACAACAGAAGAGCAAGAGGTCTCCTGGGAATTAAGATATTCCACATTGTTTGATTCTTGTTGGCTTACTGGTACATAATCACTTGTATCTGTATATCCAACCAGAGTTGCCCTACCATCTCGAGATAATAATTTATTTATACTTCCAGATAGTGATTCCCATTCTGAGGGTATAGAATCATCCTCATGAAGTATAAAAGGATCCGGACTATCCTCTGTAATTCCAGAGTTGGTAAACCTCGAGTTTCCCTTTCCATTACCAGATTCCACTCCAGAATCACCTCTTCTTACATGTGTTAGATGATATGATTTACGAGATGTTCCACTACATAATTCTGCTTGAGAAGATTCGACTCTCCATTTTTGTAAAGACACCTGAGTGTCTTCCACACTTGAGTAAGTAGACCTTTGCTGACCAGATATCAGGTGTTGTTCACACTGATCAAAGCTTTCACGAGAAGACCGTTCCATGCTACTATGCTCTCCTGAATGACTGCTCCCATAAGAAATAGAACTTCTGAGCAAGGAAACACCTATACAGCAATTAAAAATTTATCAGATGACAGGAACAAAATTTTAATTGTATATCTAATTAGCACTGACAAGTTACGGACAAAATTATAATATTGAAAATAAGAACCAGATAAGGAAAAGAAACTTAAGGCATGCCATCCAAATAACAAAATGAAAAGTACCCATATGTATATTTCATGGCCACCCTAACCTGCACAAGATACCTGAGAGAAGTTTAATGACACTCAAAATGAGCTTTGTGAAAGATCGTGGAGCTTGTTGGCCACCCAAGCTGCCTTTCATCCGAAGCAAATGGCACTGAAATGCATAATCAACTTTAGAGATAGAAATTCAGACAACATAGCACAAGAAAAAACCACCACATCAATTAACTTAAAAATTTAACACTGAAGTCTGACATATGACACAAGGAGAGGTATAGGACCTGATACCTGATTATCATTGCTGAGGAATGTAGCATTTTCCATGATTTTCAGACATTTCACAAGCAGCATTAGACTTTCTAGCCCAGAAATATTCTTCGGTTCGAGGGCAAAAGATGGACTTTTCTCAAACCATTCCTGCATAATCAGCAAGTATTGGACAAAAAAAACCTTAATATAAGAAAAACAAAAAGCATAAAGCAATGTTTATCATACTTTACATAACCTTCATAGAAGAATGCAGAGAGGATGTATCACATCAAGCATAATTAAGGATAAGCTTACTATAGATTCCAAAGTTTAATCACCAACCACAGTATATATCCAAACAAAGAGAGAAGCATATTCTAGCTTAAGATGATGTTAGGTATCACCATCACTGCGCATGACCCGAAAAGAAAGATATACAGGCACACACCTCCATCACAGAATGACATTTTCTTGCCAATTCAAACACGACATCAAGTCCCCCAAACTCTCTGAGTTTCTTCTTGAAATTGCCCCTAGCTTTCTGTAAAGTTCTAGAGGTATCTGAGAACAAAGAATGCAGAAAGCAGGTGAAAGAATTAATGGACAAACCAAAATATTAGGATAAGAATAAAAATAATTTGTATGAAAAATATAAAAACACTTATAGTTGTTGGACAATTGCTCAAGATTCAAGAAGAAAGGCAACCGTACTTTTAACTGAAAGAAATAGAAAAATGTAAAAGGTAGTTTGTAGATGCACGAATCGGACAGTGAATAAATCAACTCAATGCAATCACCCAATCTAAGAGAAGGCTGAAGGAAGCATAAGAAACACCCTAACAACTAACAAATATCAAAACAAACTAATGGAAAATAGGAGAGAATTATTTTCCAAGGCCAAATTACCACACAATTATCAAACTCTAACAATCTCTGCAACAAAAGTCAACCTCATAGATATGATCATTTAAACCAGCAGACAGCCAATCTCCATCCCATCAGGCTCAAAATGATTGCATGTAAAGTTATTAAACAGAAGATATCATACTAGTATCAAATTTATTATTGTTATTAGTATTATTGTTATTATTATTCTTATTATTATTACTAACCTTCAAAACCTTCAATAGATATACTGGATGAGCAAGCTTTTTCAATTGTAAGCAAAGTAATCCATTTAGGGTTTAGCTCAGGCTCTTGCTTTCCTCCGTCACTATCATCTACTGGCTTCATTTCCTTGCAATTGACAAGGATCTCTCGAACCTTGAGCATAATGTCAGCAGAGGTGGAATCTGTTTCCTTGGCTGCATTTTGTAGGTGACCAGCATTCTTGCGCAGGCCTAAAAGCTTGCTACCAATGGGCTGTGACTTTTCCTTGGCAGCAGCAGATGAAAGTGGCTTCAACAATTTTATAAGAAAGCGAACGCTGTTTGGTGAATATAATAGATGCTCATCTTGACCCTGAAACAAGGACAATTTAGTATTAGATTTATGAGGGAGCTGAAATGTAACACATGATTTTAATAATAATAATAATAATAATAATAATAATAATAATAATAATAATAATAATAATAATAATAATACTAATAATACTAATAATAATAATAATATGAAAAAAGAAAGAAGGTAAAGAAGAATAAGTACAAGTGCGGCATAACGCATTATTGAGATCACTCACATCACTAATCAAAAGGTAAAATAAAGCAGCAGCAGCAAGATTGCTTGGTGTGTCATCAACACCAATTCCAAGAATAGCATCAATCATTTTTCTGGCATCCCTACAAAAGATATCACTAGTTACACAGTGAAACAGCTACAATTAACTTCCAAACAGAAGAAAATATACTCTAGCCTACT
Organism: Schizonepeta tenuifolia; assembly: GCA_029490685.1. NCBI lineage: Eukaryota > Viridiplantae > Streptophyta > Magnoliopsida > Lamiales > Lamiaceae > Schizonepeta > Schizonepeta tenuifolia. The sequence continues at coordinate 68,062,468 of CM055956.1, read as the reverse complement.
TCTATATCTACTTCAATTGGGTATGTAACTGACCAGCACACAGATTTTACAATCCTCATATTGTTCTAAAGCCCAACAGAAATTATAAGTATGTATGCTTTAGTTTTCCCTTCTTCAGTTACTTCAGTAAACATAAAACGTGACACATGGGTGATGGCATTTTATTACCATGTAATTACTAAAAAATCAGAAGCTCAAGTACAGAAAGGAGCACCATCAGAAAGGTAGCAAAACATTCAATAGATTCACCAGAAGTTCCTTGTCACATTCAGTCATCTTGTATTAACCAAATAACAATTGTCTGCTACATCCCATTATACATGTCAGATTCATCAACTTACAAGGGAATAGCATACATAATTTCCATTTGAAGGGACTGAAGATTAGCAACAGCTGAGTTGCATTCATAATCATTTTGCAAAAGCATAAATACATGGGCCAACAAAATTTTCATTTTATAAGAAAGCGACAGAAAAAACTAAGGCACAGAAATCCAAATATTTTAGATGAAACCACATGCATAAATTATGCAATTAATTGGGGTTCCAGAATTTACAAGGAATTGATAGGCATCAATATAAAGAATCAGAAATATTGAACATTTATCTATTTAAATGGATCTTGAAAATGCATATTCCCTTTCCACATTTTTTCTGTGCCAGGGCCCAGAATGACGCATCACACATAATCATCCCCAACTAACAAATCATAAAACAGAATATTAGGTCAAGAAAAAGGTTTGAATTAGGAGCTACTATACATGTATCTTTGCAAAGACAACAATGACCAAAAATGGAAGAATAAACTAAATACCCTTGAGCCCACAAAAGCTGCCTCTGCTGTGGTTTTCTGCAAATTGATAACAATGATACAAGACTTGCCCTCCGTATCCTCACCGGCTGTCCCTTCTTTAACCCATCTAATGCAAGATCCACCTCATCAATATGTTCTGACGTCTCCCCAAACTCTTGAGTCTCCATCAATGCAGCAGTAAGCTCTATATAACCTGGGTCCAACTCCACTGATTCCCTCTTCTTCTTCTTTTTCTTCTCTAAAGCCCCATTTTTACCCCTATGTTTCTTCTTGGTTTTCATAGAAACTCCATCACTTTCCACGCTGAACTTATTCCAGTCATGCTTTCTAGACCATGGAATCCCCAAACCATGCATTTCCTGTGACGAACTTCGCTCAGATGTATTAGAACCAACGTTCTTGAACTTCTTTGATTTCCATAAATCCCCATCTTCTGAAAAATCAAAAACTCCTATCTCCCTGCTCTTTTTTGGGGGTGGAGCCACAAGTTCCTTCATCTCCTCCGATGAATCATACTCATAAGGATCAAAATCAGCTTTCTTGAGCTTTTTTGTTTTCTGGAAATCCACATCTTCTGACAAATCAAAAATTCCACTCTCCCTGCCCATTCTCTGCAATGGAGCCACAATTCCCTCCAACTCATCCAATGAGTTATACTCGAAAGGATCAAAATCGGCCTTCTTGAGCTTATTTGATTTCTGGAGATCAACATTTTCTGAACAATCAAAAATCCCTTTCTCCCTGCCCTTCCTCTGTGGTGGAGCCACAATCTCTTCCAACTCCTCCGATGAATTATACTCGAAAGGATCAAAATCGACCTTCTCGAGCTTCTTTGATTTCTGGAGATCAACATTTTCTGAACAATCAAAAATCCCTTTCTCCCTGCCCTTCCTCTGCGGTGGAGCCACAATCTCTTCCAACTCCTCCGTTGAATTACACTCCAAAGGATCAAAATCGACCTTCTTGAGCTTCTTGGATTTCAGGAGATCAACATTTTCTGAACAATCAAAAATCCCTTTCTCCCTGCCCTTCCTCTGTGGTGGAGCCACAATCGCTTCCAACTCCTCCGATGAATTATACTCGAAAGGATCAAAATTGGCCTTCTTGACCATCTTTGATTTCTTTATATCCACATTTTCTGAACAATCAAAAATCCCTTTCTCCCTGCCCTTCCTCCGTGGTGGAGCCACAATCTCTTCCAACTCCTCCGATGAATTATACTCGAAAGGATCAAAATCGACCTTCTCGAGCTTCTTTGATTTCTGGAGATCAGCATTTTCTGAACAATCAAAAATCCCTTTCTCCCTGCCCTTCCTCTGTGGTGGAGCCACAATCTCTTCCAACTCCTCCGATGAATTATACTCGAAAGGATCAAAATTGGCCTTCTTGACCTTCTTTGATTTCTTTATATCCACATCTTCAGATAAATCAATAACCCCACTCTCCCTGCCATACCTCTGCGGTGGAGCCACAATTTCTTCCAACTCCTCCGATGAATTATACTCAAAAGGATCAAAATTGGAATTCTTGAGCTTCTTTGATTTCTGGATATCCACATCTTCTGATGAATTATACTCAAAAGGATCAATATCGGCTTTCTTCACCTTCTTTGATTTCTGGAAAACATCAACATCAGAAAATTCAAACACCTCGAGTCCTTGTGAACCTCGTGTCGAACATGAGCCATAGGGCTCTGAATCGACATCAATCACCTTCACTTTTCTCGAATTTCTAAAACCACCATCTCGATCCCCGCTCTTTCTCGAGAGCGAAAATCGCCTCGACTCCTGAGACGAACTCATAATACATGGATCAAACCAGTGGCCGCCACTAGTAGATTCTAGCGGCGGAAACCTAAAATCATAAACATCTCGGCGCAATCCTCGGGACGAGGAATCGGAAACGCCGCGGCTGGAGCTAGCAGAAATTTTCCTGCTCATGCCTCTATTCCGTCGGCTGCACGCTCTGAGAAAACGTAAGCTTCAATCATCAAGATAATTCATACACTTCTCACGTACCCAATTCGGTCAAAATCAGAGATGAGAAAGAAAAAACAAAATTCTTCCCTCCTCGGATTCAACACACCTATGCAGAATTGAAATTCAGCCGAATAAGATAAATTCGAGGCAAAGAAAAAGGGATTTCGGGTTGAATTCAACAGAAAATTGGGTGAAAGTTGTAGGTTGAAAATGAAGGTAAAGAGGGGTTAGGGTTAATTAGCAGAGTTGGTGTAGTTTGAAAGCATAGTGACATCACAGCCGTTTGTTTAGTTGATTGATCCTATGAAATTGTCAGCACTTAGATTCCTCAAAATTGTTCTTTTCTCTCTTTCGAGTTTTCTTACCACATTTTTATTAATTATCCAAAATTTGGTCGTTCGTTTTCTGAAGAGTTCGGAGTTGAAAATTAGGGGGTGTATTCCATATGGATTTTAATACAGTTAAACCTCTATAAATTAAGAGGTAATGTTGTAAAATATATTTTTTTTAAGTTTTAAAATGTTACCTACATTTTAAAAGTTATAGAATAGTATTTTAGTTTATAAAACGATATAAATATTTTTAATGAGTATACAACAAAATTAATTTTAATTTGAATCATACACGAACACTAACTTCATGTATGAATTTTCGGCGAAAATTTCCGGCCAAAAATTTCTGGCCAACAATTTCCGGCCAAAAAATTCCGGCGAAAATTTGAATCATACACGAAGTCTAACTTCATGTATGCATAATACATGAAAACTAATCTTCATGTATAATAGTCTTCATTTATGATGCATACATGAAGTTAGGCTTTATGTATGATTAAATTTTTCGCCGAAAATTTTCGCCGTAAATTTTTCGCCTGAAATTTTCGCCGGAAATTCATATATGAAGTTTAGTCTTCGTGTATGATTTAAATTAAAGTTAGTCTTTTTGTATAACTACAAGGGTAGAAAAGTCATAAAAGAAAAGAAAAGGTTATTTGGACAACTTTTTTTTTTAAATGGCATTATTTATCTTTTATTTTTGAAAATGGCTATTTTGACTTATGCCTCATAAATTAATACTCTTGGGACCATGAAAATTTATTAATTTAGAGATGTATTAATATATCGATAAATTAATAGTATTTTATTAATTAAAAGAGTGATTTTTTAAATTTCATAAAATTAATTATATTTAATATTCTTGTGTATCGAAAATAAATGAACTCATATATGTTTCATTGAATATATTCATGCATCACCCAATTCGTTGTAACAAATATATATATACATGTACAAATGAAGCAATCTCAAGCGACTTAAGTGAGACAAGTTTTAAAGTAAGCCTGCATGAGCTTGAGAATATGATTAAGGATGTTGGTTATCGCAATCAAATGGACGTCGACAATTTATTGGACTATCCAGGTGAAAATGATGAATGTTCACAACTTCAAAGTTTAGAGGAAATTTTGGATGACATTATTGATGATCCTACTAATGATGAAGTTGAAGATGATTCAACACCGTTGGAACTAGTCACGCGAAATGAAGCTTTGAACGCGGCAACAACTCTTCACAATTTTTTATTGCAGCTAGAGAACTCGAAACTGGAACTTTTGAGTGCAATTAGAAAAGTTATGGATGAAATCCAATTAGATTTAGATTTTAAGAAAAAATAAATAATAAAAAAATTTATATTTTAGTAAATTAGCATGATATAATAATTGTAAATGTATGAATTTATTAATTTATAGTATTAATGGGACCTATACATTTATAAAGAGATTTTTCAAAAAATTATTATCATATTATCTTATCAAATTTGATGATTTTTTACAAGGCCCGAGTCGGGAATGGAGAAATTTATTATATTAGAGAGTTTATTAATTTATAGAGTATTAAATTATAGAGGTTTTACTTTAGACTTTAAAAAGTCCATAGATTTGGAAAAATTATGAATTTGTGGTGGATTTCGGGGGATTTGGGGCTGGAGTTTGTGAAATTTGGGGTGAATTTCTGGTGAATTTTTATAGACTTTGTTGAATTTGAAATTCATTATTCCAGCGCTCAACATACCCAATGGTAGTTGGAACCCATCCCTCGCTGGAAGCGGACGACTGCTGGAATGGACGCGAATTGGGGTAAGTAGAATACCCATGCCTTAATTTTACCATTCTATCCCTCTCCGCTCCCACTCACCTCACTCCACGGCCGCCCCGTTCCATCACCACCCCACCTCCGCCACGCTCCATCGCCTCCCCGCTCCACCGCCGCTTCACTCCACCGTCGCCCTGCTCCATTGCCGCCCAAATCCGCCTCGTTCCACCTCCTCCCCACTCCACTGCCGACCCACTTCACTGCCGACCCACTTCACTGCCGCTCCACTACCGTCCTCCTCCACGGCCGCCGCCCCCTCTTCTTCCCCGCTCCACCGCGTCCCTAATCCACCGCCGTCTCCACTCCACTTCTCCCGGTTGCAGCGGTCGCTGGCTCTCACTACAAGAAAATTGGGCTATTGTGGCATTTGAAATGTGTCGCTAAAGATTGTTTTAATGTCGCAAAAGCTAATTTGCGACATTTTCTGTGTCACAGTGGATTGGGTCGCAAAAGGGGTATGTAGCAAATTTACGACGCTTTTTTTTCATTTGTGTCGCAATATATATAACACTTCATGCAACACTAAATTAATTGTCATATAAATAAACAACACATTATGTATCACTTATTGTAGTGACGCATGTCAGTTTGCGACACATTATGCGTCACTAGTTGAAATGAAACGTCCAAATTTGCGACATTTTTTAATGTCAGTTTAGATTGTGCCGCACAAAAAAGAAGTTGCAATTTTACGACATTTTTTTCATTTTGACGAAATATATATGACAATTTGTGCGACGCTAAACTAATTAATTGTTGTATAAAATGCAACATTAATTATAATGATGCATGTCAGTTTATGACACATTACGCGCCATCAATTAAAAATGACGAGATCTTAATTTGCGATATTTCCAACGTCAAATTTGAATTTTTTGTAACAAAAAATGAGTCACTAACAATTTATTTAATGTCACAAAAGTTTAATTTGTAATATTTTGTAATTACATTTTAGATTTCTTAAAACATTATGCATAATTAAAACTAAATATTTATTGATATAAATCATTCATGTTGTAATGTACATCATTCTTTATAAGAACTAAAATTTGATATTAAAAAAACATAAGCTGCACAAATCAACATTTACAATCGTACAAACATGTCCGTCTCATGTGTCTTCTCTTTTGATCTTTGTTTCCTCTCCTTACTTTTTCTATCCCATCTTTTCCTTTAGTTTTTCTTTCAAACCTACACAACACCACATTTACAAAATATGTCATTGGATATGTCAAGTTACTCTTGAGCTACATCTTTAATACAAGAAGTGATTTTTTGAATTTGTTTCCTTGATGATGTAAATTATCACCACACTTTCTTCTCGTCTCATGATTAAAATATTCATCAATTTGATGGTGCATGACATATTGGCTCCAAAATAGTAGTAAATATAGTCGAGCAAAAGGTACTACAGATGTAAGCAAAATTTAGTTCAAAACCATTGGACATTTACCTTGTTAACGAGGGGCTGCAAAGTACACATTTTCCACCCCAATTCTAGTTAGGATTCTTTAAAGCTATAGCTACTTTCATTTCTTTCAACTTCTCAACCAACAAATTCTATCATTGACACCATTATCATAAGTTACTCTAATATTAGTATAACTGAACTAGCAAAACAATCTAGAATTAGAAGTTCATTACAGGAAACGGATAAAATAGCATTAGTTGATATCAATCAAGCTACAGTGATTCTAAGCTATAATGCATAACATGAAATTTGTTATTTCAAATTGTTTTACTAGTAACCATTACATCTTGTACTTGAATTAGCTAAAATTCTTGCTCTAAACAATCTTCCCATGTAACGAATTGCCATACCTACCCTAATACACCTCAAAGCACGTTCTGGCAAGCCTTCGATAACATTTAAGATAAAACATTTCAATTCTCATCCCTTAGAAATTTAGAATTAATAAAGACGTCACATATTTATTTATAAGTGCTGGTCATTACCTCTACTGGAGTACATTGATCACTTGAAATATCCCCTCACCATCTTATGGATGCCTACATCAAATCTACTCATATATTGGAGGTGGTTTGGATCAGACTCTATGCATTTCGTTGCTCTTATTCACAAGATATAGGAGATTCGTCGGAGTCCATGTTCCTTAGATATCATTACTCTAATTAAGTGACAACATATAACGTGAGCACAAGCCAAAATATCTCCTCAAAACACCCAACCCAATTCAACATATCTCCTGTAAAATCAACTAATATTATAATAATTTGATAGCTCCCGCTAAGACACATGTAACCATTATCAATAAGGAGAGACTGTAGCCATTTCTTCACTAAGATATCATAACAAAAGAAAAAAAAAGTGATTCTAACAACAGAGTGACACCAAATATCTATAAACTCTTCACAGATAATGAAAAGGGGAAGGAAAATTACACAAAAATGTGAATCAGTGGCCATAATTTGTCGGCTCACCTCTTAGAATCGATAGGGTTGAGAGCAGCATCACTCAGAATCTAATCGTCCTTAATCTCACGAACTTCAACAATTGTGTGGAGCTTCAACAAATTAATTGTATATCCGAAACACTGTCACATAGAGAGAAAAAAATATACGATCAAAGTATACATATCAAAAACTCAAAAATTACAACATAGAAGATATCTTTTTAAAGCCCCACACTCACCAAATACTCGTAGCCATTGTAGAAAAGGGACGGCGAGTGGAGGCGCCTTGAGGGCATTGAAAACGAGGAAAGGATGATACGGCGACACCAGCGGGGTAGCGGTAGAAGGGTTTTCTCTTTTAATTCAATTTAGGATGGAAGAGTGTATCACTGTGAAAACAATTAGCGTGGATCCCATATTTATTTTCTTTTTAATAACTTTGATTATTGTTCTTTTTCTTTTTATTTTACTATTTCATTTTAGTATTTTACGTGTTCCTTTTATTTTTTAACTTTTCCCTTACCTTTTTTTAATAAGAAATTGATACTAATTGAGTCATAAAAAAAAACTTAATATATAATACTCAAAAAATATCATTAGATATATATAATTACTTGGTCTAGCTTATTATTTTTTAATTATATTTAAGATAATATTTTTTTTAATCTACAGTAGCATGAATTTATAGTTGAATCTCATAGTTACATGACGTTGTTCATAGTATTAGTTAAAAATATATAATTCGATTTTAACATTCTAAATGAAATGTGTATATTAAAATTTTATTATTTATTATATATATAATCGCATCTGATCTTTTTCTTTATCATGTGCTTAGCTAACACAATTCAAGAAATTAGAATCTCTATTTCTCTAATTATTAGAATCTCTATTTCTTACTTTAAAAATAAAAACTCTATTTCTCTAATTATTGATGTCTCACCAATTCACAATGTAAAGACATCAAAACAAACATCGTATTTATGTAACCAAAATTTGTCACAATATTTAGATAACACACGATTGACACAGAAATATGTCACAATATTTAGATAAGGCACATTTGACAGCAAAATTATGACACTTAATGCAACATATTTTATATGTGTTGTATAATTATAATATTTTTTAACGTGTCGCAAATAAATTGTCACAATTTAGAGACATAAAAGAAAATGTCGCATATGCGCCACAAAAATATGACACATTATTTAGATGATGCATAAATATGACATTGAATGCAACAACTTTTTATATATGTTGCTTAATTATAACATTTTATTAATGTGTCGCAAATAAATTGTCGCAATTTAGAGTCAGAAAAGAAAATGTCGCATTTGTGTCACAAAACTATGACACATTATTTATGTCGCACACAATTGACTCAAATATATAACATTAAATGCAACGCTACGTTATGTGTGTTGTAAAATTATGACATTACAGTGAGGTGTTGCAAATAAAATGTCGCAATTTAAAGACATAAACAAAAATGTCACATTAGTGTCACAAAATTGTGACACAATATTAGTGTGACGCACACTTGACGCCAATATACGACACAACGAGCATAAGTGTTGTAATTTTACAACAGTTACATGTAGTGCCGCATGTATATATGTCACAGAAGGCCAGATTTCTTGTAGTGTCTCAGCGGTCTGTGGAGCATTCCAGCGCTCGCGGCCTCCCAGTGATCGTTAGGATCATGGTTCGAACCAAGAATCCTCAGCAGGCAGAGGAAGACTACAGTGCGAGGTATTCTTGTCCGTTTCATTCTGAGTCTGAATGGGAGAGAACAGTTTTTACTAAATTTATTGAGAATGGGGTTACACGCCCTCATTATCTAGATTGGGATATAATCAGGGATCTTAAAATTGAAGTAAATGTCGTACGTTATTTGAAGAATTTAGGAATTGATAATTTTGCTAGATCGCCAAATTATTCTTCTGCTTATGAAGGTTTGACGGTTGAATTCCTATCTACTATGTTTGTGAGTGGGGATAAGATGAAGATTTCTGTTAGAATGAAAAACAAGAAATATGTTATAAGCTTACAAAGAATGAAACGTGTTTTTGATTTTCCAACTGGTGGGAACGCGAGAGACCTGCGGGGTATGATCCACATGCAGATTGGACTGATGGGTTTCTGAAAATTGGGAGTCTTCAGGTATGTCGAATGGGTACATTACGGACCCTGCATTGGACATTGTGCATAAGTTTATTGCGTATAACCTTTCTGGGAAGGAGCAGGCAAACAAGGTCAATGCAAGTTAAGTGTTTCTGTTGTCTTATGCCAAAAATGACATAAAGGTGTGTATTTCAAACTTTATTTTGGCATGCTATGACTCAGAGTCAGACTCGTGTTGGTTCACATACTTCTTTCGGTGCCATTATTACAGGTTTGGCGCATAATTTTGGAATTCTCAGTGATATAAAGGGCCCCCGGGATGGTTACGAGGAACTTGAGCCGTATATTATTGATTACAATGAGCTTCTTTGGTCTCAAATTATTTCTGATCGATATACTCTAGTTCCTCCAGCAAAAAGACAATGTGTGAAAAAGTATGTGAATTCACAATCCAATTCACAATAACATGTCCAAATCCAAATCCACAATAACATGTCCAAAATTCAAAACATTCAACATATCTGAAATGCACAATACAACATGTTCAAATCCAATTCACAATAACATGTCCAAAATTCAAAACATTCAACATATCCAAAATGTAAAACACAAATGCAACATATCCAAAATCCCAAACATAAATTCAACATATTCAAATTCCAAAATCCAAAATACACAATAAAGACATCGAATAACGACTATCCCTTAAGCTTGTAAGCTATCCAACTTGCTCTCTCCACAATGGTCATCTTAAAAAAACTATCCTTTTATGACTTGGTGTCAAGCATATTAAGTGCCTTGAGACGAGTGTCTTCATCCAAATTTAGGATCTCTTTGATAGCATCCCAATTTGTATAAGATCTTTCTCTTTCTCTTTTCTCTAGTATGTTATCTCTTTTTTGTAAGAGACTATGAACTCCATCAAAAGTGCTTGTAAATTTTCTAATCTCTTCCACGAAGACATTCTCAATAGAGCTAGAATTTCCTTCATACTGAGCTCTACTTCTCTTCGGTTGACTCTTTTTTTTAGTGATGACCTCGGACACTTCAGGGAACATCGAAGGTGGTGTGGAACGGATAGTGGATCATTTTGAGATATTCCCATAAACATCTCATTTTTAGTATCATAACTTAAATCTTCTATGTACATCTCTATTTTCATCCTCTTGTAATATCCTTGCATCAATAGCACTACTCAATCCAATAGAGTTTTTCCCTACTGCAACACCATTTCCTATAGCCATTTCCAAGTCCTCATAATATGGACATTCCACATAGCGCAAGTTCGCATCTTTTGAGTGAGCCTAGCATAAATAAAGAAAAGTTTATTAACTATCAAAAATAAAACTATTCTATAATATTATTACAATATTATGCTTAAAAAGCTTACCGCTAAGTACGCATCTCATACTTCATTTAAAGCTGTGAACTTTTTACTAGTTGAGTCATATCAAAAACCGAAGCTAAACCTCATAAGATTTGAATAAGATGTCCAACAATGTTTAAACCATTTGAGGCGACTTTGATAATAGCTATAATTCTTATTACAACCAAGTCTTTGATTAAGAATATGAAGTATTCTTTCTTCCACCGTTGATTTACTAAAAATACCACTATTATCACCCATCCCCGACGCGCAACATCAACCATAAGTTCTAACAGTACGACCGCTGGTTCTCAGCGAGGGATGAATTCCCAGCTAGGGGTGGACAAAAATACCGAATTTGCCGTATACCGAAATTATTGCATCGTACCATACCGAAAATACCGAAATTTTCAATATACCGAAATTTTCGGTACGGTATGGTACCGTATCGAACGTTTTTGGTACAATAACAATATAAATTTTCTTATACCGTACCGTACCGAAGGTTCGGTATATACCGAAAAGTCGGTATATATCGAAATACCGGTATATACCAAAACGGTATATACCGTAAATTTACGGTATATACCGAAATACCGTAAATATTATAATTTATAATTTATAATTTATGGACTTTGTTGTAGTTTTATTGGATGTATATTGAGATATTGGTTTTTTTGGACTTTGATGATTGATGAATGTTTTATTTATGTTAATTATTTGATTTTCGGTATTTTCGGTATATAGGTGATTTTCGGTATTTTCGATACATAGGTGATTTTCGATATTTTCGGTATACAAGTAATTTTCAGTATATCGATAATTTCGATATACCAAACTAGGATACGGTATACCGACAAACAGTATGGTAACGGTATGATTTTTTTTCATACCGAAATTTTCGGTATACCGAAAGGAACGGTATGATAACGGTATGGATTTTTTCATACCGAAAATTTCGGTACGGTATACGGTATGACCGAAAATTTTTGGTATACCGTACCGATCCAGGCCTATTCCCAGCGACCGCTGGGTCTCAACCACCGCTGGAGAGACATCAAGCACCGCAGGTTACCACCCAGCGCTGGGAACGCCCGCGACCACAGTTGCTCACCCGGCGCTGATGAACGCATGGATTTTGGAAATCCAGTCGATATCGAGTGGATTTCATCGTGTGTATTTCGGATAAAATCCAACAAAATCCATGGAGTTCAAAGTCCATGAAATGTTGAATACACCAAGATTTCTGTAGACTTTTTAAAAATCCATATCCAATACACCTGGATTTTAAAGGATTTCTGAAATCCTGGTTGAAATCCACATCCAATACCCCCAGATTTTAATGGACTTTTAAAAGTCTGGATTGAATACACCCAGACTTTTAAAGTCCATTAAAATCCCACAGAATCTACATCCAATACATCCCCTTTAATTTTAAGTTACTTGTTCCCTCTATGTGTTTTTTTTTTTAAGTAAGATATGTTTTTTTTTCAGAATTATTTGATATATATAATCTGATCAGAGACAAATTATGATGCCAAAATCAACATTAAATTATAAATTTTGATCATCATTTTTAATTTGAGACCTAGCTTAATTATAAATTCTGGTCATCATTTTTAATTTGAGACTTAGTTATTCTTATTAACCTTTATCCAATTACAAACCAAGATTTATCCTCCCCGCTCACCCTAACATGTCCCCCCTCCCTTCTCTCTCTCTCTCTCTCTCTCTCTCTCTCTCTCCCCTATGTACCCTTTCTTCTCTGCACCGCTCTTTATCTCTACTTTCTCACACTCATCTCTTTCGCTCAGCCTTTCCTCCTGCAGCCTTGTAGATTTGGATGTTAATGGATTAGATCAGTGCATCCACCTCTGTCTGAACCATCCTATTCAGCGACTCCACCGTTTTGAAAAATTCATCTGATTTCTGACACCGACACTAGATCAATGAGCTCGTGCAGGTTACCGTTCAACTACAGCGATTCCAGAATTCGAATGTGATTGGATTCGATGTTGATGAATGGGGCTCTAATGTCATTGTTTGCTAGAGATTGGGCCAACAATATCATCGGAATTACAGTCCCTCTCAGTCACAACTCTCTATCGCTCTCTCTCTAACCTCTTCTGACAACAACGATGAAGTTTCGCCAATAGAATCGATATAGTCTTTCTCCATTCCGCCCAATTGGTTTTGTCGACTTTGTGCATAATCATTATTTTTTTCTTTTTATTTTTACTTTTCTTACTTATGTTTTAGGATTAAAGATTAAATGATGAAACTATTCAATTTGTTTGATTTTGAGGGGTTTGAATTTGGAAAAGAACATAGTCGTTTTAGTGAGAGTTTTTCATAGATTGGTATAAATTCAATTAGTTTTTGTCTTTTCCTCCTTAGATCAAATGTATTGTGGTATTTTGATTGCCATTTTCCAGAACCTTTTTCAGGTTTTAAGTTCATAAAAGGCAATTTAGAAATGCAATTATTTTTAAGTGTTGGAGGGGTTCAAATGATACGATCTTCGCCGGAGTTGCATACGCCGACGTGAATAGTATACACCCAAGACCAAATCTGAATCGAACCGGATAAGATGGAATATTCCAAAACCTCTAGTTCTATCTCGTGAAGTGAATTAGGCGAATAGAAATTCTCTAAAACCCAACTTGATGATGAAACAGCAACTCGGGGACGATGAATGACACACAAACGGTGATGGTGATCCATTTGATAAGTTGATAAGATGTAATATCCCAAAACCTCTGTCTCAGTTTCTCGAAGTGAATTAGGCGTACGACTGTTTCCTAAAACCCAACGATAAGACGACACAACAACTCAGGGACGATGAATGACACACGAACGAGGGATGGTTGACTCGTCGATACGTCGATATGAACATCACGGTGGCATGCCGCCAATCCGCTAGTTCTGTGAACGAACTGAAGGAGATAAACTCACAAAATATTATTCATCAAATCGTTATTTAATCCATGCCCTACTAGACTTATTTATAGGGGTGGAATACAATAGAGTCCTAATCTAATAAGGAAAAATAAATTCATAAATAAAAAGAAAACATAATCCTAATCTAGTAAGGAAACAATTCCTAAACTAATAAGGAAACAAATCCTAAACTAATAAAAAAACAAATCCTTAACCTAATAAAATATAAAACTACCAAAATAACTAAAATAAAGCCTTATTTTTGGCCTACAATAAATAAAAATGAAAATTAAAATAAAATAAATAAAATCTTCAGATCTTCAATCTTGGATTGCATCATCAAATTAATAAGAAGCATTGGTGGGGATGCATATTGCTGAGAAGAAGCCTCAGATAATCTGCTATGACGGATTTCAACCATTTGGAAGGATGCATATTTCTCAGGTGGCTAAATTGAATTGTATAGTCTTGCAGAAAAATTTCTCTCTTTGTTTTCTATTTTTGATGAATTGACTGGATTTCTTTCCTCCCAAATGTACCAGCATCTTGGAACATTTGGAACTAATTGAATTATTCATCCCAATTGTACCATTGTACTACGTCATAATTTAGAACAATTAGAACTAATTACAATATTCGTCCCAATTGTGTCATGTCATAATTTGGAACATCTGGAACTAATTAGACAATTTATCTCAATTGTACCTAATTTGGAACAGTTGGCACTAATAAGACTAAAATTGTACCAAATGTATCAGATGTACCAATTGTACCACAATCTCGGTACCCTCCTGACATGACCGACCCACCCGCGAACCGCTCAACATTTCATTAAGGCGTAAATTGCAATTGACCAAAATTTATAATTATAAATATATTGGGTTAAATAATATGTTTCAATGCCCATTTTGATTATTTTACGCAATAATCTCATCAAATAAACTATTTGTAACGTTATATATGTGGAAACCTCTATACTACAAAAATATTGTACACTATACTTTTATGCATGGCACTGCACCACTAAAAAAAAGATGAGATTAAATTAACTTAGTTTTTAAATATATTTCTTCCAGTATTTAGCACACCATTTTCTTTAATAATTGTTAACATTTCAATAAAAATTGTTTGAATTTGGGATGAGGGAGTATATTGGTAATTCAAGATTTCCGTACCGCTCTTCTTTTCTACATTCTTTAAATGAACATTATACTCTATTTGTGTTGTAAATATATCTTCTAGATATATCTTATGTGTGTTGACCAATAAATCTCCCCTAAAACCCTAGCTTCCTACTTGTATAAATAGAGGCCTTTGGCCCTCATATTGAATACACTTAATTCATATTCTTCTCTATATTCTCTCGTTTCTCTCTAGTTTATAACACGTTATCAGCACGATAGTTCTAGTTCTAGTCTCTCACCCCTCGAAGGTAGTTCTCCTTTATGTGCCGATTTTTTTTTCCGGTGAATGAACGAGATGTTGTTAATTCAATAACTTCAATCTCTGATTTCACGCATCATTCATTATTGTCTTTATGTGAAATCTTTGAACATATTGCTCTGTTATAATCATGAAACAATCGTATGAACCTTAAAATACATATTCTATTGTTCCAACCTGATTTGCACGGATTGTGATGTATGTATATGATTTTTATATGATGAATCTGTATGTTCGGATAATTCGTTAATTAATTACTAATACTCATATGCTCATACCAATTAAATATATTTTTTTTCGTATGCATTCCATGATAGATTTAAGTAATATAATATCATCTTTGATTGTCCTTGTTTGATTTCACAATTTTCGATGATTGTATATGACTCTGAACTTTGTTAATTTATTCGATATGAACCGAAATACAGTACTGTTTATATGCATTGAATTGATTATATAATATTGTCAAACTGTTTGATTCATTATAATATAATATTTGTTGGATTCATTTCTATTATAATATGTACGTATTGAATTTGGCGTAATAACATCATGTAAATATGTGCGCATAAATCGTATGCTTTTTATTTATTTATTTATATGAATTATATATATAGAATCTCTTCATGTTTCATGATTGAATAACATACATGTTCGAATTACTTGGATATTACATGTGTTATTTACTTTTCTTATTTGTTTTGATATTTGATATATAATCTTAAATAATATATATTGATGCTATTCGAGTAGCACAAGTAATATTCCTGAAGAATATTATATGCTCTAAGAGCAAGTAAATTCAACATTTGGATAACATATGCTTGATTCTTTTGTGCAGAATTGCACAATGGCAAACATAGCCAAACTTGAGTTCATCGCCCTTGACATCTCGGGCAAGAATTACATGTCATGGACTCTTGATGCTGATGTTCACCTGATCTCAAGGGGTCTAAGAGATACTATAAAAGAAGGAAATAAAGCATCCGAACAGGATCGGGCTAAGGCACTAATATTCCTTCGTCATCACCTTCATGATGACCTTAAGACAGAGTATCTGACTGTCAAAGATCCACAAGAATTGTGGACAAACCTCAAAGAAAGGTTTGATCATCAAAAGACTGTTGTCCTTCCTAAAGCTCGTTACGAGTGGATGCATCTTAGACTGCAAGACTTTAAGTCTGTGATTGCTTATAATTCTAAATTATTTAGAATTATTTCTAAACTGAAACTTTGTGGAGAGGCAATCACTGATGCTGATATGCTTGAGAAAACTTTCTCCACTTTTCATGCTTCTAATGTGTTGTTACAGCAACAATATAGGGAGCGTGGCTTCAAAAAGTACTCAGAACTAATATCTTGTTTGTTGGTTGCCGAGCAAAATAATGAATTGCTCCTGAAAAACCACGAACTCCGCCCCACTGGTTCCGCTGCATTGCCTGAAGCCAATGCAACTTTCAATCACGACAATGGACGTGGTCGTGGGAACCAACGTGGACGTGGGCGTGGACGTGGACGTGGATATGGTCGCGGTCGTGGACGCGGTAAACCACATGATGCAACCTCTAGCAACAAAAGGCATAAAGCATCCAACGAGCACAATTCACCCAAGAAGGAAATTGAATGCCAAAGATGTGGCATGATGGGACATTGGGCACGTACTTGCCGAACTGCAAAGCACCTTGCGGATCTATACCAAGATTCAATCAAGGAAAAAGGCAAGAAAGAGTCCAATAACGTCGATTTTGATGGTCCACTTGATACTACTCACTTGGATGTCTCCGACTTCTTTGATGACCCAAAAGGAGATAATATGGATTAGTTGATTGGTGGTGGTGTGCTTGAAGACAATAATGTGGACATTATTTAGTCCTTTATCTTTCATTTCTAGTTGATAAGAAAACATTACTTAATTCAGTTATTTAATTTCACTTCGTTGTTTTTATATTAGAAACATTTGCTTATTTTATTTGCTTAATCAATTATAATTGATGTTCATTTTAAAATATCTCAGAAAATCAAATGGAAACTTGTGATATTTGTCTTGCTGATAGTGCCACTACACACACCATTCTTCAAAAGAAGAAATATTTCCTTAAGTTGACATTAGCTGAGGATAATGTTAACACAATATCAGGTGCATCAAACATAATTGAAGGCTCCGGAAGAGCTTGTATCATTTTACCAAATGATACTAAATTAGATATCGAAAATGTTCTGTACTCTAGTAAGTCTAAAAGAAACTTACTAAGTTTCAAGGATATCCGCAATAATGGATACCACATCGAGACAATTGCGGAAGGTAGCAATGAATATCTTTGCATAAATTCTTTTGTTTCAGGCTATAAGCTGACAAAAGAAAAATTAGCAACACTACCTTCTGGAATGTATTACACATTCATAAAAGCAATTGAGACAAACCATGTCGTGAACCTTAAGTTCAATGACACAAAAAGCTTTAAGCTTTGGCATGATAGGTTTGGACATCCTGGAGCAACTATGATGCGCCGAATAATCAATAATTCATATGGGCACAACATAAAGAATCAAAAGATTCTTTCTGCAAATGAATTCTGATGTGATGCGTGTGCGCAAGGCAAGCTAGTCATCAGACCTTCATATACGAAGGTTAATACGGAATCTCCATCTTTCTTAGAAAGAATTCAAGGAGATATTTGTGGACCTATACATCCACCATGTGGACCGTTTCGATACTTTATGGTATTGATTGATGCTTCTTCTAAATGGTCACATGTATGCTTGCTTTCTACTAGAAATGCTGCATTTGCTAGACTACTTGCTCAAATCATAAAATTAAGAGCTCAATTCCCAGACAATTCAATTAAAAGAATTCGTCTTGATAATGCTAGTGAATTTACATCTCAAGTATTTGATAATTATTGTATGGCAATCGGAATTGAGATTGAACATTCAGTTGCTCATGTCTATACTCAAAATGGTTTGGCAGAGTCATTTATTAAACGATTTCAACTTATTGCTAGACCATTGCTTATGAAATCGAAACTCCCAACTACTGCTTGGGGTCATGCCATATTACATGCTGCAACATTAGTTCGAATAAGGCCATCAGCAAATCATGAATACTCCCCAATGCAAATAATTTTTGGCCGGGAACCTGATGTTTCTCATTTGCGAACTTTTGGTTGCGCGGTTCAAGTTCCAATTGCACCCCCACAACGAACAAAAATGGGTCCCCAACGAAGTCTTGGGATATATGTTGGATTTGTTTCACCCTCGATTATAAGGTATATTGAACCCTTAACGGGTGACTTATTTACTGCACGTTTTGCAGATTGTCATTTTGATGAAATGACATTTCCAACATTAAGTGGAACAAATCTACATCCAGAAAAGCACAAGGAAATCTCTTGGAACGAGAAAAACTTGTTACATTTTTATTCTAGAACAAATCAATGTGAACAAGAAGTTGAAAAGATCATTCATTTGCAAAATATTGCAAATCAAATTCCTGATGCTTTTGTAGATACAAGAAAAGTGATACAATCTCACATACATGCTGCAAATACTCCAGCTAAAATTGATGTCCCTGAAGGACAAATAGCTTTGGCAGCAAATAAGTCCAAAATTCATCAAAAACGTGGTCGACCAGTTGGTTCCAAAGATTCTATGCCTAGAAAAAGAAGGGGGCAAGATGGAAACCAAATTATGACGAAAATGACTAATCAATCAAATGAAAGTGATGTAATTCCTAAAGAATTACAAGTATCTGAAAATCATGAGATCTCAATAAATTATTTATATCAGATACTAGAGAGAGAAAATATCAATATGGATGACAAATTTGCCTTTCATATAGCTCTTCAAATTTTAAATGAGGATCCTGAACCAAAATCTGTTGAAGAATGCAAACAGAGAACTGATTGGCCAAAATAGAATGAAGCTATAGAAAGGGAATTGAATTCCTGTGATAATCGGAAAGTATTTGGACCTATAGTCCGAACTCCGGAATCTGAAATCCCTGTGGGATACAGATGGATCTTTGTTAGAAAAAGAAACGAGAAAAATGAAGTTACGAGATATAGAGCAAGACTCGTAGCACAAGGTTTCTCCCAAAGACCAGGAATTGATTATGAGGAAACATACTCTCCAGTAATGGACGCTATTACTTTCAGATTTTTGATTAGCCTGGCTGTGTCACAAAGGCTTGATATGCGCTTTATGGATGTAGTGACTGCATACTTATATGGGTCATTAGATAATGACATATATATGAAAATCCCTGAAGGATTTAAAATGCCTCAAGCATTGCAGTCAAAACCCAAAAGCATGTATTCAATTAAACTGCAAAAATCGTTGTATGGGTTGAAACAGTCTGGTCGTATATGGTATAATAGACTGAGCGAGTATCTTTTGAAAGAAGGATACAAGAATGATGATATTTGCCCTTGTGTTTTCATTAAGAAAACCAAAAGTAGATTTGCAATCATAGCAGTTTATGTTGATGATTTAAATTTAAGTGGGACTCCTGAAGAGCTCAATAAAACTGCTGAATATTTGAAGAAAGAATTTGAGATGAAAGATTTGGGAAAGACAAAGTTTTGTCTTGGTTTGCAAATAGAACGTATCCATGGAGAAACGTTTATTCATCGATCCACATATACAGAAAAAGTGTTAAAACGCTTTTACATGGATAATGCACATCCATTAGCATCACCAATGGTCGTTAGATCTCTTGATACTAAGAAAGATCCATTTCGACCTATTGAAAAGGGTGAAACGATACTTGGTCCTGAAGTACCATATCTAAGTGCAATTGGAGCTTTGACTTATCTGGCTAATAATACTAGACCGGATATAGCTTTTTCTATCAATCTTCTCGCAAGATTTTGTTGTGCACCCACTTTGAGACATTGGAATGGTGTTAAACACATTCTACGTTATGTAAAGGGTACCACTGACCTTGGATTATATTATCCCAAAGGTTCTAATAATACTTTAGTAGGATATTCGGATACAGGATTTTTATCCGATCCACACCAAGCCAAGTCACAAACTGGCTACGTTTTCACATGTGGTGGAACTGCTATATCATGAAAATCTGTTAAGCAAACCTTGATAGCAACATCCTCAAATCATTTTGAAATCATTGCAATCCACGAAGCAAGTCGAGAGTGTGCATGGTTGAGAAATGTGACAAGTCATATCCAAGAGTCATACGGGTTAGCTTCATCAAAGGCCAAACCAACTGTTTTGTATGAAGACAATGCTGTTTGCATCGCGCAACTCAAGGAAGGATATATCAAAGGCGATAGCACAAAGCATATTTCTCCCAAGCTCTTCTATGCACACGATCTTCAAAAGAATGGCGATATCGATATTCAACAAATTCGCTCAAGTGATAATCTGGCGGACTTATTCACCAAGGCATTACCAACATCAACATTCAGAAAGTTGGTACACGGGATCGGCATGCACCGACTCAAAGATCTACAATGATCTCGAGTTCAGGGGAAGCAGTTGTACTCTTTTTCCTTCGACTAGGTTTTGTCCCATTGGGTTTTTCTAGCAAGGTTTTAATGAGGCAACATTTTTGTTTTAGGTATTGGTCAATCAAGGGGAAGTGTTGTAAATATATCTTCTAGATATATCTTATGTGTGTTGACCAAGAAATCTCCCCTAAAACCCTAGCTTCCTACTTGTATAAATAGAGGTATTTGACCCTCATATTGAATACACTTAATTCATATTCTTCTCTATATTCTCTCGTTTCTCTCTAGTTTATAACAATTTGTTTATTTTTCAATAAGGAAAAATTAATCCTTAAATATTTAAAAATGGTAGGACTTACCATTTTTTATCTCTTACTCTTATTTTTAATAATCGTTTCGAACAGTAAACAAAATGAAGTAACAAATGAAATATAATTTATATTGTTGTGGTTGAGTGATTAGAGTGATCAAGGATGAACCTTCTAAAATTAATATGGTTGGATTGGAGAAATATTAAGCACATAAAAGGAGAAAAAAAATTAATTAAATATTAAAAAAACAATTGGATTCTCGGGGTGATGATTAAACATAGTCTGAATGATTATTATAATGAATTACTATAACTCATACATAGTTTCAAACTAGCACCTAAAAAGTCATAATTAGTTGTGTCTAATGAATTTTACGTGGGCAACGAAGCACGGTTCAAATTGGTAAGACGACCCCCCTCTAATTAAAAGGTCGATGGTTGTGTGTGTAAATTAAAAAAAATGAATTTTATGTGTGCTTTTATTTATGATCATAATTATAAATGTATTATGAATAATATATTTATATATGGATATCCTTTTCTAAATCTGCATTGTCTCCTTCTCTCTTCTCTATATCTTTTTGTGTTCTTATTATATTTACTTTGTATTATAAATAATATATTTATATCTAGCCAGCCTTCTCTACATTTGTGTCGTCTCCTTCTCTCTTCTCTTCTCTATATCTTGTGTGGTCTTGTTAGTATTTACTTTACAATAGAATGTGCATTTAAGTTCATGAGTCAGACTTGGGCTCTTTTTAATAAAAAAATTTAAACTTAAAATAAATCTCAATAAATGCAAATTAATGAAGTTCAATGACAAAACTTTAATTTGACGTCCAGATTTAAAGTTTAATGACGAAAATTTAATTACAATCGATTTCACTGTCATTATCTAGTTAGACCTATACTTTGTAAAAGCGTGTATTCAAGACTTCGAGTTGCGAGATTATTCAGTAAATTTCCAAAAGCATGTCTAATTTATTGGCAAATTATGATAAAAATAGGAATTTAAGAATTCTTTATGAATTTTTTTAGCCTTTTTACTATTGTCTAAAATACTTTAAAGTTAAAAAATATTATCAAATAGGTCGAATGTAATATTTTGGTAAAATGTCTAATGCCTTTTATTTTCAGTTAATTTTTTTAAATATATAAAAGTATAATTAGGGATGGACACGGTTTGGTGTAACTGATCATTTACCACATGAAAAAAATGGATCATATAATTTTTAATCGGTTCAGTTAACAACTTAAAAAAACAAAAAATAAAAAACCAAAACCCTATAAGGGGTTAACCTAAATGATTTGGTTAACCAATTATTAACAACTAACATATAACCCGTCAAAAAAATCAACGGAAATTTATTAATTAATAAGATTATTAAATTTATTAAATAACGGAGATAGATTTTTTTTGTGAAAATATTTAGCATATCTTTTTTAAATAAGTTGAACCATCAGTTTTGAATCACTCCGTCAACCCATACAGTTTTAAGGTCGGAATTCTCCCGTCGACCACGGTTGTAATTCAAATTTTATTATAAAGTAATTGTACTATTCGTATTTGTCCTTAACCCCGATAATATTATTCTCTATCTATCTCTCTTCTCTCTCTCACAATCCCCATTTCTCTTGTCTCTTTCTCTTTCTAAAAAACTAAAAGATTCACCTTAATAGTCGTTTTCCTTTATTGAAGATTGCTAGTGAGAATGAAAGTGATATTAAATATCCTACATTATAAAATTAACATAATTTTTTTTTCAAAAAAAGTTGAACCAGTGGTTTGGAATCAGCCCATCTGCCCTCAAGATTTTAGGTTGGAATCGTCCCGTCGACCACGGTTATGATCAAAATTAATTAGAAAGTAATTGTATTATTCATTATCGTCCTTAACCCATATAGTATTATTCGCTAATTATTTAAATTTATTTAAAAAAATTATAAATTATTATGAATAATAAAAAACATGTGTCATTTTATGGAAGATCACATCTTCAAAAATTTAATAGGCCAGGTTAAATTAATTGTGCAAAGCAATTACGAAATAAGAAAAATATACCTTGATTTTGAGTAGTTAGGTTGTCCATGAGTAAAGTTTTGTTGAAAAATAGTGTGGGATGGCAAAATTTATGTTAAATACAATGGGACATGCGAATAAAAAAAATTCTCAAGACCAGCTTATTAACTCTTACACAATTATGTATAGTAAATTATTGATACCATATATATTAAATAATGAAAAATATATTCTTACATACAATTATAGTTTGGTTTTTGATTTTTGATTCACGAACTTCAAGCAGAAAGTTGACATCTTCTTTAAATGATGTCATCGGCATTTCGTTGTTGTTAGGGTTGGAGCTTTTGGAAGGAAATAAATAAGTGAATTCTAGGATAATTTTAAGTGAACAAAACTAGGATAAATTTGAAAATTTGGTACTAGTGCTTGTGCTAGAACAACCATTGATTTTAGAAACTCAAGATATCTCATGCACCCAATGACTAGTAGTAGCAGATAGCATGCACACAAAACAACATTTAAATGCACAAAATAAATCTCGTCGAATTTGATATGGAATATGCACTTGAAGCAAATTTCATTGCAATGCACTTGACTCTTTGTATAATGAAAGATTAACAAATTTAAAGTGTCATTAACATTACCCTTCAATTATATCTTATTCTCTTCATAACAACTTCACCAACTTTCTTAATCTCCGAAATAAGAATTTATTTCATAAATGGAAGAAGTAGCAGTTTTGTTGGTGGTGGTCAGCCGCAATGGCAACGATGTAACTATTGTTGAGCGAGAAAAAGAAAAGAAATAATAAATGAGACCTAAGGGAAAAGAAATTAAATTGGCAATTTTCTTCTTAGTGATTTATTTATGTATACATTAGAAAATTTATTTGCTAATTAATGTCAAGTAGATTCCTTCATTTTCTATTTTATTATTTTCCAATTGTGCGAGGGTTAAAATTGAAAATAAATAATAAGAGCATTTACAATAGTGGGTGATATAACCCTAGGGTGATGAGTATTTAATTATATTTTTGTAGAGTCCCAATGATTGATAACCTTAGGGTGAAAATTCTACAATGGTATAATTTTTAGTCCTAGGGTGATCCAATGATTGATTATTATTTAATTTATTTTTCAATTTATTTTTTATTTACAATAAATAAGAATATCAAATTAATTATCTAAATATATATAATTAAAAACCGGACCATTTTATTGAATTAAAAAACATATAAGAACAAATATAATAATATTGAAATACAAAGTTAAAGCTAACTAGGCGGATCGAAACGCGTTCAAATATCTTCAATCAAATCGTCCGTAAGATGATCCTGGGCTCTTGCATCTTGAACGTGAGCTCGTCTCTCAAATATATTTTGTGAATGCACGCGTTCCACCCATGATTACTGGTGTCGTATTAAAATTAGCGTCGCCGTGTGCGCTCGATTTTGGGGTAAATTGACTTGCTCGGTGTCCTTCATCTTCAATGACCATGTTATGTATAATAATGCAAGTGTACATGATGTCGCTTTAAGTGTTCTCGAAAATACAAGCGAGCGGATCCCTTTTATAATTGACCAACGAGCTTGGAGGACACTGAAAGCCCTTTCAACGTCCTTTCATGCAGCTGCATTTGAGCAAACCGGCATCTATTTGGATTTGTTGGAGTTCGTATTATCTTCATGAATGTTGCCCATTTCAGATAGATGTCATCAGCGAAATAGTAGCCCACTGAATGCTCGCGGCCATTTGCGACTGATGGTCCAGGTAACGAGTTAACTGTTGTATGAGGGAGGGGGGAATACACCAATAAGGATTTTAAAAACTTTCTTCAAAACTTTTCAGTTCAAGATACTCGATAACTCTGAAAGACAGTTGGAGCGCTCACTCAGTTCGTTACACAGTTGACTTCTTGGACTGAGGGTCAACTATGTTTTCCTGACTGAAGTTTTAAATAGTGTACAATGTGCAGAATGTGGTAATTATATTTATCCTTGTTACTTAAAACAGAAACTCCTTTTGAGCGATGATCAAGTTCGCAATACTGAGTGCAGTTTTTCAAAGACGTGTTTATGGAGTTAGTTAGTTAGTATTAAAATAGAAACTGAAATGCTTAAGGTAAAAATAACACGAGTATTTTTACATGGTTCAGAGATGAACTCCTACGTCCACGACTAGCTTTTCGAGCTAGTAATCCACTAAAGAAGTTTACGCGTACATTCCAAATGTTAAGGTTTGGTTTGCGGTCACCAAATAAGCCTGTACAGTTCATTTGAGGGTATGAACAATACCTGTAACTCTTTTACGGGCAAGGGTAAAGCCTAGCCTTAGTTTGCGGGTACTAAAGGACCTAGTGACTTCGATTGCGAGTTCGAAGGGAACCTAGAAATTGAGGGTTGGGGTTTTTCCAACTTATGAAACCTTCAACACTTTGCAGTGGAGGTTTCATTCTAAGGTTTAGGGACTCTAATTTTTACAGTGAATCTACTTAGGAATTACAAGGAAGGAGAATTCTAGACTCAATCAAGAACAGAGGTTTTGAGAAACTAGAATGAAGAGAAAAAGGAGGTATGAACACTCAACTACTTCAACTTCGACTGAACTAACACTTCCTTATTTTTGTGCGAGAGAATTCGAATCTGAAGGTACCAGATTCACACCCAGAGTGGTGACCAAAGTTGTGACTGAAGTGCTCACAACTTCGAATAGAAGGCAGTGGAAATAAAATGAACACAGTGGATAAATTTTCACACGCTTATCAATTAATAATCTTGTGAAGTGCCTCAGGGCAAAATATTCACTATATATAGGTGAACAATGAAAATACTTCGAGTAAACAATGGTCACTAAAAGAAAGACAATTCAATACTCCCTTCACAGAAGGTTATGACTGAAGTTGTCTCAACTATCACTCGAAGAAAACAAAGAATAAATATGAAAACCATCTACGAGCATTGTACTCTGCAAATTTGTATCTAACAGCTAAGATATGATGTCTATTTATAGTAGAATTCAAACTTGGGCCTCACTCCATGATATGCGCATAATACACGTTCAAGCCCATGATCTCCAACAGCAGTCCTCATAACTTCATGAACCACCTCCAGATTTCTCTCCACAAACTCTAACTGCTTCCATGCACGTTCTTGGCTACTACTCCCACTCTTCTTGCAACCAACTTGTTGACTCATCTCCCTTGGACTTGGTCTCAACATGTTTATCCCTTTAATTACTCTCTTCCACATTTAATTATGTGCAACTAATACCAACCAAATAGAAGAAAGACAAAACAAAAATAATATAATAATTAAGTTAATTAATTATTATATACATCACCATAAAACACCAACAAACTCTCCCTTTTTGTCTTTCTTCCCAAAATATGTGCAAAGTGATATAAACAATGTAGATCACTTCATGTGGAACAGTTCTCAAAAACAATCTTCAACACTCTCCTATCAAATATACTTCCCCTATCAAACTATCATCAATATTCTCAAAACACGTATCATAACTCCCCCTGCCAAAATACACAATAAAATAGATCTGTCAATAAACAAATCTTCCCCTGCACATATGATCAACGTCTTGACGACAGTCGACAAAACTTCAAGACCAACAACCTGTAGAACTTTGAGGATCTTTAGATATAAACCAATAACCAAACAAATCAACTTCCTCTGAAAATCTATCTCCCCCTTTCTTGGGAAGAAAGTAGACACTCCATCATGTGTCCAGAAGTAGAAAGGTTATAAATCTCAAAATCTGAATCAAAGTCTCACCATTGTCATCATCACTGTGCTAAGTCTTGAATACATTTACTGGGTTTATATACTTGAAAGAAGAACTAGAAAAATGAAGGAGTTTCTGGATGGGGAAAACAAAGAGTGTATTTAAATTGGTGAGAAGATAAAGAACTAGAAACATGGAAGACAAGAAGATTAGAGATAAATTTGAAAAATAATAGATCACTTAGAGTAAATTTGCATCAGATATTCCTCTCAACTGACATCCTTAAAAATAACAACAACCAAATTAACAGATATTTATTTATTAATTTCGAATTTGGTACAAAAGATCTCACAACAGTCGTCATCACTTCGCTAATGACTTTAAAGCGATTCAAATCATCATTTCCAAAACATCATATGCAACTTCCTCTTTTTTTTTTCTTCCTTTTTTTTCTTTTCTTTTTAATTTGAAGAAGGCAGATGGCGAATAGATGCATAACCAAGAGAATCTTGTATTCACCACTTATCATAGATCTTTGATCTAATTATATGACTTTCTAAGAACAGTCTCGGTTTCACCTTAAAATAATAAGGCTTTTACATCCTCAAATCTGCTTATCTTTATAAACACTAGGGACATCACATATGATAGATTAAAAATGTGGTTGATGTTCCGACAACTGTTGTGACAACTTTAGTCAAAACAGAACATAACACGAGAGATTTTCTCAAATTTAAGAATCTCTCTAAAACAAGTGCTTTAATAAAGATGTCAGTTCGGAGTTTATCCATGGAAATATGCTTTAAATTCAATATCTTTTTCTCAACTATATCTCTAATGCAATGATGTCTAAGGTGGACATGTTTGGACATAAAGTTATGGATGCAGTTTTGAGATAGGTTGACGACTTTAGTATTATCACATACAGAATACATAGAAACAAGATTTACCATTAATCCATTGTAATACCCCGAACTTTTGCGTATTAAATAAGTTTATATGCCTATATGATGTGTTTTGAATGTTAAAAATTTCCAAGAAAATAAATTTTCTTGTGAAATGATGAAAATGCCCTTACGTGCTTTGATGTGATTTTTCTCATTTCGATTATTCGAATTGAGTATGTGATGCATTGTTTACGCATTTTTATATGAGTTTGAGCTTGAGTTTGAATTTCAAAAAATTATGAGAATTTTTACTTTTTGATGAATAGTAACGTTAACCGAGAAATCACTATTTATCGACCGACTTCGAATTTAATCTAATTAGTGTCTTTTGAATCTAGAATTTATTCTAAGACTTTTGAGATATGTCGGAGAATTTTCCTAGACCGTTTGAAAGAAGTTTTAAAAATAATTGCTTAACGACATAATTAGCCGAGCAGTTTTTAAGTTTTTCTTCGTTAGATGGAATTTTGATCTGAAAATTTGATAATAAGATTTCTTAATTTATACAAAGATTTTGATCTGAAAATTTGATAATAAGATTTCCATCGAAATACACACATATACATATACAAAATACACCATGGAAGAAGCTTGAAGCTTTGAGGATTCTTGAAGTGTTTTTCATCTCCATCTTCTAAGATCATCAAGAAGTAAGTTATATCTATATCACTTCCATTCAAGCTTGAAACAAGCTAAAAAATCCTTTCTTTCTCCTCCTAAGTCTATCGATTTCCATAGTTCTTCAAGTAAAGAGTTTGATCCTTATTTATTCAAGCTTTGATCTTGATACCTTATATACTTTTCATGCAAGGGAAGAAGTGAAAATCCATCAACCTTCAACCCTTCAATCCATCGAGTTCTTCAAGCCAAGGAGGAGTTTAAATTTTTATTTTAAATATGCCATTCTTTAATTTTTGTGTAATACCCCGGATTTTTCTTCCGTCGTCAAAATAAAAATTTAATTATTAATTAAGGCTTTGCACGCCTAAGTTAAGGATTTTCGATTCTAAGACTGATAGTGAAATCCGTTTCTGAAAATAAATTCCAGAAGTCGGTCGAACGACTATTGTATTAGGGTTTTCGCGTCCAATAAAATTTTCGTCCGAAGATTCAGATCGAAAAACCGTCAGATTTTACATTCACTTTTTCTTCGATACGAGTTCACCGGAGAAAGTCAATTTTTATTATTTTTCCGGGTGAATTTTTGACTGTCTTATCCCGACTTTTCATCGGATTTCGGAAAATGAAATATGCTTTCCGAGTATGTGATTTATTTCTAATCTAACGGTCGAATTAGATTTCGTCGAAAACGTAACCATCTAAGAATGCATTTCTCGATTTTTAATACGTCGTATTAGACCCGTAAAACGCGATATTTCGACTAAAATATCTACCCTAAACCGCCTATGTGTGTGTGTGAGTCATCCTTGAGATATTTTTCACTTTATGGAATAGTATCCTCTTTGTCATCATCCCTCTCCCACTCCCACCATTACCCCCCCCCCCCCCCCCCCCGCCCACCCCCACCCCCTCTCTTTTCTCTCTCACTTTCCTCCATTGATATTCATCTTCAAGCTTTCAAAAGCTCCACAAGTCTCTCGTCTACCGATCAATCTTAGTTCCGATTCCATAATCGACAAGGTAAAAACTTTCTCTACGTATTGAAGCGAACAAAAATCCTTTTCCATCTACTTATTTTTTTCGAAAAAATTGAAGATGAAGTAGGATGATGAATCTATGTTTAATATATGTTATAGTATGCTTAGGAATGGTTTTATGGATTGAAATCATGAAGAAATCATCCCCCTCTATATTATTGATATTACCGAAATTTTTAGAGAATTAGGGGTTTGATGCTAGTTCGATTTTCTTTGAGGATTGATTGATGGATTCATGTTCTATGCATTGATAGATGATCACACGAATTAATTGGTATTTTTCGAAAAATAAAAATAAAAGTGTAAGAGAGAAAGAAGTGATGATTTGATGTAGTGTATGTTATGATTTGCATGATTTGATAATAAAAATGAGATGTAGTATGTTTGAGGATGATTATATAATTTATTCAAATTTTTCTAAAAATAAAATAAAAATCGTAAGAGACGAAAACCCGACGATAAGTTGAGATTCGTTAATAGTTTGAGTTTGTGATTTATGTATTAGTGAATCTTGATAGATAATGAACGATATTGGAAAGTTTGAACAAAATCGGAGAACGTTGAAATTTTATTAAGAGACGAAGAATCGTCGATAAGTCGAGATTAGATAATGATTTAGGTTTGTGATTTGAATATATGATAATCTTGTTAGTTAATGATCGTAACCAGAAAATTTGAACGAATTCTAAGAAGATTGGAATTTTGATAAGAGACGAAGAAACGAGTCTAAATATCGATAGAAAAGTCGAATAAGGAAATTAATTGGATATTAATGATTATTATTGATAAATGAACGAGTTTGTAGTTAACGATATTTCCATCCGAGATATAAGATGATATAAGTTATAGTTTATAAACGAGAAGTTGTAGAATGAAAGTGAAATTTGAATTGAATTTGGTATAGTAAATGATTAGTTGAAAAAGACGAGTAATTATACGTCGAGTTTTAATGGAGAAATGTGAAGGAGTTTATCATAAAAGATTATACGTGTTGACTGCCTTAAGATGGAATTTTCATGAGTTTAAAGGTTGTATAGCATTGATCGAACTTAGGAAATCGTGCGTCGAGTTTTATCGAGCATTAGGATTTCACGCGGACTGAACTGCGACCTTTCACGGAAACTGTCATAACTTTTTACTCGCTTAACGAAATCGAGATCCGTAAATTAGAGAGTAAACTAGACACCCGTGACTTTCTTTTGGTACAGAGCACATCCCCGGTTTCGCAGGAACCTGTTCTGTATGAACTCCGGAACCTCTGCTTTGTGCAGAAACTTATGTAAACCTAATTCCTTAAGTTGAAATCTTTTCAACTTGATTCCTTTTGAACTTTTAAGTCGTTATAAGCTATCGACTTCCATTTATCTACGGACCTAAGTGTCGAGTAATGAGCTGAGTCAGTTTGTAAATGAGAATTGATCGAGTCTCGTTTATTCGTTAATCAAAAGAAAGTAGTAAAGTGCAAAGGCCTAAAAGACTAAAACCTATTTCGATTTCCTGTTTCTTTTATCGTTACGATCGAGTTTTAAAGTTTGTTTATTTACGATAAAAGGAGAAAGTCAGCGCTAAGGATAGGACGGAAGATCGAAGACGGAAGCTCGTATTATAGTTCTGTAATCTTTAAGGTGGGCTTTTCTATATACGAAATAAAATGAGCGATGCTCGAAAATCTTTATTTACAGCTTTGATAATTGTGTTTCAAAGTGATAATCAGAGCATGAAATATTTGTTTTATGTGAGTTCTCTTGTACCCTTTTGAGTTAGCCGACCTGCTAACTAAAACGATCGGACTTTGAGTTAGCCGACTGCTATTCAAAGTTAGTGTACACAGTAGCCGTTGTGTGTGGAACCCTGTTGAGGGGTAGCTAACCACGGTGATAATTATTGGGCAAGATTGAACGTAACATGAAGAGTATATATATGAGTGTTCTTGATGTTCTTGAATCAAACATGAAGATATGAAGGTGTGTTCTTCATGTTCTTGTTGAAAATATGAAGATTTGAAGATGATATAAAATAATTATTTTTATTATAAAAATCGAAATATATATATATATCTATACTTTTATAAAAAGAGCCTTGTTTTACAAAATTTGAATCCCCAAAATATCCTTACTATAATATCTTAGTATAATATATGAAGTATTAGTTACAAGAAATACAAATTTACCATATTGATAATTAATTACTTACCTTATGTCATGATTTGAAAGAAAATCAAATGTACCTTATTGACATTACTTGATATATCATGCGTCCATATAAAATAAAAATAGAGCTTTGATATTGTGCTTATGATTTTTTAACCAAAATCATGTCTTATTTATAAAAAATAGAGCTTTAATATTTTTAATTGTTTATAGGAAATTGAGTTTTGTAATATAGAATGGCCTTTTTATTTGTCTAATGTTAAAGGAAAAACACACTTAATATTTCATTATCATTCTTTTAGGTTTTTATAACAAAATTTCTTTCGTTTCAATTTTCATATTTTAGTTTTGCATCATTTTTTTCTTAACTCTTGCAACTCAAGGCCGTTTTCAATCTTCCAAGAGATTTCACATATTTTTGAGGTTCAACCAATCCGTGTTTAACTTATTTAATCTTATCAAGGTAATTTTATCTTTTTCACTCTCACTTTTTACAAGAACTTAGCGCTAATTTTTTCTGTATTCGCATTGATGAATCATGATTCATCAGAAGGTATATTGCATATTTCAAAACGTATCCTACATATTCGTGGTGAACCATATTAATGTAATTTCACTATGCATACTTGTGTAGTATACTTATCTATTCATTTATTTTTTTATTAAGAAATATAATCATCCATTACTATTACTCTTTAATAAGTATGAGTTAGGGTTATATGATTCTTTGTTCTTTTTATTCTAGACAAAAGCATCATGAAACCACATTCCTAATGCAAAGAGAGCAGTGACGTCTATGAAGGAGTTAATTTTTTTTCTTTTACAATATTATATTCGACAAAAAGCCACCAAATTTCTTTTCAGGAGACTTCACTTATTTTATATAATGACAATTTATTAGTATTTTTATAATGACACTGAAAGAATAATTGAACTAAAATATAAATAATAGTTATTATATTTAGCATACATAAGAAAAAACGAGAGTGCTTTCTACAATTAAATATTTTTATTATTTTTTATTTTTCCATTAATGATAGAATATTAATTTATGAGAAATTGCAAGAAAATTAATAAAAAATGATTATACAAACTATAAATATTAAGAGTAATGATATTCGAACACACTGTGGCCAGCCACACACGTGAAAAAAGGAAAGTTGACTGTCAAAATGGAAATAATCACATTTCCTCCCTAGGGTTTATGCTTTCCAATTAGGGTATATTTCCATTTTTAAAACCTATATTACCATTTTTAGCACGTGTGGCTGGCCACAATGTGTCCGAATACCATTACTCAAATATTAATTTATGATAAACTAAATATAATTAATTCATCATTTTTTATTTAGTAGAATCATTCTTTTAACATCCGAGTGCACGTTACTTATGCTAGAATATATAAAATGATGGATTTCATAATGTAAAAATGAAATTAAGGAGTAAATGAGATATTGAGCATGTCTTGAGTGAATCGAGAAAGAAATAAAATTCTATGAATTTTATTAAGTAAAATCGATGAATATATATAAAATAAATAATAGAAAATAAAGAAAGAAGAAATAATAAATAATAAATGGAGTTGTGAGTAAAATAAAACAAAGAAAGATATTTATTTGTTGAGGATAAGAAGATTTTGATGTATAAGAGAAGAAAAATGCATAAGAAAGATGTTGATGTTTAAAAGAAAAATAGAATATTAATATTAATATTTATTTGAGAAATAAAAGGAAATTAGAATAAAAGAAAATGAGTTTTTCTATGAGAAGATGTATTAAAAGTCGAGTACAAGAGTTTAAGAGATAAGTTATACGAAGTTGAGTTCGTTTATTTATTTTGGTTGAGAAATTAACCAAAGAGATTATAGAATAAAAATAATAAAACTAGAATATTCAATATAATGGAATATTTCCTTAGAAACTAAAAAGTTGTATGATATGAGTTATGAGATTGATGTTTATATCCTTGAGTAGGCTTAGATGTTTGCATATTAAATATGAGAAAAACGAGTTTAATAAGTTTAAGTACTTGAAAGTTAAATTCTTGATGTTATATTGAGCATTGAGTGATTTGATGATGATGTTTGAGTAAAAATAAGCAAGTTTGCTTT
Organism: Schizonepeta tenuifolia; assembly: GCA_029490685.1. Taxonomy (NCBI): domain Eukaryota; kingdom Viridiplantae; phylum Streptophyta; class Magnoliopsida; order Lamiales; family Lamiaceae; genus Schizonepeta; species Schizonepeta tenuifolia. Next base: position 68,028,836 of record CM055956.1, on the reverse strand, counting down.
TTGAATCTTTTAAATCGGAGTTAAAATGTAGGAGTTATCGAGCGTCGAAGTTTTGAAATACAAACCGAGTTTTTATTAAATAAAAATGAAAATAAAGAGTTTTTTTAAATAAGAAAAAGATTAAATATTGTCATTTATTTGAGTTTGGTATGCTTTATTATCTACATGAGTTATTATATCCTGTGTGAGGCAGGAACCCACGTGTGGTTATTGAATTGATGAAGTGACTGTGAGCTTTACTTCGGTTTAGCCGGTCACAGTGTTTGAGAAGAAAGCCTACTTCTCGACACAATGCTGATGTGGTAGATGATTCATACCTGTATTATATTATGTTTTGACTGCGCAGTCGATTTCAGAAAAACAAAATGATTTATGCATTCACAAGTAAAATGTTTTCAAATGTACTAACACTTGAGATGCAGTGGCAATACAAGTTCAATTATATAGCTCTAATGAGCAATGTTTTCAAAAAAAAATTGGCATGTGTTCACTGAGTACAAAGTACTCAGCCCTGCATGTATTTCTAAACGTAGGTTAGCTATGGATGAGGATGGCGAGGATGATTCTTGGTGGTGTGGTTTAAGTTGAGTCGATAGTTTAAGCCTGCAATTGCATGTCTCCATACATGTGGTTGTTGAAATTGAGTTGTCTCCACTGCAAGATAATTTCTTTTGATATGTCTTTTGATAATCCTTGATGGTTTGTTGATACAATGAGCCGTTTGCTCGAAACAACTACCTATCTCATTTTTATGTCTGCTTGACTTGGATTTGAAACACTTATTATATTTTGTGGAACCAATGTAAATTATTTATGCTCGTTCCTTGTTAGATATGATTTGAAAGCATGTTCTCGTATGTTATCACTTTCAATCCTTATCCCCTTATTTCCGATCATGACTTTCTGTTGAGTCAAGTCTTATTTGATGGTTTCACATTCTTAATTCAATAGAGTTAGTGTATTGTTGCATCTCGAGTTGAGTTGTGACAGAAGTGGTATGTTGAATTGGATGGCTTTACCTTCACACTCCAAGGGAGTCTGGTCGTTCCTACACACCGGATTTCGGGCTGTGACATCCATGAAGATCGACTTGTTCTTTTCTTCTTGTTCTTTTCTTCTTGTTCTAACACCTCCGTGCTCGTCTCCTATTACTTGAGTGATAGGATGATTTCTCAACCATTTAGGTGGTTCTCCACTTATAGCAGGTTGAACTTCTTTGGATAATTGACGACCTGAAATTGAGTTTCCAGTTTCATGAGTTTCAAAGACACTTGAACTGGTAGTTGAAGTTTCTGGATTTTTATGTTCCTCAGTTCTGGAGAATGTGGGCACGGCTGTTGTCTCAATTGCTGAAACAACTGTTGGCTCGACTGTGATGCTCCCATTACCGGTCAAGTTACTTCTGAAGAATTCAAAATCTGTACTTGTCTGTGTCTACTTACCTTTTTAGCAGTCCTTACACACACTTGGATTAGAGATATTCAACTTTGGCATACCATGAACTGCATTAAATCTCTGGAGATTCTCCATGTTGCGATAGTTGGTGTGACCCAACTTTTAGTGCCATAGTTGCAAGTTATTTACCTGCGCATTAAAACACTTGTTACTTTTCATTTCATAAATATTATTTGAAGATCTTACTCTAAAGATGACAACTTCATCATCATCATTTACAACTAGACAACTGTGCCTATCGGAAATGACTTTATAGTCATCATCACACAATTGACTAAGGCTAATTAGATTTGCAGCCAATCATCCATCCATATGTGACACATCACTAAGTTTGGGGAGCTCAGGTATGTTGAGAACACCTCGCCCAACAATCTTTTCGTTTGTTCCTCCTCCAAAAGTGACTTCACTTCCATTTATCTTCTTGTAGTTGGTCAGGTATCTTTTGGATCCGGTCATGTGTCTAGAACACCCACTGCTGAAGTACCAAGATCCATCATCATTGGTTACGGCTACAGTAAAGACCACTCTGCAGGTTTCAGCGTAGACAGTTTTGGGTCTCCATACCCATTTTCTACCCTTTTTTAAGGCAAAGGATGGTCTCATAGCTTGATTCCTTATGTAGGACTCTTTCTTATGCTCCTGCAAAAGCTTATAGCAAAAAGGTCTAATATGACTGAGTAAATAGCAATAGTGGCACACGTATTTCCTATGTTTCCTAAAAGCATGCTTGAGAGAAGTTTCTTTAGCCTTAACAAAAGGTAATCCATGTGTGAACATGATTTGAGAAAACAAAGTTTTAAGAGTTTTATCAAAACCAAGACTATGAGATGCTACGTGGGTTTGAGATAGAACTTCGTCAAGTTTAGAGGTACCTGTGTTCAAATTCTTGAAGGTCTCATTTGCAAGATCAAGTTGAACCTTTAGCTTTCCAATCTCAGCATTCTTTTGAGTTAGCATAACCTTCAGCTTCACAAGTGACAACCTTTGAGCAACATTCTCCTCATTTAGTGCCTCATTTTCCTTGCATTGTTTTGACCACTTCACGAACAACTCATTGTACATCACTTGCATCTTCACCAGCATATCAAAGTCTCTTCCTCAGTGACTTCCTCTTCCTTCTCTTCTTCTGCTGAGTTACTAACAGTATTGAAACAAAAAAGAGTTTCATCGTAAGATTCATCATACCTGTCTGAAGTAATCTCGACATTACTGAGAACTGTAGTGTCAACTTCATACGCCATCAAGGCCGCATGCTCTTGAAGAGGTACTTCTGGTGGTTCTTCAACAATAATTCTAGAAGTATCAAGCTCAGTGTCACTAAGAAACAAAAAGGTGACGGATTTTCCAAGCTTGCGAAAGGTGTTAGCACATTCATTTGGAAAATGGCCATAACCTTTGCATTCAAAGCATTGTATGCCGGAGAAATCCTTGACTTCCCTTGGTTTGAAGTGTTTTGACACGAAGCGCTTCATTATCCTTGGATCTTTCCCCGGTGAGCGAACTTGTTCGTAGAGGACCAAAAGACCGAATGTTTCTTGACGAGGTTGTCGTTGATCAACAATGCCCTTCCCTTTTTGTTGAAACTTCGACTTGCTTGATGCATTTCGCAACAACGAGTTCAACTTCCATGTGAGAAGTGTGAAATCCGCATTTCTGGTGATCTCCTCAAGGTCATCATCTTCCTCATTGATTTGCACGGTGCTCTCTGAAGATGTCCCGACTTTCATAGCAAAATCCTTTTTCTTAGGGCTATGCCTTTGGTTCAGCTCAATCTCATAGGTTTTGAGGTCGTTCATCAGCTTGGTGAACTCCAAGGTGCTCACAGTTGTTGACGTGTCAATGGCCACAACTTTCATGTCAAATTGAGAGGTTAAGGTTCTCAAGACTTTCGAGACTAACCTCTTGTTACTAATGGGATCACCAAGATCTTGACACTCATTGGCAATCTCGAGCAGCTTGTTACAATAGTCACCAATGCTTTCATCTTCTTCCATCTTCATGCTCTCGAACTTGGAGATGAGAATGTGATGTCTTGACTCCTTGATGCCAGTGTCTCTTTCATAGTGTTGTTGAAGGATATCCCAAGCTTCCTTGGCTGACTCACAATTTTTTATGAGTTTGAACATTTGAACATCAAGGGAGGATTGAATGGCATTGAGAGCTTTGTCATTGAATGTTCCTTCCTCAATTTGTTCTCTTGTCCAGTTATTTTTAGGTACACGAACTAAGTCACCGTCATCATCTAGAGCTTTTGGATGAGACCATAAATTTTGGACATCACTCCATGCTCTTGTATCAAGGGATTTGATGCATACTCTCATACGAACCTTCCAAAAGGAATAGTTCATGCCACCAAGGATCGGAGGCTTGTTGAACAACGAGTTTGTCTGATCCATTGTGTCACGAAAACAGAATCAACACTTAGTGTATCAAGTGGTGCCTCTGATACCAATTGAAGGTACCAGATTCACACCTGGAGTGGTGACCAAAGTTATGACTGAAGTGCTCACAACTTTGGACAAAAGACAGCGGAAATAAAATGAACACAATGGATAAATCAAAGCTAGTTGATCAAAGCAAAAAGCAATTCTGCAACGGCTAGTTGATCCTCTCCGCCTATAAATAGAGGCATTCTCTCATTCGAGAAAAGAGAGAAGAGGGACGACGAAAAATTCAAGAGCTTTCTCGAGAGAAATCAAAGCAAAAAGCAATTCTGCAAAATCATCATCTAAGAGCATCAGCAGCTGAGAGTTCCAATTTGAGAGAACATTAGTAGCTGAGGGTTCCTAGAGATCGAAACTGTTTTTGATATTAGGTTGAGTGTTTATTCGTTCAAGTCTTAGATCCAGCTCTCATTCGTGATCGAGCTGTAGTTGGAAATCCTACCCATTCTCACACCCTAAAAAGTGTGTTAGGACATTACTCTTCCTGTAATTGAGTAGTCAGGTCGTCAAGTACCCGCAAACTTGACTTAGGCTATTTAGTGCCCGGAAACTAAACTGTAACGGTTGCTCAGCCCGCGTAAGCTGAGTGGAACTGTCCAGAAGAACTTGGACTGAGGTGTGTGGACTCACATCTCCCCGTGGACGTAGGAGTTCTCTCCGAACCACGTAAATCTTGTGTGTCGTGTTTATTTGTGTTCAGTCTTTATTTGCATATCTCAACTGACAAACTAACCGCATACAATCTGCATACTTTCACATCAACAGTTTTGGTTGTGACCAACCGTGCATAAAAGCGTGAGTTTGTTTTTACGAGTACATTTTCCACCACATTCCGCACAGCACCACTCTTCCAGCTGAGGCTGCTTACTCTGCTGTGAGATCCCAACTGAGTCCTTTTACTCAGTTGAAGTTGATTTGAAGTGATAAGTTTTTCAAAAGTTGAAAAATCCTAACTGGTGTATTCCCTCCCCCCCCCATACACCAGTAACTCGTATCGGGACCATCAAGTGGTATCAGAGCAGTGGTTCAAAAGACTGCTGACTCTGTTTCACGAGGTGTGAATTCGAGAATTTTTCTTCAGTGGTCAACTGAACAGATCTTTTCACGCTAGTGCATTCTTGCTCGCATTTTTGTCCTGTTTGTGCAGATGGACGTCAAGGACAAGATCGTAGTCATGTTCTCTGTTGTCAACTATACATCATGGAGAACTCGAATGAAGAAGATACTTCTGTCAAAGCATCATAGGATGCAACAAGTTCTCACATCTGGACCAATCGTCATACGAGACAGAATACTTCGCACTCCCACAAATCCCAACGATAGAGATGCAGTGGTAGAGTATGTGGAGAAACAGCCAGAAGACTACACTCCGGAGGAGGCCAAAGTGAGCAAGTTGGACATCTGGGCTCAGAGCACAATAATGTCCACGGTTGGACAAGATTATCTGCCATGGATAGAGGAGTGTGAGACTGCAAAAGAGATATGGGACATCCTGGCCTCGCTAAGTGAAGGAAGCGACGAGACAAAGGAAAACAAGTTCTCGCATGCATGTCAAGATTTCGACAATTTCAGTCTGCGACCTGATGAGACTATCGATCAGCTAGAGCTCCGGTTTATGGACATCATCAGAAGAATCCAGTCCATCCAGAAAGGAAAATACACTCTAAGAGAAATAAATCTCAAAGTGTTGCAAGCTCTACCGGCCGAGTGGGATACTTTCACAAATATCCACGAGAGCCGAGCTGACCTTGGTGAAATGGGAACTGAAAGATTGTTCTCAATCTTGAAAGGGAATGAGTATAAAGTCAACAGAAGGAGGTCGCAGCCCTCAAGTCAGACAAATAGAATTGAGGATGTCGGCTCAGCATCAAAGTCAGTTGCCCTCCGAGCTGACTACTCAAAGTCGAGATCGTCAAGGCCAACCAGATCGGCTGACACGACTGTAAAGGAGCCGAGCAGAGAGGAACTGCAACAGAACATTGCAGCGTTGTCAAAGAAGTTAGCCGATATGGATACTCGGTTCGGCAAATATAAACGTTTCTATAAATCAAACCGAACTTGAGACAGTTCGAAGCCAGTCACCAATGGTTGCTTCGAATGCGGCAAGGAAGGACACTTCAAAGCTGACTGCCCAGACCTCTCAAAGAAGGAAAGAGAAGCACTAAGGGCCAAGCAAACTGCAAAGAATAAGGCCATGGTAGCTGAAGAGGCAGCTGACGATATGGACATCTTCACAGACACTGAAGAAGAGGATGATCTGACCTCTACCAACAAAGTCATCAGTCCGGATCAATGCCTCATGGCACTTGGAACCGACCAAGATGATATTGAGGTACAATCTAATCCTATTTGCTTAAAATCTTCCAATTCTTCTAACCTGCAGGAATCTTTGAGCGATGAGTTGGAACCCTCATGGAATGATTTTCAAGAACTCAGTGAGGAACTGCATCAGCACTCGGTTGAGTTTAAGAGTCTTCAAGCCCAGTTCGCCAAGCTTGAAGATTCCTTAACCGAAAAGGACGATCTGATCAAGAGACAAGCTGAAGAAATTGACCAGCTGAAAAGTCAACTGAGTACAGCCAACCAAACTGAGGCTTCAACCGATGAACAGTTGAAGGAACAGATCAAGGCACAAAACGAACAGTTGAACAAGCAAGAGGCTCAGATCGACCAGCTGATGAAGACATCAGATGCCCAGACAGAGCATATAGCCGGTCTTCTCAAGGATCTTCAAACTGAGAAGGACAACCTGACAAAGCTATATCAGTCATCCGAGATCATCGATAATCTCATCAGATACAGACGGCAAACGGATGATGTGTCTGGACTCGGATACGACGTGGCAAAGGACACTGGAATTCCACCAGCTACTTTCACCAAGACTGAGGAAGTCATGGTCGCCAAACCTAACACAGTTGAGTCTGCAACTGAACAAACACCCTCACGACCGACAAAGGCAACTGCGGCTGAGAAAGGCAAAGGAGCTGCAGAGGGAACACCAATGAAACAGTCGGTTAAGTCTACAACCGAGGGGGAATGTTCCAAGACTCAACAGAGGAACCGGAGACGTCGGAGTCGCAATCAGAACCGAGCTCAAAATCGACAACATAGCTCAGAACCGACGTGATAACCGTCCAACAAACCAACCACAGCAGAGATGGAACCAATAGAACCGACCGAGCTTCAACCGACATAATCAACAACGGTTCCATCACCACAATAACCAGAGGTTCCAACAGAGTCAACCTATGTGGAACAGTTACGACAGCTATGGTTACTCATGCCACAACATGAATCAACATCCGGGCATGAACAGCTATCGTCAACAGCCAGGGCAATGGAATCAGAATCAGCCAAGAAGATTCCACGATGGCGTCCGACCTCACAGACAAACTCAACAGGATAAGAATCGCCATCAAAACAGGGGGAAAGCCTCACCTCCTAAAGCCCAACATGGGAGAAATCCAACTCCTCCCAAGAAACAGAACATCACTACTAACAACAAGCCTAAGGATAACCGAGGTGTTGTTATAGTTGATGATGAAGGAAAAGTAATTTGGAATGATAAATCCATCCGAGTGTACAGAGAAAAGCGACGCACAGTTCCAGGGGGAACTGGTTCTAACCCTCCAGGACCCAACTGAAATTGGGGACCTAAGCGAGTTTCTCCTTGCAGGTACAGGAGAAACAGCTGAGGAAGAAGAAGGCGTCTACAACAATGTGGGTGATGGATAGTGGATGCTCGAAACACATGACAAATCTGAATGATTTGCTTGGAAGTTTCGTGGAGAAAGAAGGTCCATCAGTTACTTTTGGTGATAACTCAAAAGGTTATACCAAAGGTTACGGTACCCTTGAAACCCATCATGTTTCAATTTCTAATGTCTCTTATGTTGATGGATTGAAGCATAACCTGCTCTCTATCAGCCAATTCTGTGATAATGGGTTCTCTGTCAAGTTTGATGCACAGGGTTGCAGAGTTAAAGATGTCGGATCAAAGCAAGTGATATTGTTGGGAAATCGATCTCCAACAGGGAATGTATACTACGCTGACTGGAACAGCAGCCTCCCTGACACTTGCCTGTTGTCAAAGAGCAGTTCGGATGTGAGCTGGCTGTGGCACAAAAGGCTCAACCATCTGAATTTCAAGACGATGAACCGACTCGCCAGACAAGAACATGCAAGAGGCATATCTAACCGAGTTTTTTCAACAACACACATCTGCAGTGCATGCCAACTGGGAAAGCTCGCTAGAACCTCATTCCGATTGAAGTCAACTCCCTCAACCGACCGAGTGTTGCAGCTGATCCATATGGATCTCTTCGGGCCAGTTACACCAAAAAACATTAATGGAAACGAATATACTTTGGTTGTAACTGATGACTACTCAAGATATACGTGGACCATCTTCATGCGCCACAAGAGTGAAACCCGAGATGAGCTGCCCAAGCTGATGGATCGGATATCGAACCAATAAGAGATGAAGATCATATCTATCCGATCAGATCGTGGAACGGAGTTTCTAAATGAAACCATCATTGAGTATTGCGAAAAGAATGGCATAACCCATCAGACATCAGCCGCACGTACTCCTCAACAGAATGGCGTAGCTGAGCGAAGAAATAGAACTCTGAAGGATGCAGCCACATCCATGTTAGCGAGCTCAGCACTGCCTAAGAAATTTTGGGCTGAAGTTATCAACACAGCATGTTACACACAGAATCGATCTCTTCTCGCCAAGTGGTTGGGAAAGACGCCCTACGAGCTGTGGAGACGCAGAAAGCTAGATATTTCCTATTTTCGTGTTTTTGGATCTAAGTGTTATATTCACAACAATGGGAAGACTCAGTTGAAAACTTTTGATGCCAAAGCTTCGAAGGGCATATTTCTTGGATATGCAGCTCGGATCAAGGCATATAGAGTTTTCAACAACAGCTCTCGTGTTGTGGAAATAACACCTCATGTTAGTTTTGATGAATCTACCTTTGAGTGCAGGGAACAGGTAAAGGAACAACACGCGGATCCAGCTGTTCTACCAGTTCTCACCAGATCGCAAGCACTTCGGGAAAAGAACCGAGCTGAACCTCTAATATGGGCAACTGAGGATGAGGATCCATACTCCTCTGAAGATGAATGCGAAGACCTCAGCTCGTCCCAAGGGGGAACTTCAGCTGATGCCCCTCCAACTGCATCAGCATCCGATGCCCAACCGAGCTCAGTTCAAACTATTGTAAATGTTGAGGATCCAGACTCAACAGCTGATCAATCACCAGCTTTGAAGACTCCAACTCAGATTTCTGAACAGCCACAGTTGGAAGAAGAAGGAAGACGCAACCGAAGATGGTATGAAGTTCATTCCACTGACGACATCATTGGAGATCCAACCAAGGGTGTGCGCACACGGAGCAGAGTTGCAAATCCAGAATCAACCGAGGAAGAATCCAACACTTATGCCCAATATGCTGAGGAATTGGCAGTTCTAGAAGAGTTCGAGCAAGCTGGAGATGTTGCCATGATTTCTTGCTTTGTAGCTGATGTTCCAGAACCAAAGAATGTTGGAGAAGCTCTCAACTGTGTCCACTGGACAACAGCCATGCAAGAAGAATTGAATGAGTTTCTACGCAACTGTGTATGGGAGTTGGTAGAAAGACCAAATGGTGTCAAGGTGATTGGATTAAAGTGGATTTTCAAAAACAAGAGAGACGCTATTGGATTTATTGTGAGGAATAAAGCAAGGTTGGTAGCTCAAGGATACTGCCAACAAGAAGGAATTGACTTTGAAGATTCCTTTGCACCAGTTGCAAGGCTGGAAGCCATCCGGATCTTTCTAGCTTATGCCGCACATCACAAGTTCAAAGTATATCAGATGGATGTGAAATGTGCATTCCTCAATGGAGATATCAAAGAAGATGTATATGTTGAACAACCTCCTGGTTTTGAAACTGGAGATGGAAGAGTGTACAAACTGAAGAAAGCTATCTATGGTCTAAAGCAAGCACCAAGAGCATGGTATGACACTCTTTGTGGATTTCTTCTGGACTCGGGGTTCAAACGAGGTTCAGTTGATAAAATACTGTTCACCATCAAAGTTGGAGAAGATATACTTGTCGTGCAAATTTATGTCGATGACATCATTTTCGGGTCCAAGTCGGAGGAGCTGTGCAAGAAATTCTCCGATCTTATGAAGGAAAAGTTCGAGATGTCAATGATGGGCGAGATGAATTATTTCCTCGAATTGCAAGTGAAGCAGTCACCTGAAGGGATTTTCATCAACCAGTCCAAATATACAAAGGAGCTCATCACCAAGTTCGGATTGCAGACAAGTAAGACAACGAAGATCCCTATGAACACGAACTGGAAGATCGAACCAGGAGCTGAGGGAAAGCTCATTGATGCCAGCCAGTATAGAGGGATCATCGGTTCGCTGCTATACCTGACTGCCAGCCGACCGGACATTTCATACGCAGTTGGAGTGTGTGCTCGTTTTCAAGTCCAACCAAGAGAAGCACACATGTTGGCAGCAAAGAACATCATTAAATATCTGAAGGGAACTGCCAATGCTGGGTTGTGGTACCCAACTGATGACAATATCCAGTTGACTGGATACTCAGATGCCGACCTAGCAGGAGATCGGTTGGATAGGAAGTCTACTTCTGGACACTGTCAATTCATGGGTAGCAAGCTAGTTTCATGGTTCTCCAAGAAACAAGCGTGTGTGGCTACTTCGACAACCGAGTCAGAGTACATGGCTGCCGGAAGCTGTTGCATGCAAGTATTGTGGCTGAAGCAGCAGCTGAGAGATTATGAAGTCTCAACTGGACAGATTCCCATTCATTGTGATAGCTCGAGTGCCATAGCTATCTCTCTAAACCCTGTTCACCACTCTCGGAGTAAGCATATCGATATTCGTCATCATTTCATCCGATACCATATTGAGAAAAAGGATGTGTCCATGGAGAAGATCCCAACTGAGATTCAGAGAGCTGACATCTTCACCAAACCTCTTCCTGAAGCCTGGTTCAAGATGCTGTGTGATCTTCTAGGACTTTTGGATCCGAGCTAAAAACTCATCCGAGCTAAAAAGTCATCCGAGCAGAAGAGTCATCCGAGCTGATAGGATCCAACCGAGCTGAAGAGTCGGATATCGACTTAAGGGGGAAGCTCAGATGATGGAGGAATCTCAGACACGAATTGCCAACTGAAGACATCAAACGTCAGCTGAACAGATGAACTTGAGTCAGCTGATGGTATGCTGCAACAATAGAACAGACGTCAGCTGAACAGACGAACTCGAGTCAGCTGATGGTATGCGGCAACTGAGGAATTCAACTAATGAACACAGCTGATTCAGACATCAGCTGGCAGGTATCATTTATGACTGAAGGTGTTATGATATTAAATGAGAATGTTTGAAATAAATTCAAACATTCCTGAACATGTCAGCTAGACTAAACAAGCCATCATATAGCATTTAATGTAAAGTCTGGCTGAACATCTATAGCCTTACTTTATAGTGCGACTGGGCTGACACCTCAAACTATTCACCTTCTCACTCGCGCGCGTGGCATATCAGTCAAAATTACTCAACAGTCGCGAAATCACAGCCGTTGATAAATACGCGCGATTTAACCCCAGCCGTTGATTTTATCCGAGTCAAAGATTATATAATACGGCAAATCAGGAAGTGATCCTTACCTTCTCTTTTCGGGAATATCTTTACTCACTATTCATCATCTTCACAAATCTTGTTTCGCCATTTCCAGTAAAGTCTTTCGCTCTTTCTTTGCATATATATCTCCTCGAGATGGCGCCCAAGTCAAAAGCTTCTAAGAAGATGGTTTCCTCAGAGCCTGCAACGTTCCAGGAATCGTTCGACATGGTGATGTCGAAGATTCATTTCGAACAGATATTATCCAGAGCGGCTCTCTCATCGTCTGAGCTCGCTCCAATCGCCGCCATCCTCTCCGACCACCATCTGCTTGATTGGGCCACCCTCCGGCCCTGTTGCTCAGGAAGCAGATAGTACATTTCTACTGGAATCTGCAACGAGTTGCAAATGACGGGCTTGTCACGATCATCCCGTGCAAGCAACGCCACAGAACCTCCCGGACAGTAGAAGACTCCGTTGTGGAGATAAAGGTGTCAAAGGAGCTGGAGAAGCTCATCCCCAGAAACCGTGAAGCCACAGATGTGGTGGGGAACTTTTCTGACAAGGAAGCTGATGCCTTCCTTCAAACCATTCTTCTTGTTCCCGAACCATTGAAGGGGAGCATGCAAAGGACAAATTTGAAGCCGGAGCACCGACTTCTTTTCAATGTAATTTCCAAATGCATCTTCGCATATGGTGGAGCCTTCGGGGACATAAGTCATCCTAAGCTCAAACAGCAGAAGGCCCTGGAAGAGATGCACCAGGTCGACTGGTTGGGATATATAGAGAGCCAGCTGTTGTTGGAGAAGCAGAAGATATCCGAGACGACAGCTGAGTCCGGAGAACTTCTGTTGAGTGTCAAGGGGACTCTCAACTTCGGGACAAAGATATCAGCCCTCATCCTCCAAGCTACAAAGGGTCTGCCGCTGACATGGGAAGGAAGTGAGGACACTCCAGTCAGCAAGCTGTCGCTGTTCCCCTCAGCCAAGAAGGCCAGGGATGTTGTAGAAGCTGTCTACACCCCCAAGGGTGTCCCCAAGCCAGCTGTGGAGCCAGCTGCTCGCCGCCCTTCAAGGACCAAGCCGGCGAAGCGCCAACTAGAAGAGGTAGCTGAGGAGGAAGAAGACGAAGAGAAGGAAGAGGAGGAACCTCTGCAGAAGAGGCCAAGGATAAGGATCATCCAGCCAGCGGCTCAACCATCCACAACAAGTCCAGTGGTGGTCAAGCCGGCTGAGGCGAAGGAGTCAACCGAATCCAGTCAATCGGTTGACCCAGCTGGGTTTATTCTTCAACCTCGCCAGGAGGACGTGGCTGAGGAGGCAGGTGGAGACGTGGAGATCCAAGTGGTGGATGCCAGCTCCTCTTCAGATGACTCTTCTTCATCTGAGGAGTCCCACGACAGTCGGTTTAGAGCTGATGCCAGCCAGGTTAACCCACCTGTGACTGAAGAAATCCTTCAGCCAGCCAACTCTCCATCCAAAGAGGATCCGGTTCTCTCAACTGGTCCTCAGTCAGATATTCCGAGCCTCTCGCTCGATGCCAACGTTGTGACCACTTCTTCGGCCAACGTTGATGAAACCATCGAACCCTTAACCTTCGATATCGACCCCCCTCAGATCGATGAAGAAGTCAACCGCCAGGCGATCCTAGCTGAGTATGAAGGAAGACTCAGCTACTACTTCCGCAAGCTGATTGGTATGTTCCCTGAGGCAACATCGATGCCCATTTTCTCTGTTCTTGGGACGGAACTTCTATACCAGTTCAGTGTAATATTCAGCTACTGGTACGTAAAGGAGGAGACCCTCAAGATTCATGGTTGGGACAAGTTAAAGGTCGAAGAGTCCAACCTGAGGGAGTACTTCGACTACCAGAGCCTGGAGGTGGCTTACAATCAAAAGGTGGCTGTGCTCCGATGACGTCTGGACAAAAGCATCCAAGAAGGGACAGACACCAGGGAGCTGTGCAACAACCCTGAAGTTGTTCACTTTCTTGATGACATGCTCGCCAAAAATGCCTCCTGCATGGACGACGTCGACGCAGCTGATGAGGCGGCCAAGAGAGAAGAAGACAAACTCAAGGCCTACCTCGCCAGCCGATCTACCATGGTTGTCGCGAAGTCTGCTGCCCAGCCACAACCACAGCTTCTGCTCGGACCCTCCGATCAGCCAGCTCTCTCAACCGACGCCATCTGCGAGCTGATCTCGGAGAGAGTCAACCAGCTGAGGACGGAGATGCTGTCCAAGATCCAGCTGGGCAAGGAGGAAGAAGCTGACAGGATGCAGCAGCTGATGGCAGAAAATGCCAGCCTGAAGAATCAGCTACAACACCTCTCCTCTTCTCTGCAGCACAAGTTCGAAGATTTCTCCACTTCTTCCAGCTCAGAGGTCTCGGCTCTAAGGAAGGCTGTTCAGAGCCTCAGCTCGGATTTCAACGTGTTCAAGACCGTTGCTGAATCTGACCTCGCAAAGTCCCAGCAGACTCAGGACCAGGAGTGGATGGCTCAGTTCGCCTCTTTCCGAGCTGAGTTCGTCTCCCTCCACAAAGAGGTCTCTGCGACTTTTGCAGCTGTGCAGCGAGCTGAACAGGAGCGCCAAGACCTGGAATTGCCGAAGAAGGTGGAAGAGAAGGACGCTGTTGAAGAGCTGTTTTCCCGCATTCAACAAGTTGAAGCCAAGTTGACCTCTCTGGATGGCACTGTTGCCACCCTTTTGGATGATGCCAAAAAGGGGGAAGACAAGGAGCCAGCAGCTGGGGAAGACAAGGAGCCAGCAGCTGGGGATGGACGAGGGAAAGCTGCTCTCCAGCAAGGAGAAGGAGTGCCAGCTGAAGCTGAAGGGTCGCAGCCCAAACTTGAAGTCTCCCACGACCTCGTAGCCGAGCTCACAGCCGAGCTTGATGCAGAACTTGACGGGATATCTGTTGAAGACTGCATTGAAGCTGCCAAAGCTATGGGAGAGTCAAAGGAGAAGTACTTGAATCCCTCTTGGATCAAGAAGTTCGCTGCCGATCAGGCCAAAAAGGTGGCCAAGTTCGAGAAGGAGCTCGCCAAGGTGGAGAAGAACGTCGACAGAAACAAAGCCAGCCGGAGTGTGCGAAGAATCAACAAGCACCAGATGAAGGCTGAGGCTAGAAAGTCGACGCATCAGCTGCAGCAGAACGCTCCGCTCCCGTCTCGGTACCCACATGTTGACAAGTGGATGAATGCTGAGTGGAACGATGACTGGGAACAGTTCAAGCATGAGTTCGTCAATGACTTCTATTACAGGAAAGTCTACTCGACTGAAGACCCAAGGCTAGCATTCAAGGAAGCCCTGTGGGAACTCAGATCTGGAGACCCTGGAATGTTTAGTCAGTTCAAGCGAGCTATGCTGAATGCTCAGCTTGATCCCAACACTGTTTCAGTTCCAAAGAAGTGTATATACCGCCCTCCGATGATCAAAGGCACGAGCACGCCAAATAGAAATGCGATCTTGGCTGAGGCGAGGCAAGTCTGCAAGGAACACGGCGTCAACACTGGGATTGAGTCGGAAGCTAAGAAGGAGATGTTCAACCGTATCTTCAGCAAGTACGGTCAACAGTATTTCTGAGCTGTCAAAGTTTTTGAGCTGATAATGTTTTTGGATGTTGTAGTTTTTGGAGCAACTGTTGTATCTTTCTATGTTTTGCACTTAACCTTGTAACCTTGAGTTGTAACAAAAACTTCAAAGTATATAATACGATTCACCTTGATGAACAATTCCTCATTGTCCAAGCTCTGAATCACAAAGTCTTTTAAATACCATGTTATAACTGTCCTAACCCGTTGATGTTTTATCTTATAGACTGTCTAGAATTTCAGCTGAGATTTTAGGTCAGTTAGAGAGGATTAGATCAATAGTGGTTTAAAGTTGTAAGTGGTTTTGGCATCATCAAAAAGGGGGAAATTGTTGGGAAATTTATTAGTATAAGTTTTGATGAATTCCAAAACCGGCTGACCCCAACCGAGTAGATGTTGCCAGAACCTAATGTTAGAATTTAGGCTTGCTGTTTGAGCAAAGTTAAGATTTTATCTTTACAGGTCTCCAGCTGAAGATGGCAATAAGGCGACACTCAGACAAAACATCAGTTGTTAAGAAAGACAACTGAGAGTTCATTTGTTCAGATGCAAACAAGGGAAAGTCTTCAGAACATCAGTTGAGAAGGAAACCAACTGAGCGTTCATCAGATGAGAAACAGTTGAAAGGAAGAGAAAATCAGATGAAAAGGAAATCATCTGAGGGTTCAAACCCAACTGAGTAAATACAAGGAAGACAACTGAGTGTTCAGTTTCAGAACCTCAGTTATAGAAACCGAACAAGGAGTTCAACTGTTTGAAGTTCAAAGTCAGCTGAGAACTCGACAGATCGGAACATCAGCTGAAGATCACTCAGATGAAGGCCAAGACTTTCAACCGACAAACCGAAGTTGACTGTCAAAGATTTGAATTTCAAAAGGAAGTCACATGAGGGTTTGACCGTTCAGTCACTACCCCATCTGGCCCAACACAAGGCTGTCTCAGATGGAAAGCAGAAGAGCACAGATGCCATATCGGGAAAGTCTGCAGAGATGAGAGACAAGCCATCGCTTTCAACCGATCAGAGATCAACTGCTCCTCCAACGGCTAGTTGATCCTCTCCGCCTATAAATAGAGGCATTCTCTCATTCGAGAAAAGAGAGAAGAGGGACGACGAAAAATTCAAGAGCTTTCTCGAGAGAAATCAAAGCAAAAAGCAATTCTGCAAAATCATCATCTAAGAGCATCAGCAGCTGAGAGTTCCAATTTGAGAGAACATTAGTAGCTAAGGGTTCCTAGAGATCGAAACTGTTTTTGATATTAGGTTGAGTGTTTATTCGTTCAAGCCTTAGATCCAGCTCTCATTCGTGATCGAGCTGTAGTTGGAAATCCTACCCATTCTCACACCCTAAAAAGTGTGTTAGGACATTACTCTTCCTGTAATTGAGTAGTCAGGTCGTCAAGTACCCGCAAACTTGACTTAGGCTGTTTAGTGCCCGGAAACTAAACTGTAACGGTTGCTCAGCCCGCGTAAGCTGAGTGGAACTGTCCAGAAGAACTTGGACTGAGGTGTGTGGACTCAAACCCCGTGGACGTAGAAGTTCTCTTCGAACCACGTAAATCTTGTATGTCGTGTTTATTTGTGTTCAGTCTTTATTTGCATATCTCAACTGACAAACTAACCGCATACAATCTGCATACTTTCACATCAACAGTTTTGGTTGTGACCAACCGTCCATAAAAGCGTGAGTTTGTTTTTACGAGTACATTTTCCACCACATTCCGCACAGCACCACTCTTCCAGCTGAGGCTGCTTACTCTGCTGTGAGATCCCAACTGAGTCCTTTTACTCAGTTGAAGTTGATTTGAAGTGATAAGTTTTTCAAAAGTTGAAAAATCCTAACTGGTGTATTCCCTCCCCCCCCATACACCAGTAACTCGTATCGGGACCATCAAGAAGAAAGACAAAACAAAAATAATATAATAATTAAGTGAATTTATTATTATATACATCACCATAAAGCACCAACAGAATCCTTTAACCTCTGCCATAAAGCATGGTGCTTCACCTAATTATTATAGAGAGAGAAGGTCGAAAGAGCCATTGGAAAAAGTCGTTTGACCTCTGCCATAAAGCATGATGCTTCACCTAATCTATGCAAACTTTTTTAAAATGGTAACTGCAAAACTTGCTTTATGCATGTCTCTGCGGTCGGTCCATAAAAGGAAATTACACGTTGTCTTGTACTTTGAGCATATTTGAATTTTGAATTCAAGTTCTTTTTTCTCCTTCATCTTCCATATCTTTTTTTTCTGACTGCTGAAGTGTGACTTCGACAGATTTGATCAACATGCTTGAACTATATGGTTCAGTTCCGAAGTCAACGAATGAGACTTCTGACTGACTGAATTTGAACTGCCTTTGGTCTAGAGTTGACTTATTCAGTTTGTAAAGATAAAATCACTACGCTCAAATAGTGAGCTCTAGCTATAAACAGACTAAAAGCATCAGTTGGGTTTTGGTATAAATCAAAACCTTTACTAATATAATATCCCGAATTTCTGAGTCTTAATTAATCGTCCTAATTATGTTTAAATGTGCCTGAGTGTTTATTAATTGCGCTAATAAGTGATTAGGTGCGAAATATGTGATAAAGATTTTTGAGAAATAAATTTCCTTGTGAAATTACCAAAATGCCCCTAAAGGGCAAAAACGTAATTTCTCATTTTGGTGAATCAAAACGAAGATGTGAAGAGTTATATGAGCATGTGAATATGAAATGAAGTATGTGTGCGAATTTCGGAGAATTCCGAGATGGTTGACTTTTTAATGAATAGTAACTTTGACCAAAAAGTCAACTCTTCGTCGACGGACTCCGAATTCAGTTTAATTAGTGTCATTGGAATTTATAATTTATTTTAAGACCAATAATGCAAGTTTAAGAATTTTCTGAGTTCATTTGAGTCGAGTTTGAAAAATTTATTTCGACGGGAGCGAATATGAATAGTAACTTTTTTATGTTTTCTTCGTTATTTGAAATTTTGATCCGAAAATTGGGTTTTCCGAATCTATGATTTATTTGGTGAAGAATGAGATGAGTTAGAGTGAAATTGGATGTCGAGACAGTGTCGTGGTGAGTTTTGAGTTGTTTGAGAGTTAGTCTATTAAAGTGGGGATATTTTGCACCGGAAAACTTTTCTTTCCGGCGATTTTTATCGCACAATTTCTCACATGTGTGCAGCCACTCTCCTTATTAATCCTCCCCCACTCTCACTCACTTTCTCAATCTCTCCTGTAACCTCTCTCACTCTATGCCCTCTCTCTCTCTCTTTCTCTCCCACCTCTTTCTCTCTCACAAAACCCACACAAACACACACTCCAACCTCCATGGATACAGCTGGTATGGAGCTCGAAATTCACTTGGAAATCAAGCCAAAATCATCAATCTTTTGGATTCAAGTAAGGATTCATGATCCTTTCATCTTAGTGATCATTTTAAGCTAAGAAATTTCCTCCTTTTTCTCACTCCTTCGAACAAAACGGATGTTGGGAGGAGGAGTTTTGATCATTTTATTTTTTAGTATGATTCCTTATTCTTGTGATTTTCCATGCAAGAAATTAAGAGAGAAAAACTTAGATCTTTTATTTTCCTCATGGCCGAAAAATTAAATAAGTTTGGGGGATTTTCACACCTTGATGTTGATCATGAATTTTCTTGAGGATTTGAGTCTTATAAATTAATATAAGCATGTGTGTATGATTAATTTGAGAAAAATAATTTTTATGCTCTTGATGATGAAGATTTTGAAGGTTATGAGTATATAAATTGGGATTTTTCATGCCATGTTCTTGATAAATGAATTGATGATGAATTCGATGGATTTGAGTATTGAAATGCATGAGAAAAGTGATGAATTAAAGAGTATGAATTGTTTATTTTTTTTCTTGAAAAATTCGAAATATATACTTAGGAGAAGTTGATGATTTTGTGATGATTTTGATGAAGTGATGTTAGAATTGAGAGTTACATGATGATATATGCATGATTAAGTGATTAGAAGAGATGCATGAATTTTTGTGAATTTAAACCCTAAAATTTCGAACAATATGCCTAAGGAATTTGATGATTTTTGATGTTGTGAAGTCTTGATTGTTTGTTAGATGAGTGATAAGTGAAATCGAGTATAATTTAAGCTTAAGTTTAAGAGGAATTGAAGAAATAATTTCATTTGCTTAAAAGCTTGAAAAAGTCGAACCAAATGAGCTATAGAAGTTGTGATTTTTGATGATCATGTGTTCTAAGTATGAAATTGATGTTAAATCTATGAAATTAGATTTATTCTAAGTATGATAGAACTTGAAATTGATGAAAAAGATTAAGTATAAGAATTTTGAAATTGTGCAGAAAATTTACAGAAAAATCTGGTGAAATTTTGATGAGATATGATATAAATGATGATTCCAAGATGAAATTGGGATTAAAACAAGTATGTTAGCCTTTTGAATTTTCGAATTCGGAGATCGTATGAAAAAGTTATGCCAAAACGAAGTTTTTGTGCACTTATAAGTCGATTTTCTAAAATTGAAATAAAGTTAAGTGAGATTATGAGTTAAATTGAGCTTAGATAATTAAATCGAGTATCCTAGAACTTAAATCGAGTACAAACGAACCCTTATGCATGAGATGGAGTAAAAGTCGAAGCTTTTAAGGAAATTGAATTTAGGGGCTTTCGATTTACAAGTTGAAAGCTGAAATTGATTAAGTATATATTCAATTATATTTATTTTAAGCTAATCGTGAAAGTTTGAGAATTTTTGGAGCATGTGCACGCATTTCGAGACAATAGTGCCTTACTTTATTCCGAAAATTTTTGCATAGGGTCTCGGATTTCAAATCCGATTCCATATTTGGATTCGTTGAATTTTATATGAGAAAAAAAACTATTTTCATTCAAAATCGAGAATTTTAATTTTTAAGTTAAAAATTTGAGCAGTATCGAGTCAGCATGAGACAGTGTTTTGAGTCTTGAATGTGATTTTGAGCATGAAATTGAGCATGTATGAATATATGTGAATTTCTAGAATTTTTCTAGAATATTTTGAGCAGTTTGGAAAAATTTTCATTTTCTGACTATTTATTGAAGTCGATCGTTTACCTACCTGTGAATACTTGATTTGCGATGTGACGACTTGAATGTGAATGAATTGTGTTTAAAGTGATCGAGATTTAATCTCGTAATTTTCTGGAGTCGTTTGATGTGTGACATTGAGAAATTCCGAGTTTATGGAATGAATAGTGATTTCTCGATATTGAATATTTGATTAAGTTCAATTTGTCTAAGTTTGTTGAGTATAAATGTTCAAGTTTAAGAAAGTCTGTTGGTATAGTACTTGAGTGGAGTTAAGAGTCGAGGAAGTTCGATTAGTCGAGCCGAGAAAGTTAGAAATCCCAGTCAAATAGAAATCCGAGTAAACAAGTTTAGATTTCGCTTTTATTCGAGAAATAAAACTCGTCCTTATAAGAATGTTAACCTTGAAGGAACGAGTGGAGTTCAATAGTAAAAAAACGAGTGGAGTTCAGAAATAAGGAGCGAGACCGAAAGAAGTATTCCGAGCAAAACTACTGGATGACAGGTGGGCTTTCTAACCGAAACAAATCGATGAATGCGATATTATAAGATATTATGATTATCGTATTATGTGAGTTTTAAATTAATTGACTTGCCAATGTTTGAGTTTTTATGTATGTTGTCATCTACTTGAGGAGAACAAATTCGGTCATGTGTAAGACAGGATTTCTGTGTACACATTGAGGTGATTGTGTGCTTTTCCTTGGGAAAGCCGGTCATGGTGTTGAGAAGGAGGCCTACTTCTCGACACCAATATTTGATTGTAGAACTAGTACATACATGTGTGATATATTATTGTCTGCGCAGACATATTTAAACGTGAAACGATTTTATTGCATGCACAAGTTAATTGTTCTATAACTTTAACACTTGTGGTGCAGGAAGAAAGACAAGTTCAATTATATAGCTCTATCGAGCAAGCTTTAAATTATTTTGGCATGTGTTTATTGAGTACGAAGTACTCAGCCCTGCATGTTATTTCTAAAACGTGCAGGTTAGCTCGGATGATGATGGTGCAGAGTGTTTGGCGGCGTTCGATATTTTCAAGTCGAGTTTTTGTTTAAGCTTGAGTTATATGTCTTCATACATATAACTTTAGGACCTGATGTAATTCTCCGCTGCAACACCGATATATTTAATCGTGTTCAAAATTCTTTCAATACTAATATTTAATTAATGAGTTTTGTGCTCGACACCTTGTTTTGATTCCCTCTCGACTCTTACTTAGCTCGGAGATTTCGGTTTACCGCGATAAACCGTACTGATAATTTTGGTTTACCGAAACCGGTGACTGAAAATACTGAAAACCGTTTATCGACCGATTCAAATTTCCGGTTAACTGATTACCGTGTCGGTTAATATTCCGATTTACCAAAATAACCGATAATTACCGAAGAAGAGAAAAAATAAAAAGTTCATCCAATTTCTTTCATTCTACCCATGTTACGGTTCGATTTCATCGAACACCAAACACCAAAGATTACAATCTGCTTTAAAATTTAAAACCACACAAACATCCTAAAAGCACCAAACAGCCAAGCCAACAAGAGTAGAGAAAACTAACATAATGTACTGATTCAATTTCATTGAACACCAAAACAAAAAATTGCAACAGAAACTCATAGCTAAATCCTTAATTTCTCTAATTTTGCTCTACAAATGCTAAATCCCCAAAACCCAAATCTTCAACATCATCTGATACCCTACCTTTTCGGAGCCACATGGCGATCCTCTCCGACTTCAAAGAGGCTGACCATAAGAAGCCGACGTCCTCGTTCGGTGGTGAAGCCATTTCGCGCCGCCCTTGACCCCTTGGATCCATTGGGGTTTCTCGTCGCAGCGGAGAGGGATTCACCGGTGAGGGATGTTTTTATATATTATATTTATTTTTATATATTATTTTACTTTGAATTAATATTAACCTCTTAAATCTATACGACTATACCCTAATTTTTCTCATATATATACCCTAGTTTCTCTAGACTCTTTGTCGACCAAACACGAAATAGGGCAACTACGCAGTAGAGAAATTTTATTGGGACGCCCGACACCGTCGCCGGTGCCATTTCTTTTACAGGTGAAGTTTTCGGCTGATTTATGATACAAAGACGATCACTATTCTTATTATAAATAGATAAATAAATAAAGATATATCATATCATATCATATGATTAATATATATATATATATATATATATGTGTGTGTGTGTGTGTGTGTGTGTGTGTGTGTGTGTGTGTGTGTGTGTGTGTGTGTGTCTCATGCGTAGGTTCTTGAGATATATTTATTCTATTAATCTATGATATAATATCTATTAAGTGTTGAATGCATGATTTGCTAAATATATGTACATGGATGACGGTGAGTAGGTTAGTAGAAATACTTAAGCAGCATCACAACATCCTTTAGATTGGTTTGATTGTTTTGTCTACTTGACAGATTTGAACCAATACTTGGGTTATTAGGGCACCCTAATACCCGATCGGAATTAACAGCTCGGGTATTTAGATACCCGATTTTTATATAGGGTCGGGATAGGGTATCAAAATTTTGAAAAAATCGGGATCGGGTACTCGATATTTTTGGGTAGGGTACTCTACCCGTACCGTTTAGACAGCCCTACCCGGAAAGGTGTACCTCGCCTTCTGCATTGCTACAAGTCTTGAGACGTCAGTGCTGTTTGGCCTCCTCAAATATACATC
Source organism: Schizonepeta tenuifolia (assembly GCA_029490685.1). NCBI lineage: Eukaryota > Viridiplantae > Streptophyta > Magnoliopsida > Lamiales > Lamiaceae > Schizonepeta > Schizonepeta tenuifolia. The sequence continues at coordinate 68,005,927 of CM055956.1, read as the reverse complement.
ACCGAAAAAAGTTCTGATGGCCTTACAAAAGTTCTTGAGAATTTCTGTTCCCGTTGTCAGTCCATCGTACATATATTCGTCATATTAATCAACAATTCCACCGTTCGCGAGTTACCTCAAAGAAACATTGCATTTGATCCATGGGTGAAGTGAAGCCCATTCTTCCAGTTGCATGCGGGTGTTGTTAAATAAGGCTCCCGAGCAACCAAAGTGGCGGCTATATGTAGGAACAACTTTTTGCTCATGCGAAATCGACGATGAAATACATTGTTGGCCCAAATTGGATTCTTGGCAAAATAATCGATAATGAGGCGTTCATGATTTCGTTGAACGTATGTCCTTATTGATGATTTTTCTTCTTCTTCATCTTTAAAGTGTTGTCGGTAGAGATTAATGGCTTGCTAGTGCCCTCTCATGAAGCTTCTCTTCTTCTTTGAGATCGAAGAATTATCAGTTGCAAGACATGTTTCCACTTAAATATAGTGTGAAAATAAAAAAAAGATAATGAAGAAGAAGAGAGAATATGAGGTGTGAAATGAGTAGAGGAAGAATGTGATATTTATAGGAGAAAATTTTTTAGTCGTTGCAATTCGACTGTTTGCTGCTGATTTTGATTTTTTTTTTTTAATTTTATATATTACATAATTTAAAAAAAAGGAAAAAAACCACGAAGCGCCGCGTGTCCCTCGCCTTCCACTTTGCCCGGACACCGTAGAGCTCGACCGTTCGCCTGCTCTACTCCTCCAACGGGCGTCGCCCACGCAACGAAAGGTCTATCGGCGATTGAATGGGCTATCGTCCTCGCCGTCGATAGTCGCTGTATATGCTCTAAGATACACCAATCATCCACTTATCTACTAATACATATTTTGATTTTATATATCTTGACATATCTTAATATACCTTCCAAATAAGCTCTAAATGTATAGTAGTAGGTAAAATGAGTTCGAATTAAGTAGAGTCATTATCTCATTTAATGTTCATTGGGACTGCTTTTTACTTTTTAATGTTCATCGAGACTACTACGTTTTCAACTTTTTTAGAAGTACTTTTCCAAATTAAGAAATTTAAAAAAGCACTAAATTGCGTTAAAAATTATTAATAAATACTCCCTCCGTCCCATTGAACTTGTCTTATTTGAAATCGGCACGAAGATTAAAAATAATAGTATTAGATGATAAAATGCGTGTTTAGTGTAGTGAATAAAGTGATATAAAGTATTTTTTAATTGATAAAGTGATATAAAATGTTTTTGAAGTGACATAAATTGATATAAAATGGTTTTGAAGTGATATAAAGTGAATAAAGTGATTTCTTAATTATTTCCTTAAAAGAAAATGAAACAAGTTGAACGAGACAGATGGAGTAATTAATTAGAGTAGGTGTCCCAGCGACATGTCTCTTTGCATGCGATCTGATCCGAGTTGACCCGACTCGGTCAATTGAGGTCTCTTTTTTTTTAATTTTACATTTCAGATTTTTTTTTACTCCGCTTTCGGCTCCGATTTTACGGCTCCGCTTTCGGCCCCGATTTTTACGATTCCGCCTTCAGCCCCGATTTTAATCTATACATAATCATACTGACAACAATTTAGATCATTCGGATCGCTTCGAGACCTTCACCTCCCGACTCGATCTTTTAACAAAAAAAAAAGAGAAAAAAAGAGACAACACTCGTTTTAAAGTGTGTGAACACGCGCCGCGCACGTGGGATCGATTGCACGCGATGCGCCTAATCGCATATGAAATGAAATGACGTAAAAGTAATTTCGTTACCATAGGGTTATTCCGAACCGAGTATTTCATGTTAAGGGGTGAACCCACCAAATACCGCGCGTAGAGAGAGAGAGAGGAGAGAGAGATATCATTCGAATCTAGGGTTTTCAATTGAGTCGTCACGCACAGTCCCGCACCTAAAATCTCAAAATCTGATCTAAATTTCACACAATCAGGAATTCAACCATCATCGCAGGCCAAACTAGTCGTAGAACCCGAATATTTCAGTTATTCCTTCTCACCGCTGATTTTGTTTAGCAATCGATCTATAAATCTGGAAAGGAAAACGGATAGAAATATACAGCTAAAGGAGAAAGGGTATTTGGTTGATTGATCCATTGGAATATTGAATTTTTTTCTCCGAAATTGCCCGACGTTGCGAAATCGGAGAAATTGACTGAAAAGAAATTGAATTCTTTTTTCTCTCTCTATACATCTCTCTCTTTTTTTTTCCTCCCCATTTTAAAGACTAATTTTGGGTGAATAAATGTATGGAAAACTGGTGGTGGTGTATGAAGGGGAGAGATTGCTGGGAGGGGCTGAGTTGCAGCTGCAAGACGGCGGCGGCGGATTAATTAAGGCGGAGGAGATTCGGGAAATTCGCGTTTCCCATTTCTCGCCGCCGAGTGAGCGGTGTCCGCCACTCGCCGTGCTACATACCGTAAACTCCGCCGGAATATGCTTCAAATTGGAATCTACGGCCAAGAATGTGGACTCGCCGCTTTCTGTTATGCACGCCACCTGTCTCAGACAGAACAAGGTATTGCCCAACAACAGTACAGAACTCAAAAGCTGACTGGAAAAAATTAAAACACAAATTCAGTTGATTCAATTCAATTAATGAATAAAGTCTATCTATAAATATCTTGACAACTAAAAAGATCCCTAATTGGCTAATCTTCCTGTTTTGATATAATATAAACATTTATTGACAAGATTTTCAATTTTGAGATAATATAAATCTTTCCACAACATTTCAATTTGGGGATCATACAGACACAAAGTTATCAATTTTCGGATCATTTAGATCTTGACATAGCGAAATTTTTTTAATTTGACATAATACAGTTCTGACACAGAAATGTACACAATTTTCTGGAACGAGACTTTTATTCAGAGTGACTGGATTTACTGTAACATGAACGAGGACCGAGAATTTCATTTCTAAACTTAATTATATAGTAATCTGAATTTTTAATTTAGATTTACTTTTCGCTAGTTGAAAATTTGCCACAATAAGTGGATGTCCCCGGAAGATGAATCAAATTTAGGACACTGATCTAAAATTTTATATGGTGCCAATGACATTCTTGGTTTGAATATTTTGAATTTAGAGACTATAATAGTCTCAATTAAAGTTGTGTTTTTCATTGGGATCTTAGGAAGCAGAATATTTTCCTTCCAATTTTCAGAAATTGAGAAAAGACATTGACTTTCTGGAAGTTCTAGTTTTAGTTACAGGCTTCCCTGTTTCCCCTGCATCTAAATAATGGTTATTATTCGTTTACTTTTTTTTTTTGGTAACTTGATTTGTTTATATGCCTTTAATCTATGTGATTGATATGTGTCATTTTCAGTTACAAAGGTGCACTATATTGAATTCCACTTTGCTTAGGTACACAAATTAATATTGCAATGTTTCTCCTCTTATTCTGCCTATTTTGAATTTCAGTCGGCTATAGCATCCTTTGGAGGGGAGGAGATTCATTTAGTTGCCATGCATTCAAGAAAGTATGGACAAACCCCTTGTTTTTGGGGGTTCAATGTGGCATCAAGTGTGTACAATTCTTGCCTTGCTATGCTAAATCTCAGATGTCTTGGCATTGTATTTGATCTTGATGAAACATTGGTAGTTGCAAATACATTGCGTTCATTTGAGGATAGGATAGATTCACTACAGCGAAAAGCAAGTTGTGAGACTGATCCACAGCGTCTTGCTAGCATGCTAGCAGAGGTTAAACGCTATCAGGATGATAAATATATTTTGAAGCAATATGCAGAAAGTGATCAGGTAATAGACAATGGGAAGGTAGTCAGGTCAGAATCTGAGGTGGTTTTGGCTTTGTCAGACAATCAACAAACTATTGTTCGTCCAATCATCCGATTACAAGATAGAAACATTATTCTTACTCGCATCAATCCACTGGTAAATACATTGTGCTTCCTTCTTCCACCTTCTTTGTCTTAGTTTACTAGCAAGCCTTGCATTTTGTCTCCATGCTTGAGTTTGTTTTCATTTCTCTGACCATAATGCAATGGTTCCATTTCTTAGGCCTCTCTTCCCTGTTAGTGAAAGGGAGTAAGCAGCTTCAGCACTATCTTTTAAGGCTTTCTTTTTATAAACTCTTTGAATTGCTGCAGATACGCGATACTAGTGTTCTTGTGAGATTAAGACCTGCATGGGAGGATCTTAAAAACTACTTGATTGCTAAAGGCCGAAAGCGCTTTGAGGTTTTTGTTTGCACTATGGCAGAAAAAGATTACGCCTTAGAAATGTGGAGACTTCTTGATCCCGGATCGAATTTGATAAACCCCAGGGAACTTTTAGACCGCATTGTGTGTGTCAAGTCTGGTAAGGCCCGAGGAACTCTAGCCTTAACTTCAAGTTCCAATAAGATTCATTTCTGATGTTATGAATATTCATGTGTTTTATGTACAGGTTGTAGGAAGTCACTGTTCCATGTTTTTCAAGAAGGAAATTGCCATCCTAAGATGGCTTTGGTAATTGATGACCGTCTAAAAGTGTGGGATGAACAAGATCAACCAAGAGTCCATGTTGTTCCTGCATTCACACCATACTTTGCACCTCAAGCTGAAGTAATAAAGTCTTACTGACAAACTTTTTTGCCTGGGGAAACTTTTGCTAACTTTGTATGGAACTTATTACCTGCAGGCCAATAACGCTATCCCTGTGCTCTGTGTGGCAAGAAATGTAGCCTGCAATGTCAGAGGTGGTTTTTTTAAGTAAGTTCATTAAGTTATCTTGTTAGTTTTTATACTAAGATTTACTTACTAGCCCTTCAATTATTTGACCTGAATTTGTGTGTAACAGAGAGTTCGATGAGGGTCTCATGCAAAGAATCTCTGGGATTGCATTTGAAGATGATATCAAAGACTTGCCTTCTGTACCTGATGTGGGCAACTACTTGGTTTCAGAGGTTATTTTGCAAGACATACGATAATTACTTTGGTTTTATGCAGTACCCCGCACCTCAACTCTCGAAGATGCATTTTCCATATATATATATATATATACCTCAACTCTCCAAGATGCATTTTCCATATATATATATATACTTATCGTATATGTGTACTGTTATTCTAATTCAAATGATTATTATACCAATGAAAGGTGTATGTATTAACATATTCTAGTTCTGCAAAATGGGGGTAAAATGATAACAACAATAACCAGTAAAAGTCCAAGATGTAACATCTATTATATAAATATTCCATCCTCACAGAATCATATTCACCAGAAAACTCTTGTATTTCTTAAAATATAATTTACTCAAAATGAAGCTGCAGATACCTAAAAGTTTGTTGAATAAAATGCAGATTAACCAACTTGTTTGAAGCTATGTGCCATTTACAAAATTTTGCATGCTAAGCAGCATTTTTTTTACCTCCTTAGGATGATCAAGTGGCTTCTAATGGTAACAAGGATTCAGTTGGTTTTGATGGAATGGCAGATGCTGAGGTGGAAAGGAGATTGAAGGTGCAATATCTCTTTCTGGGAATCAAGTTGTTTTTTTATTACAGTATATTTTATGTTTTTAATATTCATATCTTGAGCTCCCAATAAGGCACCATTGGAAGAGTAAAATATTTTTATTCTATTATTATCATATTTTTTGTGGAATGGAGGTGGAGGTAAAAATACATAGGTCTCTAGGCATATTACTTCTTGCTGCTCACCCTGCTGTTTCTGTTGGCCTCTTTTCTTTTATAGATACACATGCTTAACACCACCTCAAACAAATAGCTCTAAAATATTTTAAACTTTCAGGAGGTAATGTCAGCTTCTTCAACTGCTGCTAACCCAATGACGAATTTAGACCCAAGAATAGCCTCAGCTCTCCAGTTCGCCGCACCTTTGACATCTTTTGCAGTTCATCCACCAACTATACAAGGGCCAGCAATGCCTTTGCCAAGTACGCAATTACCACAAGTTGCAAAACTGTTTAGAGCACCATCAGCTGGACCTGGGCAAATAGAAAAAACATTGCACAGTTCACCTGCAAGGGAAGAAGGTGAGGTGCCAGAATCTGAATTAGATCCTGATACTAGGAGGAGGCTACTTATTTTGCAACATGGTCAAGACATGAGAGAACAACCTCCAAACGAAACTCAGTTTCCTGCGCGGCCGCCTGGGCCAATACCCTTACCAAGAGTTCATCCACAACCACAAGGCTGGTTTCCTGCTGAAGAGGAGACGACTGTGAGACAATTGAACCGTGTGTCACCACCTCTGGAGTTTAATTCTGAGGCTCTTCCAATTGACAATAATCGGGCTCGTAAGTCAACCTTTCTCCATCAAGTGCAAAATTCCATCCCACCTGGCAGGGTTCGTCAGAACCAGATGGTGCCGAAGGAGGTATTGGTTTCTCTTTTGTACTTGTTTATGCCTTTATAGACAGTGCGGAATTCAGGATGAGTTTATTTGATATGGTATGTGCACACATGCAGGAACTCCCACGACAAGACCATTTTAGATTGAATGGACCATTGCCTGATTTTCGTTCTATTTCTGGTAAGTCACTGTCCTAAAAAAGAAAGCTACATCAGATACTGCAGATTTAGTATCACATTCACAAAAATATTCTCCAACAAACCAGGCATTTGGTAGATAGCTTTCACTTAATTTTTTTTGCATGGGCTAGCGAATAACATGGATATGACCATCCCACCCTGCAGGGGAAATGTGGTGTTATAATTTCAGAGCTGTTTGTTAGTTTAATCAAGGTTTTCTTGAATTTGTCTTTATACCTGTTAATCCATCTAGCTAAGTAACTGTCGCTGAAGTTTTTGTATTGAAATTTTCAGTGCCACACATTTTTTTTACTGGATTTACACAGTCGAGTCACTTTCTCCTCTTCTCTGTCTCCTCAAGGTGGCGAGGAAGAGAAAGATATAAACAAATTAAATCAAATAGTTCTAGGAAAGACACTCGCAAAAAATATTAAAACAGAAGACTAGCAATTTTTCCTTAAATACTGTATCTTTTTGAAGTCTTGTACTTGTACGATAGATAACTTCTGAGCATGTCTGTATCAACAAGAGTCGCTGTTGGAACCAAACATTGCTATGTCCCCCATCTCATTAAAGGATCATCATTCTTTCACTTCTTGGATATACACAAATATATTATTATAATCAACTTTTTATTTCCATATGGGGCATCAATACATTTATTTTCATATGGGGTATCATTAGATTCTTCTAACAGGATTTTTATTGGAATCTATTGTCATCACATGTGTAATTCCATTAAAGGTCCATCTACATACCTATTTATGTAAATTTGATAAAGATTTTTCAGCATGTAATTAAAATGATTAGAGTTTAGATATATACTCTTTGAAATGGTTAATTAGTGATTTAGTAGTTATACACACTTCTATTGCTTTGGTAAGATTTATAAAATTGTAATTCAAACCAGTTATTCATTTTAACTGAATTCAACAGAAGTAGCAGTAGTAATATTATGTTCTGATTTTCAAGGTGAGGATAGTCCGGTGGCTCAAATTTCTTCAGCAAACAAGGATCTTGAACTTGAAGCTGGACAAATTGATCCATCAAATGTAACTTCTGCTGGAGCTTTGCAGGAGATCGCATTCAAGTCTGGAACTAAGGTGAAACGTCTCTTAATTCTTTGCTTCGTATTTGTGGTCCAAACTCTTACTTTGGGGGATGGTTGCATCAATTATCTGTAGGTGGAATTCAAGCAAACTTTAGCATCAAGCACAGAATTGCAGTTTTTTGTAGAGGTGAGATTCAGCTTTTAGATGACAATGTTTGTCTCTTTATTTCTTGCAAATTCCCTGATTTTCTCTCTTACTTTGTGGGCGAAGTACAACTGTCCAATGATACTGAATTATCTGTGGTCGTCTACAGGTTATCTTTGCAGGTCAGAAAATTGGTGAAGGAATTGGTAGAACAAGACGGGAAGCACAACATAAGGCTGCAGAAGGATCTCTTTTCTATTTGGCTGGTAACATATTATTGTTAGCTTCCTGATAATTTAAACAAATGGGTCGTTTTAATTTCTTTTTGATGTATACATCTGTTTAATGTGTATTAATGACCTTGTAAAAATGAATGCATTAACTCATGCTCAATTACTTGCCTGTTAAAAGTTTGAAAAATAAGGCGTGGTATGCCGAACCTTAGTGTTGGATCTGATGAACATGGTTTATTTCTAGTTGTCGATTAGTTAATATTTTAGGCATTTAATGGCAGTATATTTGGTTTGAGAAACAAGAAGTGCTCCATCTGATGACATGCTTTATTTCTGGTTGTCGATTAATTAATATTTTAGACATTTTAGTGGCAATATATTTGGTTTGAGAATTGAGACACAAGATGTGCACCCTCTGATTACAGTCCTGATTAGGCCGCTATCTGACTTTGACAAACCATGAAAGAGAGGTTTCATAAATCAAAGGTTTTAGGTACTTTTGTAGTCTTTGCTTATGAACAACGTGCTGCATAGGCTTCTGAGCTTCCCATGCTTGATGGGTTTAAGCAGACCTAAATTATGCCTAACTTCCAGAAATTTGTTACACAAATATTAAGGGAAGAGACTCACTTGAAGCTTAGTATTTTGTTACTGATTTGTGGCCCTTATTTGGTCCAGGGTATATACAGGGAAGTATTCAATAGTTTAATGATTTTATTAGGAATATATATTTACCTTGGAACTATGTGTCCATACTCAAACTGGCACTATATAGAGAGGTAACATGCTTTCCTTTTTTGTGGGAGTTCTGATTTCCAAATTTAGGCTGGGCGGAATGTTCAGAGCACATCTAATTAGTCCTCCTAATGTCAATTGCTTAATATATGGAATGCAATTCTGTCTTTAGCTTAAAATTTTGATACTAAATGATACGGTGCTTTGGATGGCACACCTATAAGATTTTGCCAATTGCAAATGAGCTGTTACAATATATTAAATGTGGACTTTAGTGATGACACATTCAGGAGTTGCAAAACACCTGCAGAAGGAAGCTGTTTATATAATATATATATATATATATATATATATATATATTTTTTTTTTTTTCCCGTGTGTTGGGAGGGAATGGGAATTGAACCCCAGTCTCTCACCCTGAAATGGGTGAGGAATACCACTGAGTTAACATGCTTGTGGTAGATGTTTTTTCTTTTCTTTTGCCTTTCATGCTTTAGCTCTTGCTATCTTTTGGTTAAGGGACTTAAAACTTGGGTACTCCAGCACATCAAGTCACTACTTTTCTTAAGTCCTGGTAAAACTGGGGCAAAGCCTTCCCTTGGAAATTAGCTGAAGATAAGTCTCGATGAGGTGACTTTTTGTTTGTATAAGTGGGCTTGTTAATCTTGAATATTTTAGAGTTGCTTTTATTGGATTTTCCAGAAACTCTATTTTGCAATTTAAGGTCAAAGTGAGGGCATAGTCTGAATGTTGTAGATTTTGACTAATGGGATGCTCACTAGAGTTCTGCAAACCTTTTTCTTTTCAGATAGATATTTGTCTCAGCTTAATCCTGATTCCAGCAACATACCTGGAGATGGGATTAGTATTGGTAGATTTAGAGACAGTAATCTCATTGATGATGTGAGTTCTCGAGAGGCTACACCCTTAAGAGCATCAGCATCTCCGAGGATTCTAGACCTGAGATTTGAGGCCTCCAAGAAGTCAATGAATTCAATAGCTGCTCTTAAAGAATTAGTAAGCATGAGAAATGAAATGCTGGTCTTATGGTTTTATTATAATGAAGTTTCTGTATATGATATAACTTTTTATCTCAATTCTACAGTGCATGATGGAAGGCCGAAGTGTAGCATTTCAAACTCGACCTCAGTTGTTAGCTAATTGGGGCCAGAAAAATGAAGTGTATGCCGAGGTTGGAATTTCTGTGTACTTTCTGGTCGATATAAGAAAAATGTCTCGTTATTCTTGAAATATATAACTTCCTCTTCTTATTTTTAACGTCTTTCATCATCAATAAATACCTAAAACCATCTAGTCCTCTTAAACTTTCCCAAATCAAGTATGTCACCCCTGTATGCTGTTAGTTTGTTCTTATTTGACTGCCTCAAAGCTTGTATGCCCATATTTTCTGGAACTGTTGATTCACATGCTTGCGTTCTGTTTATCATAATTCTGAATACACTCTGATGATGTGTAATCTCAGCTCCCTGTTTTCTTCGACTCGTGGAGATTCGAGGTGCCTTACTTCTGATTATCAAGTTCTCTCCCTTGTCAGTCTTAACTGCTTCTTGCGTGCAAGTATAAATGCGCTTGGACTGTGCTGTTTGAACAAAGCTTAGTGGTGTTCACATTTCATTAATTTTATGGTGGAAAAAGTTTTTACTTATGGATTATTTGGAAGATGGGGCTTGATCTGCATTATCTATACCTTTTGTTCTTTTATTTATGTTGATTTTTGGATCTGAGAAGAAGTCTTTCTTTTATACCTTGAAATAGGAGGTGGTGAAAGTGACCAGATAGGTGATTCCTTCTAGCTAATTATCTTATCCTTTCGTCACTTTAGGTTGAAATTGATGGGCAAGTATTGGGCAAGGGAATTGGGTTTACATGGGATGAAGCTAAATCTAAGGTATTCTGTTTTCCTCAAGGCTCACGTCTTGTATGTTTATTATTTTTATTTTTCTTAAACTCATTTATTATCCTAATGCACTCTATGCTGTGTGTTCATAATTTGATTTCACAGATGTTTTTGATCTGAAACCATTTCTTGTTTGATTTTAATCCGAGACTCTTTTCATTTAGGCTGCAGAGAAAGCTCTTGGTGCGCTGAAATCCATGCTTGGTCAGTTTCCTCACAAACGTCAGGGTTCTCCAAGGTGAACTATTTGCTGCTTGATGATGTTTGATTATTCCATTGCCTCTCTGTGTTATATTTGAGAATTATCAGAAGTTTTAGATCTATTCATTTAAGTCAAATTCGGTTCTCTCTCGGTATGTGTGATTTGTAACATCTGATAACTTTGCTTCTTTGCAATGTCGATCGACTCGATCCTGCATCATGACCATAAAAAACTGTTGGCCAGCTTCGTTTAGTTGCTTTGTGCTTCTAGCTTCACACAATTTGTCCTTAGGTGTGCATGCTGTTTAATTATGTGGTACAGATCTATGCAGGAGATGTCGAGTAAGAGGCTGAAACCAGAACCCTCACGAGTTCTGCAGCGGATGCCATCATCTGCCCGATCCCAAAGGAATGCTCCTCTGGTACCGTGAAACCTCTGCTTCTCTATTCTGCCTTTTTACAAAGTCCCAGTGCCAAAGTCTGCAACATGATGAGGAAATCTATGAACTGGGGTGGCTGAGATTGAACTGCCACTCTCAACTTTGCTCCCGGCCCTCGTCTCTGGCTACCAGCTAGACGCTGCAGAAGCCGACCCTTCTCTTTTGTTAGTTCAGCTCGGACCTTTGTTGCTTAATCAATAGTTCACCACTCGGAAATTTTCTGCTAGAGAAGGCTACATGTGATGGTGCGACCTGCAACTCATACACGATGAATGCTGACGAGAATTGCGTTGGTCGAGCTTATGCTCGGGCTGCTGGCACGCGGAAAGAGCAAGCTTTGACACATGGCGCTGATTAAGGACGGGTACCTGGTTTACGATATGAGGGGTTTGCTAATTTTAACTCTTAGTTATTCATTCAGTTTTTAGCCACTGAATTTGGATGTTCATGAAATTTGAATTAGAAGAAATATATGGTGAGGTAATCTGTAAAAAGTTTGTCATTACAGCTTCACTTTGTCATATAGTTTATGCTTGTAACTACATAATTTTATGTGTTAAATCAATCAATAGCCGTTGTGAATCGATCTCTGATGATTAATCAACAATCTGGAGCGATTTTTTGTTGTATTTTAAGATGGTGTTTTTATTGCTTACCCCTTATTAGTGTATGAACAATGATCTTCTTCGAGCACAGGTTTAGGTTCGTCCTCAATGGGAAAAGAAAATCGAGCACTACACGCATCTTTGCAGACCAAGAATTACGAGATCACTTCCTTCTTCCGGGGTAACGGAGTGATATGAGCTGTCGGAGAATCGAAGTTGAATAAGGCGGACATGAGCAAGGGGGAAAGGGAAAGGAAGACAGCCATACTACAATCAAAGTAGATGAGGCAGTTCGAATTTCTCATTTCATTTTTGCAATTTATTGCAATTTGATTTGCTGTTTGTGTATTTCATTATGATGTTATGTTTGTAACTAGTTTTGACATGTTACGAAAATTCTAAGTGTAATATTAAGTTGCAAGCATTTTCTTTCAAATCGTTAGCTGTCATTTGTCCATTCATTTTTACTTGAACGATTCAAATTATATAACCGTTAAAAATTAAATTGGTATTAACATTATTGAGAGTTACTTTCCTTATGATAAAAATTAGTAAAAATTAAATCAACATCTCATATTTTACTAGTATTCTTATCTCAACTCCTTTCGATAAATTATTCTATGGTAATTCTTCTTTGTCGTAGTAGTTCTAAAAGTTACTACTTGAGAAGAAAATATTGTCGTTTTAAGTTACTTTAAAAAAGTCGCACCATGGATATCTATAAATACATATAATTAGTGAAGTAAAAAAAATATGTACAAGGTGAAAAAGAGTTAATATCCTTCATACTACTAACTACTAGTGATTCTAGATTAATAAATAAAAATGATGGTGCATATTGGTTTTCAAATTAAAACTTGTTAGCTAATTAGCCTAATTGTCATTAATGGTGAATAATGATTTGTTTCGACTAATGTTTTATCGACAGATACCCTTCCTACATTAGTAAAGTGGGTTAAATTTGTATAACATGCATAGATAGATTTTCATTGATTGATCACCTAGTTTAAGGGTTACCAAAAAAATTCTGCTTTTTTTTTTTTTTTTTTTTTTTGAAAAATCCCGCCCCATTTTCATTTTCCATATCAAGCACAGAATTACTCTACCACTTTTCATTTTGTTGATTATGTTTTACCAAACTTTTTCATATCAAATATAGTAAATAATTTGTACAGCTTGACGGGAAAATGATAAATGCGTGTATAATAAATAATGAGTAATGATATTCGGTCACACGGTGGCCAACCACACGCATAAGAAAATGAAAGTTGACTATAAAAATAGAAATAATCACATTTCCCCTTTAGGTTTATGCTTCCCAATTAGAGTATATTTTCATTTTCAAAATTTATATTATTATTTTTAACTTGTGTGATCAGCCACAGTGTGATCAAATAACATTATCGTAATTATTAAAAATTAAAGAATATATATTAATAAATAAAAATATGATGAGTGGCCATAAGTAAAGATAAAAGCTTAGTATAGATGGTAGCAACCTTAGGAACAAAATAATCATAAATATATAGACCCCCTAGTGTGTGTGTGTGTTGTTTATTTTAAAACGACACAAATCACAGACATACAAGTAAACAACACCATTCTATTTTGAAGCCTAAAAATAGCGAAGAAAATCGAATTTGGAGAGAGAAAATTCAGAGAGAGATAGAGAGAGAGAGATGGCATCCTTCGACGACTCGCCAGCTCCTCCGTTTGACTACGAAGGACACACCAGCTACGGCGATTCCTATTCCGCCTACTCCTCCGCCGACGCTCCGCCCTACTCCGGCTCTGGCTTCTCGCCGGAGTACGCGGAGTCCGAGCAAGTTCCGGTCGATCAGTCTAACAACACCTCCGATCCATTCGGATTCGAGTCGAATGCTGAGCCTTTCGAGCACGATGCTGCCGTGCCGATCTCCAACGGCAACGGAAGTGCGCCGTACGACCTCGGCGAAGACACTGACGGTATATTCACCTCCGACGGGCCGATCCTTCCGCCTCCTAATGAGATGCAAGAAGAAGGATTCGCTCTTCGCGAATGGCGGAGGTGAGATTTTTGTTTGCACTTCTATTCAGTATTGTTGTTTTCAAGTTGTTTTCCTCGTGGTTTCTGTAAATACACATCGTCGGATCTGCTTCGTAGTGCTTGAATTAGGGCTTCTGGTGTTTGTATAAGGGAGTAGTTAATATGATTTTTACTGATTTGGTGGAGAATTGGAGATATCAGGCTGGATTAATCTACACTAGTTCGGTAGTCAGGATGGTGAGTGAAAATGGTTATATAATTTATTAAATTTGGAGGAAACAATAACTAGTGGGAGGATTCTCGGCACAATTGATCTGTGTCTAATGGATCTTAGGAAAAGGATGATCCCTGTAAAGAATCTAGCTATTTGATTTATTGGTGGACATAGCTTGATTTGGATTGTAAATACCAGAAATCCCTATTAGTTTGGCACATATGTAGATCTATTGGTTGGGGTAAATAAGAAGAATCAAAATGTCCTTATGCAGCTGTGTGCAACATCTCGATCTAGATGAGAATGACCGGAATTTAATTTTCAAAGAAACCCAAAAATCACATAAATTCTATATTCATTGCCTGTCAACTGATTTCAAGATTTTATAAAATCAAAGCATGAGCGGTTGTTGAGATGAGCTTAATACAACTAGAGACTTTTTTGGTAAACAAAGAAAAGTAAGTAGAAGAAATGAGGATATTGATTGCTCTAGATAACATTCATAAAGATCGATTCCCAGACAATTATTCGAGGTGATTAGATCATAGTATTAAATATGAAGTCTTATACCCTGGTTTCATAGTCAATAAGTGGTGATTCGAGTTTTGGCTAGCATTGAAAGTGTTTTTCTGAAAGAATCTACGTGCTGGGCGTCAAGTGCCAGCCAGATACTAAACCTCAAGTAGTTGCACCATTTCATGTATTGATAATGGCATTGTCTCAGTGATAGATATTTTATTTAGTTTGACATCGATGTTAATCTTTCATAACTTGTTCTTAATTGCTTCCTTATCCACTGTCCATTTGATGGTTTTATTAACTCATATAGTTTGACACTTTGACTTACTAATAATCGAGAAAATGAAAGGTTTGGGTGGGTTAATTATCCAAATAAAGAAATGTTTTGGGTATAGCATCTTCCTGTCTTATGAAAATTTGATAATCACATTAATTACATGATGTGACCGAAGATTTATAGTTTTTGACCTAATTTAAATTACTTGAGGGATGAAAAGCTTACCAGAAAACCAGAAGGCTCATTTTTTTAACTTTCTAAAGATAGGATCTTTTATGGCTTGCGAAATTTTTGCATTTGAAATCAGCCAATTTAAATGACTGAAAAAAATGGGAACCAAATTATGGTTCGGATTACAGGATAAATGCCATTCGTTTGGAAGAGAAGGAAAAGAAAGAAAAGGAGATGCGGAACCAAATTATAGAAGAAGGTGAAGCGTACATAAAAGCTTTCTATGAGAAAACAAAGCTTAATGTGGAGACTAACAAGACCAGTAACAGAGAGAGAGAGAAGGTTTGGGTTTTCATGTATTGAGCCTTGAATATAATCACTTGGTCATAAAAACACACTGAACATGTTTATATGTCATTTTGAACAGTTATCCCTAGCCAGTCAAGAAAAATTCCACAAAGAGGCTGACAAACACTACTGGAAATCCATAGCAGAGCTCGTCCCCAACGAAGTGGCCCAGATTGAGAAGAGAGGGAAGAAGAAGGATCAAGACAAGAAGCCGTCCATCACAGTCGTTCAAGGCCCCAAGCCGGGCAAACCAACTGATCTTTCTAGGATGCGCGGAATTTTGATAAAGCTGAAACACAAGCCCCCACCACACATGCTTCCACCCCCACCTGCTCCAGCTAAGGAAGGGAAAGACGCAAAGGATGGAAAGAACAAGAAAGACGCAAAAGAAACAAATGAGAAGCCAACTTCAGCTAAAGAAGCTGCGGAAGAGCCCGTTGCTGTTGCTGCTGCTGCTCCTCAAGCATCAGAAGAACCTACTGCTCCTGCTGTTGAACAGCCAATTAGCTGATGCTGCTGAGTTTTGACTGCACTCTCTTTGGTGCCATATTTCCCAGAAATTCATCCTTTTTATATTATTTTCGCTTATTATTCTATATTATATGTTTGCTCTTTTGAATTCTCAGCTACAAACAGACAAACTATGGTAGTGTAATTCTTGTTGTGTAGTGTAATTGTATGAAACATATCTTGGTATTGTAATCTTACTTTGCTGTTGGTTTCTTTTCAAGATTTGGGTAGCTGTTGGTGCCATACTTCTGATTTCATAACAACAATACTGCAGATGAACTGTCTCATAAAGGTGCTAAGTTCGAACATGAAAATCGATCTTATATTGAGTTGCTAATCGACAACATCACGACACTACGTGTACTAAGTAAATACAAAATGTTCGAACCTTGAGTACTTAAACATTGATGATGCATTCCTCATAAATCAGAACCACCAAATAACCCCACGATTTGAGCATCATTCCGATCCATATACGAATCGGACCTCATGTAAATGCATACCCCCAAATAGCTGTAAGAGAACGTGTATTGAAAGAAGTCGAGAATCCAAGGCATCCGACCTCATCTTGGGGTCACCTGAGTGATTGTGGAGGAAAAAGAATTCATCTGATTGCCGGTTGAAGTGCCAGATGATTTTATCTTTGATGATTTGCCAGTATGACTAGCTGAGTCATCGAAGAAACCCGGAGGCGTGAGTTCATTTTCGTTGAGTCGAACATTTCTTGAGAGCATCTCAATCACCTGGCTCATCAATGGCCTTCTGCTTGCAGCTGCTTGGGTGCAGAAGAGGGCAACTTTCATGTACCTCAGAACCTCGTTCTTTGGAAATTCTTCGAGTTCTGGGTCAACCATATCCAGCAGTTTTCCTTCTTGATACAGCTCCCATGCCTGTAGAGCATAACATTCAAAAAGGAAGATGTTAGCCAGCAGAAGTACGAATGAGCTAAAATTGAGAGATTTATGAAGTTCCATGAGTTGGGACTTCGCCATCATGCGTGAAGTGGATATGTTATCTCTGCAGTATGGTAACGGCACGAATTTGACAAGAAAACATCCATAACCACAAGGTTACAAAAAAGGTTTGAAACGAAGCACTTACCCATTCAGCTAGCAACTTTTGAGGGCCGCCTCCATGATCAGCATTTGCCCAAGTTCTGCCACTTACTACTTCAAGTGTTACAATCCCATAGCTATAGACATCAGCCTTCATTGTCAAATGACCGCCTAATGCATATTCAGGAGCAAGGTAACCTCTGTTTGGAACAAACCAAAGAGACAAGTTAGTCTACCAAAAACAAGGGATACGAACTCTTGAAATTGATGACATCCAAATACAAATCTGCATGTTAATACAATATTTTTACCAAAACCAAAGATAAAATCCCAAACACCAGTGTGTGCCACAATTATAGCATATGAGAACAGTACGCAATGATACAAAAGGGACGTACGTTGTTCCTGCTATTTTTGTGGTAATGTGGGTGATATTGTCTGGAAAAAGTTTAGCCAATCCAAAGTCTCCAATTTTTGGTTGGAAGTCCACGTCCAGAAGTATATTGCTAGCTTTGACGTCTCTATGCACAATGCGAGGCACAAGTTGTTCATGAAGGAATGCAAGCCCTCTGGCAGTACCCAAGCAGATGGTAGACCTTCTTCCCCAATCAAGTTCTATGGATCTCCTTGGACCTGCAATATTTGAAGCTTACTTAGTATGACAATAAAATTTGCAATTGCTTTAATTTGTAGAACGACAAAAATACCTAGTAATGCACGATCAATGCTGTTATTTACTAAATATTCATAGACCAAAATCTGGTCACGTCCATGAACACAGCACCCAAGTAACTGAACTAGATGCGGATGTTTGACATTAGATATAGTCTCAATCTCAGTTAAAAACTCGCGCTCTCCCTGCTTTGACTCAGCAGAAAGCATCTTCACTGCAACTTCCACTCCATTTCTGAGAATTCCCTGAGCAAGACCAGTTTTTACTGTTAATAGAATTCAAATAATAAGATTAAAAAATATAAATCTACTTACTCTAATTAGGGCAGTGGCCTCAAATGTATAACAATGCCTAGCAAATGTATTACCTTAATATTGGAGTATTTTGATTTGCAGAATAGTTACTTTTTGGATGCATGTATTCCTGAAAATAGATGAATCTGTTCAAATTTCCTGATTAAGCTCAATCTTGTCCTTTTTTAACTCCCTCATCTTTAGTTACAGGTGATGCTATTAGGCCGACTAATTTGAAGCCTAGATGTTGGCTCAAGAAATTTAAGAAAGAATAGAACTTGTTACACTCGAGCCTTAATTTTCTTAGTTTCAAAACTAAAGCTTTCTGTTGTGCAGGCTTCATCCCCTACTATATTACCATACCAAAAGAGAAGACAGACTAGATGTTAATATCTAATTATAAGAATAAGATCAGAATAGTAACTGGAGAAAATAATAATCAGAAATAACATGTTAAGTTGTGATGAGGAGGGAAAAAAGATGCAAAATTATGTAATACCTTGTAAACTATACCAAAACCTCCTCGTCCTATTTTATTATTCCGATTAAAGTTATTTGTTGCTGCTCGTAGCTCATCAAATGAGAAAGCTTTCGTCTTTGTAACGGTGACGGCTGTTTAGAAAAAAACCACAAGTCACAAAAAAGCGAAGAAAAATAAAGAAGTACAAATATAAAGAAGAAAAAAAGGAAATGAAGAATCATAACGATACGTCGATACCATCATAACGAAAATGACCCATTTCTCAATAAACCAACAAATATCTAGATTTCCCGAATAGGGTAACAGATGCACTTACTACTAGTTTAGTGAGATGCACTTTTGACAACCTAACTATGTTTACAGACCTAAAATTCACTTGTTCAAATAAGATAGTATAACATATGATGCTGTGTCAACTTTTGCCAAGATAATGATTAATACTTCAATCATCTGATACATCAGTATCCATAGTTAAGAATGATCATGACCTCACATGTTCTGAGCGGCTTTCTAAGTTCTAATGGCACACACCAATAGCATGCCATTAACAGAATAGCCCATTGGAACCAGAATATACTGAGCTAATCAAGAACTTCAAAGAGTCCGAATCAATTCCAAAAGGACTCCACTAAGCAGCGGGATGCTGGAGCAGTTACCTTCTTGGTCTTGTTTGGAACTACGAGCATGTTTATCACTATTCCTGCGTAGCACGGTTGATGCACCAAAGCATCCACAGCTCATGTTTTCAGTCTGCTACTCCCGTTCCAACAAAAATGACCCTCAATCTAGAGAAAATCTGATCAAGTTGCTTCCATTAGCTTCTCATACCTGTGTCTTCCATCCGCATTCTGCATGAATCAGCTTTTCATACCTGTCCGCACTTTTCAAATAATTATGACATGCCAAAGTTTACTACATGCAACTCACATATAGGGCACAAACAAGCGGCAGTATAGTTCCTTTCTGAGAGCAAGAATCATTTTTGCACAGTAATTACTGCACCATAATTCAAAACAGAAATAGCTGATCATAAAGCGTTTTTAAGCATTCCGAAAAGAATTAGCATTAATATAGCCTACTCTTCCAGGAAAATAATACTGTTATTTTCTAGAGAGTAAGATATGACATTTCAGTTTTGGACGTCAATTTTTAGAAACATGACAATTGAACAGCAATGTTCCAAATGCATTGTGCTCTCTCTCTCTCTCTCTCACACACACACACACACACACACAAGCGTGCGGTGATTGGTATCATGGAATGGGGATGGAACCATCAATTCCCATTCCTATGATTGGTATGTCCATGGAATGGAATCACCATTCCTATTTTTCCTAATGGAATCTGTATTCCTAAAGGAGTGGGACAACCATCCCTTCCAAATGCATGGGTTTAGCCATTCAATTTCTACTATCATTCCATTCTTAACACATTTCATTCCTACCCAATTCCATTCCCTCATGCCAAATTGCCAATCACCTCCTCAGAGTCTCAGACATGCTCAGGTGCTCGAGTAGTAACAAAAACATAATTTCCTTCGGCAACAAAGAATCTCAAACAGGTATATTTTTATTTTCAACAAAACCAAGGAAATTAGTTTGATCAAGAAATTATTATGCGCACGCTCAGGATCGCAAGTATCAAGTACGCAAAATTTTCAGCACCAACATACGTATACTTCCAGTGCAATTCATAATCTCATAAAAAAAAAAAAAAAAAAAAAGACATCATTTACATTCGACATACAAATCATCTAAATCACTATCCGAACAAAATTTTACAGAACTCCAAAATGCATAACAAATCAATATCAAAATTAACCAGAAAAAAACGAATCACATAGCCAATTCAGGTGAAACAAAAAACGACGATCACCACTTACAAGTAATCGGTGGCCGTAGCGACCGAGGGAGCTGCAAATGCGCGGCAATGGAGAGGATCGGCTGAAGAGTAGTTGGAAAACGCCGTCGTATAGGCTTGTGGATGCGTAGTCTCCGTGTTGAATACGAAGGAGGAATTGGTAGTCATGGCTGGCGCGAGTGCTCGATAACCAGGCTTTTGTAAAGTGTGTGTTGAGCGTGAAACCTCGTCTCGACAGCGATGGAGAGAGAGAGAGAGAGAGAGAGAGAGAGAGAGAGCTTTGTCCTTTTCCCTTTCTGGATCAAAACCGTTGCCCAACTGCGTCAATATCCCACGCGGTATTTCTCGTTCGGAAAATGAATTTTAATCACAATTTCATTTTACAATTTTCATTCAACTTTAAGACTTTTCATATAAATCAAAAATTTCTAACTTTTTTTTTTTTTTTTTTTTTTTTTTGTAATTTGAACTTGTATTCCGTTTCACTTTAACCGAATATTTTAAATCTTTTCATCCTTCTTAATAACTATTACTACGTCGTTTATCTCCACAAGTACACAAAGAATGAGCATAAATCGCAAAAAAGTAAAATAAAATAAATCATAATTTAGCTTGTAAATATTTTCAAATTTGAGTTACAATTGCAAAATGGCATAAAGTTCATAATTAAAATGCAGCTTTCAATTCTTACGAATATTTTATTGAATTGGTTTAAAAAATGTTTTATTATACTTTCTGAGAAAAAATAGGATTATATTTTGTTACAATTTTCTATTTTATTGTATAAATGCACTCATCACATTAAAGTACTTCCAGTAGAATTTTCACAATTTTGTTCCTAAATTTGCTTCTAAAATTTCCTCGAGCTAATTTGCTATGTCAAGAATGCTCCTCTTCAGTGATCAAACAAGCACTTTTCTCAATGAATTTCCAAAAAGCCTTGGGCATTGATGGATTTAATATCCATTTTTTCAAGCAAGAATGGGAGATCATTGGAGATGATGTTATTGCAGCCGGCAAACAATTTTGTAGGTCTGGCTTTCTCCCTAAAATTGTCAACGCTGCTTTGATTGCCTTGTTGCCAAATACTAAGAACTTGTGTAGTGAAGGACTTTATACCTATAGCATGTTGCTCTATCCTCTACAAGATTTTTTTCTAAAATCCTCACAAACAGATTAGACATTGTTCTTGATGGATTGATTAGTGAAAATCAATCTGCTTTTATCAAAGGAAGGGTCATCTTTGACAACATCCTGCTTAGTCATGAATTGGTAAAAGGTTATAATAGAAAATGCGTGTCTCCCTGCTGCATGATCAAGATGGATATCCAAAAAACCTACGACTTAGTAGAGTGGCCCTTTTTGAAATACTTACTGCTTGAGCTAGGCTTCCCTTACCAGTTTGTGGGGTGGATAATGGCTTGCCTAACCACTGTGACTTATGTGATCAATGTGAACGGAGAAACAACTGAGCCTTTTAGAGCAAAGAAAGGTTTGAAACCTTATCTCTTTGTTATTTGCATGGAGTATTTGCACATATGCCAATTGGATCTCAAAAGGAATTCTGAGTTCAAATTCCACCCAAGATGAAACAAGATGGGTTTGGTGCAAGTTTATTTTGCCGATGACCTCTTGTTGTTTGCTAGAGGAGATCTTAGCTCAGTGAAACAGCTCATGAAGTCCTTTCAACAGTTCTCTAATGCTTCTGGATTAAATGCAAATCAAGAAAAGAGTTTGTTTATTTTGGAGGGGTCCAAGCTCAGCAACAAGAAAAAAATCCTTCAGGAACTGAAAATAAAGAGAGTAGAGCTACCCTTTAGGTATTTAGGAGTTCTTCTATCTAGCAAGAAACTCACTATACAACAGTGTTACCCCTTAATCAAGAAGATCACTGAGAAGATTGATTGTTGGTCCTTGAGGCTCTTATCTTATGCTGGCCGGATCCAGCTAATTAAAATTGTCCGTTTTGGAGTTCAGACTTACTGGAGTCAAATATTTCTCATTCCACAAAAGGTAATCAAGCTCTTACAAACTACATGACGAACCTTTTTGTGGACTGAAAAGTCTAATATCTCTCGTAGAGCTTTAGTTGCATGGGAATATCTATGCATGCCTAAGACTGTTGGAGAAGGAACATCACTGAGATGAAAAGATGGAATCAAGCTGCTCTTTGTAAACTGTTATGGAGCTTGAATAAGAAAAAAGATCAATTATGGATCTGTTGGGTCCATGGGTACAACATCAAGGATAAGAACATCATCACCATGAGGATTCTTCCTGGAGCCTCGTGGGTGGTGAGGGAAGTTCTTGGAGCTCGAGAATATTCTTCTCAACTTCCTGATGGACTTGATCTTCTTAACCATTCTTCATTTTCTATTAGGAAAATGTATCAGCACTTACGAGGATCTTTTGAGAAGGTACAATGGTGTAAAATCTTGTTTCATAACCCTGCTCCTCCGAAAACCATTTTCATGTTGTGGTTGAGTATTGACAACCTACTAAAAGTGGGAATTCATATGGAGCCCCAATGTAGTTTGTGTGAGCAAGTTGATGAAACCCTAGAGCATCTCGTTTTCCAGTGCAATTTCTCCATGTGTATTTGGCAACAAGTGAAAAGTTGGTGCAAAATACATTGTACATCAGGTGGTTTGCAACATGAAAAAGAGGTTTTAAAGAGTCACTGTGGAGCAAACGCCGGGAAGCAAAAGATGTACAGACTAGCTCTCTCAATAGTAGTGTACCAGCTTTGGCGAGAAAGAAACTATAGAAGATTTCAAGGAAAGAGTTCAAGTGTGGAGCAAGTGATTCAACATTTGTCAAATGATGATTGCTATAAGCAGTACAAGAGATAAGAAGTTAGCTCATTTCCTGGATAGCTAGATCAGTTAGTTTTAGTGGTTTTGAGTTTTCTTGTTTGCTCATTTGTAGCTGTGATCTTTCTTGACATTTTGGTTAAATAAAATATTTATTTACCAAAAAACAAAAAATAAAATAAAAATAACACTTGAGTGATATATATATATATATATATATATATATATATATATATAATTTTTATTAGGGGAGAGTGTCTAAATGTTGCTAAGAAGACTATTGAGCTTTCAATAACTATTTTATAATTTAACAATCAAAATTCATGGTATGTAATTAATAAAGTTTATTTCTATGTGATTTGTAAGTCCGTCCCATTTAAGGTGACGGTTGGTACATAAGAATGGAATGAGTCAGGAAAAGAATGACATCGGTAATGGAATGATGTCCAGAATGGAATGAATTAAGTAATGAAATTTTTATGCCTGGTATAAACAAGGAATGAAATGATCATTCCTAAATTAAATCCATTTCCATGGTTGGTAACTAGTAATGAAATGCCTTATAAATGGAATATTTTTGTGAAGCGACCAATATACCCTTCTTCTTAATAAAATATAATACACGTCTTTCGCTGAACAAATGACGAGATGAACATGATTCCAGTTTCCAACACGAATTTTTCTTTTTACTTTTCACGTTGTTGATACCAACCAAATGCATCATTAGTTAAAAAATCATCAAATATCCAAGAACATTATTATGAAGAAAATAATATTATAATAATCTCACGAGAATAATTTGCAAATAACTCAATAACAACCATTTCATTGAAAAGTTAATAAAAACATCCTCAGCAAAAGAATCTCATCGTATTTCTCAACGTGGAACTAAAAACAAATATAAGTCTGGGACATGTAATATCTGTAACGATCGACTTAAACAGAAAACAAGAAACATAAATCAAATTTCACCATTTAGAATAACCCTCACCAAGTGCTCTTTTCTTTCAGCAGTCATGCTACAAAATACTAGAAGTAACTCATCGCGACTGGCTATATAGCAGACAACTTTGATAGTTTCTTGTACCGAAAGACCATGTATCTTACTTATCTCGGAATCAACTTTTTGTCTCTTTTCTGCGAGTTCAGCATCAACTCCAATTGCTTTACTAAAAACTTTACTAGCTTTAGCAATTTTGTTTCCAATTGTTGCAACTGCTTCTTTAATACTATTGGCCATCACCATCGAATTATCAGAACTTGAAGTTTTCCTTTTCTTTTTTGGAATATGAGTCCCTTCACTTGTAGGAGATCGTAGAGGAGAAAGTGAATCAGCAAAATCATCTAGTCCTGAGTCTATCGTGATATCCATATTATCATCTGCAATGTTACTTGTATTTTCTCTATGAATCTCTTCCATCATATCGCCAGCACCTTCAGCATTAGCTCCAGTTGTCCTATCTTTCCCAAAAATAATGAACAAATCATCATAAAATGAGAATGTCTTGTTTTGCCAAGCTGAATGACTAGGGTGACTCTGCAAGTATATATTATACATAATATAAATACTTGATATAAAATAAAACTTCTAACATTAGAAAAGGTAAAATAAAACTAACCTTTAAATATGCATCCCATACAGGCTTTTCCGCTGTAATACATTTTTTGATAGGGTCCATTCCAAATCCACTTGTATTGGGACCATTCAACATATCATAAACAATAGTGAAGTCTCTTTTCAATGTTCTAATTCTCGACTCAATGTGTGGTTTAGCCTTCAAACCTGAGTTAGGCAAAGAAACTTGAAGTTTTACCTCCACATAAAGCAAGTAGCCAGGTTTGAACCCATTTTCGGCTTTAAATTTTCTAAGATTCGCCATATCAAGTAGTGCTTCTACGAGTTTAGCATCTTCCTCGTGATTCCATTTTCTCTTATTTTTACCCGGACCTCTTGGATCTTGAAAATTATGTGTATCCATTCTTTGCATAACAAAAATTAAAATAAATCAAAATATTAATACATGAGCTAGCTAAGAAACATTTAAATCAAAGAATATATCACTCTGTACTATATATAACTCTTGATCAGGTATATAACTAATGGAACCAATTAGGAGAAAATTGAAGATATATCAAACATGATCAAATCAGTACACATAACTCTTGACAAAATTTAATGTGTTAACATAAAAGAATGCATTGCAATCAAACTCCAAATTACTTCCATACAATCCATCTCCATGCTAATATAAAATAATAATCTATCTATTATTTCTTTGTGCTCTCCGACTATTAAACGAAGAGATTGCAATATTTTTTCTAAAATTATTCCATTCATCTAAAGGTTCAATTGTGGTGACAAGATCTTCTTCATCACCATCATCATCACTATGTCCATCTTCAATATCTATATCATCATTGCTTTGTAGTTGATAATCACCTATCTTCTATTTTATGAAGTTATGAAGTAAACAACAAACCATAATTATACGGTTTTGAATTTTTATTGGATAATATGAAGGACTTTTAAGGATGGCCCAACGATTCTTTAACAAGCCAAATACTCTTTCTATTACATTCCTTGCAGAAGAATGTTTCATATTGAAAAATTCTTCGGCGTTATTTGGCTTATGTTCGTCACTCCATTCATTCAAATGATATCTTTGACCTCTATATGGTGCTAGAAATCTCTCACCATTAGTATATCCAGCATCCACAAGATAATATAAACCTAAAAAATTATAGAACTTTATGAGTTAAGTTTAAAATATTTCATGTGATGTGGCATTATATTAGGATTTCTTCACATCTTACCACGAGGAACTACTAAACCATTTTGTCTAGTTATTGCATCTCTTAATACTCGACCATCAGCCGTCGATCCTTCCCAGCCGGCTAGCACATAGATAAATTGCATATCGCGGGAGCATACTCCTAAGACGTTAGTAGCAATTTCATTTTTACATGTGTGATATCTCGGTCTATGTGCCTTAGGCACACGAATTCTAACATGTGTACCATCTAGAGCTCCTAAGCATCCCTATCATCAAACTATTGTGAATAATTATTTATAAAGAAACATATAGAAGATAATTTTATTAACATACCTTAAACCACTTCCATCTCTCATCTGTACAATCTTCACGTATTGGCTCAGGTTTCTTAAGTAATTGGTCTTGAAGTGTGATAACCCCATTAATCACTTCTCTAAAATGTCTACTTATTGTTTCTCTAGACCATCCAAAATTAGTCCTAATAGTCCTTTATTTTTTGTGATGTGCCAAAATATGGATACTAATAGCCACCTGCTCATCTACTAACATATTTTTATTTGATGATACTATGCCAGTAGCCTCAAGTTTAGAGCATAAACGATTAAAAGTTTGCCTATTCATTCTAGTGGTGTTTATGCAGACATCATCACTCTCATAAATAGCTTTATAAATATATTTCCTTCTTTCAAAAAAATCATATTCATAGATCGGTCTTAGGCTTATGGACTCAACATGTTGTTCCATATGTGTAGCCAGAATGAGCCAAAACAAATTCACTAATCGCATTAAGCTTAGCCAAAACGAAAACATTGCAATACACTTCTTCTTTCTTGCCAATTTTCTTGTAGCTAAACTTAGTCTGGCCATAACTGCAAATATTATATATAAAATACATATTAGATGGTTTTGATAAATCGTACAAATATCCCAGCATGAATCTTTTACTATAACCATAATCAATATTCAATATCAAATAATACAGTCTCTCACCACTATCAGACAAACTAAAATGGAATTACACAAATCCAATATATAACTTTCGTAAGAAAAGAACTCAAAATGTTACACAGAAGCTGATAATGAAAGAAAAATCTAAAAATCTGCAAATTAAAGTTACGTACAGTAAGACAACAACAATTAACTTATATCACTTCTTCTAATTGACTAGGAGACCAAATTTGATGATTTTCAACATAAAAGTGATGACAAATATAGAATATACCAACCTTGACGACGGATGAAACGAGAAGTTCTTAAAGTTGCAGAAGAGTATGAAACAATGATCGACAAAGATAGAAGACGAGAGATAGAAGGTTGTGGGTGAATTAGGTTTTTTCTACGAGATCATATTTATCAAGATAAAAATATATGTGGGGTTATTTTGTCAAACGAAGTGAAAAATTGTATTCCCAATTATACGAAATGGCCAATACCAAGGAGAAGTGGAGGAATGACTAACCCTATATTCATGGGATTAGTCATTCCTTAAGGAATGATCATTCCTTAAATAAAAGATGTACCAACCGTGGGATTGGGAATGGAGAGAGTAATGGTCATTCCATTCTCATTCCTTTCCTGCATACCAAGATGTCACATTTTCTATATTAGAATGGTTCCATTTAAGATGATACATGCTTAAAATGAATATATATCTCATAAAAAATGTAACCTATCACTTTTTTTTTTTTGAGCAGGTACTATTTTATTGTGACGAAAAGTAATGTGTGATCTTAATGGGGGAATATATTATTATTTATAAAAGGTAGTTTCTAGAGCTTTATTAGTTTCACAAGTTTTATAAATATTCATATAAAATCACAAGATCTTTAAGATGTTTTTGTATGTTAATTAATATAATATGATTATAGTAATCTAAATTTAAATGAGTTTTTTCTGAATAATTTATTTATTTTAGTTTAGAAGTACGTTGGATTCTCATCATATATTTTGAACACAACTTATCAGCTCATAGTATAGCCTTCTATGAGTAGATAACATGTCAAATTTCAGACAAATGTTTAAATAGCTTACATTATGGCCACTTGCTTATGATCTCATTAGGAGAACTTAGAAAGCGCTGCAATGATAAAATGAATATTGAGCTAATTGAGCTGAAGAAACAAGCATTAACAGATTTGGAAAAGTGGAATGGGGTTGAAGAACAAATCTGACAACAAAAAACAAGGGTGGATTGGATAAATTGGGAGATAGGAATACAAAGCTCTTTCACTCATATGCTAAAGGTAGAAGAAGTAGCCAAGCCATAAAGCTTTTGAAGAGAGATGGATCCACATGCCAAAATCAGTTAAAAATCAGAGAAGAAGTTCAAGCCTTTTTTGTAAGTTCAATGGGCAGTGTTGCAAGAGAACTATCAATGGTAGATAAGAATGTGGTTGCTCGAGGACTCGAGGTCCTAAACTAAAGAATGCTCAAGCTCTTTGTGCCCCAGTATCTGATGAGGAGATCAAACAAGCCCTTTGGAGCATGTATTCATACAAAGCTCCTGAAATGGATGGCTACAATGCTTTATTTTTCAAGAAAACCTGGGGAATCATTGGCACTGAGGTAATTTTGGATGTGAAAAGTTTCTTTGATATTAGTTTTTTACCTCACACTATCAATAGTACCCTTATCACTCTATTGCCGAAAGTCAGTCAGCCCAGTACTACTAAAAATTATAGGCCTATTGCATGCTGCATCATTCTCTATAAAATAATCTCTAAAGTTCTAGCCAATAGAATACAAAACGTGCTGGTAGAGTTGATCAGTGATAGCCAGTCAGCTTTTGTCAAAGGGAGAGTGATTCATGATAACATTTAGATCAGTCATGAATTGATTAAGGGATACACTAGGAAAAATATCTCACCTAGATGTATGATCAAAGTGGATATACAAAAAGCATACGATTCAGTTGAATGGCCTTTTGTGCAAAAGTTGTTGCTAGAGTTTGGGTTCTCTTATCAGTTCATGTCGTGGATTATGGAGTGTATTAGAACAGTATATTATACAATCAATGTGAATGAAGAGTTAACAACACTGTTCAAGCCAGGAAAGGACTTAGACAAGGAGACCCTATCTCACAATACATCTTTGTGATCTGCATGGAATATTTGAGTAGATATTTTGTGGAATTGAAAACAAATGGGGATTTTAATTTTCATCCAAGATTCAAGATATTTGGATTGATACATCTTTGCTTTGCAAATGACCTATTGATGTTCACAAGAGGGGATCAAGTCTTAGTAAGGAAGTTGATGGCAACTTTTGCTAAGTTCTCAAGTGTATCTGGATTGCAAGCTAACACTACCAAAAGTAATATATACTTTGGGGGAGTAAGTAGGGATGAGCAAGAGGCTATCTTGGAGGAATTTGGACTGGTAAAAGGCGAGTTACCTTTCAGATATTTGAGAGTCCTCTTATCCTCCTGTAACAGCCCGCTACCCAGCTTATGCGGATAACCAGACCGTTACTTGGGACCGTACAATGAACCGCTGACTTTACAAGTTGACTTTACAAAAAGATAGAAATTCAAAAGGCTTGGCTTCAAGGAAATTTAGAAAGCTTTGTCAACTTGTCTTCATTACTCTAGCTTGATGGTCTTGGAGTCAAAGTATGAAGACTTTGGCCTCGCACTGCGGAAGCGTTGATTGAGACTAACCGCAATCGGTTTAGTCGAAGCGTGAAGAAAGATAGACGTTGATGAGTTTGTACTTGGATTAAACATACAAACATACATTTGAATGAAAGGGGAAATGACGATCCGAATGATCGTCATCTAATATATCTCCGATGCCAACACACCTCCATCTCGTCCGTCACTCAACCTATTTTGAAAAGAAATTTTTTTTTAGCTGAGTACTTTTGGTACTCAATGAGGTCCGTACCCCTTTTTAAAAACGTTTTGCAAAAACATTTGAAAGATATAGCATGCTCTCATTCATATACAAGGGAGATACTTGAAAAGAAAATATTTTATCCCATGCATATGCAAAAATATTTTATCATAACTTTGTCGGCACTTAGCTCACCTACAGTGTTACCTTCTCCGGTTCTTCGAGTGGGGAGCCACTCCAACTCTCCGAACCGTTATAAGAACCTTGTGCGTACCATCTTGGGGTGATCGGGTCCCAAGGCCGATCGTAATAATATTGGCATAAAGCGCATTCATAATGGTAAACACAAGTAGAGAGCAAAAATATTTTAGCATGCATATGACTTTTCATAGAAAGCAGTTAGGGCTTATTAACCCGAAATATTACCTCCGTGGAGCTTACAACCCATAATTTGAAAATAGGAACCCACCTCTTGTCCTTGTCGTATGTGGAGTATCCTCTTGCATCCCTAATACTTGGTGTCTCCTACAAGACAATCTATATACTTAGATATTTATACTAGACAAGGTTAATTATCCTATTAACCTAAAGATCAACCTATTCTCGGTCTTTATCATTTGGAGTTGAGAATCCATCAAGGCACCGCTTTGAGGTTTTTAACTTAGAGAAATTGGATCAATGATCATTTGTTTAAAACATGCATATTAGATCGTTATTCAAAACTTGATTTTGAAAACCATGTCGTGCCATAATATGTCATGTCATGCTTCATCGTGATTCATATAAGTATGCATGTCACATTATTCATCATGTAAATCATTCATACTATACTTATGCAATTAACACATGCATACATGTCATATTTTTAATCATATCATGCTTAAACATATATACTTAAGCAATTAAGCACATATGCCATCATATAACTTAGTTAATTAATTTTAATTAATTAACAATCATCATTAGCAAAGTCATGAACAATTGATCATATAATACCATATCATTAAGCTTGGATAATTAATCTAATAATGATTAATTAATCACATAAAATACTATAATTAATTAATTAGCATACATTAATCAACATGCTTAAGCAAATCATACTTAATCAAATCATGTCAAATAAGTACATGTTAATCATCATATCATTTAGTCATAGTTATATGTTAATCATCATATCATTTAGTCATAGTTATATCTACACATTGTTCATATAACATGCATCATATAAATATCACATTATCAATTACTTATGTGTTTAATCTTAATTAATTAAATTAATTATCATTAGTGGGTCAAGGACCCTTGATTAATTTAACTTAGTCAAATTAATTAAACGCATAAGTCATATATGGCTCGTAGGTCCACTTAACAAGCCCAAACATTTTAATGGATCTCATTTGGACAAATAAAAGCACACATAACCAAACAAGGCATATGACCTAGACTTAACACATCTAATCAATTACTCCCTCCGTCCACGAAATGGTTGTCACTTTTGCCACTTAAGTTTGTCCACGAAATAGTTGCCACTTTTACTACTTTACTCACATTTATTGTGGGACTCTTACTCCACTCACAACAATACTTACTATAATTCACTACTACCTACCATTTTCTTATTACCCGTGCCGTCAATAATGTGGCAACCATTTCGTGGACGAAGGGAGTAATAAATTGGGCTCATCACTTAAATCCTACTGGCCCAATCAAACATGCAATTCTATTTGGACAAGATATAGAAAGGCTCAAGTCCAACTACTTATAAAATAGACAATTAATTTATAAAAACTCTTTTTATAAATTAGTAATTTATGAACAAATAATATACTGGTTTTAGGAAAATATATTCATATATTATTTTATGAAAAACATTTTTATATAATAAAAATAATTTCTGAAAATTATTTTATTACACAAAAACTCAATCGGGCTTCGTAAAAATAGCAAACGACCTTCGGTCGATTTACCCTTTTGAACTAATATCTTAAACTGACCAAACTACTACTTTCAAGTGGTAAAAACTATTTTGGAGATACTTAAATTAAGCAAAACACTTTTTTTGGGGCAGATTGCAAAATGCTATGGAAAATTTCTGGAAATTTCTGTACAAGGGTTTCACAAGAAAATTCATATAGGATTATTGGGAAATTTATTAAAGTTTTGATTGATTCCAAAACCAACTGACCCCAACTGAGTAGATGTTGCCAGATCCTAATGTTAGTAGTTAGGCTCGCTGTTTGAGCATTGTTAAGATTTTATCTTTAGAGGACTCCAGCTGAAGACGGCAACAAGGCTTCACTCGGATAGAACATCAGTTGTAAGAGAGACAACTGAGCGTTCAAAAGATAGAACATCAGTTGTAAGGAAGACAATTGAGCGTTCATCAGATGAGAATTAAAAAGCGGGAAGATGCCAAAGTCAACTAAGGAAAATGCAAGAGAACATCAGTTGTAAGAAAGACAACTGAGCGTTCGGAGCCAACTGATCAGATACAAGAAAGACAACTGAGCGTTCAGATTCAAAACATCAGTTGTAGGACTCGAACCAAGAAGATCAACAAAATGAAGTTCAAGTCAGCTGAGAGTTCAACTGTTAGCATTCAGATAGAACATCAGCTGAAGAACAAGTCAGATGAAGATCGAAACTCTCAACCGACCATCCCTTGTTGAAAGTCTAATGTTGAGATTTGAAATTCAAACAAGGAAGTCACGTGAAGGTTTGACTCTCTGTCAATACCTCATTTGGCCCAACACAAGGCTGTCTCAGAAGGAAAGCAGAAACACTCAGTTGCCAAATCCGGAAAGTCTGCAGAGATGAGAGACAAGCCATCGCTTTCAAAGAACAGAGATCAACAGCTCCTCCAACGGCTAGTTGATTCTCTCCGTCTATAAATAGAGGTCTTCATTCATTCATCAAGACTTACGAGACAGAAAAAAGCAAAGAGATAGACGAGCGAACATCACCAGCTGAGAGTTCATATCGCATAAGAGCTAAATTGCATTCAAACTCTAAGAACATCATTAGTTGAGAGTTCTAGAGTGTTAGATTCTGTCTTTGTTTGTTTTCGATCCAACCTTGAGAACATCACTAGTTGAGAGTTCGTAGAGTGTTAGATCATAGCTCACTTCTTGTTCGAGCTATTAGTTGGAACCCCGCCCTTTCTCACATCCTCTCAAAAGGATTGTAAGGACCCTACTCTTCCCGGAATTGAGTAGATAGGTTGATTAGTACCCGTAAACTAATCTGTAAGGTTGATAAGTACCCGTAAACTTATCTCAACGGTTGCAAAGCCCGCGTAAGCTTTGTGGTTTGTCCAGAAGAACTTGGACTGAGTTGTGTGGACTCACAACTCCCCGTGGACGTAGGAGTTATCTTCGAACCACGTAAATTCTTGTGTGTTGTGTTTATTTTTCAGTTACTTATTGCATATTCAACTGACTAACTAACCTGCATACAAACTGCATTCTTCCATATCAACTGTCTTGGTTATTGACCAACCTTGCACTTAAGCGTGAGTTGATTTTATACGAGTTGTTATTTTCCACCACATTCCGCACAACACCACTCTTCCAACTGAGTACTTTTACTCAGTTGTGAATCCAGCTAAGTCCCTGTTTACTCGGTTGTGATTGTTTTTCAAGAGTTGTTTATAAAAGTTTTATCTGGTGTATTCCCCCCCCCCCCCCCCCCCCCAATACACCAAAACTCGTATCGGGACCATCAAGAATGCATCACTTGATGGAAACCTTGAGATGTCTACTTTATGATTCTAAAAAGCAAAACATGAATATCACGAAGAATCAAGGAGATAATAGCTGATGAAATGAAACTGTACAGTTTTACAAGGGCAGTGGACAGTTGAGCGAGTAGAGGGGGAATGGCTCCAAGAAAAATTCTGATTTTTGGATATGTTATACTAGACATCAAGAGCTACAACATGTTAAAATTTGAGAGTCATCGGAGTTCATTTGCTAGGGTTTTTGCTTTCTACCCTAATTCAATTTTACAAGAGACATGCTGAAAATTTGTAGCACTTATAGATTTAACATCTTTGAAGATCAAGCTTCATAAATCAAACACATAAGCTCTAGATCTAAACATGAATCATTCTTATGATATAAATATCTCACATTGGAGGCAAAATTCAACATGCAATTCATCTAAAACACGCATAGAGCATAGATAAACTTACATCTCAAAGATTCAAACAAGAATCATCTAATAGCTTGAAGAATCAAAAGCTAAACCTCTCTCATGGCCTTTATCATGCTTCATTCTTAACATGCAAACATATCTACACCACGTAACATGAAAATCCTAAGAGAAATTTGAAGTAGAAACACAAAAGATGAGTTTTAGGCATTTATACCTAGCTTTCCTTCTTCTCTCTCTACTTTCGGTCCTTTTCCTTTGTATTACAAATCCGGGTGCTCGTTCAAACTTTTACAATGGAAATAATAGGAAAACTGGACTAGAAATCAAGAAATTAGAACAACAAAACAATAAATCGAAATTACATAAAATAAGAAACAAACTCAAAGATTTGTAGCCGAGTCGAGATAGAATCTCTGCCCGCAAGAAATACGCCCCGGTAGTGCTCACGGTTTGGCGATCCTTCTCCAAAGGTAAAACGGCTTCGTCTCAACGGATGTAGCACCACAAGTCCGGTGAGCTCCGGCGAACGGAATGAAGATCAGGAACTTGAGCAAGCTTCTGAATATATGTATGCTGATTTCGAGTGAGATGCAAATTCACGTTTTTTTTTCCTCACAAATTCCATGCTCCTAAATCCTATTTATAGGCTAATCTCACACATATGGGAATTATAACACTTAAAGTGCATTTACAATGTTACGTCAGTTTTCGAGCATTCAAATGAATACCCATAATTAGGTGTTAAAGCCATTGAATACATCAAATTCAATTTGATGTTGTTACTAATTCCAAACCGGCAGCTACACCACAATTAAACAAAACATTAGTTGTATATTGACATTATTAACCAATTGGGCCATCACAATTAGAAATTGCAATATGTATTACAACAATTGGGTGAGCCCAATTCTTAATTAACTTGATTAATTTGGCTAAAAGAAATTTAAGCCCAATCTAATCAAATACAAAGCCCAATTATAAACCAATGTCCACAGTTCAAACTTGAGCTTGCTCGTCCCTTCAACGTCTGGATTAACGAATTTGTCAACAACAAATTCATTTTCAACATACAACTCAAATACATCATTTCTTACTCACCAAATAATGATTTTAAGAATATGAATATATTTTGATTATTTACTTGATAAGTAAAATAATCCTTCATTATTTAATTCTCAATAATTAAATAATAAACCGACATAAATAATGATTTATAAATCATTATTTCCAACACTTTGTACCTTTCTAGATCCTTGATGGAGCTCCTATTCCTCACCTTGATCTCTCCTTGGAGGTTTAGAAGTGGTGGTAGTGGTGGTAAGAGATGGAAGGAGGGAGTGTGGATGTAAGGAAATGGAAGCTTGGTGCCTTGAGAGAAAATGGTGGAGAATGAGATAGGATTGATAAATGATTTATGGAGGTGTTCTATCTTTATCAAATGAGTAGTGGGTATGTTAAATGAAATTTAACAAAGCATATATTACCTAAATTCTTTTACCCACACAAGCTCCAGAAGAGCGGCGAAATTATATTACAGAAAATTCGTTCTTGTAAAAATCTTGCAGATTTATTCACAAAATCTCTTCCTACATTAACATTTGAAAATTATGTTTATAATATTGGGATGCGTAGGCTTGGAAGATTATTATCTTCAGGGGGAGAGAATAGTACGAAATAGTTTTTGAAGATTGGACCTTAAAGGTCTACATCAAGCCTCGAAGGCTAAATTTGTTGTGCTCTTTTTCCCTTTACTAAGTTTTTTTTCCCCATTGGATTTTCTTAGTTAAGGTTTTTAGCGAGGCAACAAATGCAACACATATATAAACGTATGTCATGGACTTTTCTCGACTGATTTTTTCCATAAGGTTTTTTTTTTCAGCGAGACCTTTAATGAGACATGAACATCACGTCGTAATGTCCAAGGGGGAGTGTTATGAATAATATATTTATATATGGACGTTACTTGTAGGATTGGTTAGGATTTTCTATTCCATATCTAATGTTATTATAGAGAGGATAGTGATAATAGCACTTAACATATTGTGTTTTTAAAATCTAGCACCCCATATAATTCTTTTAAAATATAGCACTTTTAGACTCTTATGTCCCTTTTCTTTTTTGGAAATTCCATCTATGTCTATTAATAAAACTTTTGTTGTGAATAGGGTAAGAATAAAAATCACCTCTCAAAATGAACTACCATTTTACATTTCACTCTCTACCAGTAAAGTGAAATCACCGCTGCCACCCCCAAAATTTCCGACCTTCACCTTCGACTAAATTCCGGCAACAAAAAAAGATAAACTATACTTCTAAACTGACGATGTAGCTTTCTCGTTCTTTCCCGATCTCTATTGTTCGTTCTTTTCTTATTTTACAGTTGAAAACCAGATAATTTGTCCGACGTCTTTACCGGTAAAGTCCGCCATTTTTTCCATTTTGTTCATGTTTAATTTCAAACTTGTTCTTCTTGAAGATTTATCAGTTTTTGTGGTAATTTTTTGTTCTTGGTAAATTTGTAGCTTAATCTTGGGGACAATGTCTCATGAGAACAACAATGTTGGGGTCCCTAACGCAGATCTAGAAAATGACGACCGGATCCATACAGAAGAAGCTGTGGTAGAATAAGAACTACCGGTATGATTGTCCCTCTCTTTTCTCTTTGTATCTGCCCTTTTGAAATTTTAACCTACTTAAGTTCACAGAGCATAATGATGAACAAACATCTGTATTTTTTTGTGAGGTGAAATCCATGAGCTTAAAAAGTGAAATTTACAAAATGGAAGTTTGGGAGTATAACATCTGTGACATCTGATTTTCTCCTTGTGAACAAACATCACGTGTGAAAGTAGTTTTAATTTTGTGAAGGAATGTTTTTTATTTTGTGAAAGAACGTTTTTTTGCTGAGACAAATATTGACGAAAAGTTCTTTCACAAGTGAAAGTGGTTACCTCCTGTGAAAGTAAATTTCTTTAAAATTGTTTTTTTTTGGTGAAAGAATTTTTTTTGTCGATGTGAAAGTGAAAAAATTGGTAGTAATTTTGTAAAAGAACTTTTGATCGCGTGTGAAATTGGTAGTAATTTTGTGAAAGAATGTTTTTTTTTTTTGGGAAAGAACGACTTTTTTCACATGTGAAAGTGTGTAGTTTTGTGTGTGAAAGAACAGATTTTACGCTTGTGAAAGTGGGTGTTCTTTATGTGAGAGAATAAATTTTACGCTTTGTGTGTGAAAGAATAAGTTTCTGCAATTTTTTCCGGTGGTTTTTTAATTTAGTTTCAGATATTTTGAATCATTCACCCTTTAATGTTGGTTCTTTACAAATTTGTAGGTTTGTAGTAGTAGATCCGAAAAATGTCAAATGGAAACAACATTGTTGATGCTAGGAGCACAGATCTCGGATAAGGAACGACGTAAATCTCCGGAAGAAGTTCTAAAAGAAGACGAACTACCGCTAATGTTCCTTAGCGATTTCATTTTTGTCAATTTGTGAAATAACAATTGATTATTTGATTATTCTACATTTTGTGAGTGATTCTCAAAAGAATTTATTCCTTTTTTGTTAACTTCCTTCTTGAAACAACTGCATCTTCTGTGTGGAATTTGTTCATCAGAATGGTGTAGCAGATTTTTTGGGTGAAATCCCAATTTTTTTTTTTGAGTGGTTATTTTTTGTGAAAGAACAATTTTTGCACGTATGAAAGTCTAGTTTTGTTTGTGAAAGAACAATGATTCCACATGTGAAAGTGTGTTTTTTTTGTGAAAAGAATATTTTTTCACATGTGAAAGTGGTTATTTTTGGTGAAAGAACATTTTTTTCACATGTGAAAATGGTTATTTTTTGTGAAAGAATAATTTTTACAATTGTGAAAGTGGTTTTTTTTTGTGGAAGAACATTTTCTTCACATGTGAAAGTGGTTATTTTTGGTGAAAGAACATTTTTTACACTTGTGAAAGTGGTTATTTTTGGTGAAAGAACATTTTTTACACTTGTGAAAGTGGTTATTTTTTTGTGAAAGAACAATTTTTGTACGTATGGAAGTCTAGTTTTGTTTGTGAAAGAACAATGAATCCACGTGATGGTCCCGATACGAGTTCTGGTGTATGGGGGGGGGGGAATACACCAGATAAAACTTTTAAAAACAACTCTTGAAAAACAATCACAACCGAGTAAACAAGGACTCAGCTGGATTCACAATTGAGTAAAAGTACTCAGTTGGAAGAGTGGTGCTGTGCGGAATGTGGTGGAAATTAACTCGTATAAAATCAACTCACGCTTAAGTGCAAGGTTGGTCAATAACCAAAACAGTTGATATGGAAGAATGCAGTTTGTATGCAGGTTAGTTAGTCAGTTGAATATGCAATAAGTAACTGAAAAATAAACACAACACACAAGAATTTACGTGGTTCGAAGATAACTCCTACGTCCACGGGGAGTTGTGAGTCCACACAACTCAGTCCAAGTTCTTCTGGACAAACCACAAAGCTTACGCGGGCTTTGCAACCGTTGAGATAAGTTTACGGGTACTTATCAACCTTACAGATTAGTTTACGGGTACTAATCAACCTATCTACTCAGTTACGGGAAGAGTAAGGTCCTAACAACCTTCTCAGGTGTATGAAAGTGTGGGTTTCCAACTAATAGCTCGAACAAGAAGTGAGCTATGATCTAACTCTCTACGAACTCTCAATTAGTGATGTTCTCAAGGTTGGATCGAAAACTACAAAGACAGAATCTAACACTCTAGAACTCTCAACTAATGATGTTCTTAGAGGTTTTGCTTGAGTGCAGAATGAAGTTGTTCTTTCGCTTGTATATCTCTTCTCACACTTGTCTGTCTCGTTCTCATTCCCGTAGTCTTGGTGAATGAATGAAGGCCTCTATTTATGGGCAGAGAGAATCAACTAGCCGTTGGATGAACCGTTGATCTCTGTTCTTTGAAAGCGATGGCTTGTCTCTCATCTCTGCAAACTTTCCGAATTTGGCAACTGAGTGCTTCTGCTTTCCATCTGAGACAGCCTTGTGTTGGGCCAAATGAGGTAATGACAGAGATTCAAACCTTCACGTGACTTCCTTGTTTGAATTTCAAATCTCAACATTAGTCTTTTAACAATGAATGGTCGGTTGAGAGTTTCGATCTTCATCTAACTTGTTCTTCAGCTGATGTTCTATCTGAATGCTAACAGTTGAACTCTCAGCTGATTTGAACTTCATGCTGTTGATCTTCTTGGATCGAGTTCTACAACTGATGTTCTGAAACTGAACGCTCAGTTGTCTTTCTTGTATTTGATCAGTTGGCTCAGAACGCTCAGTTGTCTTCCTTACAACTGATGTTCTCTTGTATCTTCTTTAGTTGACTTTGGCATCTTTCCTCTTTATAATTCTCATCTGATGAACGCTCAATTGTCTTCCTTACAACTGATGTTCTATCTTTTGAACGCTCAGTTGTCTCTCTTACAACTGATGTTCTATCCGAGTGAAGCCTTGTTGCCGTCTTCAGCTGGAGTCCTGTAAAGATAAAATCTTAACAATGCTCAAACAGCGAGCCTAACTACTAACATTAGGATCTGGCAACATCTACTCGGTTGGGGTCAGTTGGTTTTGGAATCATCAAAACTTTAATAAATTTCCCAACAATTTCCCCCTTTTTGATGATGCCTAAACCCTTATAAAAATTCTTACAAGGCAAACTGATCTAAATCCTACTGACCTATCCAAAATCTCAGCTGAAATTCTAGACAGTCTATAAGATTAAAACATCAAAGGGTTAGCACAGTTATAACATGATATTGAAATAACTTTGCGATTCAGAGCTTGGACAATGAGAGATTGTACGTCAAGTTGAATCGTATAATTGAATAGTTTTTATTACAACTGATGGTTACAAGATAAGCACAAAAACAAAAATTACATCAGTTGCTCAAAAACTAACTGAGCTAAAACTTGAGCCCATACTTGCTAAATATTCTAACAAAAATCTCTCTCTTCGCTTCTGACTCCTTTGCTATGTCAACCCCATGCTCTTTGCAAACTTGCCTTGCCTCAGCTGATATCTTTTGTCAGTTGGGGTTTCGAGAGTCTGGAAGGAAGGGAGGGAGATAGGTAACCTTCTTAGGAACCGGGACTGTGTTCAGATCCAGTTTTGCATCTATCATTGCACGTCTGAACTAGCTGAACATGCCTGGGTCCCCTGAGTGCAACTCGGTCAGGGCTTCCTTGAACGCTTTCCTCGAATCGTCAGTTGAGAAGACCTTTCTATAATAGAAGTCATTCACGAACTCTTGCTTGAATGACTCCCAGTCTTCATTCCACTCAACTGGCATCCACTTGTCCACGTGCCTGAATCGACTTTGGACCTTGACCTTCCCTGGCAACCTCTGTTGTCTCAGCCGAGCTTCAGCCTTAACCTGATGTTTGTCTATTCGGCGACGGCTGCGGGAGGCGATGTTCCGGTCCAAGTTCTTGGTCACTTTATCTAGCTCCTCCTCGAACTGGTTGACTCGCTTAGCTTGGCTAGCTGCGAACTTCTTAATCCAGTCGGGATTCATGTAATCTTTTTCTGCAACATCCATAGCCTTGGCAGCAGCAATGCACTCTTCGGTTGTGATACCGTCGAGTTCAGAATCGAGGTCGGCTGCGATCTTGGCTATGGAGTTGTAAGAAACTCCAAAAAGCTCCGCCTGCTCCAAGTCTTTTGCCATTTCAGCTCCACCTACGTCGGTTGGCTTGGGAGCGGACTTCTTCCTCTGGGCTGACCTCCTCTTCGGTTGAGATTTTGCAGCTTCTTCAGCCTGGGCATCTTCCCCCTGCATCTCAACATCCCTCTGCAACTCCTCTTCCCCCTTTTTATCTTCCCCCCTTTGGTATCAGCAATAAGGCTTGCTACTGATCCATCCAGAGAGGTGAGTTGTTGTTCGGCTTGTTGGATGCGGTTGAAGAGTTCATCGACCGTGCACTCTATTCCGACCTTCTTCGTCAGTTCAGAGTCATGGCGCTCTTGTTCGACTTTCCTCAATCCAGTGAATGTTTCGGTTACCTCAGTCTGGAAAGCAACGAACTCAGCCCATCGTGACTCGAACTGAGACTCTCATTCCTCATCCTGAGTCTGTTGGGATTTGGCCAGGTTGGAATCAGAAATGGATTGGAAGACATTCAGCTCAGACTTGATCCCTAGAACAGTTGATTTCACGTCAGAAATGTCTTGGCTGGTGGAGGAGGAGAGTTCGTTCAACTTTATCTTCAGTGAAACATTCTCCTCCATCAGCTGCTTGTTCTTCTCTTCTTGTGCTTCCAACATCCTCAGCTGATCTTCTTTGTTTTGCTGGAAGTTGGCAAGCATCTCCGTCCTCAGCTGGTTCACCCTCTCAGCTATCAGCTCGCAAATGTCTTCAGTTGAGGGCGCTGACTGATCAGCTGGAGCTTGGTGTTCAATCAGAGCTGGCTGCTCAACTGTAACCATGGCTTGACGGTTGGCCAGGTACAGTTGAAGCTCTTCTTCTTCTTCCTTGGCGGCTGCGGCGGCTGCATCAAGATCAACAATAAAGTCAGCAGATTTTGCAAGCATGTTGTCCAGGAACTCGATGCAATCTTGTTCAGCCTTTTCTCTCGTGTCTGAGCCTTCCGCCTTGCTCAGGTCCAGACGACGCGTGAGCAGCGCAACCTTGTTGTTGTAAGCCATCTCCAGATTAGTGTAGTTGAAGTAATCTCGGATGCGTGACTCGTCCGCCTTCAACTGGTTCCAGCTGTGTACCCTGATCGTGTCTTCCTTCACATACCAGTGACTGAAGATGAGGTTGAACTGGTACAGCAGCTCGGTTCCAAGTGTAGCGAAGATCAGCATGTCGCGAGCTTCTAGGAACATCCCGATCAGCTTTTGGAAGCAGTAGGCCACTTTGCCTTCATGCTCCATTGCAACAGCCTGACGATCAGCTTCGTCATCGATTAGGGAGAGAGATAGATTCTCATAAGGCAATGGTTCAACAGTTTCATCAATGTTGGCCAAATAAGTGGTCTCAACATTGGCATCGAGCTGGGAGCTCAGAATATTGGATTCTGTGGGGAGTGAGGTATCAACCGGTTCATCAACATTGGCCGAAGAAATGGTCTCAATGTTGGCATCGAACAATGAGCTCGGAATCTCTGGCTGTTGTTCGGTTGAGAGAGCGAGAGGCTCTTGGGGCGGTACAGCATCAGCTCCTGCCGTAGGGGAGGTGGGAACATCTTCAGCTTCCTCAGAGGAAGAAGAAGCATCCGAGGACAAGTCAGTTTCCATCCCATCAGCCTCATCAGCAGCGCGAGGAACGATCTCGAAGGCAGCTGCTTCAGCTGAATGGCTCGACTCGAACGGCTCCTCAGCTGGTGCCGTCTCAGCTGGCGCCTCCACAGCTGGTACCTCCTCCTCAGCTGGCGTACCCTCAGCTGGCACATCCTCTGGCTCCTCAGCTGGAATATCATCAGCTGGTACAGCCACCGTCTTCTTGAAGTGAACTTTCAGCTTCTTCTTGGCAGGCTCCTAAGCTTTCTCCTTCTCCGACTCAGCTCGTTGTCGGCGAGCAGCTTTCGACTTTGTTGGGCGGCTGACAGCTGGTGCCTCCTCAACTGTATCCTTAGCTTCAGCTGTCTTCCCAGCATCCTTCTTTTCCTTAGGAGTATAAACACTCCTTATCACCTCTTGAGCTTTCTTCGATGTTGGGAACAACATCAGTTTCTTCACGGGGGTCTCCTCGCAGTCATCCCAGACCATGTTCTGACCCTTGGTTGCAAGCAGGGTCAGAGCAGATATTTTACAACCGAAGTTGAGAGTCCCCTTGACACTCAACAGTCTCTCCCCAGATTCAGTTGTGGTCTCAGAAATCTTCTGCCTCTCCACAGTCAGCTGGTGTTCGAAATATCTGAACCAGTCGACGTTGTGCTTGTGATTGTGCTCCAAAGCAATCAACTGTTTGAGCTTTGGTCGGCTGATGTCGCCGAAAGCACCACTGTAACCGAACACGACTTTGGATATAACATCGAACAAAAGTCGATGCTCTGGCTTCAACTTCGTCCTCTGCATATTGCTCTTCAACTTCTCCGGAGTGATGAGAGCATTCTACAGAAACTCATCGGCTTCCGAGTCGGTTATATTCTCAAGAGTGTCTGTGGCGGAATGATTCTGGGGAATGACTTGGCGAAGGAAGTTGGAAACTGCGATGGGGACGGTGACTCTGCGGATGGTTCTGGCCGGAACATCCCGTTGTCGGCACGAAACCTCTGTCACGACGCCATCTCTGTTGTTGATGGGCGACTGCATATTGACTTAGAACTCTCCGACCTAG
Source organism: Schizonepeta tenuifolia (assembly GCA_029490685.1). Lineage (NCBI taxonomy): Eukaryota > Viridiplantae > Streptophyta > Magnoliopsida > Lamiales > Lamiaceae > Schizonepeta > Schizonepeta tenuifolia. The sequence goes on along the minus strand of CM055956.1, from coordinate 67,962,753 downwards.
CGTCTGAGAAGATGAGAGAGGAAGAGCTTCCCCCATTCCAGTAGGCCGTTCTTCCTGAGAATATCGGCGAGGAGAGACAACACCGACGACTCCAGTTCTTCTTCTGATAAAATTTGCTCGAAATGAATCTTTGATACCAGCAAGTCGAATGATTCTTCATAAGATGTGGGGACTAGAGAGGGTCCGGAAGAAGCCATTTTCTTTCCTTTGGGTGCCATTTAATGAGTCTGAGAAGATATATATAAGAAGGAAGGAAACAAACTTTGCAGAAATTGGTGAGACAAATTGAAGACGAAAGTGAGCAGTTACTGCAGATAAACACGAATGAGGAAGGTAAGAGATCACTTCCTGATTTTCCACCTTTTATAGGTTTTTGGCTCGGTTGAAATCGACGGCTAGGGTTGAATGGCGCGAATTCATCAACGGTTGAGATCACGCGACTGTTGACTAGCTTTAACTTGACGTCATGAACCGAGTTCCAACCAGCGTGTGAGAAGGTGAACTGTTTTTCATGTCAGCCCAGTCGCACTATAAAGTAGGCTATTGATGTTCAGCCGTACTTTACATTAAATGCGGTATGATGGCTATTTTAATTTAACTGACATGTTCAGGATTGTTTGAATTTATTTCAAACATTCTCATTTAAGATCATAACACCTTCAGCCATAAATGTTACCTGCCAGCTGATGTCGGAATCAGCTGTGTTCACCTGTCAGTTGATGTTGGAATCAACTATGTTCCAATGTTGTGGCATACCATCAGCTGACTCGAGTTCGTCTGTTCAGCTGACGTCTGATCCAACGTTGCAGCATACCATCAGCTGATTCGAGTTCGTCTGTTCAGCTGACGTCTGATGTCGTCGGTTGGCGATCCGCATCTGAGATTCCCCCTTCATCTGAGCTTCCCCCTCAGATGGATATCTATCTCTTCACCTCAGCTGGTTCCTCATCTGATAGATCCAACAATCCAAGTAGATCACATAACATTTTGAACCGTGCTTCGGCTAGAGGTTTGGTGAAGATATCAGCTCTCTGAATCTCAGTTGGAATTTTCTCCATGGATACGTCCTTCTTCTCGATATGATCTCGAATGAAATGATGTCGGATGTCGATGTGCTTCGTCCGAGAGTGGTGAACAGGATTCAAAGAGATAGCAATGGCACTTGAGCTATCACAATGAATAGGAACCTGCCCAGTTGCGATTTCATAGTTTCTCAGCTGTTGCTTGAGCCACAACACTTGCATACAACAACTTCCGGCAGCCATGTACTCTGACTCGGTTGTAGAAGTGGCAACACATGCTTGTTTTTTGGAGAACCACGAAACTAGCTTGCTTTCCATGAACTGACAGTGTCCAGATGTGGACTTCCTGTCCAACCGATCTCCGGCTAGATCTGCATCTGAGTATCCGGTCAGTTGGATATTGTCGTCTGTTGGATACCATAACCCAGCATTAACTGTCCCCTTCAGATACTTGATGAAGTTCTTTGCTGCCAACATGTGTGCTTCTCTTGGTTGAACTTGAAACCGAGCACACACTCCAACCGCGTAAGATATGTCTGGCCGACTGGCTGTTAGATAAAGCAAAGAACCGATGATCCCTTTATACTTACTGGCATCCACGAGCTTTCTCCAGGTTCAATCTTCCAGTTAGTATTCATCGGGATCCTTGTGGTCTTACTTGTCTGCAATCCGAACTTGGTGATGAGCTCTTTTGTATACTTGGATTCATTGATTAAAATCCCTTCTGGCGACTGCTTCACTTGTAATCCAAGAAAATAGTTCATCTCGCCCATCATCGACATCTCGAACTTCTCCTTCATGAGATTTGAAAATTTTTCACACAGTTCCTCCGACTTGGAACCGAATATGATGTCGTCGACGTAGATTTGCACAACAAGTATATCTTCTCCAACTTTAATGGTGAACAGGGTTTTATCAACTGACCCTCGTTTGAACCCCGAGTTTAGAAGAAAACCACAAAGAGTGTCATACCAAGCCCTGGGTGCTTGCTTCAATCCATAAATTGCTTTCTTTAACTTGTACACTCTTCCATCACCAGTCTCAAAACCGGGAGGCTATTCAACATATACATCTTCCTTGATATCTCCATTGAGGAATGCACACTTCACATCCATCTGATAGACCTTGAACTTGTGAAATGCGGCATAAGCTAGAAAGATTCGGATGGCTTCCAGTCTTGCAACCGGCGCGAAGGAGTCCTCGAAATCGATTCCTTCTTGTTGGCAATATCCCTGAGCTACCAACCTTGCCTTATTCCTCACGATGAATCCAATGGCGTCTCTCTTGTTCTTGAAAATCCACTTTAATCCAATGACTTTGACACCATTTGGTCTTTCTACCAACTCCCATACACAGTTGCGTAGAAATTCGTTCAGTTCTTCTTGCATGGCTGTTGTCCAGTGAACACAGTTGAGAGCTTCCACAGCATTCTTCGGTTCAGGCACATCAGCTACAAAGCAAGATATCATGGCAACATCTCCAGCTTGCTCGAACTCCTCAAGAACTGCCAACTCCTCAGCATATTGAGCGTAAGTGTTGGAATCTTCCTCGGTTGAATCTGGATTTGCAACTCTGCTCCTTGTACGCAAACCTTCGGTTGGATCCCCGATGATGTTGTCAGTGGAATGATCTTCATACCATCTTCTGTTGCGTCTTCCTTCTTCTTCCAACATTAGCTGTTCTGAGATTTCAACTGATGGTGAATCCTGAGCTGTGGGAGATGCTGAAATCTTCAGAACTGAAGATTGATCAGCTGTTGAGTCTGGAACCTCAACATTGACAATATTTTGAACCAGGCTCGGTTGGGCTTCGGATGTTGATGCAGTTGGAGTGGCATCAACTGAAGTTCCCCCTTGAGATGAGCTGGGATCATCGCATTCATCTTCAGAGGAGTAAGGATCATCATCTTCGGTTGCCCATACCAATGGTTCAGCTAGATTCTTTTCCCTTAGAGCCTGTGATCTGGTGAGAACAGGTGGAACTTGTGGATCAGCCTGTTATCCTTTAGCCTGTTCCCTGCACTCAAAAGTAGATTCATCAAAACTAACATGAGGTGTTATCTCCACAACACAAGAGTTGTTGTTGAAAACTCTATAAGCCTTTATCCGAGCGGCATATCCTAGAAATATGCCTTTCGAAGCCTTGGCATCAAAAGTTTTCAACTGAGTCTTCCCATTGTTGTGTATATAACACTTAGAACCAAAAACGCGAAAATATGAAATATCTGGCTTCCTGCGTCTCCATAGCTCGTATGGTGTCTTTCCCAACCGCTTGATTAGAAGAGACCGGTTCTGGGTGTAGCAGGTTGTGTTGATCGCCTCAGCCCAAAATCTCTTTGGCAGAGCTGAGCTTGTCAACATGGATGTAGCTGCATCTTTCAGCGTTCGGTTCCTTCGCTCGGCTACTCCATTCTGTTGCGGAGTACGCGCAGCTGATGTTTGATGAGTAATTCCATGCTTCTCGCAGTACTCGATGATGGTTTCATTTAGAAACTCGGTTCCGCGATCTGATCGGATAGAAATGATTTTCATCTCTTGTTGATTTGATATCCGATCCATCAACTTGGGTAGCTCATCTCGGGTTTCACTCTTGTGACGCATGAAAATGGTCCACGTGTATCTGGAATAATCATCAGTTACAACAAGGGTATACTCGTTACCGTTCATGCTTTTTGGTGTAACTGGCCCGAAGAGATCCATGTGGATCAGTTGTAACACTCGGTCGGTTGAGGGAGTTGATTTCAACCGGAAGGAGGATCTAGCGAGCTTTCCCAACTGGTATGCACTGCAGATATGTGTTGTTGAAAACACTCGGTTTGGTATTCCTTTTGCATGTTCTTGTCTGGCAAGTCGGTTCATAGTCTTGAAGTTCAGATGGTTGAGCCTTTTGTGCCACAGCCAGCTCACATCTGAACTGCTCTTTGATAACAGGCAGGTGTCAGGAGGACTACTGTTCCAGTCAACATAGTAGACATTCCCGGTTGGCGATCGATTTCCCAACAATATGACCTGCTTTGTTCCGACATTTTTAACCCTGCAACCATGTGCATCAAACTTGATAGAGAAACCATTATCACATAATTGGCTGATGGAGAGCAAGTTATGCTTCAATCCATCAACATAAGAAACATTAAAAATTGACACGTGATTGGTTTCAAGGGTACCGTAACCTCTGGTGTGACCTTTTGAGTTGTCACCAAAGGTAACTGAGGGTCCTTCTTTCTCCACGAAACTCCCAAGCAAATCCTTCAGATTTGTCATGTATTTCGAGCATCCACTATCAATCACCCACATGGTTCGTGATGCCTTATTCTTCCTCAGCTGTTTCTCTTGTTCCTGCATAGAGAAACTCGCTTAGGTCCCCAATTATAGTTGGGTCCTGGAGGGTTAGAACCAGTTCCCCCTTGAACTGTGATTCATTTTTCCCTGTATACTCGGATAGATTTATCATTCCAGATCACTTTTCCTTCATCATCAACTATAACAACACCTCGGTTATCCTTAGGTTTGTTGTAAGTAGTGATGTTCTGTTTCTTGGGAGGAGATGGATTTCTCCCATCGTGAGCTTTCAGAGGAGAGGCTTTCCCCCTATTTTGATGGAGCTTTTTATCCTGTTGGATTTGTCTATGAGGTCGGACGCCATGTTGGAATCTTTGTGGCTGATTCTGATTCCAACTCCCTGAATGTTGTCGATAGTTGTTCATGCCCTGTTGTTGGTTCATGTTGTGGCATGAATATCTCCAGTTGTTCGAACTGTTCCTCATCGATTGACTCGGTTGGAACCTCTGGTTGAACTGATGATGGAACCGCTGTTGATTCAGATGGTTGGATCCTTGTCGGTTCTGCGGTCGGTTCCATTCTGTCTGATGTTGGCTCTGAGGTTGATTCAAAGGTCGGTTCTGAGTTTGCTTCTGGTTGTATCTCCGACGCCTCTGATTTCTCTTCTGACTCTTGGAACTTTCCCCCTCGGTTGATGTCCCAACCGATGGAATGTTCTGCTCTCCATCCACTACTCATTTACCTTTCTCAGTTGTGGTTCCCTTGGTCGGTTGAGCTTGCTGAGAAGTGGAGGTTGGATTAACTTGTGGAGATTCAGACTCAACTGTGTTAGGTTCGACAACCTTGACCTCCACAGCTTTGATGAAGGTTGTTGGAGGAATTCCAGTATCCTTGATCACATCATAACCGAGTCCTGACACGTCATCCATCTGTCTTCTGTAACTGATGAGATTCTCAATGATCTTGGATGACTGATACAGCTTGATCAGGTTGTCCTTCTCAGTTTGAAGTTCCTTGAGAAGTACGGCTATATGCTCGGCTTGGTCGTCTGACTTCTTTATCAGCTGATCGATCTGAGCCTCTTGTCTGTTCAACTGAACATGTTGTTCTTTGATCTGCTTCTTTAACTCCTCATTAGTTGGAGCCTCAGCCTCATTCAGTTGACTCTTGAGATTCTCAATCTCTTCGGTTTGACTCTTAATCAGATCGTCCTTTTCGGTTAAGGATTCTTCAAGTTTGGTGAACTGTTCTTGAAGACTCTTAAACTCAACCGATTGCTGTTGTATTTCCTCATTTAGTGCTAGGAAGTCATCCCATGACATTTCCAACTCTTCATCCAGTGATTCCTGCATGTTAGAAGTATTGGAAGAATTTAAATTAGCAGGACTAGATTGTACCTCATTATCATCTTGGTCGGTTCCAAATGCCATAAGACATAGATCCTGACCGATTGCGTTGTTGGTGGAAGTCAGCTCGTCCTCATCTTTAGTGTCAGTGAAGATGTCCATGTCGTCAGCTGCTTCTTCTGCAACCATGGCCTTGTTCTTTCCAGTTTGTTTGGCCCCCAACGCTTCTCTCTCTTTCTTCGAGAGATCTGGACAATCTGCTTTGAAATGTCCCTCCTTGCCGCATTCAAAGCAGCCGTTGTTCACAGGCTTTGAATTATCTCGAGTTCGGTTGGATTTGTAGAATCTTTTGTATTTTCCGAACCGAGCATCCATGTCAGCTAGCTTCTTTGACATGGCGGCAATGCTCTGTTGCAGCTCTTCTCTGCTTGGCTCCTTCGCAGCTGTGTCCGCAGATCTTGTTGGCCTTGTTGTTCGCGACTTGGAGTAGTCAGCTCGAAGTGCAACTGACTTTGTGGCTGAACCAACATCCTCATGTCGACTCGTCTGAACCGAGGACTGAGATCTTCGTCGGTTCACCTTGTACTCATTTTCTTTTAAAATTGAGAACAGTCTTTCAGTTCCCATTTCTCCAAGGTCAGCTCGGCTCTCATGTATGTTGGTGAATGTATCCCACTCAGCCGGTAGAGCTTGTAATACTTTGAGGTTGATTTCTCTCAAAGTATATTTTCCTCTTCGGATGGACTGGATCCTTCTGATGATGTCCATAAACCGGAGCTCTAACTGATCAATAGTTTCACCAGTTCTCAGACTGAAGTTGTCGAAGTCTTGACATGCATGTGAGAACTTGTTCTCCTTTGTCTCGTCGCTTCCTTCACTCAGAGATGCCAAGATATCCCACATCTCCTTGGCGGTGTCGCACTCTTCTATCCAAGGAAGATAGTCTTGTCCAACTGTGGACATGATCGTGCTCTGAGCCCAGATATCCAACTGGCTCACTTTGGCTTCCTTTGGAGTAAAGTCTTCTGGCTTTTTCTCCACCAACTCCTCAGTTGCATCCCCATCATTGGGATTTGTAGGAGTGCGAGTGATTCTCTCTCTGATGATGATCGGTCCAGATGTGAGTACTTGTTGCATTCGATGATGCTTTGACAGTAGGATCTTCTTCATTCGAGTTCTCCAGGATGTATACTTCACAACCGAGAACATGACCACGATCTTGTCTTTTATATCCATCTGCACACAACAACAGAAGAACGATGCAAGCAGATATGCACTAGCGTGATAAAAAGATCTGTTCAGTTGACCACTGAAGAAAACGCCTCGAATTCACACCTTGTGAAACAGAGTCAGCAGTCTTTTGAACCACTGCTCTGATACCACTTGATGGTCCCGATACGAGTTCTGGTGTATGGGGGGGAATACACCAGATAAAACTTTTAAAAACAACTCTTGAAAAACAATCACAACCGAGTAAACAGGGACTCAGCTGGATTCACAACTGAGTAAAAGTACTCAGTTGGAAGAGTGGTGCTGTGCGGAATGTGGTGGAAATTAACTCGTATAATATCAACTCACGCTTAAGTGCAAGGTTGGTCAATAACCAAAACAGTTGATATGGAAGAATGCAGTTTGTATGCAGGTTAGTTAGTCAGTTGAATATGCAATAAGTAACTGAAAAATAAACACAACACACAAGAATTTACGTGGTTCGAAGATAACTCCTACGTCCACGGGGAGTTGTGAGTCCACACAACTCAGTCCAAGTTCTTCTGGACAAACCACAAAGCTTACGCGGGCTTTGCAACCGTTGAGATAAGTTTACGGGTACTTATCAACCTTACAGATTAGTTTACGAGTACTAATCAACCTATCTACTCAGTTACGGGAAGAGTAGGGTCCTAACAACCTTCTCAGGTGTATGAAAGTGTGGGTTTCCAACTAATAGCTAGAACAAGAAGTGAGCTATGATCTAACTCTCTACGAACTCCCAATTAATGATGTTCTCAAGGTTGGATCGAAAACTACAAAGACAGAATCTAACACTCTAGAACTCTCAACTAATGATGTTCTTAGAGGTTTTGCTTGAGTGCAGAATAAAGTTGTTCTTTCGCTTGTATATCTCTTCTCACACTTGTCTATCTTGTTCTCATTCCCGTAGTGTTGGTGAATGAATGAAGGCCTCTATTTATCGGCGGAGAGAATCAACTAGCCGTTGGATGAACCGTTGATCTCTGTTCTTTGAAAGCGATGGCTTGTCTCTCATCTCTGCAGACTTTCCAGATTTGGCAACTGAGTGCTTCTGCTTTCCATCTGAGACAGCCTTGTGTTGGGCTAAATGAGGTAATGACAGAGAGTCAAACCTTCACGTGACTTCCTTGTTTGAATTTCAAATCTCAACATTAGTCTTTCAACAATGAATGGTCGGTTGAGAGTTTCGATCTTCATCTGACTTGTTCTTCAGCTGATGTTCTATCTGAATGCTAACAGTTGAACTCTCAGCTGATTTGAACTTCATGCTGTTGATCTTCTTGGATTGAGTTCTACAACTGATGTTTTGAAACTGAACGCTCAGTTGTCTTTCTTGTATCTGATCAGTTGGCTCCGAACGCTCAGTTGTCTTCCTTACAACTGATGTTCTCTTGTATCTTCTTTAGTTGACTTTGGCATCTTTCCGCTTTATAATTCTCATCCGATGAACGCTCAGTTGTCTTCCTTACAACTGATGTTCTATCTTTTGAACGCTCAGTTGTCTCTCTTACAACTGATGTTCTATCCGAGTGAAGCCTTGTTGCCGTCTTCAGTTGGAGTCCTGTAAAGATAAAATCTTAACAATGCTCAAACAGCGAGCCTAACTACTAACATTAGGATCTGGCAACATCTACTCGGTTGGGGTCAGTTGGTTTTGGAATCAATCAAAACTTTAATAATTTTCCCAACACCACGTGTGAAAGTGTGTTTTTTTTTTGTGAAAAAACAAATCTTCCACATGTGAAAGTTTGTTTTTATTTGTGGAAGAACAATTTTTACACTTGTGAAAGTTTCCTTTGTGAAAGAACAATTCTTTCACGTGTGAAAGTGTAGTTCTTTGTGTGAAAAAATATTTTTTGGTAACCGAAAATTTTTTGTTAACCGAAAAAAAAAGGTTATAAATAATTTTGTGATAAACTTTATAAAATGATAACAAATCTTTCTTTAAGCCTTCACTAATTAAATCTGAGTAACCACCCTATAAGCATATTTCACACAAGATATTTTATTTATTCAAATTTGTTGTCTGGAGAAAAGAAAATATGCTGCAAATCACAAAACATAGGGTGTGAAAGTTCATAAATAATTTTGTGCACAAACTTTATAAAATGATAACAAAATTTTGTTTCGTGACTTCACAAATTAAATCTGAGTAACCACCCATAAACATATTTCACACAAAAAACTTTGTTCTTTACACAAAAAAAATTTGTGATTGAAAAAAAAAATTCGTGGTGGTGGAATGTGTTTTTTTTTTTTTTCAGCCACAATTTTTTTTCGTGCAAGAACGTTTATTTGAGATCGTGAAATTATAAGAAAAGCACGGAAAAGGTTTAGTGAAAAGAACTTTATTTTGTGAAAGAACGTTGTTTGAAATGTGAATTTTTCTTGATTTTTTGTGAAAGAACAATTCTTTTTGCACCGTTGAATTTTTTTTGTGAAAGAACGTTTTTTTGTGAAAGAACGTTCATTTTTTGTGAAAGAACAGTTAGTAAACGAAATAACCATCCAACAGCCGTATTATTTCATTTTTCATGTAAATTTTTTCGGGAAATAACTAATGACATCTAGCTAGTGAGAAAATGTTAATTAACGTGACTCATACTAAATTATTAAAAAAACCAAAAGATGCAAAAAAATATACAACGGCATCCCCGTTATGTTTCGTGAAAAAATGAGAATTCAAGTAGTAGTTTTCACGAAATCAAAATTGAGAATTCAAAAGCACACAATTATATATGTAATATTATATATTAACAAATAGTATAAATTGGTTACTTCACAAAGTAGAAAGTGAGAATCAACCACTATAGTTGTGAGTACAAAGTGTAAAAATGCAATTATTTCACAACTGCAGAGCTAGAATCTTTTACAAGTTGGGCGGACGGTGGATGCGTCGCCGGAAGTCTGGAAGGAACTCAACCGCAGAGCCAGATTTGGTAGTGGTGGGATGTGAGCAAGGTTGCAGATCTAGGGAGGAGATATATATATATATATATATATATATATACAGAGAGAGAGAGAGAGAGAGAGAGATCACGAGTTGTTGCAGCGGCGACGAGGTGGCGCGACGATAACCGCCGGAAAAGTGGAACCACGCTGCCGGAAAATTTGAACAACCGACGCCGGAAAAGTAAAAACATCAATGTAAGAAAGAATTAAAAATCTGAAGTATACTCTAATCTAAAGACTTGATTTGAAATGATTGAAAATGTAAGAAACATTAATTGGCTAAGGGCATCATCAATTTAAAATATACTAACAAGTATCACAAAAAATGAAGATAATACGAACTTGGAAACAGATCTTGAGGTAGAAGGCGGTGCAGGAATGGCCAGCGGCGTGGAGTAGGCGGAGGGCGACGAGAAAGTGATGACAGAGAAGAGGATCCCGACTCTACTGTTGCGGCGGAGGTGGAATAGAGCAGCGTGAGAGTCGAAAAGAGTGGGAGGGGTTTGGGAGATGATAGAGAGAGAAAGCGCCGGAGAGTGGGGGCAGCGAGGGCGAAATTACGGCAGAGGGGTTTCGGTGGGAAGTAGAGAGAGTGTGGACGCAATGACCGTTGTCTTCAACGGCATCGTCGTTCGCCAAAACTCTATGTTTTCTCTGGGGATAGAAAAACGAAAAATAAAATAACGAAACAAAAAATAAAGAGAGAGATTAGTGTGAAAAAGTGTGAAAAGTAGGACGACAGGTATAAATGTCCAAAGGTACTATATTTTAAAAGAATTATATGGGCTGCTATATTTTAACTTTGCAATATATTTGGTGCTACTATTGGGGATATTCTCTATTATATATATCCTATTATCACTACCTTGTACACAGATTTGAGAGAAATAATAATATTCCATGATTCTCTGCGCCGTCTCTTCTCTTCTCTTTTCTCTATATTTTTTGTGTTCTTATTTCTACTTACATTACAACAGTATCAATGATTATGAAGGAAAATGAACAATTATTCATAAAATTTGAGAATTCGGATGTCAGTCATATCACTGCACCAAAATTTACATCTTTCGTCAATTGTATTTATCTAATAATATACCTATGTGAATATAATATCATCATTAAATATGAGACTTAACTAACATCATAAGGGGGCAAGTGATGGAACGAGTATTTCTAAAGTTAAACTACTTTTTAAACTCGACCGATCGACTGTGAATGTGATCATTTTAGTTGGATAGGTTTTTCTTTTCTTCTTTTTATTAGTAAAAACTCTGATTTACTAATTTTTAAACTCGAGTCAGAAGTTAGGGTATAAGTTTAATTATCGTTAAAAAAACCAAAATTTTCAAGAAAAAGTGCTGTTTAGAAGAAGCGCGCTTTCTAGTCAACAGTCTTGAGTCTGCACTGCACTCCCCCCCACCCTTCCACACTCCTTCCGATTCCGACTGTCATCAAATCCCCACCTCCGGTTACTCAACAAACCAAAACCGATGAGTGGCGGCGGAGTAGGAAGCGGCAGCAGCGGCGGTCAGCCGGCGGCGCACTCTCTGGCGTTCAGGGTGATGCGTCTCTGCCGCCCCACGCTCCACGTGGACAATTCCCCTCTCAAATTCGACCCCTGCGATCTCCTCTTCGGCGAGGACCTCTTCGACGATCCAATCGCGGCGTCGCACCTCCCTCGCCTCCTCGGTGGCCAATCGACCGCCGCGGCTGTAGATCCGGCCGATCTCAGCTACCGCGGAAGATTCCTCCTCCAGCAATCCACCGAGTCGCTCGGCCTCCCCGGCCTACTCGTCCTCCCCCAATCATTTGGGTATATACACGTATATACGTACAACCTTTATATCTGTTAATGCGTTTGATAGTTGCTCGTTAAAGTTGTACTTTTTGTAAAGGAGAGGGATAATTGGCGCTCTCAATTTTGGCTCTTCTTTGATGGATTTTTGCATTTATCTGTTTCTGATTTTCGTTTCATTTCATGATTAGAGCGATATATTTGGGGGAGACGTTCTGCAGTTATATAAGCATCAACAACAGTTCCAATTTTGAAGTCCGTGACGTTGTGATCAAGGTGAATTTGACATTCATTTGGTATTGCATTGCATCATTGAGTTATTATCTGAATGGCTTGGTTGCAAAATTGCTCTTGAGTTGTTTGAATCATGCATAACGGTTTTGAATGTGGCTGTGTGGGCTGAAGGAACTAGAGTTAAGTTTTGAGGATATTGAATTATGTTGTCTCTCCCTTTAGACACACAAACAACATGGAGTATATTTTTTGTACACATACCTACATATATTTAGTGAGATAGAGATGAATGATTCTCTTTAGATCAACCGTGGTCCAATTATTTGACATGCCATGACAATACTGTATAGGAATTCTTCTTGATAGAGTATTTCTTTCACTTTGACTAAATATTTGAAGTTAGAAGCTCATTATATAGAATTTGTAGGTTAATAGATCACTTTTGGAACAATTTTGGGGTATAAATTACAATGACTAGAGCAGGCAGTTTCAACAATGTGTGTGTGTGTGTGTGTGTGTATTTTAAGTCCAGCATAGAGATGTATTTGTTATTATTTTTGGTTTGTACTGAGTAGTTAAAATTTTCCATGGATGTGAGTGTGTTCTACTCTATAATTGGTATCAGTAGTCATTTTTGTCGCATTCACTATATTATTCATTTACATTCATATTCTCTAGATCTTCTTGCTAGGTTGAACTTGATTCATATTCCTCGTAATTTAGTTTAGTACAAACTTTCCTATTCACAGACGACCTATAGGGTGTGCCATAAAGCACAAAGGAGAACCAAAAAAATTCACATAGAGGATATATGAAATGAAAGAGAGATGCCAATCCATGATGAATTACTTGGAGAAATTTATAAATAAGAAGCACTCTTGTAGTAGAAATGTGTTCATATACTTACACATGGACTTTAATTTCCTCTTCCATCTTATATTCTGGTTGCAATTCAGGAATCATAGATTTAACTTTTAACTTTGATTTGGTTGTCAATAGGCTGAAATTCAAACGGAAAGACAGAGACTACTGCTATTGGATACATCAAAGTCACCTGTTGAATCAATACGTGCTGGTGGTCGTTATGATTTCATTGTAGAACATGATGTTAAAGAGCTTGGTGCGCACACGTAAGCTGACTCGGAAAAAGTGCTTCAGAACTAACTAGATTTTTTAATAATTTGTGTTGTGATAGTTAGTGTTCTGTTTTGCATGGTGGTCTTCTTGCATTAACAGGTTGGTGTGTACAGCACTTTACACTGATGGCGAAAGTGAGAGGAAGTATCTTCCACAATTTTTCAAATTCATGGTTTCAAACCCCCTCTCTGTCCGGACTAAGGTGCTCTTTTGTAAAGTTTCTCATGGCATGCAATTTTTATTTCACAATAATTTCAACTGCAAGTACACACACACACATGTGTGCAACTATGCATGAATAGCAGTGTTTTTGGAATTGGATCAGTTGAGGCCATCTGGCTCAACGGTCTAACTGGGAACTTAATCGTGCTTTCATCTCAAGTGTGAAAAGACTTGGAGTGAACTTTGATGGAAGTGAAAACCGAAAAATGAATGCGAACTTGCTTGAAGACTTCTTTTTTTCTTTAAAGGAAAAAAAAGTCTTCAAGCAAGTTCGCAAGCCTTCAAAGAAGTTTTCTTGCTTGAAGACTTCTTAAGATTGTTGATTATTTATAGATTTCTTCTTTTTAATATTTGGTATGAAAATTTCTTACGACATAATATAGCAATTAGCTGTTATATTCTGGTTTGGACTAGTAGTATGATTGGTTTGATCATTGATCCAGTTCCGTAGACACTGCTCTCAGTTCCTATTTCATGTCACAATCCCATATTTCCATTATGTTGTCAATTTAATGGTTTATTTTCTATTCATGCAGGTTCGCAGCGTGAAGGTACATTTGGTGTGGTTAAAGCTTTTGATTTTGATTTCTGACCTTCCAAAGTGTTACGAATACAGAGAAATCACATTCTTAGGATGATGCAGAATCCGCATTTATTTTGTAGATATGAGGGTGGTTAAATGAGTGTATGTAGTCCACAGTCACTATCATGTTAGTGCCCTTTGTGATAATGTGTCATTACAAAGGTTATCATGAGAATTCAGTTTATACCCATCTACATCTAATATGCAATTCGCTTAGCATATTCGGCTCACACAACACCAGTGGAGGTCCCATGAAATTTTTAGCCATCATCTGCTGACTTTCTGATCTCCATGCTGTTGGTAATGGGATTGTGCAACAGTGTACTTCCCTGTCAGATCATGTTGAATAGCAGTTCGAGGCCTCTCTTCTATGACTGTTTTTTGTACATATAACAAGCTTTTCCCACTTTGCGATGGTCAACTCTTTTCTCTCAGGTTTTTCCCACTTTGTGATGGTCAACTCTATTTTCTCTCAGGACACAACATTTTTGGAGGCCTGCATAGAGAACCATACAAAATCTGACCTTTACATGGACCAAGTTGAGTTTGAGCCGGCTCAATATTGGAGTGCAACAGTCCTCAAAGCTGCCGATCATTCTTCAGAGCCTAGCTCATTTTTAAGGTGGTTTGGAAAGATCTTTTCATCAGTACTTAGTGAAAAGACAAAATATATTTCCTTTTTGAACATTTATGTCTTTTACTTTACTAGGAATCTGTAGTCTCCTCTGCATATCTTTTAGCTGCTATTTTGTTGTTACAGAGAGGCTTTCAAGGAACCCATTCTCATCAAATCCGGGGGAGGAATTTATAATTATCTATATCAATTAAAATTCTCATCACCCGACAATGCACAATTCAAAGCTGAGAGCAGCAAGATTCTTGGTAAACTTCAGATAACATGGCGCACAAATTTGGGGGAGCCAGGTCGCTTGCAAACTCAACATATACTTGGTAATGTAAGTTGATTTTCACCCTTTAACGTCTCATTCTAAAGAAAGAAATTTACTTTAAAATGTTGGCCTGCATTAGCCATTCCTGTCGCCGACAACTGAGGGTAGCCGTATTCTTGTGATTTTGGTACAAGCTTTATGCTGATTGCTGGTGTGAACATTACCAAGAACTAAGCTTAACATGTCCGAATCCTCATTATAATTGGTTTTGAGTTTGGATGCTACAAACCGGTATTATTAAAATTAAAATCTGTATCATTAAGCAGTATACGAGTGTAATGAATCAAATATCTGTCATTGTCACCTTAATATTGTTCTGATTTCAGTCAATTCCCTTTGCAGCCTGTTACTCGAAAGGACATTGAGTTGCATGCTATGGAGATGCCATCTGTGATTATCTTAGAGAAATCGTTCTTGGTACATTCCAAGCTCATATATTGCTTCCATTTCCTATATCTATGATTTTAATTTATCATTGTGGCACCTGTAAAAAGATTGTGATGATCTTTTCGCGCCATTATTAATTGCTTGCTAAATTATGTCCTTATGTGCGTATATATTTAAAAACTTGATTTGACATCTTAAAAGTGCTTGAAAGCTGTACATATTTTCCATCTTTTGTTTAATCTTCTGTTTCTCTGGTTCTCCGTCGATGGACCGTCACAAGTGGATACCATCAGCTAAGGTTTTTGATAGGCATCCACATATGAGCGATCTGTTTATTGCTTATGAGAGTTTGCATAGGATATCGAGCATACAATCTAAGAAGGCAATACCAAATATTGATTGCTAAGCCATGCAGGCAGAACCAAAATATAAAAATGTGTTGGTCATTGTGTGAATTTATAGCTATGAGCTTTAAAGTTGATAGTTTGTGTGTTTACATAGGTGGGTTTGAATCTCATAAACATGACGGATCGTGTATTGGGGCCCTTTCAAGTATGGCTATCAGAAGGCGATTCACCAGATGGGAAGGCTGTTATGGTCAATGGTCTTCAGACGATGGTAACCCATCTAAAATCTACCTTAATAACTTTGTTCCTAGATATACATTATTAGATTGGAATCTGCATAACACTATCATCAATAATTTGGGTGACATTGGCTTATATGTATTCACCGACACCTGGGTTTGACATGGTTAGAAAATTTCCTTCATTATTTATATTACTGTGGCATATTCCAAATTTTAAAATTACTCATCTGGAGAATGGAAGTTTGGCGAGTTATTCTGCTCATATTAATATCTTAATACCTTTTGTGCATATTCAAAGTGGTAAGATCTCTACTGATTTTTCATGCTCTCATTGCAGACTCTTGGAGAGGTACAACCACTGAGCTCATTAAAGTTTCAGTTGGTAAGTTATTTGGCCGGTTTCAACGTCTACCACATATTTTCCTGCATAGACTTGTACTGAGAATTTTTGTATTGGAACATAATATTATTAACAGAGAAGACGCTTGTTTGTACGTAGGTATATTAATGTTATTGTTACTTTTATTCCAACCTTCAAAAACGTTGCAATGTTGAATTAAATGAACCGCAAGAGAAAATTAATGCCAATCTTGTTCAGGAGTGATTAGGATGGTGGGCTTTCTTGTGCGACCTTTTAACTCTAAATACAAATTTGAGTGAAATTCTTAGACAGTTTCAGCATATGCTGGATTCTTATTGAGCTTTTGTCGTCTCCAAACTCTATGCAGAACTTGATTGCTGTCAAGCATGGGATACAGAAACTCAGCGGCATTACCGTTTTCGACACAGTAGAGAAGAAGACTTATGAATCACTTTTAGAACTGGAGGTTAGTCAGTTCCTTGAATGACTTGTGAACCAATTTTGATTTTGATATTTTGTCCTCACGGGCCTTTTAATCGATTTTTAATATCTTGAAGCAAACAAAGAAATACTTTTACACATGTTTAACAACCATTAGAAAGACAAACTTGGAACTTAATGATTGTTGAATATCTGGGTTGAAATTGAATTTGGCTTTCTACGTTCTTGTGAATTGCTTAGGCCAACTTCATTTTCTATGTGTAATCTTGGGATATTTATTGTTCTTGTGGCAACCTGCAGATATATGTTGACTTGGAGTGAGAAACAAACTGGTTAACATGGAAGAGGGTCCACCTCCATACTGAATTTGAAGGCTGGTTTGTGATCGGGCGTGAGTGCGAGAGAGGTTGATTTTTGCAAGAGAGCTTTCTGCATAATCATATGAGAGAGAGAATGCAGCAGGGATGATGTGGAACTGGCTTGTGATAAGAGTTGAGCATTGAACGGATTGTTTTCTCTAAAATTCTTCTTGTTTGGAGAATTTTTGCCCCTTTATGTAATGGCCCCTATTTTTTCACCAAGCATGCAAATGGGCATCAAATTCTCTCTTGAGATGTTGTAAATGTAATTTTAATAAATTTCATCACTGGATTATTAACACGACGCCTGGATCCTGAAAACTTACCATAGATGCTTTATGATTATTGTATCTCTTTTCTATTTCAATTTAGTTGAGACTCTAGAGCTACTGCCAAATGTCTTCGTTGCTTGTGAACAATGATAGAGCCATAAATATTTCTCAGGCAGCCCCAGCTACTATTATTCATTTCTTCGAAAAGCTAATCCTTAGCTACGGTCCTTACCGTTAGGTTTATAACATGATCTCTCTTTCTTCCTCCAATGGCGTGCTTGAGTAGTCGAGTGCCCTCAACTCCTTTCTACCTTCGTCTCTAGCCTTTTCACCCTAGAGTACAAATTTTTTGTAGGCCACTAACTTTTTGAGCTTACAATAGTAGACCACTAAGTCTCAAGTTAAGCATTCAAAGGACACATTTAGACCCGAACTTATAAGTGCGGGATAAATACCACATGAGACACACGTGACCGTTCATTGGAGCCCCTCTTTTGATGTTGCATCCATGTGTTCAATCATGCTTAATAAAGTACGGAAACCCTCTTTTATTTCCACACAATTCATCTCGCCTAAATTAAACAATGCAAAAACCCCAAAAAATTGAATAAGATTTCTTAAAACCGGTCTAGGACAAAGCTCACGTCATCGTGGTTTCTAGGGTTCGTCTACGTATTACCGATTCAAATGCTTCTTGTCCCTCATTTTGCCATGACTCCAAACCTTCCCTCACCGGTAATACACCGACAAATCTTGTGAACCACGACGATGCAAGCTTCGGCCGCGACTAATTTTCAGAAATCTTATTTGATTTTTGGAGGTTTTGCGATGTTTTGGGTGAAATAAATTGTGTGGAAATAAAATAAGTTTTCCGTATTTTATTAAATGTGGTTAAACACGTGAATGCCACATCAAAAAAGGCCTAGATAGCGGTTACGTGCGTCTCGTGTCGTATTTAGCCCGCACTTATGAGTTCGAGCCTATATGTATCCTTCGAATGCCTTAATTGAAACTTAGTGGTCTTATATTACGAGCTCGAAAAGTTAGTGGCCTAGTATTGCAAGCCCAAAATATTAGTGGTGTATATATATTTGCAACTCACTTTAAATTAGTGGCCTAAAAAAATTTGTACTCGTGCATTAGCCAACAACTAATCTACTTCCATACTCTAGATTTTTTTTTTCTAGGTTTAAAGTTCCTTTTCAATTTTTCTTTTTCATATCTAAAGATGAGATTTCAAACTACTCCCATCTTAAATGGATGTAGCATATAATTATGATAATTGTATTTATGTGTTCAACAATAACATAATTCTTGTCATTTTTTCGCAGCCATAATTACTAGAGTATACCACTACAAATACTTTCCAGATGAAGAACAATGATAGAGAGAAAAAACAAAGCAACCATTCCAATTAAACACTATAATGACCACTATCATTACAAAGTCCAAGCCCCTTAGATCAGATCATATTTACATACTACATAGGAACAAGAAAACAACTAAAGCCCGGGAAACAACAAATTACGAAAAATAAAGTAAATCAACGAAAGCTCGTTTAGGTTCGGTTAGTAAATCCATAACAATGCTTGCTTCCGAATCCGAGTCTCAACTCCAGGTTGCCCAGTTAGCTGCGCTCCCAACTCTAGGCATGCTGTTAACCTTAGAATAAGCATCAACTGCAAAATAAGCTCCACAAATTGCTCCCTCACTATCCACTCTAGGCATAGCTTTCATCTTGTTTGTTGGGTGCTCAAAGCTCATTAGCCCTCTCTCACTATGGTACATACACCCTGCACAAGTCCAACCAACAACATATTTTCAGTCGAGCTACTCTGATTAATCGAAAGATACATATGGATCTCAAAATTTGTAACAAGAAATTCAATAATGCATTTGGAATGCTCACAATAACTATGATACTATCAAGAACTCTCTTTTGAAAGCAACTATGGTTGTTTCATTCGAAACCCTTATCAAATCGTTCAATCTCAAGTTTGATTCCCGCAAACAAAAACGAGTAGGATAATGTATACCTGCTGGGAATGGAGCAAATGATTTAGCACAGCTTGCTTTTACAAGATCTACATTGTCTGAGATCATAACAGAGCCATCAGCAGCTATGCCCCAGAACAGATTCACTGATTTATCAGCACCCTGCCAACAATCAAAAAGAATTATTATAAAAAAACTATGACTGACCAAAATATATTATTACTATTAAATTAGATTTCACCACAGAATAATATAATCAACTAGTAACATGTTTCCTAAAACATTGTACAATTGTGATACTGCATTATTGCACAAAACTTGTTAATGATGAATTTGACTTACATTGGCAGCAAACACAACACCAGTCTTGTGGTCATAGAGCACGAACCCGAAATCGCCCTCGAGATCCTTGAGGACCTGATGGGCCGGCATCGGGCCACGGTCACGTAGAGTGCAATAGGCCTCAATAACAAACATGGCCTCGTTGCTAACCTTTGACAGGCCATATTGCTTGTTGAGTGTGCACAGATTGTTCAAACTTCCAAGGAAAATGCAGTATACATCATTCAAACTGCAGAATAGCCTGCAAAAATCGAAATCTTGGATTTAGGTTCTTGTACAAAACTTTGTACTTATTTCATGTAAACAGTATGTGAAATACACAAATGTAGTATCTACCTCAGATTCAAACATACTAAAAAGTAAACTAAACCAACCCCAAATTCACATCACCAATCCAATGCAATCTAGAGTTAATCTGTAATCATTTTGACAGCTCAATTTAAACTATCCTTTCAAAGGTTGGATCTTGTAGCAGTCAATTCTCAATGTTTAAAATTATTCGAAATTTAATGATGATGATCCACACAATTCAAGAAAAGGAAGGGAAAGAAATACTAGTCACCATATTCAAGATCACCATAATTTTTGCCACCTTTTTAAGACAACTGAAACAGAGTGAGTTATGATTTTAGGTTACCTTTGTTGAGACATGATTTGACGTTGAGGTGAGGCATAGGCCAAGAAACCCTTGTCTGAAAACTCAAGGGAGAAGCCATTGTTGGGGTTTGAAGCTAAGAAATCCTTCAAAGTCTGTTCTGGGCTCTTGGGCCTCTCTGAAACAAGGGTTGAAGCTGGGCTATATAGCTCCTGTGGGGGATTCACCACACCATTCTTGAATACTCCAAGCATTTTCTGTCACTTGCTTCTTTGTTTTTCTCTTTTCTTTTGTCTCTTCCTTTACCCTTCTCTCTCCTCTCTCAAATAAAAACAAATCTTGAAATAAGATGAACGTAGGAATGGATAATGTGTATCTTTGAGCTGGAAGATGGGAGTTTTTATAGAGAGTAAAATACAAAGGTGTAATAAGTAGGTGGCCATCTTATCCAAACAGATTTTTTATATTAATAAAAAGGTTGAAGATGTAATCAGCTAAAATTAATGATTATGCCTATCTTCTCATTTTTAGGAACACGAAATATCTGTTGAGAAAAATAAAAGAGGATAATTGGATCTTCTCTCTTTTTTATCTTACTTTTCAATCTTTTGGTCTTACTTTAATTTTATTTTATTTTATAATTATTAATTATTAGAATTTATTACTCCATCCGTATTACATATAAAGTCTCATTTCATACATTTTACATTTATTTTTTTTAAAAAGTCTCATTTCACTTTATGGACTCATACACCCTTAAAAATCTCTCTTATTACACTCATTTGTCATTGATGGGTCCACCTTCCAACAACTTTATCACTACCTTTTGTCAATATCACTATTTTTTTGTCAATACCACTATCCTTACTTTCTAACTTTTATCTCACTCAAAAACACTTTACCAGTTTTCTTAATATTTGTGCCCATTTAAATTAGGATTTTATAATTAATACGGAGGGAGTATATCCAATCAGATTATTTATAGTATTGAACTTTTATTTTTAATTGATATAATTATTGGGTAATGATATTCTTACACACTGTGGCCGACCACACAAGCTAAAAATGGTAATATAAGTTTTGAAAATGGAAATATATCCTAATTAAAAGCATAAACCCTAAGAGAAAAATGTGATTATTTTCATTTTTACAGTCAATACGCGTGTGGCTGACCATAGTGTGTCCGAATATTATTACCTATAATTAATTAAGAATTAATTATTCATAATGAGAATATATGGTTTTTTAAGCTTCAGCTTTTAACATTCACGATTCGCTAGATTGGAATTATATTTTTGTAATAAAGAGATAGTAAATCAATGAATTTAATAGTGTGACTCACATAAGGATCAATCAGAGTGGATGGAAGAGTGTTGTTTACACTAAAAAGCCTTATGAATAAAAAAGATGTAAAACTTTTAATCTAAATAACAGTGTTAAGATGCTATCACTTTTCGAAAAATTGATTAGTTTAAGTTTGTAATTATCATTAGTAGTTGTTGTCGAATTCTAAATGTTATTGGTTTGTTTAAAGTTAATCATATTCATCGTGAAATTAATTATATGGCTTATCACCTAGCTAAAATTTCTAGGGATTTTCCTATCCCTCATGTTTAGGTCGAGTCCCCAACTTCTGTGATTGTTGGCCTTCCCAACTTTTCTTATTTTTGTTCTTAATTAATAAACCCTCTATTTTATCTCAATATATATATATATAGGGGAGAGATCATATGTAAAACCTTTTCCCCCCGTAAGAAATAAGAAATAATCCTACACGTCCATCTTGATTGATCTACCGCTAATAATAAATACAGATTTCTGACTTAATGGTAGGCGGGTTTTTGGGATGAGGGATGAATTGGTAATTTTATTTAAATTGCAACCGACTTCTGCCTAAAATAATGGAATAGTTTACATGTTTATATTCAACTCATAAAATAAACATAAGTTTTAGTTGCAACCGTGCTTCTATTTATTTCTTTATGTGCAACTTTTTTTAATTCGATTAATAATATCATGCATTATACTAAACCATGAAGGAAATTCGCTTTCGATATTAAATTCTTAGACTATAATTTTTTCAAAAAGTTCTTATTTGTTGAAAGGAAATTATTATATTAGTATTATTTTATTTTTAGTATTATTTTATTTTTATATTTCAAAATACAAAATGATGCATTATACTAATATTGTAATCCATTTCATGTTTTCATGCACTGTGTAAGTTACATTATTTTTTATAATGCATTATATATTGTTAGTTTCTTTATATTCTAAATACAAAATGATGCATTATACTAATATCGTTATGTATTTAGTATATTCGTGCATTGAATATGTTAAATTTCTTTTGTAATGCATTTGATATTTTCATGCACAACGTAAGTTACATTGTTTTTTTATAATGCATTGTTTTTGTATAATTAATGCATTACTAATAATGCAACAATGAATTATAATCTAACGATAAATGCACTGTAAAATTTAATGTACCGGATAAAAACTTCAAATTAAAGACGACTGTACAGAATTTCTTAGCCATTTTTGGCTTTTTATTTCATCTGCAGATTATTGATTGTTTACAAAGTTTATTAGTTTTGCGTTAAGATTATGGATATTGAACATTTGGATTTGTATGCTTTTCTTCAATTTCCGAAAATTGTGCCGGTGAAATGTGATGCCAATATGCGTGTTAATTTCCTTACAACTTTGCCCTTATTTATGTTAAAACTCAACTGTCAAGTTCCATGTATTAAACCGTATGATTAATTAGATTGAAATCCAGCCATTCAATTATTAAGGATCAATGGATTAGAATGTTTCTTATTTCTTACGCTAAGAAGGATTTACATGAGAACTCATCCCTATATATATATATATATATATATATATATATATATATATCAAATGGATGATCGAGAATTCATCATGACGGATCTAAATCATAAAATATGTACGTTAGTTTATTTCAAGAGATAAATTATTTCATCGCATCAATAATTATTTCAAATCATAAAATAGTGACATTATCGATAAATCCATAAATTTATAACTAAATTAATGAATTGATGTCATCTCTTATCGTATTTGTGTTATTATCGTGTTGATATGATAAACACATTTGTGTTTGTGATAAATTTGGGTCGGATTCCCGAAATATATTTTTTTTATCTTTTTTCTGAATATGGATTCCTGTAATACTGATGAGTATGTATATTCCTTTTTTTTTTGCTAAAAATTTTGTTTTCCAATTTTTAGAGATAAAATTAAATTTTAATTATATCTCATCATTATTACATAGTATCAACAATATTTGTATATGTATCGAGTAGATTTTAATAAATCGTATCGTTATCGTGTCGATAATCACTTAACATAACACACATAATTTGTCAGAGTACGAGGGAGTGGTTTATTTTTGAAGTAATAAGGAAATACGAGAAATGAAGGCAATCTTATCCACAGTGGGCCAATGGCAGGGATGTGACACTAATCCCAGTCAGCTCTGTCGGTGGGAGGATCGACTTCATTTTCCTCACCTACAAATCAAGATAATATGTCCACGTCACTCTTATTCGTTAGTACCTTTTCATTTATTAATTAATAATTTCTCTATTCAATATACCATCAACTTATGAATTTGCCCCATAGATACCACCTTATAAATTGAACAATAATATATTCTCTCTGCTTACGATTTGATTCACTTTTGTTAAGTCCGTCCATAAATTGGTTGCTATTTCCATTTAAAATAGTATGATTCACATAATTCATTATATTTAATATTATGTTTATAATTACTTTATTCATATTTATTATAGGACTTTTACCTCACTCACAACAATATTCATTATTATCCAATAGAACCCATCATTTTTTTAAAACTTGTGTCGTCCATAATGTAGCAACTATTTTGTGGACGGAGGGATACTTATTTTTTCAATCCTTGTTCGGCTCACAAATGGTCTATACTCATTATACATGAACAATAATTTTACTCAATCCAGTGTAAACATTGAGTAACAATTCTGAATATCTTTAAGCTATGTTACACGTCATGAGTTAAATAAAAAGAAAATATTAACATTTGGTCTGCTCAAAGTTGATTTAAACAACAAAATAATACTCCCTCCGCTCCAAGATCTATCTGGTTTTTGGCACAATTATAAAAAAAAACAAGAGTAAAAAAATAAAAAGTAACGAGTCTTGCTATTGAAGAGTCATACTACTTTTGAACATGAATCTTGCTATTCAAACAAACAAGAAAGGAAAGAAAGATCTTGTTATTGGAACCGAGAGGGTATATATCATTACATCAAATCTAGTTCCGCTTTGTTAAATCAATAATTTATTATTAAAGATAATTCTACACGATTTATTACAGTTTGCATGAGATATAAATAAATTGGATCTATTTATGTACCATGGAACAATAAATTTCTGAAGTACAGACTATAATTATGCTGATAATGACAAATATTAATAGCTTATGTCCAATAAACATCCTCAAGAATATGATAATTAAAAATGTTATTCCATTAAATTCCAAACTTTGCAACAAAAGATACAATTTTCACTGGCGCTCGATAAGCAGTTGAAACCTCACTATACACCAACAAAACAATCTATGTTAGTATGTTACATATAAAAAACATTAAAAAATTAATAATAACTGTTATAGAATCAGTCTAGGCTGAGATTGTAAAACGTCTCGTAATTAACAATTTTGATAATAAGGTCTGATGATTGATTGTTCTAAGGTATACTAAGATAGAAAATAAAAGCTCAGGCAGCATAATCCTTGCCATAATATTTGTCTTCTGGATAATACAAAGCAGTCACACTATTGCCTCCAAATTTCCGGCCACTAAGCGCGTTCTTCGCTTTCATACAACCAGTAGTATCAGAGTACTCCAAGAATACCTGCAATGGGTTTCATCAAGAATATGTAAACAGACAAGGTAAACGGAGCGAATGACTTTAGTCTTGCCAACTTCACACAATTCTTCTCTCTATCTAGCTCTAGGGCAGTTGGAGCTTGAGTGCAAATTGATTTAAAATGTTCAGCATCCAAACTCATGGAAAATAATACCACTCGAATTATATCGGATTGTGAACAGACCCTTCGAAATCATGTATCGGTTGTGTGTTGTGTTGTGGGATTAAAAGAAAAAATGGACCACTCAAAAAAACAGTACAAGAACAATACCATGCATCCAAACAACATTTTCACTCAACAAAAAGGTAGAAAAGAGTGTGGAGACGAGAAGTCAAACCTTTCCAATTCCATTGTTAAGGGCAGCATCTGGATCAGGTCGTGGAATGACAACATCAATCAACTCTCCTGAAATTTGAGAGAGAAGGTAATCCATACAGCAGATGTACACATTTAAGTTGATATGTTACAGATAAATAATGCATAGTTCGTAATCTTAATAAAATAAAATATAACAGTATATCTTGTTCACTAGCCTTTAATATAATTCATGCTTCAAGTGATGGAAACTGGAAGGACTTAAAAAATGTTTCATTTAGAGTGTGTTTGGCTGAGCTTAAAAGCTCCTTAAAACAGCTTGTAAGCTCCTAAATCCTTAATAATGAACAACTTATAAGCTATTTTAATGAGCTTAAAAGTTCAGCCATACACCCTCTTAGTCTTGCAAAGATCAAGGTCCAGAGATTAAGTTTCACACATTTGACAAGTTCATGACAGTAAATAACTTCCAAAAAAGATGCAGCAATAAAGAACCATCAGTTTGGAAGCTTCTAAGTTCAAAGGAATTTACCATTTTCAAAATCAATTATTTGCACTAGCAACATTTATCCACGATCTTATAGAGTTCCTCTAATTGATAATGAAGTTAACCAACAAAACCCATTTCCAATAGTCTTCTAGAAGGGGCCATAAGGCTCTAAATCTTTATGAAAACGAACAGATAGAGAGAGAACATGTTATAGCTTGTATGTACCAAATTTCTGGCATTCTTCTCTCATGTCTTCAAGAATTTCTTCATACTCTCCGTCATCCGTCAATTCATCAGTGGTAACAACCTTGAAGCCAAGTCATGATTATTTCAAAACAGTTAGATCTTAAGTGCTTCTTTAAAAATCACATAAAAAGAAGAGAGGAAGACAGAAGAACCTCTGACAAGCACAGAATTTTGGTTGGAATTTCCACTATAGGGGGCTCTCCACCTGGAGTACTCAAAGCTCCGGTTTCAGCTCCCAAAACCATTTTCTTGAACACAAAGCATCAATTAGCCAACATCCAAAGTAAGCACAAAATGACGACTGATTTAGAAGTATGGATTGATTAGCAGTTAGACTCTGAGAGGCATTAGCCTCACCTGTATTGCTATATGTTGCTGTGCCTGAGCTAGTACGTACTCCTGCTCTGACTTTAACTGCCCACTGTAGAAGATGGCAACC
Organism: Schizonepeta tenuifolia; assembly: GCA_029490685.1. Classification (NCBI taxonomy): domain Eukaryota; kingdom Viridiplantae; phylum Streptophyta; class Magnoliopsida; order Lamiales; family Lamiaceae; genus Schizonepeta; species Schizonepeta tenuifolia. Next base: position 67,936,213 of record CM055956.1, on the reverse strand, counting down.
GAACAAGTCAGAAAGTCTTGACTTAAGCATCATTGCGAAAGAGAAGCTACACGTTGAACCAACAGTTAATGATTCCGACGTATCATGAAATATGAATTCATCATATAAAGGATCTTCTAATGTTGATTTTCATTTGTTTCTCTCTTTCTTCCCACTCCCCCAACATGAAAACATGATCAGACAATAACTATTTACAGCAGTTCCAACAACATTTGTTGAGAAGTGTATCATGACGTGTTGCCACAGATGAAAACTTCTACTCTTTTAGCTTCCGGCATCAGCCAACGAAGGAATGTTCAGATTTAATGCACAAGGGCATGTATGCCAAGAAGATTTACCTAACGGTGGCACGTCTTACAGTAAGTGTTTTATCACCCACTTTTAGGCCATTCAGAGCAGCACAAGCAACATCTGTGACAGAAGGATCCTAAATCAAACAAAGGTAATCATCAGATAGCTCATCCGCATTATATACTGGCAATTATTATGGGCAAGAAAGGGAAGTCATAGAAATTTTAGGAATAATGAACATCTTATGATTTAAAAGCATGGAGTATGGGCAAACACACAAGTCATAAGTTCAGATTACATTATGAACAAACTGAACATATAATTAAATATTAAATGATAACTAAAAAAACCACAGTTGGGAAGAAACAATTTCCGCAAAAAAAGTTCGCAACAAAATACAGTTTCAAAAGCTAATAGATTTTTTAACAGCTAGGAATACCTTGTAGAAGCAAAAACCATATCCTTTAGAGTTTCCTGTATCCCTATCTTTGACCAGATCAAAGCCACGCAAAGGTCTGCAGTTGATAGAGTTGAGGTGATTCGAACAAATAGAACAGAAAAAAGTAAACTGAACAACAATCAAATAAAGAATGTAAGAACAGCAAAATTGAAAAAAACCTATGAATCTGAAGTAATGAAAATACTAATCTGGAGCAGTAAAAGCAGTTGATCAATAAGAGGACCGTGAGATAAGTTGTTCATTAAAAAACTAGTTGTTCAATAAATCGCTATTGAACAAGATTGTGGAATTAACATACCCAAAACTCTCCAACAACTCTTTCATCTGAGCTTCAGAAAAATAGTAGGGCACCCCGCCAAGAAATATGCGATCAGCTCCATCAGATTCACCATTCATGCTATCAATAAAACACTGTGAGAAAACATCCTATACGAAATAATTATTAGGACTAATGACATTGACAAGTAACAAACTAACATGGAGAGAAAAAGACTGAAGAAAGAAAAAATCATTGAACAGGTAAAATTGCTTCTATAGTCTATACACAACTCCTGACAGATGACGAGTGATTCATCCCTCACAATTGGAGTACGACCAGATGAAAACTGGAAAAGCTTCTTTATCAACAAATGATTCTTGCAACAAGTACAAATTCATATGATTGTGTGGACAGGACACAGTTTCTGGTCTGGTATGAGCTATTTCCCAAAAAGCTTATATAATTGCCAGTTAAGAAAAAGAAAAGAAAAGAAAAGGCTAATCATACAGGATTCAACAGAAATAATAATGAACCAATTATCTAATTCCAGATTATGAGAATCAAAGTGAGTATAATTACTCACACTCGATATCTACCTTATCCATGTGATAAGTAGTAATCATATTTTTCGACCTGAACAAACTTTTTTGGTTGTAGATTGCATCGTAAACTTTTAGCAAGTTACTATTTACGACTTAGAGCTCCCCATTGACAGAATATTCTGCTGAGATGCTGTCATACAACACATCATGCACTTAAAGGGTATTAACAACTAAGTGGCTGGTGTTTTGGCAGATGTCAAAAGCACCTACTCCCTGAACTCAGGTTTAACTGCAGACTACGGTTCAAACTGAATAAAAAATGGTTAGGTGACTTTCACAACTCAAACTCCGTGTCCACATCAGGTCATTCTTTTTTAAGAAGAAAGAACAACTTCACAACATCTTGCCAATATTCTACTTCATTTCAAGCACAAATAAGTTCTAAAATTTTCTCCTTCAAATACAATACTGAAAATATATAATGTAAGAGCTTCTCAGAAAATATTCTGCTACAGGTGAGCCCTAGGTAGTAAACTACAACTACACAAAGGTTACAGTGCACTTAGCAAGCATCATAGTACATTGCTCCATACAACTATCAACAGTATTACTCCAGGGGCACGATGCTACGTAGAGGTTGATTCATTGTTCAAAATAGAAGCCTTTACTTTTAATTTCAAAGATATTATCTCTTCCAGTATCAAGTTTAGCTTCACGTCAACCCATACAAAGTTAATAAGCTGCTAAATTTAACAAATAGCATATTCATACACAAATGGCACAATGTCTGCCAAGTGGAAATTAAGAGAAAACGAGACAGGTAGTCACTCACCCAGGTGTAAGTCCAGCCGCAGCTAAATTAAGATAAGGACCGGGTTGACTAGGACCAAGAGGTGCTGCAAGAGATGGATTATAATCTGTAGGCCTTCGAACTCTCACCGAAACACCCTAATATCATCAAAGGAAAAGAATGAGAGAGGAATAACTGGAAAAAATGAAATTCACTGAAGCAATATATTAGGAAGTATAACTACAGTTCCAGGTCCCAGGATATATCACACATACCAAGACAAAATGATCAAACATCAATTCTAAAGAGAAAACTAATGGGCGTAAATCTTGATCGACTGGGAAATAGTAGGAAGCATTTTTAACACTGTATTTACATGGACACTTACAAAAAATTCTGCATGTTTAAGTGCTAACACGCATTCGTATTATTGGAGGGCACAAAATTCTAAGATAGCATTACTAACATTCAGACTCAGAGCACGAATAATTGAGAGAGGGGAGGAATAGGCAGAGAATTTTATTGCTAGTTGAGAATAAAATTGAGAATCAAGCTATGCTATCAGTCAAGTAAAGCTGCTATGCTACTGATGTCTAGCTTAATTATTATGATAGTTGCTTGTAAGAATTCAAACGGGAATGCAGCATCCTTAGTGCCTCATTTCTATATGCTCTTCTTGACAATGAGTTTTAAGAATGTACTAGAACTGATCAAATGTACAATTTGGAAGGGAGGAAACGAGTGTGGGAGAAGGGAGGAAAGTTCGGCATACCTCGAAAATAATTCCATCAAGTGCCATTGCGTTACTTGCCTCTTCTACAGTTCTCATCTCCACAAAAGCAAACTTCTTTTCATGATTAATGTAAACATTCACGACCGCATCACCTTAAATTCAGTTATGCTTAGTTTAGTAGGATGAAAAGCTTAATGCATGACATTAAGTCTTAGAAACTTCAAATGACCACAGACCAGGACCGGCAATGTTTCCACCAATTGCATTCATAACATGGCTGAAAAATGTTGAGATAGTCTGCATAAATTGAAACAAATCGGTAAAGCAGACTCAACTGAAGGGTCACCAAAATGATGTACCCGAGCAAACATGTCGAACAAACAAATGAGAAAGACTAACAACAGAATATTAGCGTGTTTTCTAGATGGTAATGAATGGGGGAAAATAAAGTAGAGCAATATATTATTCCGAAGAGGTATGGCACACATGGTACCTGCTCATTAGCCAAAGGTGGAAGGCCACCAACATAAACTCTGCGCGCATGTCTTGTAGCCTACAATAAATGAAATACCATGGGAAGAAGTAAGACTTTCCTAGAGGACATGAAAATAAAATAACAAATCAAGTACTACCAAGTTACCTGCTGAGTCATTACTTGAATTGGGAACAATGAAACAGAACCTAACTGATTAACCAAATAACAGACAGACATGTTAACAAGTGATGATAAACATAAAAACAAATGACAGCAGAAGTATAATGATAAATCAATAACCACCATCCAATGATCAAAGGTACCTGGGACGTCTCGGATGTAAGCATGTTCTGCAACATTCCAGGAATTGCTTGAGAACCCATTGACACTCCAGCAACTTGTTCTGTATTATTATAGATTATTAGTAGTGGATCCAGACATTGATGGAAGGGTGAATTAGAGCATTAAAAAAAATTCTCAACCCAATAAAATTTATACATAACCAAAAAGTTATTAATGTTCATCTAAGTAGAATGTGGTGAGATCTCATTTCAAAACAATATAATCCATATACATGGTTCGCGTTTGATGTGAAGATCAAATAAGTTCTAAGAAAACAATCTCACATTTTAGTTACAATGGTATTTTACATGTTTCATTGCTGAAACTGTTTGTTCAATTATTTCCACGTAATGTAAGACAACTTTGCTCAAACTTGTCTTTTTGCTACAAACTAAGAGCAATTTTAACTGATAAAAGGATAACTCATAAATATTATATATAGCTAATAGCAAGTTCTCAACTTTACTATATTCTACATTAATGAATGAAGAAACAACAGCAGTGGCTAAATTAGAACAGATAGAGGTCACCAGAGCTCACAAGGGGTATTGGCCTTCGGTCAAAAAGAAAAAAAAGGGGGATTTGGCCTTAGAATTATAGGTTGAGGGTAGCAGAAATTTAGGCAGAAACTGATAGCAAAAACGAATTTTACACTTTGGAGAGAGAAATAATGTAAAATGGTACTGGGCTTGGATAAAAAAGTCAGTTTAGGTTTTAGGTCAAAAAAGCGTGCTATATAACTCAGAAAATCGAAGAGTGGGCTTAAATTTTATGTAGAAGAAGCGCCCATTGATTAATAAAATAAAAGTTACATATTAAGATTGGTCTGGAAGAGGACTTGCACAGTACTCTAACCCACTAGAGTCCACATGTAAATCTGTCCATGAGGATAATTAAAAATATGATATCAAGCACAATTTCTACACAAACATAAATATCTGCAGCATCAACACATGAAGTTTGGCTTTGTGCCTCTACTGCCTGAAGATTTACAAAACAACCATAGTGATTTAAGAGCTCAGTTCATCAAAAATGTAGAGAAAGCCTATTCTTACCCAGGTCTGTGTACCATTCAGATTCTATAATATGAAATAATTTTCACCACAGCATCTGCCATACAGTTCAACTGTTCAAGTCTACCAAATAACAACAGTTGCACTTGAAGATGAAAAGATCCTGCTACTGGGAGCATCGATTCCTTGGTGGCATATATTCTACATCTCTCACACCCATGAGAAGCATAGCGCAATTTTTCCTTCTTAACGTAATGGTGACAAATCATAAACAAGAAACCACACACAACAGCCAACAACATAATGATGGTTTTAGTACAATACTCAAGGATCAAAGAAAGAAATGGAAACTAGAACACATGCAGATCTAATAAAAGAATAACATAGAAAGCAATTCAACCCAAGACTGCCATGTGCCATGGCATAAGAGGACATGTATACAAGCTAACCTGAAGGACTTGGCAAAGCACCAGTAGCAGATGGAGCCACATCAAATCCACTAGTTCGCTTGCTGTTAAAAAATTAACAATTGAGGATTGAATGAACAAATGAAGATATGTTCAGGATAATCTTGATTTTCAAGCATGACTTTGGGGAAAGCGGCACTAACATCAATTAAATATACAAGCAAAGAGAAAAAAAAAATTAGGTTAAGGATTTTAGTGAGGTGAGAGGACGTGAAGAAAGCTACAGTCCAGCTGATAAAGTACAAGCTAAGGAAAGGTAAGAAGCGGAAATGTATAAGATTAAAAACAGAGCTATAAAAACTGTGCAGAAATAATGGCACGCATTTGAAGGATCAATATTGTATTCATCTGTTCACATGGCAAATGCAACTTGGACAAACTAAGGTCTGATAGACTAAACATAAACATTATAAATTAAAGAATGAATCTGGAACTTCAAGATATACGAAAATAATAAATAGAACATTGACAGACAATCATAAAACATAGCTTGCCTGTAAGATTTGTCATCTGAGTGGCTGGGTGACCTCTGTCTATGTTGCTTTTCTCCATCCCCACCATGTTTATAGTACCTGCACATTCAGATACCACATATCATGAGAAAATGATTATCAATGTATCTAGTCACTGAAAAAGAGAAAAGTCAAGATTGTATAGTGGAGTGCCCCTAGTCATGTTATTGATGTTGCTACAAACATAAAAGTAACTTATGAACGAAAAAATAATTCAGTCACTATCATGACCTGCTAGATTCCTGGTTTCTTCTATCTCCATAATCCTCGTTTTTACTTCTTCCTCCATAGGATCTGGAACTTCTTTGCCCATCTTGCTTGTGGTGTCGATCTCTCTCCCCATCCCGATCCCAGTCTCCTCTCTTGAATCCCTTGTCGTCCGAACCATGATCTTTTTCCTGCAAGACAGAGAACTCGAGTCAATTACTTGACACAGCATACATATTGCTAAATCTGAAGCCCTAAAAAAGAATGAACTTTAAAGCATGCGTTAATATGCACATTTGTACTTTAATCCAACTTATGAAGCTACAGCCTGCGCACCATATTAATATTAAATAAATATCTCTATCTATAACCGATATTTTGAGTGTCAACCTCCTCATATCTTGTCAAATGCACTAAAGTTTATCATTCTCATTGTATAGTATCGGCCAAAAATGATCTTTTTTAATCAATAGGAGCTTGATTGTAAGACTACATGAATAGATATCAACAGCAATCAGTTTTTGGGAGCTTCTGAAGCAAATTAGGTAATATCAGAGAACACTTCATAATTCTCAAAAAAATTACACATCTTAATTCTAACACAAAAAGTGGACAAGATCGCCATGGGTCCTCTGTAGCTTAATATAAGATTTCCCGAAACCAATTTCATACACCTCAGGCGCATAATATACAGAGCGATTAAATGCACAGTTACAAGATTCATCTAACAAATTATGCATCAGTTTCTGGCAATATATAATCAAAAGCTGAATGGTGTAACAAAGTAGTACACCTTGTGATTGGAACGCCGATCTCTCGACGAATCGTAAGGCAAAGATCTCCTGCGATCGTCTTCTCTACTGTGACGAGGCATCGCTGAACCCTAATTCCCAATTCTAATTGGAAACAATGGAACTTACACTCGATAAATTATCGCGGATTTTGAAATACTCTTTCTTCCTCTCTATGCCAATATCACGATTCGACCTTTTATCAATTTATCATACACCAATCTCTGTGATTGTATTTTATGGACTTGATTTGTTTGTAATTTTATGGATAATATAGAAAATATAGAAAGAAGAGAATGTCTAACAACATTAATGAAGAAGTCCAATTATCTGTAGCTACCAAAAGCAACCACGATACAAAATCCAAATATTTGCTCATAAATTAGCCCTTAAAATTTTCCATATACTCCATTATATATAACTCTTATCTTACAAATAAATATAATCCGATCTCTTATTTTAAATTAATTATTTTATAAAATTGTGGGGCCAATTAAATTTAATGGAAAATTTTTTTTGCACAAAATACACTTACTTTAAAAATAATGAAAAATACTCACGGTCTTACTAAACTGAAAAGTTGTCATACTTTTAATCAAATCATGTTGACTCTTTCTCTCTCTTCACCTTTGTTGGCTAACACCCATAAATTTTCGGTCCAAATATTAGGGGATATAGCTTATACCGAGCGGGATTTAATTATTTAATTAATTCAATTTTTTAAAATGTTTTGAAGGAAATCCTGCTCGATACATGGCAAATTCCGCTAGAGGCGTCAAGCGCGATTTCCTAAATCGAGCGGGAAATGGATTTAGGTTAGTCGAATGACGATTCATAATTTTTCGAGTGAATTTAGTATGCTAATTAATCCATATATGATTCATAAAAAATAATTAAACATTATTATTGCATAATAATTGTCAAATAATCACAAAATTATCACACAATGATGGTTGATTACACGCAATACCACAGTTGTCATCCACTTTATATCGCATCTCTTACAGATGTGTAAGAGATGTGATATAAAGAGAATGACAAGATGACATATTATATATTCTAAATATTCATGAGTGTGCATTTTTCATTGTTTTTCAAAGGGGTGGGTATTTTTCATTTTGTCAAAAGCAAAATGGGCATTTTTATGCATTGACACTTAAATTTACGGGCTAAAAAAATTTAGGGAGATATAAATTTGAAAAACATTATAGGGAGGCGTAAATAGTTTTGTAAGATCTATATAATTTGAGAGATCTGCTGGATGAATATTTTTGCATACTTTTTTTTTTTATCATTTTAGCCTAAATTTATTTGTTGGGAATGCTCTGATAGGTCCTAATTAGGTATTTTGAAGTGGGTCTCCAACTATTAGTCAATTTAACCCTCTTTATAAGCACATGTATTGTGATAATTATATGATGATATTGATGTAGTTGTGTAATTTCTTGTTGTGAGGTTTTCAATGATACTCTTAATTTATTGATTAAGTGTCAAACGGTGGAGTAACTTACTTGAGATTTTAGCTTTCATCAACATCAAATGTTAGAAATTTATAATATCAAATCAAAATGGATGAATTGGTTTACCTGACTAACATCAACCCTAAATTAAACCAAATTATACTCGATATTTTTCAGATTTATTTGGATGAAAGCTAAAATTTTAATTTCACGTGTTTTAGCTTTAATTCAAATCAAAATGGATGAATTGGTCCAAATAGATCAAAGGAAAATGAGAGGTAAGGCTGGAAATTTATAGCTTGAAAATTTTCTACCACAATGGCATGATTGAATAGCATATCATTCCAAATATCCAGTGAGTTGATCCGATTTACTAAAAAAAAATATTTCATGCTTATCAAATTTTATTATGTTGAACCTCAATTTGATGTTAATGAATTGTTTAAAATATTTTTAGAAAGTATTTTAGTTTATGAATACTCAGCAATCAGCATATTTCAATTCTCGGTACTTGTACTTCAATGTCCAGTAGAAAATGTACCAACGTGAATAAAAATTATTAAGAGGTGTACTCTTTATATCTAGTTCTTCGTTTTTGTACTCTAATGTATAAACTATTGTTAAGTTGAGATTTCAACCCGTCTCAGTATATAATAAATCTGAAAAATATCGAGTATAAAATTAAACAAAACACGTGAAATTAAAATTTTGTTTCCTTGTCTTTGTATTTCGTATCCAAAAAGGTCTAAAATAAAAGAAGCACTTTCATATGGCTATGGCAGCGAGCGCGCCGCGCTCGCTGCTCAAGCGCGAAACATTTGAGCGCTCGCACACTGTTGGCGAGCTCGGCCCATATGCGCGCGCTCTCTAAACCGAGCTCGTGCGTTGGTGTGCTTGCTGACGTGGGGTGACACTTGGCGATCGCTGGTTGGCGCGATCGCTACCCGTTGCGATCACCAACGGTCACCAAGTAATTTTTTCTTTAAATTCTCTCATTATCACCTATAAATACATCGTTCTCCCTACTCATTTCATACACCAATCTCTTCAATTCTTTCTAAAATCTCCTCAACACCTTTATATTCCTGTTTATTTCAATCATTTAAAAAATCATGTCGGGCGACGATAATTATTACAACGCTAGAATAGAAGAAATGCAGCAGTTTGCAGTTTGCGAGCCAAATTCCCGTCATGTTCGGCAATCTCATGGTGAAAGCCGCAGAAGCAGTCGCCGAGGAAGAGGAGGAGGATGAGGCGGTCGTTGATGCCGTCCAAAGTTCAAAGAGAAAAAGGACGGTGGTGCATCATGACCGCCTTGATGCCAAGGCCCGTCTTCATGCGGATTACTTCTCCGAGTTTCCAACGTAGGGCGAAGACGTCTTCCGGTGCCGATTTCGTATGAGCAAAAAACTATTCAACACAATCTACAAGGCGATGGAGGCTCGGAAACCTTATTTTCAGCAGCGCTGCAATGGGCAAACTGGGTTCACGTCACTCCAGAAATGTACGATGGCGTTGCGGCAACTCGCAAATGGTGGTTGTGCTGATCAATACGACGAGTATCTACAGATGGGAAACAACACTGGACGGATATCGCTTGATTATTTTTGTCGAGCGATCATATTTGCATTCGGTACCGAGTATTTGCGGCCACCTAACACGGCTGAATGCAATCGGATTCTGCAAATGCACGAATCGCACGACTTTCCCGGGCATGCTTGGTAGCATTTACTACATGCATTGGCAATGGAGGAAATGCCCGAATGGGTGGAAAGGAGCGTACACGAACCAGAAGAAGGGGCACCCGACGGTCGTGCTTGAAGCCGTTGCTTCTCAAGATCTATAGATTTGGCACCAGTTCTTCGGTGTCGCCGGCTCAAATAACGACATCAATATGCTCAACCAGTCGGACATTTTCCAGGATTTTCTGCAAGGAAAGAGCCCGACAGTGTCTTTTTTCACAAACGACACTCAGCACAAAATCGGCTACTATCTAGCTGACAACATTTATCCATGTTGGCCGACGTTTATGAAGACTCTCTCGTGTCCGATTGAGCCGAATAGATGTTTATTTGCGAGGAAACAAGAAGTCACATGCAAGGATGTGGAAAGAGCTTGCGGCGTTCTCAAAGCTCGTTGGGCTATAATTAGTAGACTGACAAGTTCCTGGTTCCAGGAGACTTTATCAGACATCATATATGCTTGCATTATTTTGTATAACATGATAGCTGAAGATGAGGGCGATTCTGTAACCAATTGGATCTCAGACGAATAATCAACCTCTACAGCCGAACCGAGTTTGAGTACGAGACAAGGAGCCTCGCCGAGCTTTCAAGAGTAGCTGAAGTGGAAAGAAAGCCTTCGAGATAAAAGAGCACACGCAAAACTCAAGGATGATTTGATCGAAGAAATTTAGACACACTTCAGAGGTGGCATGTAACTTTTCCCTTTTTTTTTCATGTATGTATCAAATTTAAATTAATAAAATATTTTTATTAAAAAAAATTCAGCGAGCTCGAGCTCGCCAATGTGCACTGCCCGAACACACTCACACGTGGCTCTCCAAGTAGGCAACGAGCTGGCTCAAAAGCTTGCCGCCGCCCACGGCCTAAGGTTCTTTTATTTTATTTATTTTTAGTTGATTAGTAAAGATTATTAATTATACTCCTAGATGATTTATTTATTTATTTATATAGGAATCTAGATGAATGTTCTTTTTTAACAACATAAACAAGAAATTTAAATACTGCGTTTTGATCACAATATATTAACTACACTATCGTTGTGTTAACACACATCTAGATGGGAGGCTGGATCTTGCATCCACATACCATGCATCCACATGGTTTAATCTACCAACACGTTGCATTGAACATTAACTATCGAAATATAAATGTAAAATACATTTGCTTAACCATGGTTCTGCTGGTTTATTTAGAAGCCACCTGGCTTTGTTGTTGTACAGTGTTTGCCCAGATTTTTGCACATCCCCACAATTTAATTTTTTTTTAATTGTTGATTGTTGATTTGCTTATATTTAATAATATTTAATTTTGTGGGGGAGTTGTTTAGTTCATTTTTGTGTGTTTTTCGTGTGATTATTTGTGTGCGTCAGCATGTTTTTATTCGTTTTATTATTATAAGTCATGGTTTATGTGTGGTGTTTGGTGTTGTGGTGTGCGTAGGCACAAAAGTGGCAAAAGAGGCAAGAAACGTCGAAAGAAATGCGGAAAAAGAAACAAAAAGCAGTGAAGAGGAGGAAGATAGGATTTTCCGCCGGAGCGGGAGTGCCGCCGGCGCGGGAGTTATTCTCGCAGAAGAAACTCCGCCGGCGCGGGACGGCAGTTACTTCCAACTATATAAATGTATTTGGGCGGTTTTTGGACGAACTCTCATTCCCTTTTCCAGTTTTTAGTGCAGAAAGATGGAGAAACTCTGTAGAATATATTTCCTTTAAATTCTTTGTTGAAACTTTTATATATTTCGCCTTAGACTTTGTTTCCTTTGATCGTTGAAGACTTCTCGTACTTTGTAAGGATTTCTATTTCGTTATTGCAATGTTTCTCTTCAAATTATTAAGTTTAATTTCCAGCATTATGAACTAAACATCTTAGTCTAGGATTTGGGATGGTTTAATCGAGATAATTGTAGGTTTTCATGCGTACATGTTCGTTGATTGAATGAGTTTGCTTTCTATCGAGCTTTTGGCCAAAGTTTGGTTGTGTTAAATGATAAATGAGATCGAGAGAAGAGTTTGTCATTTGATCTAGGTTCAATCAACGTTAGGTTTAATCGGAAACGCATAATCTAACTAGGATCGGTTTGTAGAATTCTTTTAGCTAAGAATTGTTGTATGAATACGAAAGTTAGTATTCAATTCTTTGTTTGAAGCGTTATATGAAGTGATTCGTAGCATGTACTATATTAGTTGTTTGTATTATCTCGAGGCGACTAAATCTCTTATCCTAGATCGTTTTAACTTGATTTCTACATTTGTACTTCATTTACATCTTGTTTTAGTTTCAATCCACATAACCCCACTTGATTAGAATGTTTCAAATGATTTTATTTTCTTGTGCAAAGCATGAATTAAATGCCCTGTTAAGCTTTCCTTGAGATTCGACTCGAGTTAGCTAGCTGTACTACATTAGGACCTCGTTCTCTTGCGAGCAACTAATAGAAGATACAATTTAGTTGATTCAAAATTTTGGCGCAGCTGCCGGGGAAGGCTTTAGGCATTTATTTTAGTGCTTATGTTTTTTGTGATTTCGTGTTGTAAATATTTTGTTGTTTGTGTGCTTATTGTTTTTGTTTTTGTTTATTTCTCCCGCAGGTGCGTTTGATCATTTTCTTGTTTGTGTATTTGTGTATGCTAGGCCGCCGAAGTCTTAAACGGAAATTGGCTCAAGTATACGACAACATTCATCGACCAAGAGCAATCATTTTGCCAAATCTGGAGGAGAACAGAGAGTTAAGTTCTAGTAGTCAATCAACAACTTCTCAAGAGGAAGGTGATAACTATAGTTCTAGTGAGGAGTATTTACAAGAAGAAATGGCAGCACCAGTACCGAGACCGCAGGCTCCACAAGCTCAGCGAGCAGCTCAACAAGCTCAACTGAATATGAGGGATTATGCTCGACCAGTCATTGGGGAGACAACTTCGTGTATAGTGTTGGGAGAAGCAGCTCGGAATTATGAGTTGAAGAATATTCATTTTAACCAGTTGCCTTCATTCTATGGAATGCCGACTGAAGATGCATTGAACTTCATTAGAGAATTTTATTCGGTTGTTCATACCTTTCCACTACAAGGATTGAACGAGGATCAGCTGAAGATGAGGTGTTTTCCTTACACCTTGAAAGATAAAGCTAAGGCGTGGTTAATGTCTCTTCAACCGAATTCTCTTCAGAATTGGAATGAAGTATATGAGAAGTTCATGGGCAAGTATTACTCGAATCAGAAGACTCAAGATTTGAGAGCTCAGATTGTTACATTCACTCAAGGACAAGGAGAACCGTTTCATGAGGCTTGGGATCGATTCAAGAGTTTTCAGCAACAATGCCCACTTCATCATCTTCCTTTGGCATTGTTGAATCAGTTTTTCTATGATGGCTTGTCACAGAATTTTCAGTACATGGTGGATAATGCTGCTGGAGGAGATGTTGGGAATTAAACGGCTGAGAGAATCACGGAGATTTATGAGAGTTTGGCTACCAATTCTAAAAAAAAAAGTGCAAGAGGGAAGAAATTTTCAGCAAGTGAGGCAACTCCGAACTATGATGTGACTAAGCAGTTAGCGGAGTTGACAAGACAAGTGCAGATGTTGAGAACTTCTGATGGACCATCCAATCAAGTTATGTCTTTGGAGACTTGTGGAATTTGTGGTGAATACGGGCATGGTGCAAATGTTTGTCAACGGGTTAGTGAACCCATTTTGGAAAAAGAAGTGCATGTGAATGTCTTGCAAGGATTTCAGCCGAGACCTAAATATGATCCTTTCTCTCAGACATACAATCCGGGTTGGAGAGATCATCCAAATTTCTCTTGAAGGCAAAACAATCAACAAGGACCGAGTCAAGTGCTTTCATATCAATCACCACAGCATCGGATGCAAGTTCCACCTGGACCACAGCAATTTCCGAGTCAACCGATTCAACCTAGGAGACCATCTTTGGAGGATACGTTAAATGCTTTTATCCAATCGAGCAACCAACGACATGATTCTGTGGAAGCTTCAGTGAAGCGTATTGAAATTCAAGTTGGTCAGCTATCAAGTACGGTTGGAGAGTTGGTGCAACAGAATAATAAAGACAAGTTGTCAAGCCAACCCAAACAAGCTCATGCTGTCACTATTCTCCGAAGTGGCAAAGTGGTTGATAACAAGGTGGAAATGCCAGTTGGAATAGAAGAAGGTCCAAGTGAGGAGGTCGAAGTTCGAAGTTCAGCAAATGAGAAAGCTAAGGAAGTTGATTTGGGGAAAGATTCAGCACTTCACAAAGCTAAGAATCCCTATAATCCTCCTATTCCATTTCCGAGTAGGGTGCGGAATGAGAAGCAAGACCACCAATTCCAAGAGTTCTACAAGCTTTTGTCGAAGGTGAATGTGAATCTTCATTTGCTCGACATCAATCGGAATGTACCAGCATATGTGAAGTTCTTTAAGGAGTTGACATCAAAGAAGAGGAAGTTTGTGGAGGACGAAAAGATCGTAGTCTCCGAAGTGGCAAGTGCAATCCTGCAACATCAATTACCTCCAAAGCTTTGTGATCCAGGTAGCTTTAATATCAAAATTGCTTTAGGTAATGGTAAGGAAGCTTCTGGTATGCTAGACTTAGGTGCTGGAATAAATTTGATGCCTTACTCTATCTTCAAGCAATTAGAGTTAGGGGATTTGAAGCCTACTAGAATGTGTTTGCAATTAGCTTATAGATCTATTCATTATCCTAAGGGAATAATTGAAGATATATTAGTAAAATTAGGCGGACTAATAATTCATGTTGACTTTGTTGTCTTAGATGTTGGAGATGTTAAGGAAATGGGGAAAGAACATACTCTTTTGTTGGGTAGACCTTTTATGGCAACTACTAACACTTTGATTGATGTGAAAAATGAAAGTTTGAAAATGTCTGTGTTGGGAGAGACAGTTTCTTTCTCTGTTCGTGATAGTAGTGTGATTCCTTCATCTGAACTTGTTGAGAATTATTCTTATATAGATACTATTGATGTCTTGGCCGAGAAGGTTATTTTGCAGGACAACAGGTTGGGTGAGATGCTTGAAGATATGGAGGAAGTTGTTGAAGAAAATGGCCTGGATATCAACGAGGTTAATATTTTGGATAGCATTAGAGTGATGGAACTACTCCAAATTGAGGGAGAAGAGGAGAAGCCAGCTCTCAAGTTAGAGCTGAAAGAATTGCCAAAGCATTTGAAGTATGTCTTTTTGGAAGAAGAAGAGCAGAAACCAGTGATCATCTATGCTGAGTTGTCTAAGGAAGAAGAGGAAGCTTTGGTAAAGGTGTTGAAGAAGAATCAGAAAGCTATTGGATGGAGTTTATCGGACATAAAAGGAATCAGTCCATCAACTTGTATGCACCGGATTATTCTTGAAGATGATGCAAAACCGGTTAGAGAGGGGCAACGGAGGCTAAACCCAATCTTGATGGAAGTGATTAAGAAGGAGATCTTGAAGCTTCTTAAGGAAGGGATAATTTATCCAGTGGCTGAAAGTGAATGGGTGAGCCCGGTTCATGTGGTACCAAAAAAGGGAGGAATCACTGTTGTTACAAATGATAAAGGCGAGATGGTACCAACTCGAGTGACAACCGGGTGGAGAATGTGTATCGATTACAGGAAGTTGAATGCTGCAACTAGGAAAGATCATTTCCCATTACCGTTTATCGATCAAATGTTGGATAAATTAGCAGGGCATAAGTTTTATTGCTTCTTGGATGGATTGTCGGGGTATTATCAGATTGCCATTGATCCGGAAGATCAGATCAAGACAACATTTACTTGCCCTTTTGGAACATATGCGTGTAGAAAGATGCGCTCGGGTTGTGCAATGCGCCTGGAACGTTTCAACGGTGTATGTATTCCATTTTCTCCGACATGATTAGTAAGTTCATTGAAGTTTTTATGGATGACTTTTCTGTTTTTGGTTCCTCTTTTGATGATTGCTTGCATAAATTAGAACTTGTTCTTGAAAGGTGCATTGAAAGTAATCTTACTTTGAGTTGGGAGAAAAAGTCATTTCATGGTAACTAGTGGAATTGTTCTAGGACATGTCGTTTCTAGTAAGGGCATAGAAGTTGATAAGGCTAAGGTAGATGTAATTGAACGATTACCTCTGCCTGTGAATGTTAAGGGTGTTCGTAGCTTTCTTGGGCATGCTGGTTTTTACCGTCGATTTATTAAGGATTTTTCCAAAATAAGTCAACCCTTGTGTCATTTACTTGCCAAGAAGTGCCTTTTGTGTTTGATGATAAGTGTTTGAATGCCTTTAATATGTTGAAAGAAAAGTTGATATCTGCTCCCGTTGTTGTTGCTCCTAATTGGTCATTACCTTTTGAAATCATGTGTGATGCATCGAACTCTGCTGTAGGAGCTGTCTTAGGGCAGCGTGTTGATAAGATGTTGCGTGTGATTTACTATGCTAGCTTGACTTTGAATGCTGCTCAAGTAAATTACACAACCACCGAAAAAGAATTGCTAGCTGTTGTGTTTTCATTAGACAAGTTTAGATCTTACATTATTGGGTCTAAAATTATTGTGCACAATGATCATGTAGCTCTTAGGCATTTGTTAACTAAATCTCAAGCAAAGCCTAGATTGATCAGGTGGATTTTGTTGTTGCAAGAGTTTGATGTTGAGATCAAAGATAGGAAGGGTTGTGAAAATGTGGTTGCGGATCATTTGTCTCGTTTGCCTAACATTGATGATAGTGAGATAGTGAATGAGCATGATATTATACCTGACTCTTTTCCTTATGAGCATGTCTTACAAGTTGCAATTGTACCTTGGTATGCAGATATTGTAAATTATATTGCTAGTGGATACTTGCGTCCTAACCTCTCTTCCCAAGAAAAGAAGAGATTTTTCTCATCTTGCAGGAGTTACTATTGGGATGATCCATATCTTTTCAGATTGGGAAAGGACGAGGTAATAAGGAGGTGCATTCCAGAAGAAGAGCAGCGAGATATGATAGCATGGTGCCATGATTTTCATTGCGGAGGTCATTTTGGGGGTCGAAAGACCGCTTTTAAGGTACTCCAATCGGGTTTTTACTGGCCATCTATCTTTAAGGATGCTCATAATTTTTGCCTTGCATGTGATAAGTGTCAGAGGGTAGGGAACATAAGTAAGAGGAATGAAATGCCTTTAACTAATAATCTTGTTGTAGAAATTTTTGACGTGTGGGGCATTGATTTTATGGGTCTCTTCCCTAAGTCTGCTGGTTTTGAGTATATTCTTGTTGCCGTTGATTACGTGTCCAAGTGGGTCGAGGCTATCCCCACAAGGACAAATGATGCTCATGTTGTTATCAAGTTTGTGCAGGAGAATATTCTTTGCAGGTTCAGTTTTCCTCAAGCTATTATTAGTGATGTGGGAACACACTTTTGTAACAAGCTTTTTGATAAGTTAATGTCAAAAAACGGCATAGTACATAAGGTGGCAACTCCGTATCATCCGCAGACATTTGGACAAGTTGAAACGAGTAATAGGCAGATCAAGGGTATTTTGGAGAAGACCGTGAAGCCGTCTAGGAAAGATTGGTCTTCCAAGTTGAACGATGCTTTGTGGGCTTATCGGACTGCTTATAAGAATGTCTTGGGGATGACTCCGTTTCGAATGGTATATGGGAAGGCATGTCATTTACCAGTGGAGATTGAACATAGAGCTTATTGGGCGATTAAGTCCATGAATTATGATTTGGTTCAAGTTGGTCAAGAGAGGGCTTTACAAATTTCAGAACTTGATGAACTTCGGAATGAAGCTTATGAAAGTGCACGGATTTATAAAGATAAGGTGAAGAAGTTTCATGACAAGCGGATTGTAAACAAGGATCTTAAGTCGGGTATGAATGTGCTTCTCTTCAACTCTCATTTGCGGTTATTTCCAGGAAAATTGAGGTCAAGATGGAGTGGACCGTTTGAAGTGGAAGAGGTTTACCCTTACGGAGCTGTCAAGTTATTCAATCCGTTGAAAAATGAGTCCTTTCAGGTTAATGTGCACCGGGTGAAACCATATGTCGAAGGAATGTCAAGATTGGTTGGAGTCGAGTCTATTAGACTCAACGAGTTTACATTTTGAACTTGGAATATAGAGTCGAGCTCGAGACTTAAAACGAGCGCTGCATGGGAGGCAACCCATGGTTTTCGTATTTTAGTTGTTTGTGTGTTTTTGAGTTTCTTTAATTCTTCGGTGTTTTCAAAGAAAAGGGAGAACCACCGGCGCGGGATTCATTCTCTCAAAGAGCGTTCCGCCGGCGCGGGGATCATTTTTGCAAGGGGAGATCCGCCGGCGCGGGAGAGCCGCCGACGCGGGGATCACTCTCGCAAAGGGAAATCCGCAGGCGCGGGAGAGCCGCCGGCGCGGGTTTCATTCACGCAACAAAGGTCCCGCCGGCGCGGGACGGGTCTGCTATAAAACGAATTTCCATCGTGCCCTAATTTCATTTCCCCTCTCTTCACTTTCATCCGCCTCTCTTTTACCTCCATTTCTACTTTTCATCGGTTCTTATACAATCACCACCTTCATTTACCAATTTTGACCTTTTCCCTCAAATTTCTACCGTAACCTTCCCGCAGCCGTTCAATCCCCGCCGCCGCTCACCAAAAATTCCCGCCGGCGTTCATCAACTTTTCGCTCCCCATTTTCTTTCATCCCTCCGGCGCGAGAGAGCTGCCGCTCCACACCATTTCCGCAGGTTGTTCCTCAAGCGTTTGTCGCCGTCCTTTCTAACGCCTACTCTTCTATTTCGTCCAAGTACAGCGGTTCTTGTTTCCGCTACTCATTCCGGCAACGCCAACTTATCCCGGCACCGACCACTCACTATCGTCGGGGTATTATCTACTGTGACGTTATCTTTCACGATGCCCAGATGCAAGAACTTACCTCCACCGTCACAGGAGCCATATTCGGAGGATGAATCAATGGATGAATCCGAGTTCGAGCAAGACCAACAGCACGAGAAACAGGTTAATTATACGGCTCTCTACTCTACTCCGTTTGAAATCTATTCTGATGCTGAGGGAAAGTTAGCTCATCGGTTCAATAGGTCCGAGATTACTAACCCAAGATATATTGATTGGGATTTGTTAAAGGGTCTTAAACTTGATGAACGTGTTTATGATTATTTAAAACATTTGGGTTAGAAAATTTAGCAAATTTTTTTAGTACATTGGGTATGAGCCGTTGACGTATGAGTTTATGACTTCGATGATATTATCTGAGGATAAGAAAAAGATAATGTTTAGAATGTTTGGAACGGAGTATTCGGTTTCGTTGGCTAAGATGAAACAGGTGTTCGAATTTCCGACAGCTGGTGAAAAAAAGCTTCCCCATTCTTTTGATGTAAAACAGAATTGGCATGCATTAACGGGGTATGACAACTGGAATTCAGCTGGTATGCCTAATGGTTTTATTCAGGATCCTGCGCTTGTTATTGTGCATATGTTCTTGGCTTATCAAGTTTCAGGAAAAGAACAGGCCAATAAAGTGAATAAAAATGAAGTTTATCTGTTGTCGTGTGCTGTCAATAAGGTTCATGTTTGCATCACTAGTTTCATTTGGAATGCTATGGTTACTATGCAAAAACGGCCAAAATCTCATGCTTCTTTTTGCTCAATCGTTACGGGATTGGCGAAACATTTTAAGTTAGTTCCTGGCACACTTGACCCTGTTCAAGGTCAAAAGATCTTGAATCCGTATTATCTTGATTATCGTGAGTTGAGGGGTGGAAATCTCATATCTGATCGTCGTACGATTGTTCCGCATGGTGAGCGCAAAAGTGTCCACAAATACATTCTTAAGGAAATGGCTAAGGGCCAAGCCCCTAGGCCAACTATCCCTGAAGTTGACCCGTCTACTACTGGAGATGCAAATGAAGAAGCCTCCCACTCCGAGCAAGCTCAATTATTGCTTTCGTCGGCGTTTACTTATCAGCAATTTAGGAATGATCTCCAATCATTCCGGACTCATTTTGATACATCTTTTGGTGAGTTCCGTCAAGAAATGCATGCGTTATATGATGCATATGATGCTTCTTTGGGAGACTTTAGGCAAGAGGTAGGCCGCCGTTTGGATGCTCAAGACCAGCAGCTTGTTTCTATACAAGCGCAATGGGATGCCTGGACCGCCTTTCATCCACCACCACCGCCTGCGCCGGATCAGTAGTGACTTCTCACTACTGTTGTGTTCGTTTTATTGTCTTACTATTTGTTTTATTTAAATGTCTAGTTCTTTAATTTTGGTTTTATCGTTTTCTTTTCTGTTTTTAGTTTGTTTTCTGTTGTGCAGGTCTACGTTTCGTTTTGAGTTTGTCGCTCATGCCGTTGCCGGATGTTGTTTCAGGGAAGTACTCCTTTCCTTTACTTTTACTGAGCTTTGAGGACATAGCTCCGTTTAGGTGTTGGGGGGGGGGGGGTATTTTAGTATGGTATGAGTTGTGCAGTGTTTTTGATATAGTTGTGTTATGTGTGTGAGTCAAGCATTTTGGCGACTTAAGTATGACTGAGGATATGTTTGTGTGAATCACTCGAGAATGCATGATTTTTCTTGAATTCGTGAGAACCTAGTTGATTGGTGTCGATTAGGTGCGATTGTTTGATAACCATGGTTGTGGGGCATGTCATTGATGAATTTGATTGACGTGATAATCGTGACCCTATTGATAAATATGCTTCGTTGGTTGCCTAGATGATAGCCTTCTTTGTAAATAAGTAAATGAGAATAAAATATGAGTAGTGTGGATTTTGCTCCTCTTAGTTGTTGTCTTTTAAGACATGATTAATGAGCATGGGAAACCACACGAGGAAACTTCGGATAATCTCCGAAGATTAAACCTCGTGAAAATATCCTAATCTATTCGCAAAAAAAAAATGTGTAAAGTACGAGGTTATAAATAAGGTGAATCTGAGATTCTACTCCTCTCATTTGGAGAAATTCAAATGATGAGTATGGGAAACCACATTAGGAGACTCGGATTGAAATTTCGATGGATAGAACCTAATGATCATGTCACGTTGATTCACCCTTATATTCCTCGTTATTTAGTTTATATTTGATATTTTGAGGACCTTCTGGTAAAGGCGACTGACAAAGTATAGAGTTGAAAGAATGGTTCGCATTTTGATCGAATTGATAATTCTATTTGACGAGCAACATACGTGGTTGGATTTCATTGCATCAGTATTGGCTTAGTTGACTTTGAAACTATCGATGAAAAGGAAGTCTTGTGGTGATGATTTGGTGAATATTTTGTCGATTCATACTACGTGTCTTTGGTTTGCTTGAGGACAAGCAAAATGCTAAGTGTGGGGGAGTTGTTTAGTTCATTTTTGTGTGTTTTTCGTGTGATTATTTGTGTGCGTCGAGCATGTTTTTATTCGTTTTATTATTATAAGTCATGGTTTATGTGTGGTGTTTGGTGTTGTGGTGTGCGTAGGCACAAAAGTGGCGAAAGAGGCAAGAAACGTCGAAAGAAATGCGGAAAAAGAAACAAAAAGCGGTGAAGAGAAGGAAGATAGGATTTTCCGCCGGAGCGGGAGTGCCACCGGCGCGGGAGTTATTCTCGCAGAAGAAACTCCGCTGGCGCGGGAGTCCCGCCGGCGCGGAGTTGATTTGCGCGACAAAGGTCCCGCCGGCGCGGACGGCAGTTACTTCCAGCTATATAAATGTATTTGGGTGGTTTTTGGACGAACTCTCATTCCCTTTTTCCAGTTTTTAGTGCAGAAAGATGGAGAAACTCTGTAGAATATATTTCCTTTAAATTCTTTGTTGAAACTTTTATATATTTCGCCTTAGACTTTGTTTCCTTTGATCGTTGAAGACTTCTCGTACTTTGTAAGGATTTCTATTTCGTTATTGCAATGTTTCTCTTCAAATTATTAAGTTTAATTTCCAGCATTATGAACTAAACATCTTAGTCTAGGATTTGGGATGGTTTAATCGAGATAATTGTAGGTTTTCATGCGTACATGTTCGTTGATTGAATGGGTTTGCTTTCTATCGAGCTTTTGGCCAAAGTTTGGTTGTGTTAAATGATAAATGAGATCGAGAGAAGAGTTTGTCATTTGATCTAGGTTCAATCAACGTTAGGTTTAATCGGAAACGCATAATCTAACTAGGATCGGTTTGTAGAATTCTTTTAGCTAAGAATTGTTGTATGAATACGAAAGTTAGTATTCAATTCTTTGTTTGAAGCGTTATATGAAGTGATTCGTAGCATGTACTATATTAGTTGTTTGTATTATCTCGAGGCGACTAAATCTCTTATCCTAGATCGTTTTAACTTGATTTCTACATTTGTACTTCATTTACATCTTGTTTTAGTTTCAATCCACATAACCCCACTTGATTAGAATGTTTCAAATGATTTTATTTTCTTGTGCAAAGCATGAATTAAATGCCCTGTTAAGCTTTCCTTGAGATTCGACTCGAGTTAGCTAGCTGTACTACATTAGGACCTCGTTCTCTTGCGAGCAACTAATAGAAGATACAATTTAGTTGATTCATGTCGCTTTGATGTTGTCGTCGTTTTTATTTGTGTGGCGGTTTTAATTTTTTTAATTGTTCTAATATTATTAATTTTGTTTGAGTGAAGATATATATATATATATATATATATATATATATATATATATATATATATATAAGATTTAGTGTGTGAAAATATATTTATTTATTTCTTCGTAATTTGGGTTGCGACGCTTTGTCTTCCCATTTCTCCATTTCCCTGAAATTTTGTGATTGAAGCCTTTAATCATTTGCTTCGTACCAGTCGGATCCTTTTCTCTGTGTTGTCTCTGTTCATTCGCTGAATATTTGTGTAATTTTTTTTTTGGGTATTTCGTTTTGTAGCGCAACCTCATATATAAATCTTTTTTCCTGTTTTTCTGGGCTCCATTTCCCTTTTTTTTTTAAAACTTTGTAAAATTGTTCATTAATCTTGGACCCTCACGTCATTGTGAAAGCCGATCTTTTTCCAATTATGGTGGGCCGATGTCCATCTCTTGTTCAACGCGGATTATGCGCGAGGCAGCGTAAGTTTTCTTTGTTGATTAAGGTTTTATTCTCCACATATCTAGCCCTTGTTTTGGTAGCTTATTTTAATAAAGTAATCTCCAGCGCAGGTGTATTGTTGTTTTTTATAGTTTATTTTTTTGGTAGGATTGAATAACAGATCTTGTAATGTTTCTTTCCCAATGTGAGAACCGTTGTTTTTTTTATTAATTTAATTAAGTTTCTCCCCCCCCCCCGGAAAAAACCTATTTATTCTGTAGTGTTGTAGAATCTTGCATTTTTTTGGCATCCCTTTAATTGTCCTGCTTTGTCCTTTTCTTTTGTGTCGTTGTTGTTGGCATCCTTTTGTTGGTTAGATTTGGTTGTTGAATAATTAAATAAAATAGTGTGATCTCGATAGTGACATACTTTTACGGAAAAACAAAGCACCCATTTTGGCAGGCATCATATGTTGTATGCTTTTTTACTAATTTGTTTTGTTCCTTTTATGGGTTTAATAATATTTTCGCCGTCGCCTAACTTAATTTAGGAAATTATATTGCATCTGTGTATATTCTTTTTTTTTTGTGCACAATTCCCGATTTAGAGTTTTGTGTTGTTTAGGGTTTAGTTGTTTTATCCGTCCATTTACTACTGCATCCCACACCTTTGTGGTTAAATAATTTAGTTTTTGTCTTGAAGTTGTCTTGTTTTGGTTTTAAGTGGGTGTGTGGGTTGTTGTATGATTTTCTGCGAAAGTGAAGTGTAGCACATACAATACGTATAATGTCTTAATCTTAATTGAATAGTATTTGTGGTATTGAAAATTTTTAGTTTTACTGGTTTTTGTGAGATTTTTTTTTTATTTTGAAATAACCGAAATTTTAATCTGTAGTGTACCTTTGTCAGCTAGTAATGTATCCATCCGGTGTGGAATCAGTAAAGTTATTGAGTCTATTCAGTATCAATTGGATGATGATAACTTGGAGCGTTTTCGACAGTCTTGCTTCGGTATGTATACTGACATGGCCAATATCAAGTTTGAAGATATGGTTGCTTACCTTGCACTTCTTCATCTTGTGGATGGGCCTCCCGATTGTTTTAAATTTTGTTTTGGTAATCATGATGCTGAGTTTGCTCGAAGAGAGTATTTCTTAATGAGTGGTCTGAAGTTTGGACCCACAAGTGATTTACTAAGTACGTCGCAAATTCATGTTGATGTTTTTAGTGGCAAGGCTGAATTGTTTGTGGGTGATCTTGAGTTTGCTTTTGAGGCCGTATGCGTGGCAGGAAAAGGGTCTGATGAATTGGCTTTGAAACTTGCGTTAGTGCTTTTTGTGTACTGCATATTATTTCCTGTTGATAGTGGTAGTGGATTTAAAACTTCTCTTAACCTGAAGTATCTTCATTCTGTCGATAATCTAGACTTTTTCAACAACTATCCGTGGGATTTGGATTCCTTTTGGTTCTTTGTCAATCAGGTAAGAAATGCTTCGGGTCAGTTATTTTCGACGTTGAGGAGCGCATCGAAGACTCAGTGTCGTTTGTTTGGTTTTGCGCATGTGCTAACCCATTGGGTGTACGAGTGCATACCTAGTGTTGGTCAATACTGTACTGCAGTTGCAAACGAGCATGAGTTGTTGTTCCCTCGTATATTTGGTGTACTCCTGGATCGAGAAGTTTTTCAAAGATGTCAAAGTTTTTATTAAGAATTCTGCTGCTTGGCCACTTAATTATGTAAGTGGCGTTATAGATTATGCCCTTTTTTCTGTTTGTAATTTGCGTGTATTCTGACTGTAGCTATCCTTTTTTTGTGTTTAGGTACCGTTAATCATAACTGAACTTGAAGAGGCGATGCTGCGATCTCATGGTTTCTATTTTTCTGCCATTGAACATTTTTCACCTTGTGTTGTTGTACCGCCAGCTTTGGATGAAGGTGATGTTAGTTTTGATTATTTTTTTACTAATGTTGGTGAGTGTAAATAGTCTTTGATATTGGGTGTGATGATTATCTGAAATTTCCTCCGTATATTGTGTCCAACAGGTTTTATTGTTATGTTGGATATTTTGTTCATGATGACAACGAGGTTGATTTTGATGAGGTTGATGTAGATGATAACATTTTCGATGTCGATGATAGTATTTTGGTCATGGATGATGTCGATGATAGTATTTTCGACATGGATGATGACGATGATAGTATTTTCGACGTAGATGATGTGGATGATGATATGTTCGATGAGGGTAATACTGTTTTGATTTTTTTTGTGAAAATTTTTCTGTTTGTTTGGTGTATACATCTTGTTTAGTTAGATGATTGTGGCTTACTTGGAGTCTCTGGTAGCTGCCGTAAAGTAGAAGCAGATGTTGGGTGATCTCGTGGTGTTCATCGTAGTAGTTTAGATCCCGTTCAAAGCTTGGTGTTTGAAGCATTTGATAATTGGTTCTTAAAGAAGAGTACAACCAGGTAAGTTGTGTTCTTAATTGATGCAAGTTTGTTGGGGTCGAAGTATGTGGCAGTAACCTAATTTTTTTTCGTTTCAGTAATTCAGTCCTTGAAACCCCGATGAAGAAATATCCGAGGATTGGTAGCGATTGGTTTGACACGGTGAAGCCGCCTCGTACCTGCCTTACTAAAATTGTAAGTGTTGTGGCAAATTTTATGTTTCTACCTTTATTGATTGCTCGGGCTTATTTTTGACTTGTCCGTGTTTGATTGTTAGAATTGCGATGTGTTGTTGAACTTCCTCCTTCTGAAGGCATACCGTGGTTGGTAATGTTCCCGTGGCAGATGGACCCTCTTTGACAGCCAGTGCTGGTAATTTTTTTTATTTATTAATTTTATTTGCTTATTTTGTGTATGGATGATTATAAATATTACTATGTTGCATTTGTGATAGGTTCCATTCTACTTTTCTTGTTTCGTAATAGGATGTCATTAGCCATCCTCCCAACACATGTGAGCTAGAGAAGACCATAAAAGGCTATGTGTTGGGTCAGCATCCCGTACAATGACCTTATTCCTTTTTCGAGGTCCACAATATATACGGTATTGTAGAATTTGGGGAGAAGCAGTACAGTGTGTATTGCATTAACCTTGTTGAACAGAAAATTATTTTGTACGACTCGACATTTTAGCCTCAGTGTAAGGAAGCGTTTGGTGAAATGTGTTCGGTCATTGGCCGTATGTGCGCGAAATATAATGTTTTTTTTAATTAACAAATGCCTCAATTCCTGTTATTTTAAAAGGAAACAAAACGAAAAAAAAATACGTTACAATACAAATTAATTATGTATCATTTTTATAATAACTTTTTCTAAATTTTAAAGGCCTTTAATAATTTAACCGTCACCATGTCAGAAAGTTTTTTCAGACAACATATACCTGTGTACATGTATTACTGTAAATTATTTTTTCAAATTTTACAAAACTCCGTTGGTATCTTATGAAGTCTGCTCTCAAGTATGTGTTTAGTGTAATACGAATACAACAGCTACAATATCTTTAAAGTAACTAATTACATTAAGTACCTACTTCTTATTACTAATGTGTGGGAGTAAACCAAACTATATTTATGCAACTATATCTTTAAAGTAAGTAGTAATTCATTGTCATATTTCGTTTTCTTACTAACTTATTTTTACTAATTAATTAATTATATAATTCAATTATACTCATTATTGATTAGTCTCTGCTTATAATTGTGATCAATTGTAAAAAATATTAATTTCTCAATAAAGAAGTAACAATCAACTCCAATTACATTATATGTCATAAACTTCAAATTTAATTCATTTAATAACAATAGATTCAAGATTAATCGCATAACTGAGACTGCTACAATTATATTTATATTGTAATAGTAACTTACACGAATGAAACTTCTATTATAGCGTTAGACACGCCCACATTCAATGTATCAACACATAACTCATTCAGAAGTAGATAAAGCCAAATTGAACAATATATTTCATACAATTTCAGTTGTTTCAAACCAAAATATAGATTTTCTAACTATGACTAGTAAATTATATTGTGCCGTCAATTTTCATATTTAAGTACTTTAAATGAAGCAATGTTATCAAATAATCAAACAAAAACCATCATCTTCAAAAAACACTAAAGTACAGAATTACACATTTGTTTTTTCCAAACGCACGCTAGTAATATTCATCGTTTTAAATAATAATAACCCGTATATCTTGGATTCTTGTACATTTGGTAGTTGTGAGTTTTATGCATACAAATTAAAATACAATTCATCAAACTATAACTAAAGCATTATAGAGGTAGTAAAGTTCAGACACCATAAAACACAATAAAAAATTAAAGATTTATTGAATTATTTTACACTGCTGATGCAAAATTCAGGTGTTACCAAAGACATCTCTTCAAACATTATAAAGAGCTCTCTTTCACTGCTGAGTAACTTCAGATTTGTCATAAAGATTTTAATGTTTTGTCAATTCATTCTCTACCAAAATTTTCAGGAAGGATCTTCACAACTAAATCTATGAAAATTATGGTTCTACTTTTTTTTTATACTTATATATTATAATTGCATTCCGTTACTTTTATCATTTGCTACCCTTTTCTTTTTGGTCACCAGTGATATATAAAAATCTAAGAAGGGCCATTAAAGTTTGGTGACAACAACATGCTCACCATCAACGAGTATAAAATTTCTTCAAAAAACCAAATTTTAACACTAGAGAAATCAAATCTACATATATTATCATTATCAACTTTTATTTTTTTCAGTATTTCTAATTGTTTCGTACTCTATACAATATTCACATCTCAATAATGTTACTATTTTGTTTTTTACTATGAACAATCAAATATTATATTTCCAATATTTAATTAAAAATTTCAATTCAAAATTTACAAAATAATTATAAGTTGTAATATAAAATTGAATTGACTCATAAATATTTATTTAGTATAATCGTTGCTTTTAACGTGGGAGTGCACGTTAATTGACTCGTTTTATTTTTTTGTTACAAGTACAAGACATGAAACTGCAAACAACGTAATTCAGATTCATCTATTTAAAATAATACACTCCACAAATTGACTATGCTAATCAAAACTCATTTTACCCAATCTTACTTCGATTTCTCTCGAACAATTATTGAAAACATATTATGCAGAACGAAAAATTACTCATAGTTCTATAAAACAAACTGATACTTTTCCGAATTCGTGGCCTTTTTTTAAAAAATCACTACAACATAGTGATTTAAATCTTCACTGAACAACGAAAACTAATGCAACTGATAATTAAAATACTAAAATGTCATACTAAAGCAAAACATACTTCTAAAACACAAGTAATCTTAACAAAACATGGCCACTGCAACTACAAAGTCAAACCACAAACAAATGTTGCTCGTCGATTTCTATTGTTGTCTCTCTTGTCTCGCCAGGAAATACAGTTGATGCACCCACAGGTAACAGAACTTCCATACTCTACGAAGTATGACAACTTTAACCCTTAAAATTTTGTTACTCGATTCAAGAATTTCAAACACCATAGCGTCATCAATATTTACATTCTGCGCCATCACAAACTCTTTCCAATCAATGTCCTTAAACCTTGGCCTCTTATCTTTACCTCTGAATGATATGTTCCATGTGCGTCCTTCAGAAGGCACAACTGCCTGCACATTCACACGATAAATGCTCCTAAGAACACGTTGCAGAAAATATTGTTCAAGGGAAGGGGAGAGATGTGGCCATCAAATATGTTAGTATTACCTAATGGTTGCATAAAAAAATATTGAACTAACAAATCAACAAAATACTTAATTTACTAATACCAAATGAAAGGGTATGACCACATGTGTTTTGGTGACAAATACATGAAAAAGGGCTTCTCTCCAGAGAGACATAGCCAGTAAGGATCGCCCGCATTCGGAATAGCGTCACCCATCATGTAAAGTGCAACTCAATTCGTCATACAAGGGTAATTAATCTTATCCACAATTAATGCTTCACCAATAATCTATCATACGTTCAAACAGTCAAATTGGAACAACAACTACCATCAAACCTCATACCATTTCAATAACTAACATGCAGGTACGAAACCTTAGGTCACGGGTTCAAAAAGAACTATTTATCTGCAACCAGTTTCAATCCATTGTACTTTACTGGGTGAAGTAAGTTTCAATCTATTGTACTCTACTGGGTGAAGTAGGTCGCTATTGTAAACACAAATAATAATAATTGATCCATTACATCCATGCAGTAAAAACATAAACAACAATTCAACAAAAGATCAACACATTTCAACAACGAACATGGGCCACAAAAGATCAACACATATTAAACTATATAAATACACTCTCTTCAACCAGTTTGAAAGGAGAATAAAAACATGGGCCACAGAAATTTCTCTTCAACAACGACAAAGGTGTTTTTCTTCTCTATCCGATAAAAGAGATTTATGAATTCAATAATTTATCACCAAACTACGGGGTGACAGGCACACAGAGAATGTGACCACAGTTTGGATACTACAAAAAGACAACAACCCATTACCACAACTGCATAAATAAAGCAATATAGGATTTGACAAAAAACCTCATTGCACCATAAAAATAGGAAAAAAAAATAATAATCAACTAAAAGAATATCGAATCTGACAATAACCATTACATTATACTTCACAAACTCAAACATAAATTCACAAAAACATCAACCCGGCCAGTAAGAAGAAAGACATAAACCTTAAGCAACAATCACGATTCAAATCAACCAAAACACAACCCACGAGATTCACTATATATATGGATCCGAGGATACCCTAAATAAAATCATATTACCAAAGCGGCACCGAAATGGGAACGACATGTTACCTGCTTTGATCCTTGCTCGAACTCCAACAACTGCACAAAAAAACAAAATCGGGGACGCAACTGCGAAAATGGAAAACATAAAAAGATCAATTCTTAATCCAGGACTAAGAGAGTTTCAAAATAAAATGACATAGTCGAAAAAAACAAATCTAACCCAATTACAATACACAAAACTATGTCTACGCCGACGACAATTAGAAACAGACGGAGAACAAGAATGTGCCACTTACATTAATAACCTAGGATCGATGAAGGGAAGGAGAACAACAATGGGGCACTCAGATTAAGAACCTCGGAATCGGTTCGATATGGAAGAAGACGGAATCGAATCAGCAGAGAAAACAAATTGATTCAGATAAAGGAACTAAATAGTCAAAAATAGGGCACCGTCAACAAATATGTGGGATAAAGTTGGCTTACGTCACGATACATTAGGAACAATGCACAACCACACCCCTAATTCTACCACAGTTATCAAATTATTAATAAAATAATGCAATTTAACTGCAACAAAAAAAAACAAAACTATATATAATTTCTTTTTTTTATATCGTGAGAACCCGCAGCCGCTACCTTCGGTGCGTACTGGGTAAACCCCCGTCCCTTAAAACTATATATAATTTCTACGTGGACGGCAAATGGCTTGTGGATCCACACTATGTGGATGCAGGATCCTGCTTGCTCATCTAGATGAAATTTTTAAATTGAAGAGAATACCCGTAGATGAATTACCTCTCCACGTGTCCTCTCTTTCCATCTCTTAGTTTTTATCTGCAATTGCTAATGCACCGAAAAAATGAGAAAGGCAACACCAACACGAAAATTCTCTATGCATACCCCACTCACTCACTTCCTCAATCAAGTTTTCGGAATTCTTTCTACTGCAATTCGACTTCGATTTCTAATTTTCTGAATTTTCACCAGCGATCATCGATACTGATAATCATATCAGTGAGTCGAAGAAATTGTTCCAATTGGAGACGATGCATGTGAGCGGCAAAGCTTTAGTGCGGTGGCGCTCGTTTAGGGATTCAATCAAACTGCTCGAAGCTGATATCCAACATGCTAATACGCTGTCAGTTGTTATTTTTTTATTTATTTAATTTGCTTGATTTTTTGTGGTGGTGTTTTGGTTTCTCCCACCGCTCTGTTTTCCTTATACATTTTTTTTTTAACTTTTTGGCACTTTTCCCTTTTGTTCTTCGTTTACTTAGCTATAATTGTTTGAATAATGCTTCAAATTTGCAATTTTTATGTTGAATTCTGGGTGAGTGAATATTGTTGTTTATGCCTTACTCTGTTTGGAATAGTGAAAATTGACTGGTTTTACCCAGTGATTAATTACTGAGTTCTGCGCTTAGTCTTGGTAGGTATCACTTTTTGTGAGTTTAGTTATAGAAACTCTTACTTTGACTACTGATTTAGGAAGATTTAATGGTGTAAATGGCTAAGTATTTGCTTTATCGTTTCAGCTTTAAACAAATATAGTTTCTAGTTATTTGTTGGAACGTTTGCAGGCTCTCATTGGATGTCTCTACAACAAATTACAACAAAAAATATTGTCTTTAGTTTTTCGGATTGTTTATAGTATTGAAAAATTTTCATATTTCGGTTTTGGAAGTGCTTCTTTTAAATTATTAAGTGAATAATTTGTTAGCTTATTAAGCTAGAGCTTTACTCTAAATCCTTTGGAGGGGGTTCTTGGGACCATCGATGTTGGTTCAGTGTGGTTAGGAGTTGATTATTCCATCTACCATTTTAGAGCCTCCAATTTTCCACGTGAGTATGACGGTGCGTGCCTGCAGATGAGAATGTCATACAGTCCTGCAACACATTTCTTCCTTTTTTCTAGTACAATGGACCGACTGCCGTCTTGCTGGCGCGCTCGGATTGTTGAGAATCCTAATTTATAAGGATAGTTTTTTTGTTTTGCATGATGTGGTTTCTGTAGTAAGTGGTAACCATCCTTCCCAGCAATTGAATCAAATTCTCAGAGCTTCTTCTGCTTAATGCACATCATCCCCGATTATTTCGCCTAGTTGGTGATGAAATCATGGTATAGGTGTATGTTGATGGCGCCACCACTATGTCTACTCATGAGAGAAAAACAAGCATTAGAGAATTCTATGGTGAGCCTCCTGGTCTGATACTGATTATAGTTCTTGCCGATGAGACTTGTAGTTGATGATGGTGTCTTGTATCCAGCTGTTATTTATCCCTTTTTACTTCAACTTCAGAGCGGTTACTGATTGCGAAGATAAAAAGCTGAAAGTTGTATGCATGGAGTGATACAGGAGATGGGATGAGGAAAGGCATGAGCATTTCTCAAAAGTAAATATTGAAGGGGAAGAAGAATGCGGGATTTGCATGGAGATAAGAAGTAAAGTACTTTTGCCGAACTGTAACCATGAGATGTGCCTAAAATGTTACAGAGAATGGTACTCTCTCTCTCTCTCTCATGTATCTAAATGTTGAAATGTTCTTGAATCCCTGAAAAAGTAGAATTTTTTTTCATTTCCAGAATGTGCACTGTCGACTTTTTAGTACATGTGGACTTTGTGGCTTTAGAGCGACAAAATTTTGTCTTTGATAAATTATTAGTGAGCTGTATTTGAATGATATTGTTCCTTCCAACATCCAACAAAATTTCATGTTCGACTTGATTTCTATACAATTACCACTTCTTCTTAGTTGCCTTTTGTTGTGGACTGTTTGCCAATCTCACTAGCCCTTACTACACTATTAAACAAACGAGAAAATAGGACCACCTGCATGTCATCATAATGCTTATTACTTGAGAATGCAGGTCCGTTAGCTTTCTCAATACAAAAGTTGTTGAAAGCTTACTGTTGCATAGTACAACTTGATTGAGTAGATTCCGTGATTTTCGTTCATGTGAAATTGACAAATTGTTAAGAATTACTATTCAAAGTCTGATTCTGATGCATGTGCCGAACCATTTGACGATGGTTTTAACTGCAGGCACTCAAGATCACAGTCATGCCCATTTTGTCGTGATAGCTTAAAGAGGGTAAACTCTGGTGATCTATGGATCTTTCTGAATGGCAAGGATGTAATAGACATGGCAGCTATTACAAGCGAGAATTTGAAGAGGTTGTTCACTTATGTTGATAAATTGCCATTGATTGTCCCTGATACCTTATTTGATGCATAAAATAGACATATGAGGTAATTAACTAGTTTGCTATGCGGGTTTGGGATACAGTCCAGGTATGTGTTACTTTCCATTCTGTGCGTTGTGGACTGTGCATCAAACACTCATGTTTACAACTTGAGTTGGAAGCTTAAGTGGTTTGTCCCACCATGATAATGAAAACCAACCTTACCCATGTCATGTCTCTTCTTATTCGTATTAGGCAGAAATCAAATTGTCTTTTGGGTATTCTTGATTGGCAAATGTGTTTCCATGCTGTTTTGCAAGTCAGTTTGTCAAGTATTTAGGTGCATTCTGCATGTTTTGGTTTTGCAATCATGATGCTTATTTTTTGCTAAAGGGATAATCATTGGTTCATAATTGTTCAGAAATATTCAAACCTACTTTTTGGCCGGGATGCGAAAAATGATTGAATATTTGCCTTTAAATATATAGTTTTTCTTTTTTGGGTGTGATTTACTAATTAAGGGCAACATTTTTGTGTTATGAAAAGTGATTACATATTTGCTTTCTAAATATTTAGTTTTTTTTTTTAACGTCGTGGGAACCCGCTCTTTGTTCCGTATGATTTCGTAATATTAATGGCAACAATTATACCATTTATGTGTTCTACCGAATTAAAATATTTGGGGGGCTAGGTTTCTCTAAAATTTCTTGTTTGTAGTGCGCGCTAGGTGTGGTCTGCCGTGTTTTCATATATTTTTCTTTAGTTTTTACCAAGTTACTTTGAAATGGGGAGTAAGTAACACTAACTGAGATTGGATTAACGCTAGAGATTGTAATTAAATACTCTGTTCGAAATCTGCGTTCTCAATCTTCTCTTTTTTGGTAACAATCATATTGAAAAATCATTTCATTTCAATGGGATGCCAACAAAACTAACGGATGCAATGAAACAATCCTCGAGAATTGTTTTGCTTCGAATGGTGTAGAAATAAGAAAATAGTACTGTACCCCGCCATGCAGGCTGCAGTATGAATATATAAAAAGTTATTGTTATAAAAAAACAAATAGATGCTCTCTCTCAAAACATCATTTAGAAGCTCAAGTGTATCATCCCATTATTGATAATGAACCAAAAGTGTTACATCCCATTATTGATAATGAAAACACCTTATTTTGTTTAGGCAATAGAGAAGCTGAGAAGTCTCTACTTATGCATTTTTAGGTGGATTAATCAATGGCTAGTGTTGAATCTACTACTCCCTCCGTCCCGTTATTCTTGTCCTATTTTCTTTTTTGAGTTGTCCTGTTATTCTTGTCTTGTTTCCTTTTTTGGAAATAATTAGTAGATAATTAATTTGTTAAACAATCAACTTTACACCTTTCATCATACTTTTCCACCTCATTTTCTGTGTCATTTACTATTCTCAATTCTCTCTCTACTCACTTTATTCCACTTTATTTCACTATTCACTCTCTTTCTACCCACTTTATTTTACTTTACCACTTTATTTCACTATTCACTCTCTTTCTACCCACTTTATTTTAATTTAAAAACTCTACTAAACATACTTTCTATTCTTAATTATTTTCTCCTTAAACCCCGTGTCCAAAAAAAACCAGACAAGCCTGGTGGGACGGAGGGAGTATCAGTTATGAACTCGCCTATGTGTCACATTATATTGGCTTCAAAGATTTGATGCCGAAATATAATAAAGGTTGGATTCTACTAGCCCAGCATGGTAAATGATGCTGAAGATTTTGTTCGAAAGTGTGAAAATTGCCAAAGATATGCCTAGGGATGGGTCAGTATGGTATACCGTCGTTTTTGTGTCATACCTTATACCTTACCGTAAATTTCGGTATGACAAATTTCATACAGTTACCATACCGTATCTTACGGTATACCGGAGTTCGGTATACCGTAAATTCGGTATGAAATTTTTATATACCGTTGTCGTACTGCAGTTTCAATATACCTTATCGATATATGGTATACCGAACTTTCACGGTATACCAAACATTTACGGTATACCGTGCAACTTCTATATCTGTTTAGAAGAAATAATATCCTAAATTTTTAACAATTACTTAATTATATATATTATTATTAATTATCAACGGGTGCGGTACGGTAACCGTATATACCATATTACGATATATATCGAGACGACGACATATACCGGAAATAACGGTATATACCTCGGTACGGTATAACACTGTATACCGCGGTATTGGAAAATCTCATACCGTTACCTTACCGTAATCTTCCGTATCATATCGTACCATAAGTGACGATATATCATAAGTTCGATATTTTCGGTATTTTTTCGGTACGGTTAGGACGGTATACCATTTTTCGGTATACCTACTCAGCCCTAGATATGCCCATGTGAATCATACGGAAACTTAGACTACTCCCATAGGTGACTTTTGGATAGATAACCCAACTCAAGTTGTCAGAACATGAATGAGTTATGAGTAATCATGAGTTTTTAAAATTTTTTTATATGAATATAGTTTGACACATGACACTCTCTCATTGAGTGCCACGTGATTTTCTAATAATAAGGTTGGGTTAT
Source organism: Schizonepeta tenuifolia (assembly GCA_029490685.1). Classification (NCBI taxonomy): domain Eukaryota; kingdom Viridiplantae; phylum Streptophyta; class Magnoliopsida; order Lamiales; family Lamiaceae; genus Schizonepeta; species Schizonepeta tenuifolia. The sequence goes on along the minus strand of CM055956.1, from coordinate 67,900,586 downwards.
ACTTCATGCCGTCCAATTCAATAAGTTTCATTTGAGATGGACACGGAAATTAAGAAAAAGAGAGGATGATAAAGAGTGTGATTAAGGTAGTATTTTATTATTGATATTAAAGTGGGTGAGTAATACTGTACAATAAAGTAAACAACACTATTCACGTTTGAGTGTGACATAAAGTGAGTTTTAGTGTATTAATCTTTGCAAAATAAGAAAATGAGACTTATTGAGTGAGACATCCGAAATGACAAAATGAGACTTATTGAACGGGACAGAGGGGTAAGAGGTTATACATGGAATAGGAGTAGGGATGGCAATGGGTCGGGTACCCACCCATTAAGCATTTCCCAAACTCAAACCCATGAAATTTTCCAACACCCAAACCCGTTCCAAATCCGATTAAAAAATAATTTTAAAACTCATACCCGACCCAAACCCGTTGGGTAATACCCGTTTATTACCCGCTAAAAATTCGAATAATAAAAAGTAAACATCAAATAACAAAATATTATAAATATGATTAAAATATAAACATCAGCAGAAAATTTCACTAAAATTAATCTCAAAGCAAAGTAGAACGAACTTACAAAATCTTAAAACATAACTAGAAGTATGAATCATTGATGTTATCGTTGTGTCGTCATATTTCGGAAGTAGATTTACAAAAGTAGAGGAAAAACATTAAAGACTTGACGGGTTAAGAAAGATAAAACCCTAAATCTACTAATATTTAAAATTATATAATAAATTATACATATAATAATATTTTTATCTTATATATATAAATGGGTTTGGGTAGCGGGTACCCGAAGGTAATTGTCCAAACCCGTGACGGGTTTGCATGTTTCAACCCAAACCCGTCCCAAAACCATTTAATATTTCCCAAACCCGTCCCATCAGGGTTTGGGAAGTGCGGGTACCCGCGAAAACCCGACCCGTTGCCATCCCTAAGTAGGAGTAGTTGGATAGAGTTTGTGGGTTGTTTAGCGGAAAAAAGAGAAATAAGTATTTTATTAAAAGGTTGGGTTATGCGTAGTTATTGATGGGAATAGTCTTATGTGGTTTAGAAACTAGAAACTGATAAACCAAACTCATGAGTGACAAATAGGGTTGGCAATTTTCGACACGACACGACAAACCGATACGAACCGACACGAAATTAATAGGTTTGGGTATAGCCTTGTCAGGTTCGGGTCCTAATCGGGTTGACCTGATAAGGACCCGAAATTTTTGGGTTGGGTTCGAGTTGACCCAATAAAATAAATATAATGTTTTTTATATATTTTTAATACATCATTATTTAATCTTTAGGGTTACCCAATAAACTCTCACAATCTCACTCGTTCACTTCTTTCTCTCCAGCGCCACTTTCGAACTTTTTCTCTTCACCTACATCTTCAGTTTTATCACATCTTCCTCCAATTCTTTCTTCAATTCTTCAATTCAATCCAAAGTGCTCTTCTCCATTCAGTGATTCAAGTAATTAATTTTAGTCTCAATTGCCAAATATATATGTTTTGACCTTTTCACAATTAGTTATATACGCCTGTGAGAAATTAAATTAGTTATGTCCATATTTGGTATGAAGAGACCAATTTACCCTTGATGTTGTATTTTTTATATTATATTTCTTACACATTGAGTACGATTTGACTAATACTCACTTTAGAACCTCATAAAAAAATATCAGTTAAAAAGAGAATTTCGTCATTAATCGAAGAATTTTTCAGATTTGATCAAAAAATCCAAAAAATGTGAGTTTCAATTGTATTTAAGATTTCGTCTTTAGTAGATAACACTCATGAATAGTAAGATCCCGCTGGTAAAGGAAGATCTCACTCGAGGCGGGATCTACAAATATGCGAGCGGGATCTTTTATATTACATTTTTAATTGTCTTGATTATCATACTTATTGTGTATATATTTTAGAATATGGAAGAATGGAAATATTTCAACATCAAATAGGGTGGAGAATGGCACGATTGTGAGTATGTTGGCGGTTCAGAATCGATCACTCAAGTTCTTGCTGCCACTCCAGCTCTTATAAATTTAAAAGACAACATCGATGTGTTGATGCGTCGAAATACGATGAGCACTCGGTACGAAATGTATTATTTATCGTGTGCTCGAAGTGGACGCATTATGAAAATTTTCTTGAGCACAGATCAACAATTTGCTCAATTGTGCATGGAGTCCTTTCCAACCATGTATCTCATCCACAACCAGATAGATGTGTATGTTCCATATTTCAAAGATCCTGGGGCTTAATCCTTTCAATACGGCCAATGACAGCCGTCATCCTTTCAATACGATCAATGGCAGGTGTCATCATTTCAATACGACCAAGGCCACACATATTCTGATGAAATGGAGCGTATCCAACAACAAATAAATTCCCAGGATTTCTTTTCCATCTTATATCCTAGTGGGTATAATTACGAAGCAACGTCCACAAAACACGTACCTGTTGTTCCAGATTGTCATGTTCCAGACAACGAAGATGATGAACCACAATGCACTGTCGAGTTGGATTCAGACGATGACGATGTTGGTAGTGCTGATCTTGAATTTGATAGTGAAGCATCTGAAGACTGGACTGAGGAAGGTTTACAGGATTTTACTATGGTGGAGCACAGTGCATGGATTCGTCCCAGTGCAACGACGGACGCTCGTGATCTAACCAACTGGTTAGTTCTGGTGATTCCGCCTAATACTACAATTTCTCTCGTAGCACGTGATTCTGACCTGACAAATAATGATGAGTTGCGTGTTTGTGTTGTTTTCAACAACAAAAAGGAGTTAAATATTGCAGTCAGAACGTGGCACATGGAGAAAGGACTTGAATTCAAAGTTCCGAAATAGGATTATCTTCGAGTGAAGTTTTTGTGCAAGCATCCGAATTGCCCATTTGAGTTGTGTGCAGCATCACGTGGAACGAATACTTGGATAATACACATGTTTATTTCTGAGCATTCATGCCTCCGTCATCTATGACATGCCGCTCCGAGGAAAATCAAGATGAATGTTTACGTGGCGCGAAAAATCAGAACCAACTGTAAAATCATGGAGTCCAAGGCCATTATAGAGGAGATGTTACGCGAGTTCGGTATCATCATCCGTTATGATTTGGTGTTGCGAGCACGACATGTAGCAATACAAAGTATGTACGGAGGGTATGTTGAATCTTTTCAGTTGTTGCCTGGCTATCTTCACATGCTTAAAGAATTAAATCCCGACACGATTACTAATCTTGAGGTTGGAAATTGTGGGAGATTTGAGCATTTGTTCATGGCTCTCAGCGCCTGCCGACTTCCGTATCCATTCAATATGAGACCTGCGATCGTTTTAGATGGCACTCATCTAGAGGCATTTTATTTGTCGCTATGACGAAGGATTCCAACGAGCATATTTTTTCACTGGCGATAGGTGTGGACCAATCGAGAATGATATATTTTGGAGATGGTTTTTAACCCGTTTAAAAATGGCATATGGCGAGTTTAGAGATACAGTGATTGTCTCTGACGCACATGTCTCCATAGCTAATGTTGTCAATGAGGTGTTTCCAAATGCATTTCAAAGTCTTTGCTACTATCACTTGCTGAATAAGTTGAAGTGCTATGGGAAAGTTGTTCTGACATTGTACGAACGAGCTGTTTTTGCATATCGCACTTCAATTTATGATAAGGCAATGGCCTCTATGCAACGAGAGAGCCAATGCGCATACGACATATTAATGAGAGTTGGACCAAAGAAGTGGGCTCGATGCAAGTTTCCATTGTCACGTTATAACCATCTCACTTCAAATGCAGTAGAAGTATGGAATTATAGAGTACTATGGTCTCCCTATATGCTCAATGCTTGACTTTATAAGGTATATCATCGAGCAATGGTTCGATGAGAGACGGGAATTGCCCAAAGGCGATGATGAAGTTGTAACTCAAGAGGTGGCTAGGAAGATGATAGAATCAATGAATAAGTCATTTAGGTACAATACGAGTGGCGGAATCGGCTTGGTGTTCAACGTGAGTGATGGTAGAAGAAATTGGAAAATTGATCTCAATTTGCACACATGCTCATGTTGTGAATTTCAAGATGATGGAATGCCTTGTTCGCATGCTTTTGCTGCTATCCGGTACGCTTTATTGCTTCAATTTGCATAACCATTTGAAATTATAATTAAAATTATTGTAAAAAATTGCAGAATAAATGCTGATGATGTATACCAGTATGTGCAATGGTACTACAAACGAGAAGCTTGGGATGAAGCTTATCAATATCCTATACATCGTGTTCCACATGTAGAGGATTGGAATATTCCAATTGAGGTTTTCAATATCTTGGTCTTGCCTCCCGTAATCACTTCATAGGCGGGACGGCCAAGAACTAATCGGCGAAGATATGCATTGGAGAGAACTAGTCGGAGACAAACTACAAGACAAGAAGCAGAACCATCGAGTAGTCGACGTTCGAGGAGATGTGGTAATTGTCGTGAAGAAGGTCATACGCGTAGAATTTGTAATCGGCATTAATAATCTATTATTAATATTATTTACTTTTTTGAAATCCCACTCGCTAAAAACTAAATCCCGCTCGATTAGAGTGAATTTTTTTTTGAGATCTCGCTCGAGAACAAATTCAAAACATCAACCAATTTCCAAATCTACGAAGGAACAATTTTCTTCACGTCTCTACCAAGTAGAAGCATGTACACCACTAAAACGTGGGCCACGTGGAGGTACAAATCAACACTTCGATCACCATTTCGATCGGTGATGGGCGCCCGCGTGTTCTTAAATCAATCCAGTAAGTCATTCGCACTGATAGAACCGTCGATAAACCTCCACATTCCATAAATCGTGGTCATCCGTCGAATTAAAGCTACACTCGCCAAAGTTCAAACCAGTCACCAAGACATATTCTTCATATGAAAATCGGAGGTTTACGTCGTTGATATGGAACCACATCTCGTGATCCTGAGAACATGGATAGTTGATCTCACGTGACAACACGTGATGCACAACCATCGCGCATTTCTGTCCCGGGTCCCAATAGATAAAATGCCCAAAGCACCCATTTATAAATTTATCTACCTATTCTTCACCACCGACCTCATACAAAACCCTTCTAACATCTTCCAAAACATCAATCATGTAATACGTGCTAATTGTCGAAGCACAGTTAATAGTGTCGGGCCTCTTGTATGTAATCTGACCACAAAATCAAAATAACAATTCATTACAAATAAATCTAAATACTTCAAAAGATTAAAATAGTCCAATAAAGTAGACAAAATAAATCTAATAAATATAATACAACCAACATTCTAATAAAAGACATAAAATGACATAAATCCTCAATTAAAATTGATGGATGCTAATTGATGTCCATAATTTTGTTCCAATTTCATCTATTTTTCAGCGGGATATATTTTTATTGGATTTTATCCATAATTAAATTTTCTATTCTATTTTATTGTACATTACTCTAATTATTAGCTGGGGGTTATCGACTATCGACCACCAATATATATCCATAAATAATATTATTTATTGGCGTTATTAATTCTACACAACAAACTTAAGCAAATAGATTAAATAACAAAATTTTAGACAAAAAAAAAACTAATTACATTTTCAATATATTAAAATAAATTTAAAGCTTGAATATATAAATTCCGCTCGGCATTATAAAGTAAATGTTAGATCCCGCTCGAGCGAGATCTTAGTATGGCCGAGCGGGATAATTTTAATTACGAGCGGAAAATTAAAATCTGATTTATATGTGGCTTTAAAAACCCTAAAATGCTAAATTATACTAATATTCTAAACAAGAAACTTAAACAAATATCTTAATTAACTAAAATATTGGACAAAAACTAAAACTAATTACATTTTTAATCTATTTAATTACATCTACATATGAAAACTGTAAATCCCGCTCGGACAATCAAGAATAGACATAGATTCCGATCAAGCGGGATCTTTATATGAACGAGCGGAAAGTTAGTTTATTCGAGTGGAATTTTGTATATTCATGTTTTTCGGCATTAAAACAAATAAAATGATAATTTATAATGTTCTACATACAAAAACGCATACAATAACCAACAAATTATTCAACAATTAATTCAACAAATAATTCAACTAATAATTTAACTAATAATTCAACAAATATTAACTAATATAAAAAAAATTGATAACCTCTCCAGACATGTTGTCCAATGGAAAGAACAAAGATCCCGCTCCAACCTCAACGTCGCCGCTTGTTTTTTCTTTATTCGAGCGTTTCAAAATTTGGGAGTCGAGGTGGGGGTTTTTGGACAGTGGAGGGATTTAGAAGTGACGGGTGGACTGCCGGTTGAGGTTTTAGAAAAGATAATACATATAGGGCGGGATCTAGGGTTTTTTTTGCTTTGGGTGATGGGGCGGGATTTAAGTTTTTGTCATAGATAATAATAATAATAGAAAAGAATAAATGCAGAATATTGAGTAATACAATAATAAAGGACAAAAATTTGAGTCAAACGATATATATCAACCAGTGCATGTCATGCACTGTCAAATCCTCTTTTCATGCGCTGAAATCATAAAAATTTTGAATATTGAATGGCTTATATGATTAAAAAAATCGTAACTTAATATATATATGATAAATTTCTTAAAAAACATATTTTGGTTTAGGAATATGAAATCCCACTCGTGAATACAAAATCCCGCTCGCAATTCTTGGAATTATTTTGAGATTTCGCTTTAGTAGGATCTACATAACTCGAGCGGGATCTTTGATTATTGAATTTATATAATTTATTGGAGTTGAAAAATATATTTTGTACTACCAATATATTAAGTTTAATCAAATTTAAAAAATGAATGGCTTATATGACGAAAAACATCGTAACTTAATAGATATATAATAAATTTCACAAAATGATATTTTTTAGTTTGAAACTTTGAAATTCCACTTGTGAATACAAAATTCCGCTCGCACTTATTGGAATAATTTTTAGATCCCGCTCGAATAGGATCTATATAACTCGAGCGAGATGTTTGATTATTGAATTTATATAATTATTTTGAGTTGGAAAATGTAATTTTGTCTACTATTATACTAATGATTAATGACAAAATTACATTAACAATAAAACGAAAAAAAAAATAAAAAAAAATTACTCTCTCCGTTCACATAAAGATGTCCAGTTTGGAATAGTAACCATGTTCGCATAAAGATGTCCAGTTTACCTTTTTGTACAACACTACCCTCTCTAATTTCAAAATATTACTATCCTTTACCATTTAGGACCCCACCTTACATCAACTTTATTTTTATCATTTTTATCATCCTAACAACTTTATTCTTACTTTTTGGTCAATACCACCTCTTTTTTATCATTATCACTGTTTTTTTGCCATTATTTCACTACCCCTATTTTCTAATTTTTACCCCACTAACTTTCACTTTATCAGCTTTCTTAAACTCCATGTCCAGAACAAACTGAACATCTTTATGTGAACAGAGGGAGTACATTAACTAGCAGCAATAGATAGGGCGAGATATTAGCGTTTCAGTTTAACAGATTCTTGTGGCCAGATTTTAGGGTTTTAACTCTTCTCTCACATACCTCTCTCATCTATCCTAATAATTCATAAAGTAGTCTACAGAATCTATGTTTTTGCAATTTCCCATGCAGCACAATAACTTCCCCATGTTTTCGCTGAAAAAAGCAACTGAAGTGATATTTTTTTGGCAGCTTCCAATTATTCTAAGGATATTAATGTAATATTGGATATAACTAATTTATTTTCTGTTAGGTGGATATAACAAATTTCAATATATAGTAAACGTATGTAACAAATTTTCACACTTAATTTTAATTTTTCCACTCCATCTCATGGTTTTACTTTGAATGATAAACTATGTGCTAAAGCCTAAAGGAAGATGTTGAATTGCTGATATGATTGAAGATAAACTATGCGCTAAAATCTATGCGCTAATTTTAATTTTTGATTTATGCGCTAATCTATGCTGATATGATAAATTATGCGCTAATTTTAATTTTTCCATTTCAGTTTAATGGAATTGCTGGATATTTTAATGTATTTCCTTTTTTTGTGGTGATATGATTATGAATTTTTAACAAGTCCTTCTGGTATTTAATTAGGAAATAGATAATCATGTCCAATTTTGGTGATAACACAATGGAAGATGATACGATGGACACGCATGACGACGAAAAAGAAGACAACGAGGAGGGAAATACTGTTTCAAAGATTACGACAGCAATATCAGGTAAGAGAAAAAAAATGGTCTAAGGTTTGGTAGCACTATAAAACTACTGAACTTGGTGGGGGATTTACGAATGCTAAGTGCAAGTATTGTGGGCCCGAGTATGCTAAAATTTCAAGTAAATTTGGGACTGGAAATCTAAAACGGCATACAAATGCTAGTCCAAGAAAGAAAACAAAAGATATTGGTGAATTGGTGTCTGGTAGTGGTAAATCGAAATTTGATCTAGAACATTTTCGAGAATTATTGTGTCGAGCTGTAATTATTCACGATTTGCCATTTCGATTTGTTGAATATGAAGGTATTAGAACTGTATTTGAGTATCTAAAGTGGGATATTAAGATGATTACTAGAAATACATTGAAGAACGATATCTTAAAAATGTATGAGAGAGAGAAGGCGAGGATTAAATCTGAGTTGAGTAAAGCACTTGATAGATTGAGTTTGACTTCTGATTGTTGGAGCTCTATCACCACTGATTGTTATATATCTCTAATATGTCACTATATTGATGAGGCTTGGATGTTACAGAAAAGGATGTTGAATTTCTCATTGATGACATCTCCGCATACTGGTGCGACATTGGCCAACAAGTTATTTTCTTTGCTTTGTGAGTGGGTGATTGAGAATAAAGTATTTTATTTGACTTTGGACAATGCTAGTGCTAATGACGTGTCTGTTGAATTGTTGCAAACACAATTGAATTTGAATAATGCACTTGTCTATAATGGTGAGTTCTTTCATATCCGTTGTTGCGCACATATAATAAACTTGGTGGTTCAAGATGGTTTGTGTGATATTGAGAGTGTTGTTGTAAAGATTCGTGACAGTATAAAATTTGTGCGTAGTTCACAAATGAGGAAGCATACATTCATAGAGTGTGTAGGCAAGTTAAATCTGTATTGTAAGAGAGGCTTGAAGCAAGACGTGCCAACTAGGTGGAATTCTACATTTTTTATGCTTGATAGTGCTTTGTACTATAAGAGAGCCTTCATGAATTTTCAGCTTAGTGATCCCAACTACAAATATCGTCCCTCTTCAGCTAAATGGGATAAAATTGAAAAGATTCGGGGTTTTCTAAGTTTGTTTTTTGATGTATCAAACTTGTTTTGTGGAAGTAAGTATCCAACGGCAAACTTGTATTTCGGCCTAGTTGTAATGTGCTATATCTCATTGAGACAAAGTAGGGACAGTGCATATGAGTATATTAGGAAAATGGCCCATAAGATGTTACCAAAATTTGAGAAGTATTGGTCAAATTTTAGTGTGATCTTGACTATTGCTGTGGTTTTTAATCCTCGCTATAAGCTTCAATTTGTGGATTTTTCCTAGAAGTTATATGAGCCTGATTCCCCTCAGTTTCTTGATGTTAAAGATAAGATGTTTGCTCTATTTGGAGAGTACTGTAAGAATTCCCCGAAAATATTGGTAGTAGTGGGGATTCAACAACGGTTGATCCTAGTTACACATTCACAAATGAAGCATCTAAAGCTGCTATTGAGGTAAGTTATTGGACTAGATAATGAACCTTATATATATATATATATATATATATATATATATATATATATATCGTAGTTATCACTTGTAATTAACCTTATATATATTCTTTTGTTGTAGGAATTCAATGCTTTAGATAATGAATTTGGAATGAGTCAAGCTCAAAAATCACAACTGGAATTGTATTTGGAAGAAACAAGGATGGATATCAAAACTAATCTTGACATTCTTGGTTATGGGAAAGGAATGCAGTTTAAATATCCAAAACTTGCTCGCATGGCTTGTGATCTTTTGAGCATTCCCATAACGACAGTTGCTTCTGAATCTGTTTTTAGTGTTGGTGGAAGAGTTCTTGATCAATATCGTAGTTCACTTAAACCAAGTACAGTGGAGGCTATTATTTGCACTAGAGATTGGTTGTTTGGAGAAATATGTATAAATGTTCCAATAATTAGATTTATTTAGTTCATATTCAAGATTGCTGATATTTATTTTTTCATCTCATTAATTCTTAATTCCCTTCAAAGTCTTCACAAGTGAATTACCAATTGTAGAGTTAGCCAAAGACTCCTTAGACATTAAAGAAAATGAAGCTGCAGCAAGCTCTAGTCTATCTCGTATATGAAAGTTTTAAACTTGAAAGGTAAATTATACACTTATAAAAGTTGTGATTTCTTGATTGTTATAATTTGATATCTAAATGTACATGTTAATGTTATCTTAACAGGTTATGCCTTGGGGCCTCAAAGTCAAAGATAGAAGTTTAGTTTTGATTTCAAGTGTAATGTTGGATTATTAACATTTTGGTGAACTTCGTGACATTTTAATTGTTGAACATTATGTATTTCTTGGATTTAAAATCAAGTAGTGGTTCTCATTTCCCAGATTCTATATTATTTATTTTATGATTTTATTTATTTGTTAATTTTATACAACTTATCAAATCATGTTGTAGTTCGGGTCGTGTCAACCTAAAAAATTCAGGTCAGAAATAGGTTCGTGTCGTGTTCGGGTTGGGTTCGGGTTTAGGCCTTTCGTGTCAGGTTCGTGTTTGGGTTTGACAAAACCTTAACAGGTCATGTTCGGGTTTGACCTTAACAGGTCAGGTCGTTATCAGGTCGACCCGATTACGATCCAACCCGCCCCAATTGCCAGCCCTAGTGACAAACAACGAGAAGCCGAATGAAGCCAAACAACTTCTTATGTAGCATTTGCCAATGATCTACGTATTTAGTGCTATTTTTGGAGACTTACTGCTTTTTGGAACTCCATCTGTTTAACTCACCATAATACACACAATAGCAATAGGCCCTAAAAGTTTAATAGTTCTAATTATAAGTAGTAAAAGTATTTATCTATTACAACGGTTTTTTCATTAAAATGGCAAAATACGCCCTTCACTTCTAACAGTTTGCTTTATTTTATACCAAAAAAAACAAATATTTCAAAGATACTCTTCCAGTCGCAAAGTGTTCAATGTATGTGGCGTTAAATGATTTCATCCGTCTTGCATCAAATAATGGAATGTTATTTTTGTTTAGCTTACCTTATCTATACTTCTAATAGTGTTGCTCTATTTTACACCAAACAATAAATATTTCAAAATAATCTTATTTATTTAATTAATTATAGTAATAATGTGAAACATATTTGAGTTCATTTTGTTTATGGAAAGTAAGTAGGATTGTAGTGAAGAAAAATTGTATACGTTCAATACATATAATTGTATAACACTCCACTATTATAGAAAACACTTATAATAGATGTCTTTCAAGTCTAAGGGCGATAACACTAATTGATCTTCGATCTTAACCCTTCATTTATTTGCAAAAACACTCACTCTACTATGAAAGAGAACATAATTTGCATGTTTTTAAAATTTTCTGTTGAAATAAATAATTATTCGCTTCTAAAAGCATTCCACTAGCTATAACAGAAATTACAATGGGTGTGCTTTTGATTCTAACCGTTTATATAATATAATTCATCTTTTGATTTTAGCATGCATTCATTTGCAAAAGCAAATCACTATACTATAAAGCTCTATCATGTGCTTTTAGTTATAATAGTCGAACCGATTATTAAGGTGAAGAATATGGTATTTTCATTTGTTATCTTTAATTAAATATGTATTTTTGGTGGGTATTAGTAATTTTGTCTAATTTTCTTACTAAGGTAGTTTACCATTTAGGTGGGTGTATTCAACAAGGAATCTGGTGGAATTTAAAAGAATTCAATATTCTTAGTGTATTCAACATAGAATTAAAATATGGAATCTAATTCTAGGTGTATTCAACACAGAATTTGAAATATAGAATCTAATTCCTAGTGTATTGAACATTCTTTGGACATTGAATTCTGGTGGAATTTGATGGAAATCATTCCAAAATTTGTTAAGCATGAATTCCGACCTCCACCCCATCGGAATTCAATTCTGTGAACATCCCAGCGCACACTGGGACACCGCGACCACTGGAATGTTCTGAGCGTCCGCTAGGGTTGAGCGGGCGCTGGAACATGAAACGTCTCCAATTAATCTATATTCGAGATCACACAGACACAATTACCATTTTCTCGCTAAGAAGCCAAAAACTCGATCCTTGAGTAGAGAAGAGGAAGAAGAAGGTCTCTCCACTCCAAATAAAAATAATCTTTGGATTCTCTCCACCACAAAGGTATTACACTTGTTACACTTGATTGCATTTCTCTTGGGTTGCTCTTTTACACTTGTTAGTTGCTCTTGTTACACTTGTTTGTTGCTCTTGCTCTTCTTAAATGCTATTGCTTTTGTTGTTAGATATGTGAACATGTATTGCTTGAATAGTTAATTGCTTTTGTTGAGATTTTTGAACATGAAGTATGATAATGGTTAGATGTTATTGGTTTGGTTTTGAGATTTTTGAACATCAAGTATGATATTGGTTAGATGCTATTGGTTTGGTTGTTAGATTTTTCAACATGAGAAGTGTGATATATACTTGTATATATATGTATTGTGTTTATTATAGAAGTAAGAATGGGAGATTCACAACAAGATACAAAAAAAAGGGCATCTTATGAATCATGGACTAAGCAACAAAGTAAGTTACTCTTAGAGCTCATGGCCGATGCCGCACGTAACGGATGGCATGACAATAGTGGAATTTTTAGTAAGCAAACAGTGGAGGAGAGAATACTTCCCCAACTTAACGAGAAACTCAAATTAGTAAGACTTATGACAAATACACGGGCCACCTCAAATCGCTTAAGAAAACTTGGTTGTCTTATTGCAATCTTAAGAAGTTTAGCTCGGGTTTTGAATATGATGTGAATACTAAAAAGTTTACGGCTCCGGATGAAGTATGGGATGATTACTTAAAGGTATGCTTCTACTATTACAATAATATAGATAATATGTTGTTTGCTTATAATGTAGTTATTCATCAATTTTTCTTTATTTCATGTTAGGCTCGCCCAAAAGACGGGCACTTGCACTAGGCGGAAGTTCTTGATTATGAGCATTTGGAGCTTGCCCTAGGAAATGGTGTTGTCGTGGGAAGAAGCTCTATCAGGTTGGGTAGTGGTACTACGGATGCAAGAACATCATTAGTAGATGAAGATCATCATAGTGAGGCACGAATTGACGATCTTTCTTATGATGTTGAAAACGAGGTCTTCGTAGATCTCTATCAAAATGAGACACCACTTGATTCCACACAACCTTCGGTTCAACCTCAAGTGTTCGGTTCCGATGTATCAACTCAAAAAAGAAATCAACCCAAGAAAAGAAGTAGAGGGCAATTTGAAGTAAGTGGTAGTTCTAATGAAGTCATGGATGAGATTAAAAAACTAACCACCACTTTGGATGAAGTTCATGAGCTCTTGCAAAAAAGGATGAGAAACTTGAGCAACGAGAAAGAGAAAGAACTTATACTACATGGGATGTCATCAAGGAGATCCCAAATTTGGAGAATCACATACGTATGAAGGCTTTTGACTTGCTCAATACCAAATCATTAAAGGATAGTTTCTTGAAGATGACGGTTGAGGAACGAGCAATGTGGATAGATTACAAGCTTTCTCAAGATGACTAGTTGCTTTAAGTCGAGTACTTTGTTTTCTCTTTTGTTTTGAATATGATTGTCTTTACATTTTGAACATTATGTTGTTATGGTTTTGACTTGGGTTGTTTTGGATTTTGAACATATTTTTGAATATTGACTATTTCGTATTATGTTGTTATTTTCATATGGTTGTGTTCTATATTATTTTGAATTGATGTATATTATTTGTTGTGAGTTGTGTTCAAAACATGCATTGATCTATGAATTTATTTTGTCAATTTTATTTTTATACGCAGAATGGACATTCGTCACAGATTTGAAGAAGAAATTGAAGATGAAGAAATAGAAGAAGCAATGCAAGAAGAAATGAAAAACGAAGAGGAGATGGAACTTTACGACCAAGTTCGGATATTGATGTTGGCAATAAAGACGGTGATTATTTTATTAGGTAATATTGCTACAAGGCGTATTGAACGTGGATTGGTGCGACGGTCAATTTGTCGAATAGGTACTCGTTTCATACAAAACATGATGGATGGAGATGCTCAAAGTTTTCGAGTTTTGTATAGGATGCCGCCGGATCCATTTAAAAGGTTATGTGCTATCATAAAAGAGAAACTAATATACACGACACTAAATACATCAGTGTTGAAGAAATGGTGGCAACTTTCTTGATCGTTGTAGGACATAACGATTGATTTGGCAATGTGCGTCTAAGATTTGATCGCTCGCACTTTGCTACAAGTCAAAACTTCCACAAAGTTTTGACGGCACTCAACAAAATAGCACCGGATATGATGGCTAAGCCATCTACGGGGATGCCAGCTAAAATTCAAGAAAGTTTAAGATTTAACCCGTTTTTGAAGGTACGAAAATTTATTGATAATATGACATCCATATAACTAATATCAATTGTTGTACTTTTCTTGTATCATATATTCTTTATAAATGTAGGATTGCATTGGAGCTATTGATGGTACTTATATACCGGCGATGGTCGTAGGACGAGATGTAAGCAATTTTCGCAACCGTCATGGCATCCAATCGCAGAATGTTTTGGCGGCTTGTAATTTTGATTTGTAATTTATGTACGTGCTTAGTGGGTGGAAAGGATCGGCGCATGACTCGAAACTTTTAAATGATGTCCTTTCAAGAAGAAATGGCCTCCAAGTGCCTCAAGGTAAGATGTTTTTTATTTGGCTACAATTGTTTTATATTCTCACAAATTAACTAATTTGGAAAATTATATGTAGGTAAATATTTTCTCGTCGATTGTGGATTTGCTAATCAGCGACAGGTTTTAGCTCCGTTCCGTAGTGTTCGATACCATCTAAAAGATTTTGGTGGTCAAGGTCGTCATCCAAGAAATGCAAGTGAGCTATTCAATCTTCGACATGCCTCACTAAGAAATGTGATTGAGAGGATATTTGGTATTTTCAAGTCTCGCTTCACAATTTTTAAAACCACACCTCCGTTCCCATTTCAAACACAAGCCGAATTAGTATTGACTTGTGCGGGATTACACAACTTTCTTCGGAGAGAGTGTCGATCCGATGAATTTCCGATAGAAAATAAAGAAGCTCAAGATGAACCACATGTTGAAGAAGAAGATGAAAATTAGGAAAATGGAGAAGCTCAAAGTCAAGTACAACAAAGAGCGGAAGTACATGTATGGAGAATGAATATCGCTAATGCAATGTGGGATAATAGACCGATTTATGATGGTGATGGAAATGAGGATGACGATTGATTATGCAATTTGTATTTTGGAGACATTACACAATTGATTATACATTTTGTATTTTAGAGACATAACACAATTGATTATGCATTTTATATTTCGGAGACATTAGACGATTGGTTATGCTTTTTGTATTTTCGAGACATTAGACTTTTGAAAATATGATAAAAAAAAACAATGAGATATGAAATACCATAATCCTACTTAGATAAACGACAAACCAAATACGATAATCCTACGAACATAAATCAAGTACGCTAATCCTACAAACATAAATCAAGTACGATAATCCAAATTCAAATTCAAATACAACACAAGTTCGATGCAAATTACATAAAAGAAACTGAAGCCAGCGTCCGCGGGGATCCAGCGTCGGCGGGAGGAGCTCTCTGTCTTGAAACCCAGTGTGCGCTGGGATCCAGCGTCCGCGGAACTCCTTCTTCTGCAGCTCCAACTCCCTGCACAATACCATCATCAATGAAATACATAACCAAATTCAACTTCCACAAAGAAATACATAACCAAATTCATCATCAAAGAAATACATTGCACAATACCATCATAAAAAACATAATGAAACACAAGCCAACTTCCACAAAGAAATAATCAAATTCATAACGAAATTGCAAACATAATCAAACATAAACCAAATATATACCTAAGGTGGTGGTTGTTGTGGTGGTTGTTGTGACGGGTTGTAGACACTCCAAGCATTCTCAACATTGAGATTGCAACGCTGCCGTCTGCACATGTTGCGCGTCAAATCTCGAGTGGACATTGATACTAAATGTCGCAAACCTTTGATTTTGGTAATCGAATCCGGCTTGCACATATTGTCTAAATGATGTGAATTATGATTGCACATCCTCACGGAATGAAGCCATTGAAGTGTCGAAATGAGCACAGAAGGACTGAAAATCAATCCCTTGAGGTTGTTGGTGGCCTCCACCTCCACCCTCTCCTTCTTCTCCACCTCTACCATCTTCTTCTTCATCTCCACCATCTTCTTCTTCTTCATCATCTCCTTCTCCTTGAGTACTTGGCCCGGGCTCATCAACACGTACAGTACGTGCAAGATCTTTGTTGACCTTACTTTCAATACATTGTCTTTTTGCCGGACGAAATAGAGTGAATCGATCTTGTATGATTTGCCCTCCTATTAGCTCAGTTTCTTCGATCCAACAAGGCTCAACCGATTTATAACCTTCTTGTGGCACCGTTGTTCCTTGCAAAAGTCCATATTTTTGAGCTATTCCAGTGATGATCGGAGCGAAAGAGGCATGGAAAGTAGGACGAGCCTGACACTGAGCCATTGCATTCCAAATGAAGCCAGAAATACCCACTTTTACCCCATTCTTGGCACATGTCAACAAATATACTTCGATAGTATTCACCTTGTTTGCCTCAAGCTTCCCAGAAACGTTATAAGCAATAAATTTATGCACAATTGACAATGTCGGATCCTGAAGGTACCCAGCAGGCATACTCGTAGAATTCCAATTAGTAAACCCAGTCAACCTCTCCCAATCAATATTAGCATTATATCCACGAGGTTTATGTAGGTTGTCATTAATTATTGGAAAACCAAACAATTGCTTCATCGTTGTCAAAGTGATAGAATACTTGTTGTTCTTCAATCTAAAATTGACCTTAGGGTTCTTCTTATCCCCACCTGCTTCAAAAGAAGTCAAGAACTCATAACACAATTTATCATAACCCCAATAGTCAATATTTGTTGCATAATGATCCAACCCCAACACCTTCAAATATCCAGTAACTTCTTCCTCAAGCTTAAGATCCCTAATCAAATCTCAATCTAGATAACGGTGGTTCGTAACATAATATTGTTGAAACTTATTATAGATAATAGCTTCATCTTTATTCATAAGAGTAAATAGACATTGTAACTAGGGATGGCAATCGGGTACGGCGGGTACGGATAGTGAATATCCATACCCATACCCATGAGCCAAACCCATACCCATATCCATACCCATACCCGCGATGGGTATTTTTCTCTACCCATACCCACCGCCCGCGGGTACCCGCCTACCCACCACCTATTGGATACCCACCACCCGCGAATCGGAATTTAATCAAATAAATTACAATTTAACACAAAATAAAAGATTAACCACCAAAGTTCAAATCCATAAAACATAAAATTCAAATCTACAAAGTTCAAATCCATACCAATATCTGGCCCAAATATATATTATATACATTATATAATAATCGGGTAGTAGTCGGGTATTTCGTGGATATTTGTCGGGTATTTTTAGCGGGTATTTTTAGCGGGTAAATGGATATCGTGGGTATGGATAGTAACTATCCATACCCATACCCACGAATTAAATGGGTAGTATTTTCTAACCATGAAGCTATCCATGGATATCAAATGGTCCTCAAACCCGCACCTATTAGGGTCGGGTACCCGCGGGTATCGGGTACCCGCGGGTAAATTGCCATCCCTAATTGTAACCTTGTAGTGTAATCGACGGGAGATTCCTCTCGAGGAGTTGGATTCTTCGTCCGAGGGGCCATGCTCGAATTGTAGAGGAAACAAGAGCTCATTGTATGAATCTCAGCGGTTGCTGGACTGCCGCGCCCGCTGCGAACGTGTCAGGGGTCGAGCGCGCACTGCTGTGAACGGAGGCGACGGGCGACGTACCGGCTAGGGAATGTGGCGGCAGGCGGTGGTGTGGTGTGGAAGTGGACGGAGGAGAATGAACGATGGAGGAAGATGAGGTGGAGGACCGGTTGGGGGAGGAAAATAAAGGTGGAGGAAGAATGAATTGGGATGGGATGGAAGGGTGGAGGAAGAATATAACGATGGAGGAGTGGGAGGGGTGGGGCGGAGCCGGCGGTGGAGAAATTGGGGGCGGCGGCGAAGGGATGATTGTGGGGGGGGGGGAGGGGGGGCGATGGGAGGGATGATAGTGAGCAATTAGGGCTCGATGGGGGAGTTATCTAATTTGGAAAATTTTAATCCCAGCGGACGCTGCGTCACCCCGACCGCTGGATTGTTGGAATTCAATTCTCTGATTCCTCGCGAATTCCACTTGAATTCCACCCAATACCCTTACAGAATTGGGGGAATTCTCAATTCCGTCCGTAAAAAATATTTCACCAAATTCCTTGTTGAATACACCCCCTTAATTTCCTAACACTTTCTGTGTGGAGCTTAAAGCTTAGTATTACGATTAAAAAATATATTTTTGTTATACTATGCATGTTTTCCTTTATCTTTTCCACAGAAAATTATAATGAGATAAGTTAATCTTAAATTTTTGGTTATCGAATAAATAGGTGTAACTGAAAGATAGATTTGTAATTGTTCTACTCAAATATTTTCAAAACACATTCTTTAATTTGTGAAAATACTTAACTTATTTGTGGTGTTGAACAAATTATATTCAAAAACTTCTATATATTGAATCAATACAATGTACATATATTTTGATAAAATTAGTTAATTTTACGTTTTAGTTGTTTATTCGGTATTTAGAGTTCAAATTTTTTTTGGGCCACTAACTTAGGGCGGTTTGCACTTTTAGGCCACTATCTTTTGACCCGACAAAATTAGGCCATTAAGATTTGAAATTGACAGTTTTGCGCCAAATTTTGGCCCGAACGGGCTAGTTAATGCCACATAAAGCCCGCTTGCCGTGGTAACAATAATTTATTATTATTCTTTATTATTTTACTAATGTATTGTTAGTATTACTTTTTTTTACCTTATGAAATAAGGAGATAGTGTTTATCGAGATTTCTCTCTCATTTCCAAATCCCCCAAAGTCAGAAACAAAACCCTATCGACGAATCCCTTCTCCCATTGACAAATACCTTCTCTAGTTACATCGATGAAAGGTTAAATCTTGAAGCAATCTATCGCCACGTCTCGACTGGATGCTATAACATCGAATTTTGCTGATGAAAGAAATGGTGAATGTGAGAGATGTGAAAAAGGTGAATCGGCCACCTCTTCTTTACAGCAAGTAATTCTAGCTTAAACACTAGATTTGTCATGAGAGTTAAAGGAAGTTTGTATGTAGGTATGGTTAGTCTATAAGTTATTGTTTGTGGTTGTGAGTTGTTGAAGGTTTAATGAATTCGGTACTAATTTGTTGATTACGGGTATATACTAGTGGGGGAGGATCACCGATCACACTTCCAACTCAAAAATACCGTCAGCACAGCAAGCGGGCTTTATGTGGCACTAAATAGCCCGTTCGGGCCAAAATTTGGCCTAAAACTGCCAATTTTCAATCTTAATGGCCTAATTTTGTCGGGCCAAAAGATAGTGGCCCAAAAGTGCAAACCGCCCTAAGTTAGTGGTAAAAAAAAAAATTGAACTCTGGTATTTATAGATTACAATGCATATATATATATATACAAAATGATCAAATGTTTACCAATTATTTGATTTGTCCAAAACCTGTCAAAACAGTTTAGTGATCCAATTAAATGGTCGATACTAAATCTGATCGTGGTTAATTAATAAGGCATGTATGAGACGGAATTGTAGCGAAGTTTATTTAGAAATTTCCATAACTAACTTATGAATTGTAAATTAATTTTTCATTTAGATTTTGGACTATGAATAATCATAATGAATATGTCAACAAACTAATATAAGCATGTTTGAGAAATTGTATGCTCTAAAAATTAGTACAAAAAGATAGTTTTAGTAGAATTGACGTTTGCATGTCTAGGTTTTGAAGATACACTAAGGCATAGCTACATTCTGAGTTATCATTTTATGTCATCCCACTTGTTGTTGTCTGTCTCTAAGACTATGAGCAGCAGCGATTGTAGAGATCGTGCTCGCTCACAGTCCACGTCACATCGTGCAGCGGCGAGTTCGGCCGTTTGTGAGCTCTAAAGGTGGATGGGCCCACCATAAATCTCATTTCTTCCTTTGTGATCGCACGCTCTCTCTTGCGAGCTCGCTGCGATCTCTACGCTCTACAATTAATGATAAGCGAGCGCGCTTCTGCCCATAGTCTAAGCTCTCCATACAGCTTCCTGATTGAGAAATGATCATGCTCAAGAAATCTGTTACCATTTTGGACACCAATTTCACATCTCTCTAGAATGACTACAAGTGCAAGCAAACTCTCTTCTGTAGAGCACTCTCTTATTACAATACTTATTGTTTTGTTATATGTGGTCTGAAATTGCCGGAAAATATGGAGAATGTGAATAAGAGAATTGAGAGTGACCATCGTTGTGAAGAATTAGATGTTTTGTCTCATGACTCATTATTTTCAATGATTTGTGCTGCTGTTATAAGTCGTGAAGTTTGTTCAACCATCGTTGTGGAATCTCCAGAGATAGATTAGACTACTCTCATATACCAATATTGTGGTATATTAACATATACCATAATATCAAATACAACATATAATTATACTTCCTCTGTTCCACTCATATTGTCATGTTACTATTCGACATAAAGATTAAGAAATATAAAAAGTTGGTAAGTGTCATCCGTTTTAAATGATTTTGAATGATTAATTCTTTTTTTTTTTTTGGAACAAGATAATTTGAGTGGGTAATAAAGAAAGAATGACAATATGAGGGGGAGTCTATTGCTAATTTAATTTTACATTAATTAATAATTTTTAATCCTAAAAATATTATAATCCTAACAAATTTTGTTTATTTCCCAAACACGGGATAAGTAATTTGCTAGGATTTATTTTTCTAAATTCCAGTATTCACATTTCCTTTTTTTTTATTTTTTGAAGTAACGTATTCACATTTCCTAGGAAACTTTTTATTTTCTTCAAAATCACATTCCTCGTATTCCTATTTCATAGGAAACTTTTTATTTTCCTCAGTCACAATCCTTGACAACTTTACATTCCTGCAAATCAAACGGGCGCTAAATGATTTGATATTATTTTAGAAAGAAATACATATGATTTTATTTAGAAATTGTGCCACATCGAAGAGATAAACCGCATTTCGAAAATCTTTAGTGTGGCACACCCCCATAAGAGAAATAACAATATAACTTTTTCTAGGGATGTATTTTTCTTATATGTGATTCCTTTCCATTGTTGAACCAAACAGTATCCTATAAAAATAACGTTATTGTTATCATTCAACTTTTAACTTGATTTTATTCTCTTTCCATTCCTCTATTTAAACCAAATGTGCTCTCATTATCAAACATTTCGGATGCTTATTTCTCTGCTCTAGCTCTCGAGCTACTTTTTTTTTGTGACAACGATTATTTGTTTTTTCATACAGTGCAGAGTGGCGAAACATTTTTTACGACTTACTTGGGCTATTGGAGTTGGCTTCTAGTAAAATCTATATCTATCACAGAAAGTTTAACGTCTACGTAATATCTAAAGACATAATTGATAAGATTTAATCAGATGAGATCCTTTATTCCATTTCCGTGTTTTATCTCCTATTGCATTTATAAGAGAATGAATGACACGTGTCACAATTAATGATTCAAATTTAGGGAATATATTTTCTTTATATATACCCTAAATCTTGAACCCTTAGTCATGCCACATTAGTCCTCTCATTAATGTGATAAGAGATGTAATACGGAATGTAATAGAGAATCTCATTTGAGATTTAATACTCTTGAGATCAATAAATTATAAACACTGTAATTTTCCTCTTTTGAGAAGATAAAGCACAATAGCTTAGCTGAAAAATTATTTATTTCTCTTTTTTGTTTGAACATTTATTTTTTCTATATAATTTTAAGATGGGATTAGGGCTGTCAATAAGATATTTGGGTTGAAGCCCATATGCGTGTAGAGGATTGTCCAGTTTCTTTGGGTTTGGTCTTCAATTGTGTTTTTCTTATTGCAAAACGATTTCATTTTTTTTTTTCTCTTAATTGATAACAATTTTATGGGTAGTGCTGTTTGGTCACATTGTGGCCGGTTATACGAGCTAAAAATTGTAATATATGTTTTAAAAATAGAAATATACTTTAATTGGGGAAGCAAAAATCTAGGGAGAAATGTGATTATTTTCATTTTTACAGTCAACTTTCATTTTTCTTAAGCGTGTGGTTAGTCACCGTGTGACCAAATAGTTTTATTGTTTATGTTAATACTAAGATAATTTTATGTTATTGCAAAACGATTGTCCAAAGGATCATATATATACATATATAGGGGTTGGTTCACGTACAAATCACTTTTCCTGTAAAAAATAAAAACAATGCATTTTATACATTAAAATAATGCATTTTGGGTATTATTACAATGCATCCTCATAATAATGCATTTTTGGATTACTAACAATGCATTGTTATGATAATGCATCGATCAATCTCAATCGTAGATCTACAAAGATCAATTGTCCAGATCGCTTCTTATTTCTTACGGGAAAATGGATTTACATATGATCACTTCCCTATATATATATATATATAATTCTAATATATTTTATTAATAAGTTTGATAACAATTTTATGTTAATTCAATTATATACATTAAAAATAATAATTTAGAAACAGTTCAGTGTATTTCTCATATTTTAAAATAATCTCACTTGGATGATCTCTCTTGGTTATGTCCATAAAAATTTAAATGAACTTTATAAATTTAAGCTTTATTGTGAGTTACTTCGAAAGTTAAAATAAGAGTTGATAAGAAAACGATAGGTTGCATTATTTTTTTCAAGTGAGTGATAAAATTCAACACCACTTTTAATCGTTGCAATTTAAAATGTCACTTTTCAACCGTTATTTTTCACTTTAGTGGTGGTGTTGTTTTTTTTTTTTTTTTTTTTTTTTGAATTTATTATTTTAAAAATCAAAATTATGTGCCCCAAAACGCGGGATTACTCTTAGTCCAGTTTAGTTTTGCCACATTGCGACTGCCACCACCGTCCCGTCCGCGTAAACCGAAATATCCAAATTCAAGCTTTGGTAGTTAGAAATTACAAACGGTGTGATAACTAACTAAATGTGGGCCCCCCGTGTTATCCATATCTGCAGCGGGCCCCACTGCATTAATTACTAGTTTTTCTTTAGATTTCGAGACGACTTCTAAATTTTATCTTTGATCATAATTCCTTCGAAACCAAGTTAATGTGTTGAATATTATTATTGTTAATACATTGAAATTAATCCTTTGTGATTCTCCTTCAAGCGGCAACAAAATGAGATCTTAAGCGGGCATGCAGTCAAATGATGTTTGAATTTCATTCCTATGATAATAGTTATTTAAAATCTAATTTTCGAGTTTGATTTAAAAACGGATTAGTATTAATTAATATCGAAAAAATAGGTTTGATGGGATATCCACTAGTTAAAACATTTAATAGTCGAATTTGAAAGGAAGTGCAAGAGAATCATACACTAAACGAGTTGGAATAGATGTTACGTATAATTATTTTGTTTATTATAATAGTGAAGATACAAGTGTATGACATTACATGCTCTTAAGCGACATGTGTCTTCCATTGTGCGCACTGGCATGCATAGCAAGAATTTAATTACATGTACGATGTATCAATTAAACTAGACTTGAATCTATATATACTGATCAAATTAAAAAAAAAATTAGTTAAATAGAAATGTTATCTTGTTTTGTTTGGATATTTCAAAATTAATGCAGAATGCAGATACAATAGTAATCCTAACACGTGTGCTAATCATTTAAATAAACATTTACTCATAAAGAATGGGAGGGCCGGTTATCTGTGGAAGTTGGAATTTTTTGGCTTAAAGGTCCAATTTTTCAAGCAATTATTATTATTATTATTATTATTATTATTATTATTATTATTATTATTATTATTATTATTTCAGATTTGAATTAATATCGCTCATCGTATAACATAAATTAAAACTGATCAATGACAATAGTGGCGTGTTCATACTCACCATCGGAAAGGAAGAAAAAAACTATTATTTCTATAAAGATCCAAACTTGACGAGATTTATTGTAAATTCCATTAAAAAATGCTAGTATATATTATTATATGAGTTTCAACACACAATAATTTTAATATTATTTAATTGTTGAGTTATTTGCATTTATATTACGAAGTTTCGCTTTAAGTTGATCCAACAGAAACTTCTACGTTTATATCTATTGACTAAATTAAGCTGAGTAAAGTTCCCACTTTGTGCGGTAATTCGGAGATAAAGAAAGAGATAATAATAAGTAATATAAATAAATAAATGTCGGCAAATTGTCCAGCTATATTATCAAATATGTGGACCAATAATATGTGTTTAAGTGTGAAAAAATGAAACATCAGAGAAAAATTGAAACGGAAAAATTAATGAGGAGAAACATACACTTCGACATGTATATACGATCTAGCTAGGGACAAATTAAAATAAATTGGTTAGTTAGCTAGCTTGACTTGACCCTTATGTGGTACTAAAAATTCCACAGGTAATATAACTAATTTCAACTAATTTTTATGATAATGATGGCTATAATTAACGACAGTGTAGGAGTTGGATGTTAATTAGAATGTTGTGGGTGCAGTCAACGATTTAACGTGTTCGGCTTGTGATAGTGTGGGTAGAAGAAGTAATACTAAACTACAATGCTAATATTGTAGATTTTTTTTTTCATCTATATATTTCACATCAACGTGATAAATATCCTAAATTTTTACACATAGGTTGTGTTGGGAAAATTAGTAAGTTTTTAATTTATACCAAAATTCAACTGACCCCAACCGAGTATATGTATCTTAGTGTCTTTATAGTTAGAGCTCACTGTTTGAGCGTGAAGATTTTATTTTTACAGGACTCGAACTGAAGAGGCAACAGTAGACCAAGCTGGACTGATCAAGTCAGAAGATAACACATTTGACTCTGGAACTTGAGCTATGCAGCTAGCAACCCAGTTGTGCTCAGAACTGTGACAATCATAAGTGAGAAGAAGTATGAAGAGAAGACTTGGACTTGAGATCAAATTCAAATAACACAAGATCACGTGAAAGCAAGACAGACTGTTTATTTCCTTTTTTGGGCAGACAGTGAAGAGCTGCAGTTCAAAAGTAAGGTTCACAATTACCATTTAGGAAATCTGCAGAAGTCAGAGAGGAACCCATCACTTTCATGGCAGAGGTCAAAACGGCTAGTTCAATATCTCCGCCAATAAATAGAGGCTCTCCTTCAACGTGAAGACATTGAAACTACTACGAGCAAACTCCAAACAAAGATTGAAGCTTTCAAGCAAGAAGAAATTCTCCCACGCTTACTGCTCTCTTAGCTCTTATAGCTCTCTTAGAAATATACTTATTTGATCGAGCCATTGAGTTTCAACCTTGTTTATTTCTAAGCCTTCTTACTCCCACAGAGTTAGAGTTTTCAATCTTAGAATAGAAAATCTCCACTGCTAGTGTTGTAGATTTATTTGTTGGAAAAACCTCATCAACCTCTTTCCTTAGGTCCCTTTGACCGCAATCAATGTTATGTTTTGTTTGAACCCGTAATCAGACTATAGGTTTTGTTGAACCCGCAATCAACTGTAAGGTTGCTTAGTACCCGAAAACTAAGTTGTATGTTCGAACTGTACGCGTAAACATTTCAAGGAATTACCAGCATGGTAGCTGGTTGTGGACGTATGAGTCGCTCTTTAAACCACGTAAAAACAACTATGTTTTTACTTCCTATTTTTCAGTTTTTATTTGTAGACTAAATGATTATTAACTGCTTCTACAAGCATATTTCACAAATTGCACTAAGCATTTCGAACTTGACCTTCCAAAAGATTTTCAGTAAAAGGAGTTAAACTAATTTTCACCACATTCTGCACTGCACTTAAAACCTCAGTTCGCTGAATATAGTTGACCTTCAGTCCAAGAAGTCAACTGTATTGCCAACTGTGCGACACTCCAACTAAGCTTTACAGTTGTCGAGTATCTGAAGCGGAAAAAGTTTTTAAGTTAAAAATCTATACTGGTGTATTCCCATCCCCCCGCCTCATACACCAGTTAACTCATTGCCGGGACCATCAGGTTGGGTGACTTTCCTTTCTTGTAACACCTTTTAAGGGGGTGAATTGTGAATAACCTAATTTTAATCACAGTACACTGAATCGACGATAGATTTATGGTATATGTATAATAATAATGGTCACATTGATCTATATGTAGCCATGTAAAGGGCGTGTTGAAGATGTTCCTCATTCATGTCACATTTTAAGCATGTGTAGACCCAATAATAATAGTTTGTCGTTCAAATTTGTGCTCGACTAGGCAGAATCAATATAGTTTAGCAGCAATTGATTCGATTGAGAATTCAAAAATCTTTTAATAAAGCCACGTATGTAATATTCATATGTATATGTGACAAATAATAGTGATCCTAATCGAAAAAATGAGCATTATCATGTGATGGTTTTCGAATTGTCGGGTGAAGACAGCATGTGTCCATCACATAGTAGATGTTCATTTATGAAATTGTAATTGATTATATTACTCGTGATAGTACTAAAATAATTATAATGTTTGGAGTTAAAAAGATTTCATGATATGTTAATTTGAACTATTTTTATTTCGAGCAAATCAACCACTACTATTTCATACCGCTAAATTCGTACATTTGGTAAAGTTTTAGGCATATAAATTCATGAATAAAGTTGTGATAGATTATTTCTAACAATGTTTCCCATTTATAATTTTAAAGTTAGTCGGCGGTCACTCCCAATCAACTTTAGCTGCATCCTCATTCTTTTTTATTTTTTATTTTAATTTCCATTTATTTTTGTGATGCTCCACCCTCTTTATTTTTATTTTATTTTAATAAGAGTATGATGTTCCATCCTCACTCTTACATAACTCAAATCCACACACGCTCTAAAAAAAGGGAATGAAAGATATTAAAAGAATAAAAAATCTATCTAAAGTTTAGAGCATTAGATTATTACAGTACGATTTAATAAATAGGCCAACAAAGTAATTGGTGGGGTAGGTCAAAGTTCAACTAAACCAATTTCAATAAATACTTCCTTAAATTGAAAATGGTCCCAATATAAGAACCAATTTTGTTACGCCACAGAATATGGCGGGTCCATTTGCGAGATTCACTGGGTATTTCTTTTGATTAAATATACTTTTTTGGATAATATAATACCTTTTTTTCTTTCTGTTGAAATTATTATGTTACTACGGAAATTAATAATAAGGGTAAATAAAAGTAAATAAATCTTATTACTGAAAATTATTTTTTTTCTTATTTGAAAGTAGATAAATTGAATGAGAATTATTTAAGAAAATATATACACATTGCATGGGATGACGAGAGTAACCAAACTAACATATCTCGAATTCTCGATACGGTATTTTTTGCAACTTTGCTTTCACATGATCGTGGTGGCTATCCCGATCAGATAATATGAATTTATACTATTTTAGTTATTTCCGATTCAAAAGAACAAATAAAAATAATTATCCATGAGTATTCAGAAATTCTTTAAATGTCATAGTATTTACAAAAGTAATCTTAGATGCATCATGCATTTGATGCTAATTTCTAGTGGAAATTGTGTTTGAAAGAAGCATATGGTTTTTTTTTCCGAGACGCACTACTGTGCGACCTGGGCAGCGATTGGATATGGGTCGGGTTGACCGGTCAATTATTTATTTTTTAATTTCAGTTTTTTTTCCGGCTCCGCCTTCGGTTCCGATTTTACAGTTCCATCTTCACTCCAATTACTAATATAAGGATAATCGTCGGACAATAATTTAGATTTATTCGGCTAACTCCGAGGCCTTCGGCTCCCCTCACTCGAATCTTGACCAAAGAAGAAGCGTCAAACAAAAAAACGAAGAGGCAAACAAAAACAAGAGTGAAAAATCTGGAAATAAAAATAAAAATAAAAACTGAAAAAAATTAATTAAAAATTAATTAGATATTGTGACACAAAGAAATACACTGGAAAACACTTATTAGGACACTTTGAAAAGCATCCTAAGAAGTCGGATGGATTAAAAAATAATATGTCAGGCGCGTGTATTTTATTAAAAGAAATATATAAATTCACGCGCGGTTGGACGCACTTTTTGAGTGCGTAGATCTCACGTGCCCTATCGAACGGCTGATTTGTAGGCGTGTATTCTTCAAGTGCCGCATGCGTGGGGGCGATCGCATGTTATGCGACCGGTCGTATTCAAGTAATTGCGTTTTTTGTGTTCTGTAAAGTTATAACACTTGGTGCTCTTGTTTTGTAAAGTCCTTGAAAAAATGAAGTCAAAACTAAGCATTATAGAATTGAAGTTGGCTTGGATTAGCAAATTATCTTAAATCTTAACCTATTATGATTTTTTTAATCGTCTTGTGTTCTTAGTAATTGATTGTTTAATAATCAAATGATTGATTAAAAATGAAAAGTTCAATTTAATAAAAATAAGAGCAACAATTCTAAAATTACATTGAAATTATAAATATTGTGAAAATAATTTGCATTATTTTGCGGTTAAACTTTTTTTCTTTTGTCGATGAGAAGAGTAAAGCCCATATTAGAGTGAGTTGCTTGAAATTGAAAGGTTGGTTTCAAGTTCAAACCTAACTAATGTTCTATAAGTTGAACAGATCACATTTATACTTAGAGAGTGTAAATTACCCACTTTATATGATTTGCAGGCTATCGATATAACGATATGAATTTACCCAGTACATACTCAAAATAATGGTTGCGAGTTTCACAATAATCAAATAGTAAAAAAGGAAAAAAAAAGAAAAAGAAAAAAAGACGAGTAAATCAAAGGGGGGGGGGGGGTGGGGGACACATAGGCCCACACCAAATCTATCGATATAATAGTCAAACAAAAATTCTACTTTCCTGACCATTGCTGCTGTCATGATTTAAGGATGCATTAGGAAATCTTTTCCGGTTGCCCTCATGCTTAAGCAACTAGACTACTACAAAGTTCGATCGGTATGCATATATTTGATTTAATTTTCATTAACATAATTTTTTGATATGTACATTTTTTTCAGTGATGAGAAAACCTGCAATCGTGAGCTAAAGACGCGCTTTGTATAAACCAATTCAATCTACAAGGCATTGGATAAATGAATAAATTATAGTAGTAATTAATATACATGACTTCACGTATAGTTTTATGGAGTACATGCTAGTTTCAATGTTAAGACTATTTTGTTAATTGTATATCAATTTCTAAAAAAAAAAATTAACACTCTGAATTTGTCGATACTAGCAAAAATAAACATTTTATATATGATTATATTATCGATTCTTTACTATATAATTGACACTAAGACTATGGCAATGTCGATCCCTATAAGGTGATCACTGCCATTATTTTAATATTACTGGTGGGTCCATGTAGTGGTCTCTTTATTTTTTTTACAATGGAGATCATCAAACATGACTGATCTCTCCGTTTGTTTTTTTCCTTCATTTTACATTTTTTAATGTCATAATATGACTAACAATTACTCCCTCTGTTCCGAATTAGTATGACTATTTTTCTTTTTTAGTCATCCCAACTTAGTATTATGTTTCTTTTTTTGAACATATCTTTTATCTTTTACACTTAAAAGTTCAATATATTTACTTTTATGAAGTTTCTTAATCCACTAAAAATTTAACAAAACATACTAAATGTGTCCCTTTCTCCACTTAAAATAACCCACCCAAATATTTATCTATTTTTTCTTAAAACCTGTGCACAACTCCCGCACCATACTAAATGGGGAGGGAGGGAGTATTTTTTAAAATGTAAATTTTATTCATTTTAAATAAAAATATTTACATTAATTAAAAAAAAAACTCATTACTTAATTAATAAAAAAAAGTGTGCCCATAAGGCTGTGAGGAGCGGCGATCGCCATGATCGCGCTCGCTCACATGCCACATCAAAGTGAGTTCGCGCGCTCGCTAGGATTGCAGCGTCAAGCTCGCTATTATTTAATTTTTTTTCTGTTTTATTTTTATTTTTAAATTTTTATTTTATTTTTGTAATTAATACTAAGTTATATTAAATTGCAAAAATAAATTAAATGAAACATAATAAAAAAAAACTAATACAATGACATAATTAAAAAAACCCTAAGAAATAATGACATACTAATAAAAAA
Source organism: Schizonepeta tenuifolia (assembly GCA_029490685.1). Classification (NCBI taxonomy): domain Eukaryota; kingdom Viridiplantae; phylum Streptophyta; class Magnoliopsida; order Lamiales; family Lamiaceae; genus Schizonepeta; species Schizonepeta tenuifolia. Next base: position 67,869,963 of record CM055956.1, on the reverse strand, counting down.
ACTAACTAAAAAAACCGGGCACATCCTTCACGAGGTTCCAAACCGCCAAATGCTTAAACGCCTCGCCGTGCATGGCCGCCTATTAATTGAGCGTCGAGTTCACCAACATCTTCTCAGTAACGCCGGTCGGAGCTTGATCCGGGTAGTCCGGTACATCGCGTTGAATAACCCGTAATTGGTCTTGACTTAGGACCAATTGTGATGCAACTACGAGTACTGTGGGTGATTCGCGTTGTAGCGAGTCGCCACTCTCGTCCAAACGGCTGCGTTGTCGCCGCCGCCATTCTGGACGTATAACGACGGCCGCGCCAACTCCAATATTTCGCCATCAGTATATGAATGAGGAGTCATAGTCGGGATGATCGCCGGAGATCGCCGTGAGAGAGATGGAAAACGAGAGGTGTGATGTTTGAGAGAGGGGAAGAGGGTATTTATAGGGGTAAAATGGATGTTTAAAAAAATTGAAATTTAACCGTTGCGATCGCCAACGGTCGCCTGGCGATCATTGTGCGATCGCCACGTGTCCGCAAAGGCTGCCAGCGTGCGCGACGAGCGGCGATCGCTAAAAAAAGTGCACGCTCGACAGTGTTTCGCTGGGGGTGCCGGGCGCGCTGCGGTTAGTCTAATGATCTCTTCATTTTATACTTTCATTTTAAAATTACTTGAATTTAATAATTTGAATACCAATAATATTTTTAAAAATACAAATTTAATTTATTAAGTTCAACTAAAATAAAACAGTACGTTAATTGAATAACATCTGTATATTTAAATACAATAAAGCTATTCGATCACCTTTAAATAATAGTGTAAAAAATGTGTTATTGATATGTATATTTATAGGGAAAAATTAAAAATCTGAAAAAAAAAAAGAAAAGAAATTGAGTTATTGGCGAATAGCAGCACGCCATTTGCCCAAAAAATTTCTCTATCACTTAACGATCGCCCGCTCAAAGTGATCGCAATGCAATCTAGGCGATCGACAATGATGAGCGAACGCCGTTATGGATGGTCTAAGTACCAAAACTTTATTAGAAGTAAAAATCAATTAACTATTTTAATTAGGTCAGTAAAAGCTTGACGTATGCTACAATATTGAATTCATCAGTCAAATTATAGAATGTGATAAACTATAATTTCACTTATCTTTAGATAATATATCGATTCGTCACCGGTCACCCACACCAGTAGTCACCTATTGGCCATTGAGTTTACTTATATTCAAACATGGGCCCACACGTTTCAAATAGGCCCATCAATTCTAGGCCCAATATCAGAAAAGCCCAAAATTTTCACGTATCAATGGCCCATATAAACCGCTTATAAATCTCCTTTCAGCCACACACAACTCTTCTCATTCAATGCACATCATTGTTTTAGCCATACACACTCCCATTTCCCACACAAAACAACAAAAACAAGTCTATAATTTCAAAAAATAAAAATAGCAAAATTTAAAAATAAAAAACAAGTGTGGATGCAAATGAAATCGATGAATAGCACGATTTTATTAATTTTAATTTCAGCTGGAGCTATTTCCTTAGCTTTGGCACTCAATGAAATTCCGGCGATATGGTCGTTCATTCTGCCATGGCTGAGGCCGCCGTATCTGCTCATCGTCATCAACGGCATCATCATCGCCATCATCGCCGCATCGCGCTTCCGCTGGAGCCAGCCGGCGCCGCCAGTTCCACTGCCGCATTTGATTTATGTCAAAACTCCTTCTCCGGCGTATTCTGCGGCTTACTCATCTCCGCCGGAGGTCAGAGAGGTGGCGGAAGTCCCGGAGGCAGCGGCGGCGGTGTACGAGAGTGAAGATATAGATAGGGTTGTGGAGCTGAAACCGGTGATGGTAAATGGTTTGGAAGTAGGCGCGGACGCGGAAGAAGCAGGTGAGGAGGCATTGGGCGGTAGTACTTTGATGTACAACCCTCCGTCGCCGGAGAGATTCTCGCCGGAATTTCAATTGGAATATTTCACGCCGGCGGACCAAACCGGAAATATTCCTGAAAGTAAGTTGATTCATTTTTGTTTTTTTAAGGTTAAGTTGATTTTCAGCAAAAATTGTTTCTATTTCTTTTTTTTTTTTTTTTGCGCTTTTAGTTTGATGGAAAAAGGTGAAAAGCAATAATTTCATTCCTTTTTTTATCATTTTTACAGATTTACTGTAATAAAAAATACTCTCTTAACAAGTTAAATTTTTTTGTCCGACAGTACTTTTTCACTCTTCTTTTATCAATATTGAATAATATTATTCTTAATTTTTATTGTGAAAATATTTTTCAATAAATAAAAAACATAAAAATGAGAAATAAGTGGGGAATTATGTGATAATTTTTTTTTGTATTTTAATTTACATATGATAAAAAAGATGGAGATGTTAATATCTTTTCATTTTTTATTATCCATCATTTATTAATGAAAATATTTTCATCAAAGTAAACGTACCTTAAAGTACTTTTCATTTATTTATTCCTAAAAATCTAGCTTTTATTATTTTAATATTATTTATAACCTAACTTCTACTATGTTGAAAGCAAACGGCGGGGTTTATACCCTTCTAAGTGTTACGCATGCAGACGTAACGCAATTCGAAATGTTCTAGTAGTATGTAGTTCCATATACTGTACATTTTTATTTTTATCTTGTGATTAGTTTTTTTTTTCTCAATCTGTGCGATTAGATTTGAATAAATTATTTGGCGCGCTACATTTATGCATATATTATATATAAAGGGAAGAAAAGAGTGAATCATGGTGGCTATTGTTCCAGGAGAGAGCACGTGGAAGAAGACAAGGGAGGTGGCGTCACGCGCCGCAGACGAAGAAGTCCGGCGCGGCGGAGCAGGGCGACCAGCGCCTGATCGACACCGATATAACACGCGGAAATCGAAGAGCTTCAAAGAGCGGTCGATCTACCACGATTCGCCGCCGAGTCATGCCAAGGCATCAACGAGTTTGAACCAGCGAGTTGACGCGTTCATGGACCGGTCCTCGGCATATTACTCTCCACCAGCGGAGATTCCAACCGGAAACATTCCTCCAAGTAAATTTCTTCGGCATCATTAAAATTTTCAAGCCCTAATTAATGTTGATCTTATTTTAAATCAATATTTTTTTAGGAGGAGTTAGGGAGGCGGAGGAAGAATACGAGACGATGGAGAGTGCGTGGAAGAAAATAAGTGAAGGGGCGTCACGCGCCGCTGTTGGGGAAGAAGTCTGCTATGTGGGGCCGCCGCTTGCTAGTTTACGGAAATCAAGCAGCTTCAAGGAGCGGGCGATTTACAACGATCCACCGATGAGTTCGGGGATTCGGAAAGAGGCATCTCCGAGTCAGGACGAGTTGAATCAGCGAGTAGAAGCCTTCATCAAGAAGGTCAACGTAGAAATTAGATTGCGGAGGCAGAATTCGTCGAATCAGTATATCCAGCTCAACAGTGCCGCCTAGTATAGTAAACAGTGTGTGTGTGTGTGTTTGCCCTTTTACTTTTTAACCCCCTCTCTTTTCTCCCTTGTAAAAAAATTAAGGCAAAAAAGAAAAAAGAAACAAAGGTAACGAGAAAAAGCTCAAAAAATTACTAGTAGTTTAGTAGTAGTAGTATATATGGTTCTACAAAAAAGTAATCATAGTATATGTAGAGACTAACATAAACAGACATAGGTAAAATTGTAGTGTATATAGGTAATGAAATTTATTTTCTTCTTTTATATATGTGGATTATAAATGACTTTGATTAGAGTATGGTGTTTTGTGCATCGGTATTTTATGAATTGACACCCATTTAGAGCGTGCAGTTGCAGGCTTCAAAATAAGGCCTTCATACACATGCGACCAACTCACACTATTTGTTGAATTGGGCACACGATCTTCTTTAAAATGACCTATTAGAGTGAGTATTATTGTAATCGAATGTTTCGAATTTGATCAAAGTCTTACAAATGAATTTGCCGTATTAACATTTTCTGGTATAATTCAACTCTCATGTTTAATTTGCAGATTATTATATTTATAAACCTAAAGATTTTATTATGTACGCAGCAGTTGCATATATTCCCTTAAATTATGTGATCAAATATGCCTGATTGAGCATAAATATGACAAATAAGATTTTCTACTCCCATTTCGTATTACATTCTCTAGTCCTTCCATTGGTTGAACGACACGTGATATTAACTAGAGTTTGTTCACCCAAATAGGGTGTATAATTATCTTTAAATAGTCAAATGTCAAAAGTCCGATAAATAAAATAGAGGATAAAATACCATCGGAAGTAGAGAATCCGAGTTGTAAATATGTGTATTTGAATATGAAAACATTTTTTTTTTTTGCATTGCCCGACTTTAATCCGTCAACAGTCTTAAAAGAGAGAGAGAGAGAGAGAGAGAGAGAGTTTCTGCCAAAAAAAACAATCTAAAAAAAAGAAAAAAAATAATTTAAATTTATTAAATTTATATTATCTTCGAATGATCCCCAATCATTAATTGTGGCCAACCGCATGGTGCGGTTGGTAAGTTTGTGCCTAAAATTAAATAGAAAAGAAAATTAAGGACAACAAGGGCAGCACGCGGTACAACTGTATAAAGCGGCTACTCTATTCACTCTTCCCGGTTCTCTCTCTGCTAAGCTCAAACAAAAATCAAGTTGAGGGTTTAACAAATTCTGCAACAGCCATGGATGCGGCGGCGGCGGATGATGGCGGAGCACCGCTCAGAAACCGCCATATAAAAAAGAGAGCTCTCAGGAACAAAGCACTCTCTGTATCTTTCGACGAAAAAGATCTCAAGTACGATTTTTTTTTTTTTTTTTTTTTTGTATCAGCAACTGCGATTAGATTATTCGTGGCGTAGTTATGATAATTCCTTCGGTGCAGTGATTTTGTTGGTGGTTTTCACAAGAGGAAGAAGAAGAGGAGAAAAGAGGCCTTGATACAGCAAGAAGAAGCTGGACGCCGCAAGCGCATTGAGCTGCGCAAAAAGGTTAGAAATTTGCTTTTTTAATGCTTTAATTTTTCTTTTTCTCGGTATTATTTACTGAGGATATCAACTTTTTTGTTTCCTTGCGTTATAACTTATATACTCCATAGAAAGAAAAATATTTGTAGAGTTATTCTTGTGTGTAATTGTGTTTTGGATTTTATTGATGGCTTGATGCAATTGTTTGATAATCTGTTAGGCCTTGTACAACTTGCAAATGTATAAAACTTTTATGTTTAGATATAGATTCTTTGGGGCTGATTTATTCTTGTGAGTATTCGTGTTTTCGATTTCATTGATGCGACTGTATTGAGTATTTCTGCAGTGATAAAATGCTAGGCCTTGCACAACTTTTTTGAATATTTGGAAGATCAATTTTATGGGGCAATTGTTGTTTGGTCGTTTTTATAACTCAAATGTCCAGTAAACTCATTCTTGGGCTGTCATTGAGAAGATGATTCTACTGTAGTGATAAATATGCTCTCTTCAATGGAATTTACTTTTACTCGATCCTTGTTACACGAAGGCGGCACAAGCATTCACAGATGATATATAATACTATGAAATTAGTTATTTGATGCACCTAACAGTTGTATTTTTTAAAGAATCTTCTGGCATTGTTTTAAGAGGACTGCTAAGTGGCTAATTTGAAATTTGTATTGTTGGATTATAATCATAATTGTGTATTTGTGTTAGATCCAATTCTTCAGATTTCTTTTTGGTAGCTTGTGGATAATGTTTATGTCTACGATCTTATTCCAGAGAAAATTGGATAGAGATTTTGTTCAGTTTGGTGGGGCTCAACCGGATGCGGGCACGGGTTCTGGTAATTCTGATGAGGAACATGAGGCCGATGAGGATATTGAACCAGTTGCGTCAGTTTCAGGTACCCTATCCTATCTGCATTCCTAACGTATTCTCAGGTGTCTGTAAAATGAAGGACTTTACAGTCGTGAGGGTTGGGTAACCAATTGGTGGAGGGTAAGCTTGTGGTTAGAGGACTAGTTCAAATCTCACCAATTCTTTCTAGGTTGAGTCTTTATTCGTATTTGCTTACTCTTTGAACCATAATATTCCTGCTTTAATCAGCACGCTTAGAAATAATTCTCAACGAAGATTAGGAGTCCTCTGCAGAATAATGCTTTATTATGGTTTGCCTGTTAAAAAGTACAATAAGTAGTAACAGTTTGCATTCGTTAGGGGCAATATGAGATTGGTATGTGATCTTGAGTAAGCTTAGGAGCGATTTATCGTGGTGATTTGGGGACTTTGAGACATACAACCTCCTTGTTGTATCAATACTAGAGCCATATGTATCTGATGCTCGATTCTGACCTTCTGATCCTGTATGTTTCTTTCTTTCTATAAGGGACTATGATGTATGACAACGATGATGTGCATGTCATTGTGACTACAAGTGAAATTTCACGGGATGAAGTGGTTCCAGCTGATAAGGCTGAAGTGGGAAGAGCTCCATCTACCCAAGAATCTAAGATGGGGAAGCAGAAAATTGTTGTGAGTAGGAAAAAGCAACTTAAGAAGGCACCAATGAAGAGATCTCGCCCGAAGACACAAACTAAAAGAGATAAAAGGAAGGGAAACAACAAAAAGATTACAAGACGTTAGTACTTACGATCTAGACTTGGCCTTATCTTATTGTTTCCGTTTATGGTTTTAATTATCTTTCAAATTTCCTCCACTATTTGATGGTTAACAACAATCTTGCTTGGTTGGCGATTTTTGGTTACAGAAGTGATTATTTATTGTGTTAAATGTCCTCAATGAATTTGTAGCGAATTAGAGGGAAAAAAATAGCCAAGTTGTGAGAGACTATGGAAGTCATTTGAAACTTGAATCCTAGATAAGAATCTAGGTTAGAATGCTTCAGTGGTGAGATGATTTTACTTCTGAATTTGGAATTTCAAATGCTGGTTTGAATTTATGAGTTTAGAATTTCAAATGCGAGCCAAAATTAAAACTTTCTTCAAAATTTAGGTTAGTTTTGAAAAAGCCTCTAAAGTTCAGATCATAAACTATACTTTTTGTTGATTCGATTCGAGTGATAATTTTGCGTTAACTTGATGTATACTAACTCGCTACCGTTTTCTTGCTCTAATACGCTCGAGCCCCTTTAAAGGGATACTTACGCTTACCTTTAGTCCAGGAGAGCTACTTAATATTCGTGAATCAAGAATTCTTGAATTCAATGAAAGGTGGGAATTAAGCCTGAATCAAATGCTCGATCTCGAACCCGACTCAAAAGCCACTATTTGGCTGTGAGGCATTGCAGCGTCTTTGTCAAGCAGCTTGTACTCTTTTCTTTCCTCTTTCTGGGCCCTTCCTATGCCTTAAATCTACATATAAGTGACCGTGGATTGAGAGAGAGAGAGAGAGAGAGAGAGAGAGAGAGGGAGGCAGAGAGATCTGGATTTTGAAATTCAAATTTATTTTCTTCAAGTTTCAATAATCAAAATGACATTGTTTGAAATCTATCACATCAGTTTAGATTCGCAAAAAAATGCAGATTCGTAGTAAAACAACAAACTGAAAGTTCGTATAATTTTGTGAACAAGATTTACAGTGCGCAAAATCGAAATATAGTTTAAAGTTGGTTTATGTAGTGACTAATATCGCTTCTATAGAGGTATAGATATAGATTAAGAGGGTGTGTTTGGCTAAGCTTAAAAGCTCCTTAAAACAACTTAGACTACCTGCAGTGGTAGTGTCTCTAAGGGGTGTCTCTAAGGATTTTTTGGAGATAGAGACAATGAGCTGCAGTGAGACTGTCTCTAAGGAATTTCTGAATTTCTATTTTGCATTAATTTTAATAAGATAAATTGAAAATTTAAAAATTTCATTAATTTAAATTAAAATACCTTACTACAAATTAAGAAAAATACATTATTAGAAATTAAATATTACATTACTAGAAATGATAAAAAAAAAACAATACTACAATATTTAAAAAACATAGCCGTTGGAAAAAAAAATAATAACTAGGCCCATCCGCGGCGGCGCTTGACGTCGTTGAGAAACATCATATGGAACTGCATCTACTCCGGCGTGTAATTTGATGTACGCGTGTTGATGATCTTCAAATCGGCGAGGTCTTGTTTCGCCCGAGCACGCTCCCTCATTGCCTCGGCGAGGTTGTTCTTCGCCGCGGCGAGGTTGTTTAGCCGGTCATTTGTTGAGGAGACCATCGACCCGAACTCCTCCTCCTCGCTGAGCTTCTTCTTTCCCTTTCCTCTGGCCGCCCTCGCCTCCGCCTTTGCCGCGTCTCGTCCCTGTGGGCGAGGGGGAGCCGTGCTTTCCTCTTCGGTTGCCTCGCTCGATCCGTGCGGCGTTCCAGATGAGGTGTAGGCACCCTCTGCCGTATTCTTCGTCCTCTTCATGGACGGAACGTCAGGAAATTCTTGGTGGAGGAATTTGAGGTAGTCCGCCAAAATTTCTCAAGCACCAAAATGTTTGAAGTAGCTCCCTTCATGGGCGTGGTATAACTCCTGGGCTTGCTCCCTGACCATATCGTCGGAGGCGCCGCTCTATCTTTTCTTCTCCGCCTTGTCGAAGGCTATCATCCACTCCTTCACCCAATGGGAGATCCGGCCGAATAAGCTCTTCACCGTCTTTGTGTTGAGGTCGTCGTTGAACATGGCGTTATACTTCTCTGCCACACACCCCCAGTACTTGTCACCACTTTGATCTCGTCCGAGGATGGAATTGCATGTCTCCTCTTTCCAGATTTGGGGGACGGCGGTGCCTTGTTCCACCGTGTAACTGCGCCTCTTTGGTTTGGCGTCAGCGTCCGGACGAGAAGGTGGAGGGACAATTGCGAGGGCCTTTCCCTTGGCTTTGCCGCGTTGCTTTCCCTTGCCTTTGGCCTGTGCCGGCTCCGATGAGGGACTATCCTCGTCGCTAATCACGGTGTGGAAGGACTCGCCGACGGACGAGTTGAGGTTGATGGAATCGAGCCCCGCGCCGGTGTATCTGCCGTATTGCCCGTCGTCCGCCATTTCAGGGGGACACCACGACGACGAGTAAGGATTGTTCGGATCCATTTGTGAGATGGTAATATGAATTTTATGCGAAAAAAATATGTAATTATAGGAGAAATGTGGAGGTTTGAGGTGTGAAAATGGTGTGGTGAAATATGATATTTATAGTTGTAAAATGTGGTAAAAAAAAAAAAAAAATCAAAATCGACAATATAGCCATTTCGAACCGTTTGCAATCTAGCCGTTGTCCGATTTTTTATTTTATTTTTATGTATGGCGCGTGCAATGCACGGCTCGGGACAGCCTCGATACACAGGGGCTTGCAGCGGCGTGTCTCATCGCCGCCGCTGTCTCGAGACGGCTGACTAGACAGCCGCTGCGAATGGTCTTATAAGCTCCTAAATCCTTAATAATGAATAGCTTATAAGTTGTTTTAAGGAGCTTACAAGCTTAGCCAAACATCATCTAAATTACAAGGTACTCCATTGCTATGTCCAGTTGGAATACTAGGTCTACTCAATATTGACAAATAGAATAACTTTAGATTCAAAGACAGTTTTGAAACACTATAAATAAATGGCTAACGAATATTTTCAATTACAAGGCTCCCATATAGTACAACATACAAGAGGAAAATGTTGTATCAAGTTCGAAGAGATTTACCAGTAAATGTAATTTATTCAGAATCTGTAACTTCGTCTTCATCTTCCTCTAGAATATACACCAATGCACGTTTTCTTGCACCAAAAACACAAGCAACGCCTCTAGATGCTGAACACGAGTTTACGCATAAGTATCAGTTCTACTTCCAACTACTAGTCTACTTTTAACTTCACTTGGAAGATGTATCAGTTCATCACACACACACACACACAGATTGAAGTTGGTCCACATACAACACTTTTACCGTAAAAAATGAGAATAATGCATTTTATATATGTTGTACTGCTGAAATGCCTATTGAGGGTAAGATAACTGCATGAAAAAACTCACCACTAACTGCCAAAGGAGCAACCACGGAGTGAGGAATTTCTCGAACCTTTTCATTCTCCAAGTGCAGGCACGTAATAAAATCCTGAAAACGAGTTACACAAGTTATATGCTTACAGTTGCAATACATTCGAGAAGGAGAGACATCCTGCTTGAGCAAGTATCTCATATAAATAGTTGTTTGCATCAAAGGATGACATTCTTTTCAAGGTAAGTGAACTAATTCATTTCATCTATTGTTTTTCTCATTTGTTGCGGGACAAAAGAGTTTATTTGGCAAAATACAAAGTCACAGCAAAATGTACGAGGTCTTTGCATATTCACACAATGTAGAACATATACATATTACACACTCACACACACATGTATATATACTCGTATATACCTGAAGTTCATGAAGATTCCAAGAGGGAAGAACAGATGATCTTGACATGGACACAAATGCAAGGTCATCTGTTTGTACCATCATCATACAAGCATTCCCTGAGCTCTCAGAGCCCATGTTTACATCATTTAGCAGCAACACAATTTGTTCTTCCTGTTTTAGAGAAGAGGTGAATTTTTTAGCCCTGAAAACAAAATATACTCAACGAATTTTTTCATACTTACTTTGTATAGAGACATATCTATGCAGCGATAACCATCAGGTATGCGTAACAGAGCAACCTCAAGTGAATTATGGCCCCTCTTAAAGTTATCTGCATCGTGTACGAGCCCCCTTGCTATGCAGATGCAATTTGTGATGTTTGGAAAAGTCTCGTCAGGTACCATAAAAGAGGTATAATCAGTAAGCCTCTGATGAGAGGTTCCATGGGAAGCTTCCTGGCCAATATGATAATCAGAGTCAAAGCAATGCTACATCATATTCTGCTACTCGGCTACATGGCTAAACAAACTTGGGTTTTATTGACATTAATGATCAACTGGTGCCCTGGTTAAGCATTTGCTTTAACAGTTCATGCAGTAGTTTGGAAACAACTTTTCCTACATGTCCTTGCAGATCATAATCAATCTAGAGCTGCATTTTTGAAGTTACTATTTATGTGCAGATAATGAGAACTCCAGTCGGTACTTCTGCATATATGGATGTACTTGTTCTTTTTTATATATCAATTACAATTCTTCTGCTCGGGCTTAATTGGTATACTGACCTGGAGCTCCTCATAATACACTCATTGAAAATTATCAAAATGGATATGAGTTTTTCTAGTTATTTTAAGCTTCGAGGTCTCATTTAGATTTGACAGCTAAGATGCATACTGAACCGCTCTTGGCTTTTAAATAACAGATAAGATGCCGATTGAACCACAGACAGACCAATTTTCACGTGTTTGACAAATATATCAATATTATAGCAAGACAGTTTAGTCATTCAGCATCATCACCATGGATAATTCCTGACTTTGATTGAGCTTTACAGTCCTATTAGAATTATCCCAGGTTCTCTTGAGTCTTGACTCTTGACACGCAACTTATTCTTTTTTTGAGTCTTGACACTTTACTAATAGATAAGATACTAAGGCAAGATGCTTTAATGGATCTTGGATACGATATTCATGACTGATGAATATATCAATATGATTACAAGTTTATGGGTTACAACTTACGAGGAGCATTCATTTTGAAGCATTCTAGGCTGTGAATCAATATAATGAACAGATGACTACTATAGTTACTCTTTGGCCTCAGAATACAAACAGAATTAGAAAAACTGCCAATGCACACATAACTCAACCATTACAAACATAAGGTATATTAAAAGTTAGCAAGACAAGCCAAAAAGTACCTGATAGTATGATACTGACAGTGGAAAAGAAGACAGCTTAAAATTCAGCAAAGATGAAACAGGGAACAGTGGCAGTATGTCTTTACAAAGTATCCTTCTGGAAACTGTGACCAGCGGCATTTCTAGAGCCTCCTTGAAGCTACAATCTTGTCTCATTAGATCCAAAAATTGAGAATTTACAATAACAGAATTAGAGACAATCAGAGAGGTAACTTAGTCTATAAATGTATCAGGTGACAAAATGTTGAATTAATGAGTTATAAGATTCCTTGATTTGGTAGCACACTGGAAACTAATATTTAATATATATTCTTTTAAATTTGTGTAATTCGGCAAAAGGCAAATTAATGTATCAGACAGGATTTTTTTATTCTAAAAAGAAACAGATAAGAGATTTTCACTGAACACAACGAATGAGAAATTGTATAACATGTGATGCTACAAAGTAAGAGTAGTTCTTTCCACTAGGAATTACTGAACATGGCAAAATAAATAAACAATTGGCATTAAAATTTACAAAATTGTACTCCATATTCTTGTAGTCGATGAGAATAAAACCTCATCTTGGCGAACAATCTAGCACTATGTCAATAACGGACATCTAGTTATCAATTCTAGTCTGAATTTTTTTTAGTGTTTGTCGTAGTTTCTTGATAACCAGAAATCAACTTCACCGTGTCATCTATTTCTTCTTTTTTTCCGTAAGTGTTAGCACGGTCTAAATGGTTAATTGATCGGCCTCTTTAAAATCTGCTGCTTAAAAAGTGAATCCCCTACTAGTCATATACCGAACAATATAGTACCTACATTATATGCATCATATGTAAATAAGCATTAGGTGAAAGAAGGGCATACCAGGATTCTAGTTGTTGAAATTCTTCTGCCAATGTTCTTGTCAAGTATTCAGAATCTGAGAACCCTCCAAAATACACTAATTCCTTGACTCGTTGCTTAGTTTCCCTTGCAGTACAAAATAAATATTATTAGAATTACTATTGACAGCTACTGTTCTTTATGACAGATAGCCGCATATTTTATGACCGTTTTAGTGACCAGGATATCCAAAAGTTGCAGCTTTACTTGTAGTGATTCAGAAAGAGTTAGTTTGTGCAAGCATAAATTGACATGAAGGATTTATGTATTCGCCTTTCTGAAATTCCACTGGTAAGATTCCACTTATTACCAAGAGCATGTTGTCAATACCTGCTGCCAATGAATGTTCACTACACCTGATTACTGTGGTAGCTGTTCTTTGTGTGGTGGATTTCGTAGACTCTTATCACTAAGGTTCCAAAATTGAACTATTTGCATGAATATTCACACATCCATTAACTTAATGCCAAAGCAGATTTTCATCTAGTGAATTTAAAATTTTCCAGCCTTCCAAGAAAGCAAACTTTACTGTTTATATGGAAAATTGTGGGTAGCGCCTTTTATCCCATCCACATTATCAATTCATTGAACTTCTTATGAGAGCAAGTTCCATCGTAGGATCACGTATGGCGGTTGGGGCTTAATGAACTCTTTCATAATAATAAACACCAGTAACTAGTCTTTTTCCAAATTATACATTAGTTCTGAAAGTTATTGAGGGGTGCAAGTTACCTAAATTATTTTACATCAAGAACAGCTATGAAACCGAACATCATAATCTCTACATTCAGGCAGGTCAGAGTCAATTTGTTAAATCTACTTACAAGTCAACTCCAACGTTATGATCAAGCTGTGTATCCTGCAGCAATGTACCAACAGGATCTTGGTCGTATAAAAACTTCAGGAATAGGATAACAAGTTCGCTGCCAATAAGGGAAATATCAGCTGAGTCTGAGGCAGCTCGAAAATTTGCAAGAAAACAAAGAAAAGCCAATTGTCAAACCTACTGAAGGGAAGAAGTTGATCACTTGGTTCGGACATTAGAATCTTCACACATTTCAGAAGCCAGTTGAAAAAATTCGAGAACTGAAACGACAGTCAAGTATGAGAACTGCAAAGCCATATAAGTGGTATAGAAGAAAAGGATTGCTTAATTAGCAAAACTTTGAGAAATTGTAACACTGAAATGCCTATATGCTCCATGCAGAGGTCCTCCGTCCTTATAATTCTACTTTCTTTATACAATGAAGTTTCATGCGACACGAACTCATTTAACTTTTTAAATAAGCAAAAAGCCGACTTGTGATGCTAGAATTACCTCTTAAGGAAGTGTTTCCTAATACAAAATGGTTGTAGATTCTTGCAGCATGTATAATTAAGACTTCATTTTAGTTGAGGAAACTGAATCTAAACGCAGATATCATCCAAGGTCGGTGATACACAAGAAGAAAAAGATCAACAAGGAACACATTTCTATGTGCGTGTTGGCATCAACTTAATACAGACAAGTGCTTTTTATTAACTCCATGTTTAATGAAGGGGAAGGACAGTTTCATCTTGCATTATACTATAGGGGAATGTGCATACCTGCTGCACCACCGAAGTTAAAATTCTAGTAAATCTTTCGATCTGGACAAGCAACATTCCAGCTTTTTCTGTAGCATTATCAATTAAACCCTCTTCCAATCCAATCCCCAGAAACCGTGCACGCCACTTGGAAAGCCCTCTAAGTTCTCCCATTCTAAATCCAATAATTTCTGCAGCAGGCTGAGAATCAGAACTTTAGATTTCAATTTTAAGGAAAACCTGAAACTAAAAAATCTCCAAATTATGGTTCACATAAAAAGCTAAAACATAGAGATGCTACGGTTCATGGGCAATAAGGTAACGTAAACTAGGGTAAGGGGATACTTTGTGAATGCTGCAAGATGCTACAAAATAGATATTAATTAGACCAATGAAACCAATACACAGGCACATCAGATAAATACCACCTGTGTCATTTGGGTATTAGAAACAATTCCAAGGTCATATTTTTTGGGAGCCAAAGCATTCTTTTCTATCATTAAACAATTGCAGCCAATAAGATCCATTTAAAAACCATTTGTACATAAGACACACCTGCAGATGATCAAGCACAATTGATTGGAGCTCCTTGCCAGCCGCACAAACGACCTTAGCTACCCGTTTAAGCCCCTACGGAACCAACAACTCAAGTGACTTAATAATCAAATAATTAGGAGGCTAGTAATTATGCTAGCCCCACAAACAGCCTTTGCCACCCATTTGAGCCCCTAGGGACTGATAACTTACATGATATTATGATATGTTATAATCAAATAAATAGGTAACTTAATTATTCAGCACTATGGAAGTAGAACATACTGCTTCGCCAAGGGAGTTAACTAAAAATTGATGAACCGGCGGACTCGTCCTTGCACCACCCAACAGGCTTAGAAACTCTTCTTGAGGACTCGAGTCAAGTCCTGCACTTTTTTGGCATAAAGATTTGAACAAGAAGCAAAAAGCATGAACCTGAATTGCTGTTTTCTTCTTGATAGTTACCATGGTCAATAATCAGGGAGGATAGGGCATTGAACTTTTCATGAAATACATGCATTGCATCTGACCACTGCTTAGACATGATAGCTATTGATTTGCGAATGACTTCAATAAGATGCTCCACATTGGAAGCTTGCTGAGCCACCTGATGAAGTTCATTTTTCCTAACATGGATGGTGAAAAGATACAGGAAATACAATCACTGCAACAGTTTGAAAATTTGATATCATGCCAGATACCATCAAATATGCATTGCTTTAAGAATATATGTATGCTGAGCTTCAAGAACTGTTTCTTGAATTCCAAAAAAAATAATAATAATAATAATAAATAAATAAATAAACTAAAGCATAAATGGGCATATTTTGTAAAGACAATGAAAATATAAACATCCAGTAACATTAAAGAGAGAAACTCGAAGGTTGCTACCAAAATGCAGAAAGCAGTGGAGGATTTGTAGCATATTTATGTATAACAAGAGATAGGCAGAGACAAAGGAAATAAACGACCTGCACAATGAACGATAAAAGTGACACTGGATAAGGACTAAATGATGGAAAACATTTCCTATAAATGCCACAGATTTTTCTAGGTGCTCCCAGGGAGGCCGACAGCCACCAATTGGTGCCTTGGCTCTGCATCCAACCCATGCTTCCCCACTACTAGTATTTATTGTTTTTCTAATTCACATATGAAAGCACGTACTTTCTTGAAATGTAAATTGTTCCAGACATTTTCAAAATCCTTGAATTTAGTTTGAAAGAAAAGAGGATCCAATCATGATACTTTTTTCTTGACAAAAAAATAAATAAATAAAAATAGAGAATGTGCTCAACAAGTTGGGACTCACATAGAGGCTGACTAGTTGGGGCGTGGCAGGGTACCCAGCAAGGCCAATTAAGAGTAACATCCTGGGCAAGTGGATAATATCTGGCTAGGCCCTATTTATGAGCCATATTGTCATTTATATTTAATTTTTAACAGACATTCATAAGCAGACAACATCTGACAGCTGGCAGTTTTGATTCAAATTATAATGCTAGGAAACAAAAGGTTTTCATCTAATTTTCTTCCACTAATATAATTTGCCCTAAAGCACAGTGATCGCCTTTTGAACTAAAAATACTCAATCAATAATGTCGCAACATACAGAGCTTCCATCATGAACCCTTTTAATCAAAAATTTTAACCTCCTCTCGACCAAAACTAGATACACAGGAAATTGGCAATGTGTTTCACTATAAAAACATTATAACTGGCCAGCAGTTTTTGGCACCAAACAAACATGCAGGGAATTTGAAAAGAACAAGAAAGAAGAACTTTATTTTAGCACAAGACACGCCAAAAAAGGAAATAATTTTAGGATGTACATGATGGAGAAATATAATGAAGAGATCAAGGTCTATATATTGTCTTTCACCAGGTTGGAACGCTAGCTTCACATAATCTCAGGATACAGACTTGTCATTCAAAAATTTTGTATTCCAACTGATCAGCAAACTGGTGGACTAGTTCCCTGGAGAAGCCAGCCTTAATGATCCCTTAAAGGTAATGAATCACCAAATACCACGGATAAAATGTATTTTTGGATAACAGATCAAATAGAAGCAACGGAAATAGAGTCAGGTCCATTATCTAAAATTTCATTTTCTTTAAAAAATTACCTTTTCTGAAACATTGTGCTGTCTAAAACTAAGCAATGGAAACCATCTAAATGGCATCCAGATAATTGATTGTCACTTGCTTCCGACTCAGTTTCAGTGAGAACACCAGAGCACAACACTGTGGTATGACAAATATCACTGGACAATGCCATCTGATGAGAAGCAAATAAGAAATGTTAGATTCCTTAGAAAGATTGATTAGTTCAATCATGAAATAATTGACTCTCAGAGCAAACTGTGAGTTCTCATGGTATAAAGAAGGTTTGTAAAAACAATAACCGAGAAAAGAAGATAAATAAAAAGCACAGAGACAATCATTCTGCACCAGCAGATAATGATTGATTAGTTCATAAACTTCAGCTGCTATTCAGATTATTCTCCATTAACCCGGAGTTTACTTTAACAACATAAACCAACGGGAATTCCTTGTAATCAGCCATCAGAGAAATCACTGGGTGCATCAATGTTTTCCAAGCATAGAATATAAAAATCATTAGATCATTACAAGCCTAAGTATTGATGAATGATTTCCGAACCTCCATTCTGTGTTTGAATTTCTTCTTCATGTATTTTCGCACAGTATTGGAGTTTCCAATATGCCAAGTCACAAAGTGTCACTCCACATTCAAAATATTGTGGGTCAGGGACACTGCATAAACTACATTCTAATTGGACATTCCATCTGATTAGATTCTATTGTGGAATAAACTCCCACATTGGAAAGAGCCAAGAAGCTTAACTTGGACATTATAAGACATACATCATATATTAGGAGCTATAAGAATGGAGTGAATAAGGATCTACTCAGCAACACAAGCATAGAGTACGCATAAGGGCATATCCAACAATGAACCCAAAGAAACAGGAAGCTGGAAGTACTATGGCATTATTATATATATCTACCGCATTTGGTATTGGTGTAACTGCCTTAATGTACTTTTGCTTGTCTAATTAGCTAAGCATCTCATGTCTCCATTGTATGGTTTAGTAATCTTCCAAAATATCAATGCCAAAAGTACTTAGAACAGAAGTGCATTTACCTTACAGATAGAAGCATCCATGAGCTTAAAAGAGGCACGGTTCCCCACTAGAGGACTGCAGAAAGCCATATCTCGTATGTTCTGGAAAATGCAAAATAGTACAATGATATGTAAGCAGGCAAGGATAAACTGACAACAAACATCCAAATATCAAAAATGGACTTACAACTTTTCCTATGGGGAATGTGCCAAATATATTAAAATAAATGTTTCCATCTTTATCACCACTGCATAGGATGTCAAACTGTTGTCTTGATGAATCAAATAGTTCCCGAAATGAATCATCACTTTCATCAGTGAAGCCGCTACTATCTCCAGGAACAAGTCCAGCGGTCCTAGGAACTCTTGGAGCAGGTGGAAGAAAACGAGCAGTCCTATCTTCATATGTTGAATTTTCACTGTTACCATCCTAAATGCAAAAGATAAAAACTATCAATTTAATAATGATATAAATGACATGACAGTGATGACACCAAATTAGCATTCTCAGATCAGGCTAGGCCTCTCCAGCTAAAGAATGAGCAAGTACTGGACTGCAAGAATACATAAACAAAATTCTTGAATAAAATGAAACCTAATGGCATTTACATGTGAGACATTAAAATTCTTTACAATTCTGAGATAATAAGAGATTGCAGAAGCGAAAACAGAAGTAAACCACATAGGATATGTGAATAGACATAGATAGAAGAGCCTCTTTAGCTGTGAAGATGAATGACATAGAATGTGAGGTATTCAAAATTGCCTCTTTAGCAAGATGAATGACATAGAATGTGAGGTATTCAAAATTCTAATATAATAAAGTATCTTACCAACGCGCTCATCAGGGGTTAACTTGGTCTAAAAGTCAAAATTGTATTCTTATCCCCCACACCTCTTGTTGATGAGTTTCTACTTATAATTGCTTGAGATATTTGCCTTTAGAATGTCTGATGATACACAACAGAACGAAAAACTAATTACTATCATGGCTGCACTTCTGCATTTATAAGGTTCTGTAAACTCCTCTGAATGCACAAGTTCTCTGTCAACTAATAAGATTGCTCAAGCTATGAAATTTGAACTCTTACTGTCTTTTCTATCTTGTTCAGAAATCTTTCAAAAGTAAATGAGTTTGTGTCTTTTCTGTTGGAATTCAATTTACAGGAACCTATCATTTGAAACCACTAATCAAGTACCAAGTAACTATAAAGATTTCATCCAGAACAAAAAATAGTGCATTTGAATTTGCCAAAAGCACAAATCAATTTCATGTGTTACACTTTCACATAACATTCTACACTCAAATCATACGGATATAAGCTCTCTAATAATCTCATACAGGAAAAAATTTAAGGATATGTACCACTGTCTTTTTTCTTTCTTCCTCCCAGTTGAGACAAATAACAGAAGCACAATGGAACTTCATACTTCTTAGCAGCTTTCCATTCTGCTCCTCGTAAAACAGACCAAGCTTGCTGGGGTGAACTCTTCAATAAATTTCAAAATTCAGCATGCAAAAACTGTTAAAACAAACTCACTTCCACGTCGTGCAGCGACAAAGTCCCGTCTTCAAGCCCCACTGCAATTGCTTTACCATCTGGGCGCCAACATATGGATGTTATGCATTTCCCTGGACAGAAGGTTGAAAATCAACTTCAAAATGTAGTCATCAAAGTAATAGCACACATTGCCATGAGAATTCTGGCACTAACTCAATATTGACAGGTAGGAATCAATACCAATTTAAACACAAAGTTCGTCTCAAGATTTAATCACCAAACTACGAATCATTTTAGAATAAATAATGCTAGAAATGCTGCTGACCAGGGGATGTGGTCCATAGCCGCTGCCAATTGAAGCGATGGAGAAGAAGCTTTGAATCCTCAGTCACCATTGCCAGTAAATCCTTCTCCGGATTCCATTCAGCATACTTAATCTGCAGAAGTAAAACAGCACCAATTACGCCAAAAAAAAGCACACGATATACCGCCTCCAACGAAGAGAGGGAGAGAGAGAGAGAGACCTGAGAGGCGATAGGCTTATCGAATTGAAGCTGAAATGGAACCGCTCTCTGAGACTCGTCGGGTTCCATGGATTGATTTGAGGCGAATAATTGCAAAGCTTTGAGAGTGAGACTAGAGGCGGGCTTTTTCTTATGATTTTTTCAACTCGGAAGCGGAGCTCCGACTTCAAACTTCAAACTCGAAAAAATATGTATTGAACTCGAACCGGACGACCGGGTTAAGTTTTCGGATCTTTTCCGGGTTGGGAAACACGTGGTGTCTCAATTCAAATTCCTTTTTAAGAAAAAAAACTCAACTTTGAAGTTTTGAAGTTGAGAAATGAATTGGGTGGGACTTGAGAGACCTCTTATATACGCTGTGCTGTATGCTTGATACTGTATATCTATTTTGAAAAGGTACACTCTCCTATGCGGCGGGTGCATGGTGCGGTGTGGCCTGGCCTGGCCGATCCTAGATTCTAATTAAATTAATTACAAATTTTAATCCTAGTGTCTAACTCATATTGCAATCTTCTAAATAAGGAAAGTTTTAACCCTTGAAAAATGATGACATATATACACTTTCTATCTTTTTACCCTTATTTTAAACTTCCACTTTCTATCCCTATTCTTAATCTTCATATCAAACGGTAACATAACATTATTAACATTATCAATGAGACGGAGGGAGTATTAGATTATTAAATCTTGATTAATCAATAATTTATCTTAATTGGATTGTTTAAAAAAAAATTGGATTGGGACAAGCTGCTTCAATTTTAAAGCTAAATGATTTTACCGAAATTTTTAAATATACTTTTTTACTATATAGCATACTAGCTTGAAATCGGGCTAGCATATTGGACCGTGACACTTTTGATAATCTTACAAATAGTATTTTCTTTATCCAAGCTTAATTCAATGCTAAGCAGCAAAATAACACACAAATTTTGATTTAAGAACATTTCAGAACAATACTTATCGGATTTGAATTTGAGTTTCTCAACAAAAAAAAAAAAAAAAAAAAAAAAAACTTTTCAGGCCTCCCACCTAGGGGTGGACATAAATACCGAATCTGCCGTATACCGAAGTTATTGTATCGTACCATACCGAAAATACCGAAATTTTCAATATACCAAAATTTTCGGTACGGTATAACATTTTTGGTACAATAACAATATAAATTTTCGTATACCGTACCATACCGAAGGTTCGGTATATACCGAAAAGTCGGTATATATCAAAATTTCGGTATATACCGACACGGTATATACCGTAAATTTACAGTATATACCGAAATACCGTAAATATTATAATTTATATTTTATAAATAAAATTATTAAATCCTAATTACCTATGTACATAACATGTTATTTCTTACTGTGCGTGCGTGCCCTAATTCTCTCTACTCCTCATCTCTCTCTTTCTCTCCTAGCCTCGACCGTTGTCCTCCACCCTGACCAGCCACGGTGCCGCCGCCGCCGACTCCAATCAACCACTGCGTCACAGATTACCTTCACGCCGCCGGTCAATATCTCTCTCTCACGCTGCCCTGCCGCCTTCAACCCTAATTCATCCCCTAAATCTCTCCCATTTTCCCAATAACAATAAGTCTCAATCTCTGCTGCTCCTACTCCTACTAAAAGGATTTCTACTGAGGTTAAAGGATGTCATAGCTGGACGATCCATCTAAATCTATCGAGGAGATGAGGTAAATCTATTTTCCATTTCTGAAAGTTTAATGTATGATATGTATTAAAGTTTTTCACATGCTTGTGCGTGAATTTTAGTACATGGCGATCACTGTAAATAGACGAAAATGGAAATCGATGAATGAATGCTTATCAAGTCACTCTTTACTTGCTCCACTTCACCGCTCACACCCCGCCAAAGCGTAAATTCTTGAACTAGCAAATCACGAACGGTTTCCAGAAAGAAAGTTAGAGCAATACATTGTTTGAGAGAGTGAGGGATAGAGAGTGTTTTCTATTGTAGTTGATAATGCATCTTTAAATCATACTGCAATTGAATACTTGAAAAAAAGAATGAGAATTGAAAACACTCTCTTGTTTAATGGGAAATATTTGCATTTGAGATGTGCGTGTCATATTCTTAACTTGATTGTCCATGATGGTTTGAAAGAACTTAAAACTGCAGTTAAGTCTATTAGGAACGCAGTTTTATTTCTTCATTATTCCCCTTTGAGATTGAACAAGTTTAGGGAGTTTGTCATACTAGCCAAGTTTCCTAGGGATTCAACGGTACATATGGATGTCAAAAATAGATGGAATTCAACCTATAAAATGTTTGATGCTGCATTGAAGTATAAAAGAGTGTTTGAAAGGATGGCTGAAGAATCATTGACTTTCATTAATTATTTTAATGAAAAGGATGACAAGGATAGAAAAAGAATGGGGCCTCCAAAGGATTGGGAAAATGCAGAAGCATTTGTATACTTTCTCAAAAAATTCTTTGATGCAACTTTGGAGTTAAGTGCAACCAAAACTCCTACATCTCAATTGATTTATCCATCAATGGTAGCTCTACAAGCTGAGATTGAGAAAAAGGCTAGAGATCTTTCAGATCCCACTCTTCAGAAGGTTGTTGTTTTAATGAAAGAGAAGTTTGACAAGTATTGGGGGAATTGGAATACTCAAGCAAAAAATAACTTGATAACTTTGTGGGTAGAGTATAAAGGAGTGACTGATGATGCTTTGATTAATGGTGGTCAAAACATGATCTCGGTTCGTGTTGGTACAGGTGACAGTAACTTTTTGGATGAGTTGTACCACGATGTTGACGCACAAAATGAAGAAGAACAACTTCAACAAATATGCAATGAAATAGATAAGTACCTAGTTGATGAGATCGAGAAGCGAACTAATACCACTTTTGATCTTTTGAAGTGGTGGAAAAATAGTTCTTCTAAGTATCCAATCCTTTCAGCCATTGCAAGGGATATATTTGTTGTTCCAAGTTCAACTGTTGCTAGTGAGTCTGCATTTAGTTTGGGCAAACGGGTTGTGGATCCTTTTAGAAATAGCTTGAGTCCAAAGATGGTAGAAGCATTGGTTTGCACCTCTGATTGGCTCAAAGCAGATGAATTCTACTTTTAAAAAGATCCTACTGATGATGATCTTGCTTTGTACGAGGAAATTGAAGCAATTGAATTGAGTAAAAGCTTCTTTATTTTATTAAGTTTCTTGATTTTATTTATATTAATTCAAATGGAATGTATTAACATTTTTGTGTTTTTCTTTACAGATGCAAGTATCACTCAAGATTGTTCCCAAAAAGACTCTCCATCGTTCACTTTATCGGCTATGTGATGTGACTTCAAGAGTAAGATTATTGTTGTTTACATATATTAATTTCAACATATATTGGTTGTAACTAAATAAATTATAAATTTTGTAGGCGGTTTATTTTCTTGAGATGTTGGAGATGCTTGAAGTTGGCTAAGATGTTGGAGTTTTTACTTTCTTGAAGTGATTTAATTTGTTTCATGAGATGTTGAAATGTAGGAGTTTCTACTTTGTTGGAGACTTGGAATGAACTGTTTATGGACTTTGTTGTAGTTTTATTGGATGTATTTTGAGATGTTGGTTTTTTTAGACTTTGATGATTGATGAATGTTTTATTTATGTTAATTATTTAATTTTCGGTAGTAGGTGATTTTTTATATTTTCAGTATTTTCGGTATATAGGTGATTTTCGGTATACCGAACTAGGATACGGTATACCGACAAACGGTATGATAACGATATGATTTTTTTCATACCAAAATTTTCGGTATACCGAAAGGAACGGTATGATAACAGTATGGATTTTTCCATACTGAAAAATTTGGTACGGTATGCGGTATGACCGAAAATTTGCGGTATACCGTACCGATCCAGGCCTACTCTCAACTCAAAATAACAGACGGTGCGTTGGAAGAAGTGGAACGGTCAACACATATATTTCAAGCCCTAACTTTATTTAAATTAATATTAATTTAATAAATTCAATTAAATAAATAAAATAATAATACAAACTTAGGGTTTCCTCACCGATCATGTGATGCAATCGATCGTTCAAGAGTTTTTGCCATGGAATAAATGGGAGATTGTGATATTCGTGTTGTGGCGAAGCGTTTGAAGAATGAAGAGATAAAATGGTATATTGCGCTTTTCTCTTATGTTTAATGTTAGATCCACAAATGAATAAACATAAACATAAACATAAAAAAAAGGCAAAACGATGGATTTCCAAGACTAAGAAAAAAACCAATACATAATACATACGTTCATTCTCGACTCCAAAAAAACTAATACACACGCTCTAATTCAAGACAAGTAACAGGCCGCATATTAAAAAATATGGATATTTCCCACCTCTTCCATACCAGACTTAGTAGGGTAGCTCACATAAAATCATAATCATCGTAATCATCAACACTATCGACAATCACATCATCGTCTATTTTGCCAATGTGCAATTGCTTCTTCTTTCCACCTGAAAACAAAAAACCAAGGTACCCAATTGTAATCGTAAATCTATCGTCAACTAGTACAAGTATGTTCAATCTGGGGGTGGGTGATAACTTAGATTGATAAAATAAAATAAGAATAATCCACCATATAATTTGGAGTAAACAATTCTGAGTTTGTTAGACCATGTAATCCTTTGAATCTCATTCATATGTGTTGTCAATTTTATCTAATCACCCAAAATAAATGCCTCCTATTGCAATAAGCATCCAGAAATTCAAATTACCTGTCTTCTTCTTGCCAGCATTAGCCTCTTTTTCAGCTTTTATCTTTTCATTTGCAATTGCAGTAACAGAAGACGCAACTTCTTTGGCATCCGCACCTTTCAAAGAAGTCAACGACAATCTCATTATTGCCTTCAGCAATCCCATGTAATGAAAGCTTTTCTGTAGTAGAAGAGACTAGTTAGATCAAGGATGCAGATAGGGAACTAAAAACACCACAAATGAAACAAATGTCGTATATTACCTCATACGGACGAAGCTTGTTAGCAATAAGTTCTGCATACTCAGCAAAGTCACTTTCAGATTTGGGGATAAAATTATCAAGGGTATTTTCATCACCCTTCTTGGCAAACAATTCTACAGTGGCCTTATAATCAGCTTCTTCGACAAGCCTATAGAGAAGCAGAGAGACCCATTTCAATCACATAAATATGAAAATAAATAGTAAAGTTGATCTTATGCATGTATCCTAGAGTAGTACACAAGCCTTCCATCCCCTTCAGTTTAAATATCAAAGTGCGCAGAGCAAGCATATAAAGGAAAGACAGAAACGTCAAAGAAAAAAAAGGTATCAGCACAAAGTGGAAATTCCAAGGATGAAATCATTTGAAGTAAAAAACTTGGACAAAGGTTGCATGCAAGTAAACACACAAAAGAACATGAACATTCCCCCAGTACCCACAAGAGATACTTGAAATACCTACAACACAACATAGAGCAGATTTTTTTTTTTTTTTTTTGGGGTGGGGGGTGTGGGGGACAGAATCCAGTAGTGATAATAGCAGATGAAGCCTACCTCTGCTGGCGAAGTTTTTCTTCTAATGGATCTATTGGTGCCTCCTTTGCAGCCTCAACAACTTTTCCTTTCTTTTCGCTTGGTTTTGCTGCAGTCTTCTTGGGGGCTTTTTCAGGAGGCGGAGGCTCAACTTTAGGTGCCTGTGCACAATTGTTGGCGAACACAAATTCATATCAAATAAATAAATAAATATCAAAGATGACCAAAAAACCAACAATCTAGAGTGCCTTGAGAGTTCCTCTCATCTATCAACCTAAGTTTCAAAAAATGTTTTTGCAGATTACAGTTATCAACAACTTTATCATTTCATATATGATCTTTTAAATAACATATTATCTTAGAAGCCAACATATTCATCAAAATAAACTACAGATAAATTAGGAAAAATGCATCTGCTGCAGAGCACTGTCACACCAAAACAATGGTCGTCCATTAAACATTAAGCATATTAACAATAATAGACAAAATCGTGATCAGTGTGATTAGGCAAACATGATGTCACTATGCCACAAATGGTCTTCTAAATGAATTTTACAAAGACAAATGTCCATAAAAAAGGACATATACTTAAGAATCTATCTATGTTTTGCATAATCAGTATACAGTAACTTATCAAAATATTGGAAGGGAAAACAAATGTCACAAGTTCCGCATTTAATCGGAAGTTTCTGAATAAAACACACCGACCACAAAAGATCAAGTCATGTATTCAGCACAATCTCACACATAAATGATCATTTATTAATAGCAAGGCCAGCACAGATAAAGTTCAATATGCATGAAAAGTACATGCCATAACTTTAAATAACACAAGAAAGAAGTGGTACTGCAGCCCAAATGCATAAATAGCAACTATTATCGAATGAGTAAGAATTATCGATCATGTTGTTAAGAAAATATTTATCAACAAAGTAGTTCGTGCAAAAGTTAAAATTAACAAGAATGCCAATATAAACCTGAGCAGGCTCATCATCATCTTCCCAAGAATCTTTCACATCTTTATCTTCCACATCTTCATCATCCCAATTTGCTATTACTTTATCCTTCTTGAGCAGAACCCGAACAGGTTCATCTTCTGAAACAACACAAGTTGAAGATAAACGTAATTAGCAGTCCTTATATAATATAATATCATATATGGAAATGCAGAAAAAGACATAATTAAGCAGTCAAGAATGGAGCTCTTGCTGACCCTTTCTTCAATAAATTCTAACTTGAGCATACAATTAACTTGTAAAGGCTGCCCACTTAGGTTGTGCACTTATCATGTCACCATGTCGGAACTCATATTATTTTACAGTTGTATGGTGCAAGGCATCAAAGGACCGTGATTCACTTTGCTCGTGTGTGTATAAGTCGTATTTCCTTTATATATAAAATAATTATGAACTCAATCACAGCAAGACCAGCAATAATCTCAAAACCCATCTCAGACAACATGATAAACCACAGAAAAATCGAAAACCATAGGCGTCCTAATAGTGAGGCAGATAATTTCAATTCAAGTAAAAGTGGTAGCTCAGATCTAATTCCAATGCCCAAATGCAGGGAAACTAAATTAAACTAATGTCAAATAGCAAATAACCAAAAAAATGTCAAAACTAACTATCAGATTGAGCGGATTAATAAATTACCCCAGTCATCCATCGTTCAGTTAAGAATTAACTCTAAAAATGACTTCAAATTTGGCCCTGTTATTGAAAAACAAAACACACACATACACGGTATTAAATCAAAATAAATCAGAATAAACGCTCGATCAGACTACCAAATAGAAGAAAATTATCACCACTGCCATCGATAAACATCAAAAACCCCAAAGAGAAGACGAAATACCAATAATCAAACTCAAAATAAAACTTACGACAGACAAGATATATAGAATTAGTAGCATTCAGTAAACTGAAGTTTCGAGATATACAGGCGATAATCACCAGAAAAAAATCGTTAATCTAGAACAACCGAAAGCAAAAGAAAGGATCAATATTCCAAATGAAAAATCAAAGCTAACCCATAAAAATAATCAAACTATTTTCAGCAAACTGCATATTCTAGAAACCATGACCTACCTTTTGACGGTGAAAGCGAGAGGCGGTTGAATTTTTCGAATGGCAAAAGGCGATGGGAAAAAGCTAATGAAACCTAATTAAATCTGAGCAGAAATACTGGTATTTCCAGTTGCCAGAACGAGTTAGGCCGGAGGGTGTGATGATTTAGGGTTACTTTTGTTATCTAATTTGGGGAAAGGAAAACGGCGTAAAAGAAGAGTTTTTGATCTTATCTAGAGAACTTATTTCGTATTGTTTTTCTTATAAGTCATAAAAATAGGGGTGAGTATGTTAATTTTGTCCAAATTATTAATTGTACAATTTGGTAATTATTAATTTGTCCAAATTATTAATTGTTAAGTCATGTAAAACTGTCCACATTAATTAAGTCATAAAAAGGGTGAGTATATTAATTATTAATTGCACAATATGTACTCATTTATCATACGTTATAATATACTAATAAATTGTAAAATTGGGTAAAAAGGGATTTGATATATATAAATAAAAACTGTTCAAACAAAAAACAGCAACCATAACAATAAAAGAAATTTAGTTGCGATAACTGTAATATTAAAAGGGTTTTAATATGAATTTAAATATTCATAAACTTTACAAATTTCATATATATAATAATTGTAATTTATTTAATTAAAATTTTATTTATTAATTCCATTGTAAACAAAGTTTTTTGTAGTAAGTCAACAAGATAATCTGCTCAACCCTATTTAGAAATTTTTATTATTTCATATAGAATGTGTATATTTATAGTGAATATTATTTAAAAATTCAATAATGAAATTATTACTATTATACTCACTTTAATAATAATAATAATAATAATAATAAAATATCTCCATGTAACCCATTTTATTGAAAAAATAATTTTGTTTGAGTTATTATGTAAGCACACATGACTCAAACTCTCAATTTAAGGTTGGAAGAGCAACATTTCCCTACTAAATTGCGGTTTTGTATTAGATATTCACATCAATTCCACATGAAAGTGTGGAAAGATATATTATGTGAGAGCCAACTATTTACCATTGACCATGATTTTGGGTGAAGTTAGCGCTCCCTATTTTATATGCCTAACAATTTAGTCCGAACTGTCGGAGGGCTACAGAAAGGGGCTCTGCTCGGAGGAGGGCCCAAGTAGGTTGCCACATCGGAAAGTGAGGCATGCGACATATGTGTTGTCTGTGGACGTCACATTTGAAAAGAGGATAAATTGTTACGATATCCCACATCGATTCCATATCAAAATGTGGAAAGGTATATAAGTGGAAAACCACTGTTTTGTGTAACACCCCATCTCTCAAAGTTTCTTAAAATATAAAGTTTCCCAAAATATAAAGTTTCCATAAAAGAAAAGTTTCCCGAAATAGCAGTTTTTTCTGAATTTGCAAATTCTATGAATGAATGCATGATTATGTGAAGTATATGTTTATATGATCTTAAGTGACTTGTGTATGCATGAGAATGTGAGTTGTTGCAATGATTTGCATGCAAAATCGAAATTCCGATTTTCAGGTCAAAAATATAGTTTTTCGTCTTTTAGTGAAAAATCGAAAGTTGTCCGTTTTTCACCAAATTTTGGTATGTTGTTCGTGACATGATTTCATAAACTTTGGTATAAGTTTCAAGCCAAGAATGGTTCGTTTTAAACGAAAATTGTGTGTGTTAGCCAATTTTCAATATAGAGACAAAGTGTAGTTGGACAATATTTAATGTGGGGACCACAACCTTCTAGAATGTGACACTTGTCACCACCTCATCAAGTCCATAATTGAACACTTGTCATCACCACATTCCACCTACCAAACTTGGTTTGCAAGACTCAATCATAAACATCCATGTTGGAGGTTTAAATCTAACCATTCATTTTTTTTTTACCTAATATCACCTATATATAGATTTTGAAGCTCATTTCCTCCCCTTTCTTCCCTAATTTCGGTTGCATCATCCCTCCCCCTCATATCCATGATTGCTTCAAGATCCAAGCTAGAATCATCAAGAATCAAAGTTCCAATCCATAGAATCCCTTCAAGGAGGTTAGATCATGTCCCTCTAGTTTCAATTTTTTCAATTCTATGGTGGAATAAGTTGTAATCTTCCCTTTTTGACTCTTTCAAGTTTTCGGTCATGGTGAAGGATCCATGGGATCCCTCCACGCTTCAATTAGGTTGTATTCTACATCCAATATGCCTCTTAAAAGCTTTCAATTGAAGGTAATTCCCAAAACCCTAACCTTACCTCTTCATGATCGAATTTATGGCATAAATTGGGGATTTTTTATTCATGTCTTGGATGATGAAATTGATGTTTGATTTTATGTCTAAGGAATTAGATGCATCCATCTATGCATGAATTTCATGATTTGAAGCACCCTTGCTATTTTATTTTGAATTTATGGAAAGTTACTACATGTAGTAGTTTCTAGTTTATGATGATGATGATTTTACGTGCATAAATTGAGCATGAAACTTTATTCTTGGGTAGATTTGGAGCTTATGTGGATTTTTTGAGAATTTTTGCTTGGATATTTGTTGAAGGCCGAAAATTCTATGTATTAAGAATTATGATTTTTTTATCACGAGCGTCTATTGATGAATTAATGTTGTATGATTCCTTTATGATATAATTGAGCATGTTTGGAAGTGGTTTGCATGAAAATGAAACACCCAAACCCCTAAACCCTATGAAAGCCAAAAGTAAGTATGTGTAGTAAGGGTGTGATCGCTCAATGTATGTTATGATATCGTGATAGAATTGTGATTAATAATCTAGACGAGCATGATTAAGACTTGATCATTGGATTGCTATTTATCATGATTACTTGAAAGTATGTGATCATAAGAGACTAAGTAAGATGAGTTTAAGTATGATGTGATGATGTATAAGCATGTTTTGATGTGGATTGGAAACGAGCATGATGTAGAAGTACTAGGACTCGTTTGATTTGAAATGACGCATGTTCATTTGCAAGTTGTGTGGTCTTAAGAGACCAAGCATGTTGAAGTTTTGAACATTGTGATCATATCTAAGCATGCATGGTAGTAGAAAGTTGATGAGCATGTTGCAGTAAGTGCAAAGAAGTAGTAGGAATCCCTCGAATTCCTTTAATATTTAGATGCCTTCGTTAAGATTAAGGAAAATTCTTTTAAGGTAAGATAAGTTAAATGGGTAAGCTTCATTTCTCGTGTTTCCGTTGTTCCATTTCTAAATCGAGTTCAATTGAAGGGACTTCCGGAGGAGGAGTGAAGTGAAGGTAAGGAAGAAAGAAAAATAGAAATCTAAGAAAGCGTCGCATAAGGTGGGATTTTCTAACCGAGGACCCTTTTTGGCCTCAATTCATAATGAAACATGTTTTATAACTGTTTACTTGCCAATTTTTCTAATATTGTGTGTGATACCATTTACTAAGAAAGAAGGACGAATTTGGTCTCACGCCAGGTGAAATTTGTGCACAATAGGAATCGTGAGCCTCTGGCCGATTTCCGGTGATTAGAAGGAGGTCTCCTTCTCTTCACTGCTTTAAAGATGTTGTTGTAGACATATTTGGTTCACTCACTTATATTTTGACCGATCGTTTATGAAAGAAAATGTTTTGGCTTTTGCCCAAGGAAAGTCTTTTATAAAAACTCTTGATGCTCAAGCTCAAGTGGCAAGTTTCAAACTAATGAATATTTTAAGACTTAAAAGTTTGTTTTTGGCATGTGTTCACTGAGTACCCTGTACTCACGCCCTACATTGTTTTCTTAAAAACGTGCAGGTAGTTTTGGGCGAGATGAGGGCGAGCTCAGAGGATTCCCCATTCTGTCGTTATGTCATTCAAGCTAGGGATATGAGTCTCCATACTCATATATTGGGACTTTATCTTTTCGCTGCATAATTTATTCATTCGATATGATTGTAACTTAATTATTCTGTTGGGTCTGTAACTTAATTCCCGAAGCATGCACTCCAAACCCCATTTGATGCTTGACACCTATTGAATCATGAATTGTTTTCTACAACTCCAAAGCTGTTTTGGGCTTCCAACGGGCCTGTCAAAAGTATTTGATAACTTGAAATGATTATTGAAAACCTGGCCCTTGGTGTTGGATTCGAAGCCTTAGAACCGAGCATGCTAGGACTCCTTTGACAATCAAATCTCTAATTTCTTCAACGCCTCAAGATTGTGTGTTTAACCTAGATCCAAGCATGCTAGGCACCCTAATATTATTTCTTTCAAAAAGGAGCCTTCTTGAGAAAAGAGCAATGTTAAGGTTTTCCATCATGGTTCACCCGTTCTAGTCATCTTCACTCTAGAACCAACGTAGGATCATGATTTGGTATCAGTCCGCCTTTCCTAAAGTAGTAACTAGGCAGGTGGGTTGTCACATTTCGGGTAAAGTTAGGGCTCTCCATACCTAACAATTTGGTCTGACCTGTCGTATTCGGGCGGCCTACAGAAAAAAGGGTTGCATAGGAGGCGATCCTAAGTAGGTTGCCACATTGGAAAGTGGGGCCTGCAATTTGGGTTGAACCCGGAAGTGTGTCATCCGTGGACGTCCGATTTGAAAGGGGGATGGATTTTGTTACGATATCCCACATCGATTTCATATAAAAGTGTGGTAGGCTATATAAGTGAAAGTCAACCATTTACCTTTAACCAAGTTCTTTATGAAGTTAGGGCTCTCTATGTTATATGCCTAACAATTTACTTGAGAACCCGATAAGTAGGGCCTGCAGTTTGTATTGGACCCGATTTGAAAGGGGATGGATTGCAATATTCCACACCATTTTCACATGAAAGTGTGGAAGGGTATATAAATAGGAGTCAACCCATTTACTTTAAACCATAATTTTATGTGAAGTTAACGCTCTCATTCTTATATACCTAACGTTATCGAGTCTTGTTTTACACTTTGCACACAAATCCTGTAATTGGATATAATTTTGTTGGATAGCTAGGTTTTCGATAACACAATCAAATCGCATCAACAAACACATTTATTTATTTATAATTGGAGAGTGGATTCCAAGCACCACAATTATGTGGCATTTTGAGAGTTTTTCTTTTCTAATTATCTTAACTTTTGTTTTGAATTTGGTTTATCACAATTTAACTGACAATCATACATTCAATAAGAAAAACGCTACAATATTTAAATTAATGATACCAAATTAATTATATTATAATCATAGAGAATAAGTCCATTTTTTAATATCACAATACAATATCACTTGGGAAGAGGAAATCTAGCTAGAATCAAAAGTCATCTCGCTTTTGGGGCTAATCCCCTTTATATAGGGTACAAGAAGTGAAATTCCAAAGCTAAAAACGTAAAAGGGTAAATCCGGAAAACATGGTGCAAAATAGGCCGACCGACGGTCTAGGGGTGAACCACCGGTCCGGCTCAAGCTAATCGGCGGTGTGGAGTAGGTCACCGGTTAGGGGCCCGATTGACATTAACACACAACTCCAATACAGTGATTTCCGGCGGTTCACCCGTGAACCGCCGGTTAGCCGGTCTATACCTTCAGTTTGGATGTTTCTCCCCTTTTCGTCCGATTTCTTAATTTTTTTATCCCGATTCTTCGATTCCGATCTTCTTTGAACCTCCATTTAGCATAAGAGTCCTAATTTTACCTACACGCATGCAAAACTCCACCAAACGTGATACAAATCAAAAAATTGAGAATTTCATAACAAACAAATCACAATTTAGGCAAAAACTTAATAAAATGAGTAGATAAAACCACTTAGTTGCTATAAAATGAGTGATTATCAAATAAATGAAATAATATTTCATAGTATATAACATACATATATTAGAAATAAATTAATTGAAATCTTTATTTTAAATTGGGACGTTGCCGATTTAATTTGAAAGATGGTTTAATTAATTAACAATTCTGGAGCTCAAGCATGAAGATTATTTACAAGGTGTACGTCAGTGTTAGATGTGAATGATAGAAACTATTTTTACATTTTTTAACAATTGAGAGCTTCACAGTAGCTACTTCTACGCATTATCACTTACTTTTTGAACGTTAAAGAGCAACTATTCCTGTAAAAAATTATTAATTCGACATGCATCGTGCGCCACGTAGATTCTGTCCCATTTTTATTACAAGACACGTAGATTCTGACTTACTACTAAAATTAAATAATGTTTTAATATTTTTCTTCGAATAAACTAAATTGATTTGTTGTATCGAAAACAGACACGCGCCGTGATTTTTAGCACACCACCTCGGATCCTTTTATTGACGAGCTACCGACAGCCGACTTAGACCGACCATTGCCGCCGAGCCACCAGACCCACGCGTGCGACCTCTCTCTAACTGACACGTGTCCTCCCCAACGGCTAGTTTTCCTACTCTCTCCCAGCAAGCTTTGAATATTTTATGTGCCAAAACGTACCCGCGTCAGTTAATATATAGTTGAAATGCGGCTCTTTGATTTATCCTTTTCCTTTTCCCACAAAAGCAATCAAGATTCCTAGGGTTTTTCATTTCGAGAGAATTTATAAGATTTGTGTGGCTGAAATCATTTTTTTGGAGTTCGAAAATAGGAGAATGGCATTTATGAAGAATGGTGGTCTGGAGGCAAAGAAGGCGTATAATGATTATGGAATGAGGCTGGTGAGAACGACGTCGTTTGGGAGGAAAAGAGTTGCTCTGTCGAATATTTGTACAGATTTTGACGACGACGATGTCGATTGTATCCCGATGACAGCGCCGGCAAAGAGGCGCTGTATACGAGATTTATTCTCGAGTGCAGGAAAATCTCCTGCGCTCGAGGATTTGCCTCAGGAAATTCTGGTTAGTGCTATGAGTTTTCAATTTTTCTATAATTGTTGGTCAGATTGTTACTATAATTGGTGAAGTGACGATTACGTGATTTTGTGAATCAGATCAGAATAATTTGTGGGGTGGAGCACGCTGATTTGAAAAGCTTGATTTTGGTGTCGAAAGCAATGAGAGACGCGGTAAGTAAGCTTAATTAGGTTGAAATACGACACAAGATTGATGGAATTAAGGCTGATTAATTGGTTCTTTATTTTTATTTTTTTTAACAGACTGTAATCGCGAAGCAAACACATTTTGCATACAGCACTCCAAGACAAACGACGAAGTTTGAAGAAAATGAGGTTGAAACTCCGGAAGCTCCGAGGGCCGAACGACGTCGTAGATTGAGCTCGAAGAAACTGGTCGGAATATCAGTTAAGCTGTTTGCTTCTGATAATAAATATGTTAGGCCATTATTGCTGGAAATGGAAACAAACTTGATTGATCAAACAGTTATATTGTTCGATTAAATGGGTTTAATTGTACAGTTCAAAGGTTGTTGTAAACTTATTGGATTTTAGATTAGGTAGGTGATCTGATATATATGATCATCAGATTTTAGTTTTTTTTTCATGTTGGAAATAGTTATTATTTCCAATTATTTCCAAAGTCAAAATCTTCAACTCTCTCTGTTGAAGATGATGGGTTAATTTTTGTACATGTTTTTCTCACATTTTAAAGTGGAGATTGTTTTTCAACTGCTTTTAATTTACTTGATTGAATTATTTCAGCATATACTGGGTCCATTCTGGACGGAATAAACAATGCAAATTGTACCACTTGTAAATAAAATAGTGATCAATCTTTATAGGTGACAAGTTTGAATTTTAAATGAAATTTGGAGGGAACACGCTTCTTAACCAAGGAAATAAATACTTATCTACATGTTTCTCAAAATTAGTGTTTGTAAGAGACAGTTTTTAGTTTTTCCTGCATAATTTATGGCGGACAAAGTTATAGCCGAATAGCATCACACTATATGAGAATATCTACTTCCAGTTTTACTAAATCTATCATTTTAATACAATATATTACTTTTTAATCTTGATACAACTCGATCACACCTTCAATATGATATTATTTCGTTGATTGATGTTTGTATTTATAAAAATATAGATGCATTTGAGATTCTCTATCTCACTTTTAAGGTGTTCTATTCCTGTTTCACTTTCAATATATTTTGTGTGCTTATTATTCTAATTTCTCACGGCTTTGACCTTTTTAATCAATTTATTTTAACTAAATATTGATAATTTTGAATCCCAGACATTTAAACAAACTTCACCATGTACGTTGAGCCATTTATTTATTAGGCTCAGTAAATTTGTGTGTGTGTGACATTGACGTGCAATTGTAAAACATTGTTTTGCAATTGAAGTATTTTAAATATTTAAAAAAAAATGAAGTATTTTAAATAAGGGCGAAATGGCCTTTAATATATGAAACTTTCATCAATTTTAATTTTGTACATCAACTAAAGATTCTGCCTTATAAATAGTTAACTTTCAATTTCTTCTCACCATGCAAAAAAATGAAGTATTTTAAATAAGGGCGAAATGGCCTTTAATATATGAAACTTTCATCAATTTTAATTTTGTACATCAACTAAAGATTCTGCCTTATAAATAGTTAACTTTCAATTTCTTCTCATCTTGCATGGTGAGATCAATTTTCCCCAAATTTGATTGTGACAAGGGCTCTGCAAAATCCTTAAGTGGC
The DNA here is from genome assembly GCA_029490685.1 of Schizonepeta tenuifolia. Taxonomy (NCBI): domain Eukaryota; kingdom Viridiplantae; phylum Streptophyta; class Magnoliopsida; order Lamiales; family Lamiaceae; genus Schizonepeta; species Schizonepeta tenuifolia. The sequence continues at coordinate 67,833,934 of CM055956.1, read as the reverse complement.
TAAATTCCGACAACAAAATAAAACGATGTCATTTTGAAATTAAAAAATAATAGAATTCTAAACTCCCTCCTCTCTGCCTACTCTTGATCAACCCCCTCTCTCTCTCAAGCAACAACAATGGTGACCACCATAACCACCTGCGAAAAATCACAAGTTGGAGCAGACCAGAATTTGGCACGCAATTGACGGAGTGGGCCGGCTAACATGATACTTCCATTTTAACTTCAAATATATCAATAATTTTAGGGTAATTTTAAACATAGCCCCCAATTCTTTCCCTATAACCCCTTAATTAAAATAATAATACAAAATATTAACAAATATATTATAGTACCCTCACGACCCCAAATTCATTAAACCCAACTTGCATGGCTTCCATTTGCAACCCCCAACAATTCCATCTTACCGCATATCCTGTTCGTATTCAACCTAAATAAAAATTTGAGAGAAGCAAGAAAAATCAATTGTTGGGAGAATAGAGATCATTGAAATTGAAAATTATAAAATACTACATATGATTGGCAGAGTAATGTTCTACAAACAATACATAAAAAATAAGTATTTCAAAAATAAATCGAGCAATTTTTTCAGTTTCATGGCTTTTATACACACAAATTTAACCGAACTTGAAAGAAGATTGACAAAATTGGTCAGCAACATAAATGATTCAATGTCAATTCTTGAAATTTTTGCTGCAAATTCTGGCAATGGCTTCTGCAGCATGTTCTTCAAAAATGCATCTTGCAATTAATTTACGTGATCTCAAAAATCTTGGATTGCTTTTTTGACTTCTTTTCGATTTTTGACACGAATAATCGAACTGCAAAAATTTTCTCAAAGGCAACAAATGGTTAAAAAAAAATCAAAATCTCATCATTCATGGGCGCCCTACAGAAAAGTATCATTAAATTTGAATTTCTTATTTTTGTTAATTTGGGGATAAGGTTAAAATAGTAAATTTATCATTATTTTTTATTATTTTAATAGATAAGGGGCTATGAAGAGAAAATTGGGGCTATGTTTAAACAATTTTTTAAAGATATTAAGACAAAGACGAACAAGAAATCAATTGAAAATTTTCAATGGAAAGAATCTGCAAATACAGAAAGAGAGAGAAATTTTGTGTGGGAAGAGAGAGAAAATGGATAAGCAAAAAAGTTTGAAGACCACGACAACAAATGCAAAAGGCAATTAATATCATGTTTGATGTCATCTCTTTCATTTGGTCACTTTTCGATGAGGCGGTGATATATACGGAATCATCGGTGGCGGTGGCGATTGCTGTGGTGTTGGTGTAAACGATTGGTGGCTGCGGCTGGTGAAGAAATTTCAGATTTTCTGGGTTGTATAGGTTCAGACTGGAAAAAGAGAGGGAGATTAAGAAAAAATGACGTGGAAATATTATTTTTATTTTTATTTTATATTCTAATGTACGTATTAACAAAACGACGTTATTTTGTCATGTTTGAATGCCACGTTAATTTTCAATTTTTCATGTAGGTGACAACTCAATATCAATTGGTCGAACCAATTTGCCGGATGCCAAACGAGAAGAAATTGAAAGTTGAGTATGAGGCAGAGTCACTGGTATGCAAAACCAAAATTTGATGAAAATTGAGTATTTTACAGGCCATTCGACCTACTATTTATTAACACCTTTTGTGACAAGTGCAAAAGCAACAAATCACTTGTGCGCTATTGTCTTTGGTACAAAATCGAAAGTGCACGAACAACTTACTTCACCAATTTTCATTATAAAAAAATATAATTCTAATAATTTGTTAACCATCGTAAGAAAGATAAATAAAACAAAGGGAAAATAGAAATCACATGCAATATATTTTTCCTTCGTTTTCTTGAGGGAATTATGATGTGTCTTCGACTTTTGGGTCTTTTTGGTCCATTTTCCTTCTCTTTTGTATCAGTTTGAGTCATATAGGGGAGAAAACTAGAAGTTGGTGGCGAAAGCTAGAGAGAAAGCATTTAATCAAAAAGGGGCCAAAATAAGCAATTGAGATGAATCAGACTGACCGCACAAATGAAGCCCCCAGAATATCTAGTATGAGGCAAGCCAGCCGAACCAGCCCAGTATGATTCGATGAGCACAAATCTAGTCAGACCCAGCGAGAAGGAGCTAGTTAAGGAAAGAGCGCGTGAACGCTAAGAAGGGAAAGTCCCAGCAGTCTATGGCATATGATGTTTATCAGGAAGTGATGCTAATCCAAATGATATGGGCGGATCCAATCACAACAAATCTGCTTCATCAAATCAGTCGATCGAGGAGTTAAATATGGAAAGTGTGCCCTAACCGGGATGTGACTGACGACTGCAGCTAGGGTTTAGCATTATTTCTCCATCCTATTTAATGTCCAGTAAGTGTGGCTTGGTAAGGTCTAATCATGACTAGCAAAGACTAAGGCGTATGGTGAAACATTGACCAGTATGCTTATGACCGAGTAACTGAGTAAGACACCGAGGTGTTGTAGATCTGGATGATGGGGAATGAGTGTATGGGACCAATGCAACGTTCCACCCCAGTTCTGGGCTCTTCTAATTATTTTCCCACCAAGTGTAACGAGGCATAAAACGATGGTTATTGTCTATGGGGTCTCAAGTCACGTTTCGTGGGATGTAATGAGGACTGCTCGGGATGTGGTTCCCGTAAAATAAGTATTCCACGAGTTACATTCTACCCTTAAAACGAAGCAACATGGACGAATGAACGAGAAGGATGGTGAGTGGCATGCTCAGGGATACCGGATATGTCGACTATCTATGGAAGAGTGAAGCGCTACCCGAAAAAAGAAAAATGCGATCTTCGGATCAGATGACCATACAAGAGACAACCATCCAATATGTTGTGTATTACTTGAGAAACATCCCAATATTTTTGGGCCACACCTCGAGGACATACAGGGTATGGACGAATCATATGATGCCAATGATCGAATACAAATGTCAACACTAATTCCAATCCACCTCAAATCTTACTTTCTTTAGTTTTGTTGTTTAATTGTGCAATTATACAGGGTGAGACAAGTGAAAACTCAAATTGTTCCCTAAAGTGTAAAGTTATTCCTCACTCGCTATGGGATCGCCCCTACGCTTGCCTCTAAAGACTAGTCATTTCAGCTGCGGGCATTGAAGTAGTGTTCTGTCCCTATTGGGCATACCTGGTATTTTGATCGTACCACACGATAGGTGCGTGTCAAAATACAACGAAGTATATATGTCTATTGTCAAATAAATTGCTACACCACCGTATAGATGAGACTTCTACACCACACAAAGGTAGAACCACTACTCCGAACGCAAGTTGGACCACAACGCCATCAAATAAGGTAGAAATATACTACACCACACTCTTGCGGGATTGAACCTAATGCCTCTTATTAAAGAGAGAGTTTAAACCAAAATAAACCTTGGGTAAGTTCAACATTGGTTTCAAGGGATATATTTTTCATCTGTTTTGCACCACCAATTTAATATATTATAATTTTATTTCTTTGCATATTTATATTGTACAACTATAGATTAATAATGCTTACATGGTAATGTTTAAGTTTATAGTGAGTATATTATGCAATTTTTTGTCCCTCTGAGGATATATTCGAGTGGTGCGGTTTCGGTATGTCAATAGTGAAGTATAAGGTTTGAACCCTACCGTTCTCCCTTCCTAAAAAAAAAAAAACGATTATGCAACTTTTATTTTTTTAATCAAATGGATATGTGCATATAAATAAACGAATTTAGATTATTAGCGGACATTACTATACGTGTTGTGTCGGGAATAACTAATAAAATTACTTCAATTGGCCTTGAGTAAGTTTTTGTAAATTGTATAGCTTTCAACTTTATACTTGAAACTTATTTCTAATAATTATTTTGTTAATGTCTCTTTTGTAATATTTAGGACTTTATCGCATATTATAATGCGAGTTTGGAACGCTAACATGATGTAAACAAAATTAATCGAATTTGAGACGAATAAAAGGGTATATCAATAAATAAGTATTTATAACATATATTATCAATGTTACTTTGTGAGATACAAATTTATAGCGTATATTGCTATACGCGCTTAATATGTCGGACAAGTTAATTTTTTTAACGGATTATAACATATAAATAAACGGGTACGAGTTCAGTTAATTGATATGGCAGGTTTTAGAACAAATAAGATAGTTATATGACTATTTTTTTCTACAAATAATATATGAATATGAGAACCTTGTCGATGCTCGGCGGGCATCATAGCATCCACATAAGAGGGTCAATGGATGGTCTGACCCACGGATGAGCCTTTGTCCACACTAACCTAACTCATCCGGAGGCTCATATCAATTAGTTTCCAGTTTTTAGAATTTTTAAATTTTGATTTAATTGTATTCGTAAATAGATAATAGAAAAGTAAAATTACAATAAATTATTTTATTAGAAAAAACTCGATTACATTAAATATAAGACAATTACATTAATTTAGAAACAACGAAAATTCGAAAAACAATTAAGAAAAAAAAGGAAAAACACAATTACGAAACGGAAAAAAAAGTGGAACTCGATTACATTAAATATAAGACGAAAAACAATTAAGAAAAAAAGGAAAAACACAATTAAGAAACCGAAAAAAAGAGTGAAGGAAGAAACAAATAATAAATGCAAAAGCAAAAACAATTAAGGAAAGAGAGTAGAAAAGAAGAGCAATAAAACAATTATCAAAAAGAGAGGGGAAAAGAAAGGAAGATAAAAGGAGAAAAAAAACTAGGTCTACTCGTGTTGAACACTTGAACTTGAACTCAAAACCTCAAATTCAAATTTTCAAAGCTCTACCACTACACTATACAAAAAACTTAATAAAAATTTGTTTTTTTTTTAATTAAAGCGTGTGCATTGCACGTGCCATGCTCAAAATCGGATGAGCTGGCTAGTTGGGATGAGGCGGGTTCGAGCCCCTAAGGCTTGACATCGGGCGGCTCGTCGCAAAATACAGCTCGAGCCGGCCTATCGAGTCCTCAATGCGCATGCTCTCATACTAGTTCATATAAATCGGAAGACATCAAGAGGTAGAGGCTCACACTTTGGTGGAAACTGAACACATTTGATTCTACATTATTTCGTTTTACAATTAGCAAAGATAAATGTAATTTCTTTTATTATCCGATTTCGATGTTTAGAATCATATTTAAGAAAAAAAACATACTAGTAGAAGCAAAACAAAACATTTGCCAAAAAGCTAGGGGAATCCTATATTTTATGGTTCCACAAGTCCCTTATTTTATTTTATTTTTCTGTTTTCTTTTTCGTCAATTTCCTGAGAATTATTTTAGTTTTATAATTTTTCTTTTTGAGAGGTTAGTTTTATAATTATTAATTAAGCTCTAGTTAAGCCCGTTAAGTCGGTGATTGCACTCCGCTGCAGTTTATCATCCTTTTCTGTTCCCATATAAAAGCTGCAGCAAAGAGCCATCACGGATTCCATTACTCACGTTCGCGCGCGCACACACTACGCACATTCTCTGTGAAAAAATGGCGTCTGCGAAACACGAGTTGCCGTTATGCGACGAACCGCTTCCCAAGAAGGCAAGAATTGCAGAATCGGAGCCCTCCTCTCCACCAACCGTGGCTTCCAACGTGCGAGTCGTTCTCAACCCTGCTGATTGCGATATAGGTTAATTTTCGATCAATTCTCGTTTTTCCTCGTATCGATTGGGGTTATTTCTTGCCGTTCTTTTAATGATTTTCGCAGAATTCCTGTTTCGCTGATATGATGAATGACGATTTTTGTAACTACTTGTGCTTGAATGATTTGACTGTGAAGTTGTTCTAGATTTCGTCATTGTGTGTTGATCGTAATCAATGTGCTACTCTGTTACTGCATGTTTCAATAGAATTGTAAATTGGAAATTAGAAATTAGAAATTAATATCTGCAATTTGCTTGAGACTACAAATTGAATGGTGGAAGATTATCAAGTGATGAATGCAGAATACAAGTGCGGTATGCTTACACAGATTAAAATTGACGGTTAAATAGCTAAACCAACAATGTATATATGGAAGTACTCTAGTTTGCTTACACTCGTTGCGCTATATTGTTTTCTGTCTGTAAATGTTCCAATCATAGATGCAATGCTTGATCCTCTAGTGATTCCTGAGCAGAACATTCAATATGAATATCTCTTCATTTACAGATTTTAATGTTGAAAGAGATGGCCTACTAGGTTCAGCACTATATGAGGAAGGGTTTGCTTATTGCTGGTCTGGTGCACGGGCGAACATAGGAATCACCAAAGGAAAGTACTGCTTTGGATGCAAAATTTTATCAGCTCAACCAGTGGACATGGAGGATACTCCTTTAGATATGCAACATGTTTGCCGTGTTGGTGTATCTAGAGGTGATGTTGCATTGCGGAATCTAGGAGAGAGTTCAAACAGTTTTGGGTATGGTGGTACTGGGAAATTTTCTAGTTCGGGGAAGTTTGTGGACTATGGTGAAAAATTCGGAGTTGGTGACACCATAGTTTGCTCTGTTGACCTTGAAAGTAGACCCATGGCAACTATTGGCTTCTCCAAAAATGGGGAATGGTTGGGTGTGGCCAAAGAATTTGATGCAGGACCAAGAGGCCTAGGGGTGGTTGGTTCTCCAGTTAGTTCTCTGCAATGGGAATCAGCCATTTTCCCACACATTTTACTGAAAAACGTAGTAGTTCAATTAAAGTTTAGCGTCGATGATGGTTTGAATCCGGAAGAAGGCTACAAACCTTGGTCTGCTGCAATTTTGGATGGTAATGCCATAACAGGACCTGTCTTTTCAGATGAAGGTGAATGCGAAGTGATAATGATGGTGGGTTTACCAGCTTCTGGGAAAAGCACTTGGGCCGAGAAGTGGGTGAACGAACATCCTGAAAAGCGATACGTCCTTCTTGGGACCAATTTAGCTTTGGAACAAATGAAGGTTAACATCTTTGTTGTTTCTTTATTGCACTTCCATATCTAGTCCCATAACTTTTCTTGTCTTATACTGCTGGGTGAATAACATGATGACCTTCCTTACAGGTGCCTGGTTTGTTGCGCAAACATAACTACAGCGAACGGTTTGACCTTTTGATGGATCGTGCTACCAAGATTTTCAATGCCCTTCTTTCTAGGGCTTCCACGATACGGCGTAATTTCATTATTGATCAGACTAATGTGTATAAGAGTGCTCGGAAACGCAAGCTGAAGCCTTTTGCAGATTATATAAAGGTAATTTGATTGGAAGAATCTTATTTAGTGAATTAATGCACGTGAGAGGATGTGGTTGATGTATCGTTTATCAGATAGCAGCTGTGGTTACTCCAACTGCAGAAGAACTCAAATCCCATGCTGAGAAGAGAATGAATGAAATGGGGAAGCAAGTTCCTGCTGAAGCTGTCAATCAAATGCTAGGTATCATCTTAGAAAACATCTTCTCTAGTCATGAATTGACTGATTCTTGGTTTGCTCTAGAAAAGAAATGACATTACTTTTGTACCTATTAACTTGACAGCCAATTTTACGTTGCCTAAGAGCAAGGATATGCCTGGGGGTGATGAATATTTTGATCAGGTATGATGGAGTATGTCAGAATTTGAAGTGTATCAACTTTTTTTCCATTTGGTGCCTCGTTAAGATTTGTAACTTTGGTGCATTTTCTAGGTTTGGTTTGTGGACCTCGATAGAACAGAAGCACAGAGATCCTTGGATGAGATGAAAAGAGAAAGCGGCATGAACATGTCCTGCAGCTCTTCCGTGCAACATCACGAGAAAGCCCCAGATCAATCTTATATTGGCGCATCATTTCAAAACCAAGGGATATTTGGTCAGTATTCTCTACCTTTAGGGTTACTTAGGGTGAGAGATCATATTAACAATACTTATAACTAGTTTTTGAAGGAATGGGCAATGAACCAAGCTAAATATCATTCAATCCATAGAAGTATGTGACTGACTAGCCTATATTAGTTTCATCTATCTAAAGTATCACCGAAGTAAACCTCTTAGGTAATGTCTCTCTTGTCTTGGACAGATTTCATCTAACTACCTTTCTTATCTTATATGCTAGCAGGTTCTCACGGTACCCCATTTTCCACACCTGCCTATGGAAGTTATCCTCTTGAACTGCAACATGCTGGAAGTTACCCTCAGCCATCTTTTCTTAGGCCACCGTGTGGGAATTTACCTATGGTGCCTCCTCCCCATGCAATTAATCCCGACTATGTGCAGATTGGGAATCTTCGACAGCCTTCTCCTGTGAACCGGCCTATGAATCCTCCTTATGAAAGTTTTTCTCATCACGAGCAGAATGTTGCAATGTATGGGCTGCCTTTTCCTGCGAGGCCTGTGAATCCTCCCTATGGAAGTTTTTCTTATCACGAGCAGAATGTTGCATTGTGTGGACAGTCTTCTCATTACGCGCAGAATGTTGGAACGTATGCACACCCTCCTCCCCCACCTCCTCCTGTGCAGAATTTTGGGACGTATAGGCTTCCTCCTCTTCCTCCTGCTCCTGCTCCTCTTCCTCCTCCTCTTCCTCCTCCTCCTGTGCAGAGGACGTATAGGCTTCCTCCTCTTCCGCCTCATCCTGTGCAGAATTTTGGAACGTATGAGCTTCTTCCTCCTCCCGTAAGGCCGCCACCTCCACTTAAGGATGTATACCCTTCCGGAATTTATCCCTATCCTCCACAGGGCTAATTTCCATGACATCTGAATTCGTATAGATGTGAATAGGTTGCTTAAGTATCTGTGAATATAACATGGATATAGGAGGATAGATCAATGCAAGCTGAAATTTGACATACTTTGTGCAGTTGACATGTTTTTTCTTTAAACCGTGTCCCAAATCTTGATGGTTTGAATTACTCGGTTGATTTTCCAGTGATTCTTTTAGACAAAAAATTGTGGGCTTTGATATTCATTCTGTTCCTTGATAATTTGTTATCGAATGTCTTAATGATGGATTTGGATTTTCTTCGAGCGACGAAGTTTGTTTTGTTCGTAAGAGGAATCGGTTGGGATCTAGTTTATTAGGTCTATCTATACTATAATTTTAATATTATAAAAATAAAATTGCTACTATTATCAAATGAATCCTAATTAATATTTATTATTAAAAATTGAAATTAAAAGAACCATACAACCTAATTATGGGTTTAGCAATCTAATAATCAATAACTAATTAATAATGAATCATAATTAACATTTATAAGTAAAAAGAAATAAAAAAAAAACTATATACCATAATTATGGATTTATCAACTCTAACAATCAACAATTAATTAAATAAATGAAAATTAAATGCGAGTTTAATCAATCCTTTCAACTAAAACATAAGAAATAGAAATTGAAGCTATAAATGGAGAAAAAAAAATATTTTTCTTTGAAAGTGATACACAATCGATGTGACAATGAAACACTAGAAGTGGGATAAAGAATAAACAATTAATTATTGTCCGTTGAGAGAGAGAGAGAGAGAGAGAGAGAGGAACTTGAACTCGTGTCATAATGTCATATTTACGAGGTCATGAAGAATATAAGTACTAAATTTGAGAGAATACTACTATACTATGCCAAGCTAGCTCGTTTTATGGGGATTAGCAGATTGATTATTTAATCGAGTTTGGTTTATTCAAATCTCATAATTTATGATTAAGTGATTTGAACTTTACATAAATAGCTGCATTATGCTCGAATTTATATAACTTTCTTTTCAAACGACTTTGAAACTAAGAGATAATAATTTTGTTAGAGTTTAAGTTGGGTGGAACTCTGGTATTTTGGAGTTTAAGTAAAGCCAACATATGAAATGTATAGACTATATTCAATTTCATCACATTCTTAAAATTCACATAAATAATAGAAGTGCAACATGTATGGTGTACCCTTAAATCTAGCGAAGAAGGCTAGATTCATGAGTCATGACACCCTCCTCTTTACCACTCCAACTTCCATATGTATAATGGAGTATAATATAAAATAAATAAATAAACGGTTGTTATTTTGTATTTAATATTAGCCGCCACCGCAAGTATTTTAGTAACAGACATATGCATTTCTTCAATTAAATAAGTCTCTGTCATATTCCACATTAAGCAATAAAAGCCAAATTTAGGGTGCAGTGCAACTCTCACTCTCACAATTAATTGATATTTAATTTTAATCATAATTTAGAGATTAATTAGTGGTAAGGTAGAGTTTTTAATATCAATTAAGTATATTAAGTTTTATTAAAGTTAGTTAATTAAAAATTAAAATTAAAAATAGGATAAATAAAGGAAGAGAACTATCCATATTGAGTTCTGTCATTTTTCTTTCTTTTATGCATCTGAATATATTATGCTTATCATAACATATACTACTAATGTCTTACTTTTCTCTCCTTAAGAATAGTAGAATTATAATTTAGTTCTTCCACTTGTTATATAAGAAAGAATAAACCTTATGAGTCAAGAAGGAATAAACCTTAAATTCATATTGAATCACTAATTTTGAATTTTACACCATGAACCATGAAATTTAGATCTTAGGTTATGAATGTATTATTATATTGTTTGTGATGTGAAGTACAAAATAATCCTAATAATTATGAACACTAATTTATGTGAGCTGTGAATTTTCATTAACCTTAGAACTACATCAAAGGATCGAAAACAAGTCAGATCGGATCCACAAAATTCTAAAAGCTAGGCATGAGAAAATAATGCTAATTTAATTTTCAACGAAAAGCTGTCGTGTATTGTACCCTTCGCATCCGAAGCTGTACGTTGTGATATTCGTCAAAACTCAAATTAGTTGGCATGTATAGGCAGCACGCACGTTATCAACCTACCTACACCGTTTCGCACAGAAGCACGCGTCCCATCGACACGTGTCCCTTTCTTGTGCGCCAAGTCAGACAAAGCCAGCGGAAGGTTCAGCTGCACCGCACACAATCACGTTTCCCTGCACCCCTCCTCCAACCTTTTTGGGCATTTCTCTCTCTTAGTTTTTGATTCGCTCTAGACTATAATAACAGACACCACTGACTAGTTAAGACTCCCCTGTGATTATCTCTCTCTATATTCTCTCTCTCTCTCTCTCTAGAAGTGAGGCCGAAACCGAAAGTGAGACTTCCTTTCACTTTACCATTTCCTTTTAGGTGTATGAGTTAGGATTTTTCACCTGAATTCTATTTGCTCCTTTTGTTCTCAGGTAATCTCCAGTTGAAGTTGGAGAAATGCAAAAAATGACGGTGTTTCAGAGGTTCTCCAGAAATTTCCGAGAAAATTCTTCGCTTGCCAAAATGTTGATTGTTTTCTCCGTCGGGTAATTTTTTTGTTTTTCCTTAATTTTGTTGTCTTGTCCTGTTATGTGCAGCTGGTGTTTTCTGCTATTTGTTTAATTGGAACGTGAAATGGTGTTCGGAATGTGAATTGTGTTTCATCTCTAATTTTCTGCGCTTTTTATTGTTGTACGTGATTTTTGTTGGTGGAGAGTGATTGATTGATGAAAATTGTTGTTGTTGGTTTTAAGGTGTCTTAGTTGTGTTGTATAAGCGAGTACGGAAAGACGAACATCTGTCTCTGTTTTTGTGATTTTTCTTATAGCATCGTTAAGAGAACTGTTAATATGACACGGATTCATGATTATGGTGCAACTTTTGACTGAAGGTTTCTGTTTACGATTTGATCTATCGAGGTTTTCTTTGTATTAATGAAGATCTGAACTGCATGAAATGTGAACAGCAGTTTCTGCGAATTTGCGAATGTTAGATTTGCGTATTATAAGAGAGATTTATCAATTATGCAGTAGAGTATGTTTTGATTAATTTCAGTTTACCTCGGTGTGCTGTGGAAGGAAACTAACAAATATATGCATTTCCTTGTTTGTATTGCATTAAAAATTTATATGTTGTTGGTAGTTGAACCATATTTTAGCTTGAGTATCTATTGTGTGCCTTTGATAGTTTCAAGTATTCTATAACTAAGCTTTAGTCAGACATTAGATCAAATTTGGAGGGAAAGATGTAGGATTATGCATTGAGTTAGAACTACATGATCAGGAAACCTTATTCCAACTTTCGTGTTTTAATGGCAAACTACTGGTTGTTTTCGGCCACTGGGTAACATCTTTTTCCTTGAATTTTTATTGCCCGGTTATTGCTTCTGGAATTATATGCTATTGTTTAGTTGGAACGTGAAATGATGCTTGGAATGGAATTTTTGTTGTGTATGATTTTCTGTGCTGTTGACATGAATTTTTGTAGATGGAGAGCGATTAATTGTTCAAAATTGTGGTAATTGGTTTTAATTGTGTTATGTAAGTGGGAAATGAGATGCTCCTTTTTTCTTTTTCTTTTTCCTTTTCTTTTGGGTTTTAATTTGGTTTTTAAGCATAAAAAAGAGAACAACTGTTAATATGATATGGATTCATTATTGTGCACTGTTTGACAGAAGAATTCTGTTCCGATGCGGTCAATTGAAGTTCTCTTTTCAGTACTGAACATCTGAACTGCATGAATGGTGATCAGTTCAGTCACTGAGAATTTGCCAATGATAGATTTGGATAATTTCTTTGTGCTTCTCATGTCTTGGTAATAATAGATATATGCAGTAGAGTACATTTGATTCATTCTGTGTTTTATCACGGCACGTTGTAAAAACTAACAAATTATGCTATTCCTTGTTGGATTGCTTTAAATACTATGTATATTTAGCTGAATAATATCTTAGCTCGACTGTCTACTGTGTACCTTTGATTGTTTAAAGTTATTCAGAACTTAGATCATCTTTTGGAGGAGAACGATGTTGGGTTACACATTGACTCACAATTACATGATATGGAAACCTTATTGAATTCCGAACTTTTTGTGTATTTAATGGCAGTGGTGGTGGCCTTGTGGCGTTTTCTGATGCTAAATCAGAAGATGGAACAAAAGTTGCCAATCCATCTGAGGTTGATGACAAGAACAGGAAAAAGAGAGTGGTGGTACTTGGAACTGGTTGGGCTGGAACAAGTTACTTGAAAAATCTTAAAAACTCATCCTATGATGTCCAGGTGATATCACCACGTAACTTTTTTGCATTCACTCCATTGCTACCAAGTGTGACAGTCGGCACTGTGGAAGCTCGCAGCATTGTAGAACCCATCCGCAACATTGTCAAAAAGGTATGCAAATGGAGCAATGCAAATCCTGTTCTGGTCTAGAATACTCTAAAACTACATCTGTCTTCTTTCAAACTCTGCACTTCCATTGTTTTTGCTGGACTCATTAATCATAATGTCAGGTTGCATACACGATTATTCTTACTCCATTGAGCTTTTAAAGCGATGGAAGTTTTGCAGTTCTTCCATATAAACATTTGGCAGCATGAGTTTTGTTTTTTTCATTTCAAATGCTATTATTTTAGTGCGTACTCACTGGAGTCTCTTTTTGTCAGAAAAATGTAAATGTACACTATTGGGAAGCAGAGTGCTACAGGATTGATGCAGAAAATAAGAAAGTCTACTGTCGATCTAATCTGAGTGGTGATCCCAATCAAACAGAGGAGATCGTTGTAGATTATGACTACCTTGTGGTTTCCGTCGGGGCCCGCTCAAATACATTCAACATTCCTGGTGTCGCAGAAAATTGCCATTTCCTGAAGGTAACATCCATAGACTTGTCATACTAAAAACCGAGGTCCTCTGTGCATACTGTAATCTTCTTGGACTGCACATCAATTGCTTCTCTCAACATTCAGATTGCTAAAAGCGAATGTGACTCCATTAACCATGGGTTGGTGTTGAAACTTAACCACAAAATTTGGGTGCATGAACTTCATGAAATATGGACTCATGATTGTAGGTTTGTAGGCATGAAAGCTGTTATCCCTTTTCCTGTTCCCGTTAACTTGAACTTGAAGTTGCATGTTCTGCAGGAAATCGAAGATGCTCAGAAGATCCGTAGGAAGATTGTTGATTGTTTTGAGAGGGCAAGTTTGCCTAATCTAAGTGATGAAGAGAGACAAAGAATTCTTCACTTTGTCATCGTTGGTGGAGGTCCGACTGGAGTGGAGTTTGCAGCAGAGCTTCATGATTATGTGAATGAAGATCTAGTCAAATTATATCCCAAGGTTAAAGATGCTGTTAAGATAACACTTGTTGAAGCTACAGACCATATTCTGAACATGTGAGTCATTACTTGCTTGAAGTAGACTACTTGTACTACTTTGCTTCAATAGTTTGATTAGTATGGTCATGTGTATAACATTTTAAATACCCTTTTTGTCACTGCTGTTAGCCATCCTAATATCTGTGTATATTGGGCTACTATAGGATACATCTGGGAAAAAAAATCAGCTTAAAACTTGAATTTCGTTTTCTACCAATAGTTTACTGAGAGGTAGGTTGAAAGTACTGTTTTCCTTTCAACTTGGAGTAAATTAATATAGCTATCGCTACCTTGGAACTCCATCATTAGATATCCATTGTCCTAATGAACTGTCTACTGCTCTAAGGAAATGCAAATCTCTTGTCCTGGCTGATAAATCAACTATTTAACACTTCTGGATATGAATAGTTATTTTTTTTATCAGCTTGCCTCTACCTGTAGAACTTATACTAGTACTCAGGCAGAGTAGGGTGATAAGACAGCAGGCCTCTTTCAGTTTCCTTAACTTTGTCTTTACTGTGTCACCCATAATTAGGTTGCTTTCTTATGCCTTGAGGATACATATCAGTCCAAATATCTGTGGTTTGTGTGTGTGTGTGCGTGTGTGTACATAGGTATACTCACTTTTTTCATTGAATTATTGTTTCATATATACTGTTCTTTGCAGGTTTGACAAAAGAATTACGGCTTTTGCTGAGGAAAAATTTCAGAGAGATGGAATCGATCTTAAAACCGGGGCAATGGTAGTGAAAGTAACAGACAAAGACATTTCCACTAAACAAGTTAAGAATGGCGGTGAAATATCCACTATGCCATATGGCATGGTTGTGTGGTCAACTGGAATTGGAACTCGCCCTGTTATAATGGAGTTCATGAAGCAAGTTGGTCAGGTAGAAACTCAGAGGCCTGTGAAGCTTTATTTAGGTTTTCTGTCCTGTTGTATTTGCTTAATTTTACATGCTTTACTAGTTGAATCCAAATGGAGTGTTTAAGTCTTGGTCTTTTTTGTTACCAGGGTAATAGGCGTGTACTAGCAACTGATGAGTGGCTACGAGTTGAAGGAACGAGTAACATATATGCACTAGGAGATTGTGCCACAATCAATCAGCGCAAAGTGATGGTATTATTTCCTTGTAAACCTAAAATCGTTATTTGAGTCTCTTAGTTTTGTTAGTGTTGTCTTGGTTTCCAACTGAATCCATCAAATGCCGTGTACTTCAAAGAGTCACCTTGGTTTCATATCAGGTTGCACGTTGCCCATCTGCTATTAACGTATTTTATATTGTCTGACATCAATAATATTGATATCTGGAACCTGTATTTCTCATTCTTAATGGGAACCTTGATTTCTTAGTTTGTCATACAATCCTTTCTTTCTCTTCCTGCTTCGCTGGATGGTCGAGAGATGATTTGTGGCTTCTGGTGTCCTACTGGATTAGTCAAAATGAATCTGCATGAACATACCGATGTAGCGGACTATTATATTCTTAAAAAATCTTGCTACTACTTTCCTGAGTTACTCGCAGCAAATTTATGATATATGTTGCTTCAGATCTCATCGCCTGATTTTGAGCTTAGGTCTAATATCCTTAGTGCCTCGTTAAAATCAATAGTTGATTTTTAAACTAGAAATACCATACGCTTGCATGCACAAAAACTAAATAAAGTTTTAGTTTGTGGATGTTTGTCTATAGAAAACTAACCACCTTAACTATTTGAATCTCTTTCTGAACGATGTTTTACAGGTTATTTTTGTTCACTTGTGATATACTACATACAGTAGTTTTTAATTATTCAAAGATACTGTTTTGTTTCTGTTAAAACCCTGATAAATGTAAACCCCCTTTCTTATCATGTCAGGAAGATATTTGGGCTATATTTCAAAAAGCAGATAAAGACAATTCCAAGACCCTTACTGTCAAGGAATTTCAGGAAGTGCTTGATGATATCTGTGAACGATACCCCCAAGTACAACTCTATTTGAAAGAAAAACAGTTGAAAAGTCTTGTCGATCTTTTGAAAGATCCAAAAGGGGATTCTAAGGCATCAGTTGAAGTGAATCTTGAAGAGTTTAGGGCAGCTCTTTCCCAGGTTGATTCTCAGATGAAGAATCTTCCAGCAACTGCACAGGTTGTCTATCTGATGATAAATTGTGGTGGATTTGATCTTTCCTTCTATTGCAAACATTATGATGGCATCTGATACTCAATCGATGGCATTTCAGGTTGCAGCGCAGCAAGGTTCCTATCTGGCTGACTGTTTCAACCGCATGGAAGAGTGTGAAAAAAACCCAGAAGGCCCTCTTCGGTTCAGGGGCGAAGGACGTCATCGGTTTCGTCCTTTCAGGTCTTAGCTCATGTCCTTAAAACTCTTATGCTTTCCTTTCTTCTCTAGAATCCCTTCTCTCTAGATATCAGCTATAATTGATAGACCATATCCGAAAGCTGCTTCATTTGCACTAATTAGTTATTTCAAGAAGAAGAAAAAAACATGATCCAAACCACGCTGGAGTTCAAAAGCATATTACAACTCATGCCTTTTGAACCATTTAGCTGCAATAGCAATAAATTCAAAGCTTAGGAACAGAAATATATATTTATTTCTGATTTATATATGTTCTATAATGCCCTCTAGGTACAGGCATTTTGGACAGTTTGCACCGTTGGGAGGCGAGCAAACAGCCGCACAGCTTCCTGGAGATTGGGTTTCAATTGGTCACAGCTCTCAGTGGCTTTGGTATTCTGTTTATGCAAGGTGCGTTTTCTTTGTTCTATAACATCGAGAATGACTGTGGTATAAGTGGTATAAATAAGCAAGAAACTGCTAGACTTGTTCTAGGCATTGAGCAGCAGCCTCGTTTGACGCAACTGATTGGTTTCTGTTTTTGTGTGCTTCAGCAAGCTAGTAAGTTGGCGTACAAGGGCGCTGGTGATATCAGACTGGGGGAGGCGCTTCATCTTTGGCAGGGACTCTAGTGGCATCTAAGTCAGAAATCGGAATCATCTATCTTTCTCTGAATAAGCATATCATCTTGAAACTGTAACTTTCGTATATTTGATCTCGTTAGGACGGATGTCGATGAAAATGTCGGTCGTACTGTTCTCGTTTTGTCTTTTATACGTTGCCGTGATGAGCCCAGAAAATATTTGCAGCTGAAAACTGTCTGATTACATAGATCTCCCAATGCCAAATTTTGCAGCTAGATGTGAGACACAATGGCTATTTTGTATGAGAAATGATGGATTATTGCTTCCATATACATATTGAATTTTTGTGGTGTTGAATACAAATAATTTTTTTTTTTATCTGTTGGCACATATATTGTCTTATTGTTGTGCTGCTTGTGCAAGATCATGATTAAGAATCCTGATTAATCTTTCTCAACTTAGCATATTTTTTTTGTTCCTTTTGTGCTATTACATATAATGTGGTATGAGAAAAATTAGTGGCTGCTATGTATTACCGGACTCTACTGTATATCGGTGTATTTTCTTCTAATTATCAAAGATTTTGTTAGTATAGTTGGTGAGGAGTGCAAAGTGTATGTAGGAGCTCGATTGATTAAAGTTTAAACCTACATTTTTGCACATTATTTTATTTCCTCATATCTTGGGTCCAATTCAATTTCCTCCCTACCTAAAAAGTTCAAACGTTAACTTTTATCGAAATTTCAATTATATTTTACTTTCATTAATTTCCCTCAATAATTTTAATTGTTTCCAACATGCTAGTAGCTAGAGCAACACTTTTTATTTTTGAAGTTGTAATGTTACAGAGAGAATATAATGACTTGTAAAAAAGGGCCCAATTATAAGAATTTGAACATAGCATCTGTTATGTCTTATTTAGCCCAATCCATGGCTCTGCAACCAATAAGCTGTTGTTGCTTGGCCGCTACTCCTTTACAGTTCGCAGCTGATATCTGCTACTGTTACGGTGCTGCAACTATCATCATCAGTCATCTCTCTCTCTCTCTCTCCTACTAAACCCCATCGTAAACCATAGCCCGTTCCTTGAAAAGTTAACCGGAGAAGAAATGCCTCCCAAAAGAAATCAGAACTGTCCGAAATCCCACAACAAAAATCCAGAAATTCGGTGGAGGACGCCATGGCCAACTGCATTCTACCTCAGGACATGATGCTCGACATCCTCTCCCGACTGCCGGTGAAATCTCTCGTCCGATTCAAGAGCGTCTGCAAGCCCTGGTACAAGCTCGTTACCAACCCCAGCTTCATCAAAATCCACTCCCAAAAATTTCCCCACACCCTCAAAACCTTCTCATTCCACTCGCACGTCCTGCAATGTCCCATTTTAGGCATCAAGCCCCACACGAAGTTGATCGAGATCTATTTGGATTCCTGCAACGGCTTGGTGTGCATGGGCCGCCCTCGCCTCACCAGAGATATCGTGCTCTGGAACCCAGCCACCAATATGCAGAAAATTCTCCCGCCTTCCCCGGTAGAATTTGGGGCGACGACGATGGTCTCGCTAGGGTTCGGCTGCAACGCTGACGGTGACGATTACAAGGTGGTAAGAATTTCTGTTCTCAAGGGGAAGAAGATGAGGGTTGTGGTTGAGGTCTATTCTTCCAAGTCCGATTCGTGGAGAAGGATGGATCTCAATATTGGGTACAAGTTCACGCTCTTGGCCCCTAAGAATCATGTGATTGCTAATGGAAATCCGTACTGGCTTGCATGCCTCTATGAGAGCGACAATATTGATGAGGGTCGCGAGTGTGAAGTGTTGTTGGG
This sequence comes from Schizonepeta tenuifolia, assembly GCA_029490685.1. NCBI lineage: Eukaryota > Viridiplantae > Streptophyta > Magnoliopsida > Lamiales > Lamiaceae > Schizonepeta > Schizonepeta tenuifolia. Next base: position 67,815,036 of record CM055956.1, on the reverse strand, counting down.
ATTTGATTCGACGACGATGGAATTCATGGTTGCGCCATTGCCCAACGTTGAGAATATGGGTGAAAAGTTGCCGTTTGTGAGTTGGAAAGGACGCGTGGGTGTGATTTCGTGTCACATGAAGAAGGATAATGATGATTGTTTGGAGTGGATAGATCTTTGGGTGTATGATGATGGTGACCACCAGTGGAAGAAGGATGCAAGGTATGGGCCAGTGGAGGTGCTAGCTGATATGTGTTTGGACAGTTCGAGGGCTGGGAAAATTGTTGGGGGCTGCCCTGATGGAAAGTTGTTTTTGTATGATCCGGCAAAGAATCGAGTTGGTGTTAGTAAGCTCAGGAGACGTGGGGGTTGTTCGTTACAAATCTTCGCGTATGATGAGAGTTTGGTGCATTTGAAAGGAATGGTGCCTGTGGAAGTGAAGCAGGAGGATCATGGAGATAAATTCAACGACCTTGAGGGCTTCTTCGTGTGCAGTTTGCACCATGGGAGTGGCGAGATTTCATGTTACCATGCAGTGGCGTTTTGAATGTTCGGATCATCAGTATCATGTAGTTAGTTAGTTTGTGTTTGAAGCTAGCTAGGATTAGTTTCTTTGATGCAGTGTCTTAGCTTGTTTTAGGATTATGACTATCTATGTCACTTGGTTGGTAACTGTGAGCTTCTTTGTTTTGCAAACTTGTTGTTTATATCTCATCAATCAAAAGCCTCTCTGTTTAGACCTTTTAATATCTGTTTGTGTTTGTGTTTATGTGTTGGTGTTGATAAGGATGAAAATATTTGGAATATCAATCGCATTATATCAGATGTTGGTGCTTTGCTTATGGGCTCATATCCATAGCCCATAGGTTTTACAATTTTACTAAAAGTTTAGTTTCATGATAATACCTGAAATTTATAGGTTTTAACTTCTTGTTCTTCTTTTCTAAATTTCTAGTTCGTAAGATCGAGAAGCCAGTTTTCATGTGATTTGGTTTACTGATGGTGGTGAAATATCCACTATGCTATATGGCATAGTTGTGTGGTCAACTGAAATTGGAACTCGCCTTGTTCTAATGGAGTTCATGAAGCAAGTTGGTCAGGTAGAAACTCAGAGGCGTATGAAGCTTAATTTAGGTTTTCTGTCATGTTGTATTTGCTGATATTTACATGCTTTGAATCCATGGAGTTGCTTAAGACTTGGTCTATTTTGTTACCAGGGTGATAGACGTGCACTAGCAACAGATGAGTGGCTATGAGTAGAAGGGACGAGTAACATATATGCACTAGGAGATTGTACCCCAATCAATCAGCGCAAAGTCATGGTATCATTTCCTTATAAACCTAAATTCGCTATTCAAGACTCAGTTTTGTTATTGTTGTCTTGCTTGCCAACTGAATCAATCAAATGTCATCTACTTCAAAGAGTCACCTTGGTTTCATATTGGGGCCCACTGTGCACAGATGGACATTCCCTTGCCCATCTGCTCTTAACTTATTTCATATTGTCTAACATCAATAATATTGATATCTGGAACCTGTGTTTCTCATTTTTAATGGGAACCTTGATTATTTAGTTTGTCATACAATCCTTTCTTTCTCTTCCTGCTTCACTGTATATTGGTAGGAAGATAATTTGTGGCTTCTGGTGTGCTACTAGATTAGTCAAAATGAATGTGCATCAACATAGCAATGTAGTGGACTATTTTATGCTTAAGAATCTTGCAATTCGTTTCCTGAGTAACTTGCAGCAAATTTATGTTATATGTTGCTCATCACCTGATTTTGAGTGCATGTCTTATATTCTACGTGCCTCGTAAATATGTATTGTTGATTTTTATACTAGAAATACTATACACTTGCATGCGCAAAAACAAAATTAAGCTTATGTTTGTCTAAAGAAAACAAATGGCTTTAACTATTTGAAACTCTCTCTCTGAACAATGTGTTGCAGGCTATTTTGTTCAGTCAAAGTGAATCTTGAAGAGTTGAAGACAGCTCTTTCTCAGGTCGATTCTCAGATGAAGAATCTTCCACCAACAGCCCAGCTTGTCTTATCTGATGATACATTGTGGTGAATTTGATCTTTCCTTGTATTGCAAAAATTATGAGGGCATGTGATACTCAATTGATGACATTTCAGGTTGAAGCACAGCAAGGTTCCTATCTTGCTGACTGTTCAGGGGTGAAGGATGTCATCGGTTTTGTCCTTTCAGGTCTTAGCTCATGTCCTTAAAACTCTTATGCTTTTCTTTCTTCTCTAGAACCCCTTCTCCCCAGATAATTGATTGGCCATATATCCGAGAGCTCCTTCAGTCGCACTAATTTAAGTCATCTCAAGAAGAAAAAAATATGACCCAAACCATGCATATCATCTTTCTTTCTCTGAATAAGCATATCATCTGTCTTTTCTCTGAATAAGCATATCATCTTGAAACTGTTATATTTGATGAATGATGCATTCATCTTTATTCTATCATTTGGGCGGATGTCAGTGAAAATTTCGGTAGTACTGTTCTCGTTTTGCCGTATTAACTTTGCCATGATGAGCCCTGAAAATTTTTGCTGCTGAAAACTGTGTGATTACATAGATACCCCAATGCCAAATTTTGCAGCTAGATGTGAGATACAAAAAGCTATTTTGTATGAGAAATAAACGGACTATTGTTTCCATATATGTGAGTTTTTCTGGTCTCGTATACAAATAGTTTTATTTGATGGCACATATATATATTGTCTTAATGTTGTGTACACATAATAAGAATCCTGATGAATCTTTCTCAACTTAGCATTTTTCCATGTTCTTTTTTGTGTGTTCTGCATATATTGAGGTAATTAGTTAGTGTGCAAACAAATTCTATTTTTATAATCAATAATCAACATTTATTAGGATTTCAGATACACCTTGATCTCATAATCTTTTATTTCAATTAAAATCATTGTAATATCTTAATATTAATAGTACTACTTATCAATTAGAGATTGCGCACCATATATTAGGGTTTTTTTTTGTTTTTTTAATATCGTGAGAACCCGCAGCCGCTACCTTCGGTTCGGTGTGCACTAAGAGCAGCCACAACGGCTGTGGCGTAGCCCGGGCGAAGGAGCTGAAGCCCGGGCGCCGTGCGGGCTTTCGCCGTTGGAGGTGGCGAGGGCGGGCGGCGAGCATGGAGCCCTGCCGCTGCAGAGCCCGTGGGCGAGCGGAAGAAAATGGAGGGGAGGAGGGACACGCGTCGCCTCCTCCCATTTTCTGTTATTTTTTTTTTAATTCTGAAATGAAAAAAAAAAATTTAAAACATGCAACGGTTTTCAAATTCAACGGCTTTTTTTTTCCCTATAAATATATTACATTCATCCCTTAAACATCTACACCTTCCCTATTTCTTCATTCTCATTTCTACATTCCCACAAAAATTTTCAACAAAAAAACATTCTTGAATTCTTTCAAATAATATTGAAAAAACATGTCTTGGAATGGAGAATTCTTCGATCTCAAAGAAGATGAGAAGGTAGTGGAGGAGGTACTCCAGCTGGGTCAGCAAGCCATTGATCTCTACCGCGAGCACTTTGAAGATGACGACGAAGCAGAGTCATCGAGCAGAACGTACATTCACAGGAATCGTGAAGAGGCCGAACAACGCCTTATTCGCGATTATTTTGCGGAGAATCCGATTTGGGGCGAAAATGTATTTCGCCGCCGATTTCGCATGAGCAGGAAGTTGTTCGTGCAGATAGCCGCCACTTTGGTTGCTCGGGAGCCTTTTTTTGAACAACGTCCAGATGCAACTGGAAGACTGGGGCTTAACCCGTAGATCAAATGCACTGTTGCTTTGAGGCAACTCGCCAACGGTGGATCGGCCGATCAGTACGACGAATATCTGCACGTTGGACCAACAACGGGCACACTATTCCTCAAGTATTTTTGCAAGGCAATCAGAGATGCGTTTGGTGACGTATATCTGCGGAGGCCAAACAACGTTGACGTCGCCAGACTCGTAGCAATGCACGAGGCAAGTCATGGCTTTCCTGGTATGATCGGAAGCATCGATTGCATGCACTGGGCATGGAAGAATTGCCCAACAAAATGGCGAGGTTCGTACACAGGACGAAAGGGTTATCCTACTATCATCCTTAAAGCAGTCGCCTCACAAGATTTGTGGATTTGGCATGCCTTTTTCGGTGTCGCCGGCAGCAACAATGACGTCAATGTGCTCAATTAATCCGATGTCTTCGCCGACATTCTCCATGGGAGAGCCCCGCCAGTCACCTTCGTCGCAAATGGCCGCGAGCATTCAATGGGATACTATCTCGCCGACGGTATCTATCCGAAGTGGGCTACATTCGTGAAGACCGTACGAGCTCCAACTGATCCAAAGAGATGCCGATTTGCAAAGATGCAAGAAGCTGCACGAAAGGATGTTGAAAGGGCTTTCGGTGTCCTCAAAGCTCGTTGGGCAATTATAAAGGGCCCTGCTCGGTTGCATTTTCGAGAACACTTAAGCGACATCATGTACGCTTGCATCATATTGCATAACATGATCATCGAAGATGAGGGACACCAAGCAAGTCAATTTGGTCCGGAAGCGAGCGCAAGGGGCGACAAGGAGGTTAATACGGCACCAGTAATCATGGGTGGAACGCGTGAATTCGAAAAATATATTGAGAGACGAGCTCGCGTTCAAAATGCAACGGCCCACGAGCGTCTTGCGGATGATTTGATTGAAGAAATTTGGTCGCGTTTCGGTCCGCTCAACTAGCTCTAGCTTTATTTTCAATATTATTGTATTTTTCGTATCTGTTTTTCAAATTCAATAAAATTGTTCGAGTTGTAATCGCATCATATTTAGATATTTAATTTGTTATATATTGCAAAATAAAAAATTAAAATTAAAAAGCAAAATTAAATAAAAATCAATCATTGCATAGCCCTAGGGGTCGGGCTTCACCATAGTGAAAATTTCAAGCCCGGGCTATCAATTATTGGGACCCCACCAAAATACCCTTAGCCCTAGGGCTTCGGAGCCCACTGTTGTGGATGCTCTAAGTAAACTCCTATCCCTTGTGCAGTAGCCTGCAAATTACACAGGATAGATAAAACCACACTTTCCAAGTATAGGTGTGACAGACTCAATATGGGTTTTGAACTTAAGACCGAAAGGTCTCAGGCACTCAATTTTACCAGCCATCCCAAGGGGACCATACATTAGGTCTGGTTTTTATAAATAGTGGTTTAGAGATAGCATTTGTATTCGCAATCAATAAGAACTACCAATAGAGTTGTTGTGCAGAGTTCTTCACCATTCGAAATGTGAAGTAGGAGCCTCGCTTGTTCGAAAGGCGAAAGCGGAGCTTGTACTCGTTCAAAGTAATCAATAAAAACGAAATTGTATCGATTTCATTGTAAAATAGTAATGATAAATGGGTTTAGCAATGAGTAAACTATTTTTTTTATTTAATTAGAAGTCGGGATATTTGTATTTCGTATGTTGTTATAGGTGTTGCTTCTTTTCCCTCATCATTCACAGTATTATGCTGTCTCTTTTTTTTTTTTTGCATCAAAGGATTTCACTTTATTCATAGTTACATGGTGATTAGCTAAGCATATTATTTTCGTATGCTGTTATAGGTGTTACTGTATTTATTTTTTGAGCTCACGTGGGACTTAGCTCGATTGGGCTTAAATTTGTCCTCAAGATGACCAATTTTTTAGATATTGTCTTAAAATTGACAGCCAGCAAAATTTGGCCAATAATTGAAAGACGGTAAAAGTTACAGTCCTAAAAAAATGCTCTACTTAAATAATGATGATGACGGTAATCATTTTTTTCGACCTCGATCTTTAGACAATTATTTTTTAGTAATAGTATAACATTACATTTAAAGATCACAATATCGATAGGCAAAACACATTAATATACTATTACCATCACACACGGTGTGGATCTAGTGCAAACTCATCTTTATATGAGTCATGAATCAACATAAATATCACTTACGTGATGTACAAAATACACTAGTTTAATGCATAAATTACATTAACTTAATGCACAAATTATTTAGCACATTTTTAATGCACAAAAAACAATAATCTAATGATCAATTAATCTGGACCGTAGATAAAAAAAATCAACGGTCCAGATTAGTTCTTAGTTCCTACCTGAATATGATTTTTTATATGGTACTATATATATATATATATATATATAATATCATATAAGAATAGATCTTATCCTAAGAAATGAGAATAGATCTCCACCATAGATCTATTGGTGATGAAGGTTCAAGATTTGGCCAAGTCAAAGCGGGTGTCAAACCCGGGTCAACCCGTTGGCTTTTTTTTTCGATTTTTTTTTTACTTTCAGCTCACATGCACCACTTCACATATTCGAATGCACCACTCTATATAATTAGATGCACCACTAGGTGTATTTAGATGCACAAGATTTTCAGTTTTTTTTTTTTTTTTTTTTTTTTTTTTTTTTTTAATTTTTTTTTATAAACTGTCACAAGATGCACAACTTACATATTCGGATGTACCACTCTATATAACTAGATAAACCACTAAGTGCATTTAGATGCACAAGATTTTCAGTTTTTTTTTTCATTTTTTTTTAAAACAGTCACCCAAGATGCACCACTTCACATATTCGGATGCACCACTCTACATAATTAGATGCACCACTATGTGTAGTGAGATGCACCGAATTTGTAAAAAAAATAAAAAAAACCTGAAAAAAATGGATGCACCACAATGCGTAGCTAGATGCACCACACAGTGTAACTAGATGCACCACATAATGTAACTAGATGCACAATGTTTTACGAAAATAAAAAAACGAAAACAAAACTAATGCATCTTAATGCACTTAGTGGTGCATCTCATTTTATAGTGTGGTGCATATGACCTGACCGTAAAAAAAAATTAAAATCTTGTGCATCTCAATACACTTAGTTGTGCATCCGAATATGTGAATTGGTGCATCCGAATATGTGAAGTGGTGCATGTGAGTTGAAAGTAAAAAAAAAAAAAGTCAACGGGTTGACCCGGGTTTGACCCGCTTTGACCAGACCAAATCTTGACCCTCCATATAGATATGATCAATGGTGAAGATTAATTCTTATTTCTCACTTTAGGGGCATTTGCATGGGAACCCATCCTTATATATATATATATATATATATGTGTGTGTGTGTGTGTGTGTGTGTGTGTGTGTGTGTGTGTATTTCCTTTCAAAAATATTATACTACCAAAATTCTCCAATTTCTAATTTTATTAATTATATTTATATATATAATTATAAATCTTCCATCCCGCATAGCTTTTCAATAAAACCCAACTATTGAAAAAGTCAAGTACTTGAAATCAATATATGTTGAGGAAACAAATAAAAAAATACCAAAACATAAAAAACACTTCTTTTATAGCCTATCTTTAAAACACACTCTTTTGTATACCAAAATCCTGTAAAAGTACTAAAATATCCTTAATTTTCAAAGTCAATCGTGTCATACTTTTGACTGCGCACGTGGTCACGATGGGAATGTCACGATGGGTTGTTCACGATGGAAATCCCATCGTGAGGTCACGGTGGCAGTCCCATCGTGTGGTCACGATGGCACTTCCATCGTGACCAAGACTGATGCATGCGAAACTCATTAATGTATCTGCACATTCGATTTGGTGAATATTTTCGGGTGTACTAGGTAATAAATGAAGCCACTGAGGTTGGTGGTGGTAGTAATGGGGAAGAATAATCCCCATTCAAACTCATAACCTCACATTCAAACATATACACAATCAACAAACATACACCAAAAAAAAAAAAAAAAACTAATCATCATTCCAAGCATCTAAGATCTCGCCCAAGAAGAACGAAAGCATCAACGGGAGTTCCGTGGCGTTCCTTACTTCATACAAAAGTAAGCATAATATGCATAATGTTTGTTCATTTGATATAAGTTGCTGCTGAAATTAGGGTTATTGTTAGGGTGAAATTAGGGTTTTTGAAAGTATAATACCAGATATGTTTCATCTTATGTCATGAAATATGTTATTTTGTTCATATAATGGTGTCTTAAATTAAAAACTTCATGGTATCGTGGGTTTAAAAGAAGTTGAAATACCTAGTTCTAAGCTAACCACACGAATTCTGCTATGGTCACGATGGACAAGTTCACCGTGTTCACGATGGTGATCACCATCGTGAGGTCACGATTCGTGAGGTCACGATGGACAATTGCCACCGTGAGCTCACGAATCGTGACCTCACGATGGTGATCACCATCGTGACCAGCACAGATGTGTGCTAAACAAGTATTTTCATTGATTGTTTACACTTCATTTTTGTATATTTTCTTAATTTCAGATGTCTTTACGTCGTATTATTATATATCACGGCGGTCATTGGGAGCGATCGACATATATGGACGGGGATTTATTTGTTGTCTACATCGACCCCAGCACGATTAATCGTGCTAATCTTGTGGAACTCATTAGAGAGGGTTTGAATGGTGGGAAGGAGACTGAATATGTGTTATGGTACCTCACAACCATTAACGGCATGAAAGCAAAAGTGCTATTGCGGGGCGATTTAGAATTACTTCGATGGTTAGCGGACCCTAAAGAGGATTCAGAAGTTTATGTGATTGAAAACCGCGGGAACTCCGCCCCCGAAGTTAATGTGAGAGGTAGCACCTCGGGTGCACAAGATGATAGTGACGATGGTGATGATGATGAATATGATGAAGATTATGAGGAGGATGAAGCGGTGTCTACATCCGAAGATGAAGAGGAAGATCGTCGTAAAGATTTGCTTGAATCATTGAAAGAAGAGTTTTATGCTTACAGCCGGCACAAATGGATAGGCTCATAGGGCAGCGACACTTTTCATCGGACCATCAATCAGAAAATGAGGTTGAGCATGAGCGTACACAACGCAATTGGATCATTCCACATCCTGACATTGAAAGCGCAATACCGTTGGCGTGGGTTGAGCGGCCTATCGTCATCAATGGTAGTCTTGAGGTAGGGTCGATATTTCGATCAGTGCAAGAGTTGAGGATAGCTGTAGGAATGTATCATTTGGAGCACTTTGTGGAGTGTAAGACCGATCGCTCCGCTTCGAACCGTGTAGTGTACCTATGTAGGAGTGGTAGAAAGAATTGCACGTTTAGGTTGTGTGCTACGGAATGTGCAACTCTTTTTCGGATTACTAAGTTGACATTGGATCACAGTTGCCGATCAGATTTGAACCGTGCTGCACGTGTAAGGTCGGTGAGTAGCGAGATGTCCGCATTTTATTTTTCTAAGAAATTGATAGATGAGAAGGTCGTTCTGAGGCCAAAGGAGATCATGGCAGAGATGCGCATGCGATACGGCGTTCAAATGTTATACAACTTTGCCGTCCGAACAAGGCAACTAGCGATAGAGAGAATGTACGGTGACTTCCCCTCGTCATATCAGAAGATTCCGTCGTATTTGTATTTGTTGAAACAAAGTAATCCTGGGACTGTATACGACTTGCAGACGACTAGTGAAGGAGTGTTTTGTCACATGTTCCTTGCCCTTGGACAGTGTATTAGAGCATTTGAGCAGTGTCTTCGACCTGTGCTCATAGTAGACGGGACTCATCTTAAGGGTAGAAATAAATGAACCTTATTTGTTGCCTGCACGAAGGATGGGAACGAGCAAGTGTTTCCGCTTGCAATTGGCTTTGGTCCGATAGAGAACGATGAGTCGTGGACTTATTTTCTCTATAACCTACGCAAATGCTTTAATCCACCCGAAGATTTGTTGATAGTGAGCGATCAACATAAGAGCATTAGGAATGCAGTTCGAACCGTCTATCCAAATGCATTCCACGGATTGTGCTATCGCCATCTGCAGAAAAATTTGACCCCATACGGCAAAATTGTGGCCACACTCTTTTATGAAGCAGCATTTAGTTATCGCCACGAAGTGTTTGAAAACTTTTTCGAATTGTTGTACACTGTAAGTTCTAATGGTGCTCACAGACGACTTTCTCAAATTGGACCAGAGAGGTGGGCTAGGCCAAAGTGTCCTGTGCGGCGCTATGGATTACTGACATCCAATGCTGTCGAATCCGTGAACAGTATTTTGTGGTGGGGTAGGCGTTTACCAGTGTGCTCATTACTTGAAACATTTCGCCACACATTGGAGGATTGGTTTGACGAGCGGCGTACTGATGCTGAATAGAGAGATCATGTGTTGACTGTAACTACATTCAACAAGCTTTCTCTATCCGTGCAAGCAAGTCTCCCTCTTCCTGTTCGAGCAATCACCGACCATGTTTATAAAGTAGACGAAGATAATCAACAATATCAAGTGGATCTTCAAAATTGGACGTGTGATTGTCGTGTCTTCGATAAGGATAGGATTCCATGTAAGCATGATGCTGCCGCTATAAGGTAAAATCTATATTATTTGTTATAATTTTCTAGTTTTTTATATTCATTTTGTATGTAAGCAATTCTATTTTTCCTATTTTAACAGGCGGGCCGGCATTGGTTTGAACGTGTACGATTTCGTACATAGATATTTCAAATAAGACGGCCTAAGACAGACTTATGCTGAGCATATCAATCAAATACCACACTCCGATGAGTGGAATGTGCCGCCGGAGATCAAACAATTAGGGTTTATCCTCCAGAAGATGTACGTCAGGCGGGTCGTCCAAGAACGAGTCGTGCTCGGTCAGCAGTTGAAGGCACGAGAGAACGACGTCCTCAAGTTTGCTCAAGGTGTGGTGGATCTGGGCACAATAGAAAAAAAATGCACGATATCTATTCCCCCTGGTGGAGTCGATTTGAATATCCCTCTCCAACAAATAGAGGATGAACAAAATTTTCATGATTTTGGGGGAGTATAATCAAGTCAACGACGCCGGAGGAAAAAAAGATGGAGCAATTGTCGTCGTGAGGGTCATGATATTAGAGCATGTCCTGACCCAATTGAAGATGAAATATAGGAGTAACAGAACTTGTTGAGTTTATGGCATTGTATTGACCTTTTTAAACCTTTAATATCTGTTTTTATGTTCAGAATTTTTGAGACAGGTATTATTTGCATACATGGATGATTTTTGGTGAGTCCCTGCCTTGATCACGATGACAAAACCATCGTGACCTCACGATGGTATCTGCAACGTGAGGTCACGATGAGATAGCCATCGTGAAGTCACGATGAAGGAACAGCCGTGACCTCACGATGGCCACTCCTATCGTGACCTCCCGATGGTGATCCCATCGTGATGAATCCAGATTTCCCGATAAAGTACTACAGAATCTCAAACTTTTTATTTTAACCATACGTACATTACCTTCTCTTCCACCAATATCCAACATATATCATATTATTATCTCATTCCTATCTCCCTCTTCCCTCTTTTCAATACCTCCGCTTCTCTTGTCCACCGCCGCCGCCGCCCCCACTGCTCGTTTTCGATTGGAGGTACGTTTCTTCGACCTCAATGTCACCCAATTATAGGAGTTATGAAATTATCTTTTGTTTTATATTTTGATGAATTGATTATCTAGTATTCTTTTGCAAGAATTCTAAAATTTTGTTTGATATGTTGATGTTGTTGTTTTATGTCCGATATATGTTGTTGTTTTTTAAATTGGTTTGCTATGTTGAATTTCGAAGAATATGTTGATGTTGTTGATATGTAAAAATTTTCAATTTATGTGTCAATTGTTGAAGTTGGTTGGAGATGTTGATGTTGATAATGATGTTCGATTTATGTAAAATGAGGCAAATTATTGAATTTAATTGGTTGATGTTGATGTTTGTCTTCACTTTTTGTTTTGTCGCATTTGGATGGTTGTAGATGTCGACCAACCTATCCGATTCAAACTTGAACTGTCTATCAGGAGACAAGCCCTTTTTCGATGTTATCCTAGCCAAGTCACATGTTTCGGCCCCTTGGCATTTGGTAAGAATTTCTACCACTAAACAAATAATTAATTTGTTTTGTATGACTTTTAATCAATGCTTTATGTGCAATATAGCATATACCAGCACATATTGTCTGTAAACTTCCTCGTGCGGATGTGCCACTGGTTGCCAATCATAATGGAACCGAATGTCAGTTGATGTACCTTGGATCTTTGAAGAAACCGAAGTTTGAGTATGCAGGGTGGAAACAATTCACACGCACTTTCGACCTCAAAGTAGATGATGCCGTGATCTTTGAGGTGATGGAGTCGACACAGGAAATTATTAGATGCCGAGTGCTGATCCTGAGGGACACTGCTTGGTTGCCGCCGGAACTTGAGGCCCGAAATAAATCAGCGGACGATGGTGCGTCACCCTCCACGGCTCTAGATGTCGACTAGCGTGTTGGTTATAGTTTAGATTTGTTTAAAAGTTATGTTTGAACTCTATTCGTATTAAACTATTTGGTGACTTTATTTGGTGATTGTTTAAGGGTTCTGTATAAATTTGTACTAAAATTTGTGCTGAATTTGATGTTTCGTTTTATGCGATGCTAACTTAAATTTCAATGTTATTTTTTTTCGAGTTTCTGGACAGGTCACGATGACCACGCCAACGTGACCTCACGATGGCATCATCATCGTGAGCTCACGATGATGATACCATCGTGAGGTCACGATGATGAGTACATCGTGATCACGATGACATATTAGTGTTGTAAAATAATGATTAATTAGTGTTGTAATGTATATTACGTCTTAAGAAACATTTGCACATCATATTTTGCGGTTTTATATCAAAGAAATACTAAATGGGTTATTGTTAGAGGTGTATTGTTTATCAAATACAAGAGTCATTGTATATGTAACATATAGTAATGTATTCATTGTTGTGTCACACATCTCGCCAACAATATAATTGTGTGTTTAAATGTGTAATTTTTCATTTGTTGATGTATTTCAATGTTAAGTAGAACATATTTAACACGTACCAAAATAATATAACCGGTTAAAACACCATAATTAGTCAAAAATCCTAACGTCACGATAAGGTTTAGCGTCCTCATCGTGAGCTCACGATTGTATTAATCATGACCTCACGATTGCCCTGGCATCGTGACTTCACGATTACATTCCATCGTGAGCTCACGATGGAGTTGTCATCGTGAGGTCACGATGGTAGGGCCGTCGTGACCAGACCCGAGAGTTTATGGGTTTACCTACTCAAAACTGTTTCATTCATGTAGTCAATAAACTAAGAAACTATACCATAAAAATAAGATCCAAATACATGTTTCAAACACCATAAACTCAATAAACTAATAAAACTACCCCATAAAATAATATTGAAATACAAAATATAAAAATAAGTTTCAAAAGTCATGTTTCAAATACCATACATATAAAACTAGACGTTGTCAAGTACAGCAAGCTAATAAATTCTAGTCGCTACGAGCCACCGATATCTTTCAATGTAGCGTTCGGTGATGTTCCCCCAGTGTCTCGGCTTACTACTGATCAAACGATCCAAATACATGCATGCAAAGGGGCCGCAACTGTGATTGTCTGTCTGGGCAAACTGGTCTTTGATCGGCATCTTCAAAAGCTTCATTTCACCATCTCGCTTCGTCATTGTTGCATTGTTAGTCCAATAGCCTGAGAGAGCTAGTAGACGAGGAACGAGACGAGTAATGGGCTTGAGCTCATAATCAATAGGCGCAACCCTTTCCTGATCATATTCGTGTGACATTGAGTCGTACAACTCAACCGTCCAATCAGCAATACTTATCCGAATCGTGACCCAATGATTCTTAAAGACATTACACACAGCGCATATCTGTTTCAATACAAAAATAGAATAATTTAAATCAATAATGAATGGTTAGAAACTTGAAATATATATCACCATAAAAACACTTACATGTTTGCAATTCGACCATGGAACGGTATTTGGATAGTCTAGTCCGTACAAAATGTCCGATAATCCCGGATGCATCTTCCAACCCTTATACGAGGACTTTCCCTTTATGTGCATGAATTGTTGATCTTCCGGATGTAGGAGTTGCAGCTCGGCACGCAAAACTTGCTATCAAATTGACAACATACAAGATTAATATCATTTTTAAATATTTATAATAAAATATAAAGAATATATATTAAAAACTTATAAGTAACTGAGTGCCGATGATGATCGTGTTAGTTGGCCCAATATTGGGAGCAGTCCTGTTATGCACTCGGATCCTCGTGTGAACCGAAAGCACGTAGAGGTCCATTACCTGAGACAATATAAATTTCAAATCAATTTCAATATAAGTATAAACTTGCTATATAAAATTAGTAACTTACTTCTTGACGGAAGTCCTCCTTCGGATCCTCCACCAGATCAAAGAATTGGTTTGTTAGACGATGACCCGTCTCAAGCATAAGCACATAACACCCATATCCCTGCTTCCTAAAGTCACTATACATCATCCTCAACCTCTCCATTCTACTTTGTCTTGCACCCTGAAAAGGGGTGCGGAGAGCAGCAGACGGTCTACGTTGCCGAGGATCGAAGGCAACATCACCTACCTCCTCACCACCCCCCTGATCCGGCTCCTCATATTGAGCATCATCCTCATTAACCGGATCATCTACAACGCACTGCTGTGGAGTGTGTGAGCTAGAACCTTGATGCTCACTCGGACTATAGGTCAACTGCAAAGGTGTATGGTAAGGGAGCAGCTGCGTCGTCTGGTGAATAGGCTGCTGCGGCGTCTCTAGAATGGGCTGCTGCACTGTCTCGTAAGGGGTCGACATCGGCATTGGCCGAAAGAGTTGGACAAATAAGTCCTGACCAATCTGCTGTGAGGACTGCGCCTCCTGATCGGCTTGGAACGGCCCAATCTGCTGAAACGGCTCATCACGGGCTGTAACACCGATTTGAGGTTGCCGAGAAGGAGCCGCAAAGTCGTGAAGAGGGGCCCGCTCAGAGTGGTCGAAAGTCTGCCGGTGAGAGTAACGGGAAGGCACCAGCTCAGAGTGTTGGGAAGTCTGCCGGTGAGAGTACTGGAAAGGCACTGGCTCAGAGCTGCGGGAAGTCTGCCTCTCGTCGTGGTGGGACCCAACTGCAGAATGATGTGACCGAACTGGAGAGTGCTGGGGCTGAACTGGAGAGTGCTGGGGCCGAACTGGAGAGGTCTGCATGTGACTAAAACCTGCAGCACTAGAGTGACGGGCCGGATCCCAGTCCTGGTCGATCCTACCAGTCCGCATCTGAGCGTCAAATGCCGAGGTAGAGTGACGGGCCGCGTCCAATGCCGTCCTACGACTCCTATGTGACTGTTGTGGAGGACTGTCTGGGCGCCTCATAACAAAAAACTGACTCATTCTCCGAGTCAGTTTAGCAAGGAAGTCATTGTCAGATTCGTCGTCCAAAACACTCCTCAACCGGCGCTCAATCTCGTCCCCCCTGCTGCTCGTGCCCTCATCATAGAGGGGGCATGGTCGTCCGTGCAAACAACAAACCCTGTCTGGCTCTCCCGAGGGCCCCCACTGTGAACTGTGAGGTGGTGAACTAGGAGGTGGTGAACTGTGAGGTGGTGGGGTACCCTCCCGACGACGCTTCGACATCTGTCGTGCCGGGTCACCACGGACCACCCTTGCTGCTAACTGCTTCAACTTTCCCATAGTCTTCTGCTTGGCATTCTTTGTAGTCGGGTTATTTCTGGAAGCAATTTGTTTGGGAGGTATATATCGAACATCAAAAGGGTCTCCATTTTCGAAGCTCAGCATGTAATACTCATAACGCTCTGCTTCCGTAGCTTCAAAACTTTCCAATACCTGAAGCTGCAAAGGTAATGAAAAGGTAATATTAGAATTTTAGAAACTAATATAGATTGCATTATTGAATGAATGAAAAACATTATAAGATTATAAATGTACCCGTATATTATCGAAGAATTGACTGAAATTAACTTTCATCACTCCTGTGGCCCACATCAAGCACCGGGGCACTCTCTCGATATGATCTTTGATTCCACATCGACCTCCCAACACCGGAATCATTTCATAAGTCCAAATCTGTAAAGCTCAAACCGGACCATAGAGGTGGTAGTCCTTGGGGACTGTCTGGGCGTTGTACACATAGTGACATAGTGCTCCCCATAGTGCTCCCAATGGGAAGGCATCCCAAGCCTCGAAGTCTTCAACTAAAGTCCATGCCCAATCCTCTATGGTGGGTTTATCCCGACATAGGAGGAAATAATAGTAAATGAGCAAGTTGGCCGCCTTCAAATAGTCATCGATGTCTCTTCCAAGTTGTTTTCTGTTGAAGGCGTCGCGCAACTCATTTGTCTTTATCTCTCAGCCGTTGAAAAATCTGCAGTGAATGCCAGTTCTAGGAGGTACATGAACTGCATGAGGATTAAATGTAGAGTTTCCAAAGTGAAGCCCGGTGATGAGAGCATATTCCACTGCCATCATACGAATGGTCGTATGACCAAGATAAAACCAAAGCTCATTCTCTGGTACCCGATTAGCACCAACCCTTTGCAACTGTCGGGCTATTGTTAGATTTAGAGCATTACTTGCACTTTGATTTCTTCTAGCATCAATCAACCGCCCAACAACACCGGTTCTTAGAAAATCCTCGGCTTGATGATCACCGGATATTTCAAATAAAACTCTCCTAATTTCATCAAACACGTCTACCCTCATGTAAGGTTCACTTTAGGAGACGAGTACAACATGGCGGGTCTAACAAATTCATAATGTTCCTACAAAATCAATAAAACCAAGTATAAGTGCATGGTAACGTGTTATAATTCAACAAACCAACATAAACACAAGAAGATGAAGGACGGGGGGATAGCCCGTGGCCATGGTCACGACGGGAGTAGGACCGGCGCGACGACGGCGAAGGGTGCTGCTGTGGTCACGACAACCCTTTCCATCGTGAGCTCACGATGGCCTTTCCATCATGAGGTCATTATGAGGTTCCATCGTCAGCTCACGATAGAGTGTCATCGTGATCGGGCGATGGAAACCTCACCGTGACCTCACGATGGGAAGCCCATCGTGAGCACGCCAGAGCTCTTTCGCCGTCGTCTTCCCCACCTCCATCGACCCCGTAAGAACACCAAACCAACATAGCAAATGTCGAACTACCCAACACCAACAAATTCAAAAATCTTCAACTCTATTACACCAAAAACAATGTCGAAATCTTCCACATGAAAATCCTAACTCTAACATATAACAATTTCTAACATGTAAAACTAAAAAACATGCATTCAATCGAAGATTTAAGCATGAATTTCGAAAAAAGAAAGGGCACTAACCGGTGGAATTGGGACTCGAAAATTCGAATTTTCCTCCTCTTCGCCGGAGGACGTCGACGGCGACTCATTGCGGCGGCGGTTGCTAATTTTCTTCCGTTCACGACGATCAATCGATCATGAGGAGGAAATGTCACGATGAAGATGGAGAGAGAGAAGAGGTCGGTGGCGGTGGGGGACCGATTGGAAGAGAGAGAGGGGGCTGTCGGGTGGGGGGGACCGATGTGGGGGAGAGAGAGAGATGGGGACGGCGGGTGGTGGGGGTAGGGTTAGTTTTGTTTTTTTGTTGTTTTTTAATTTAAGTTTTATTTTATTATTTTGTAAGGGTATATTAGTCTTTTAAAGATTTTTGGTATGTAAAAGAGTGTGAATTATAAATAGGCTATAGAAGATTACTCTTTTATGTTTTGGCATTTAAAAAGTTGGACCCCATATATGTTTTCTCATTCTTTGATAAAAAAAAAAATATTTGATCAATTTATTAATTGACTTAATAAATAGTTACATATTATTTGTTACTTTTCGTTCATGTGGAGATTCACTTCTAAATTCCGACCTTTTAATGGCTGGTGAAAATTGAGGGTTGAAAAAATCGTGCACCTGTTCGAAAGCCTATAAATACTTCATATTAATGTGTATTAATTCAAACTGTAATTTACGAAAAGAAAGAACTAATGTTAATTTGGCACCTTTTTTATACATGTTTCTTTTCTATTATAAAATCTTCGATCCCACATTTAATTTTCAATTATATAAAGAAAAACTATTTTAACTTTGCAAAAATCCTATGTGGCACACCCCAAATTTCTCCAAAAATTAGGTGCATAGGCATTGGAAAGTCTAAGTGGCACGCCAGATGCTTACATGGAATTTTGGTCCTTTTTTTTAACTAATGTGAATCAAAACGCCGTAATTTTTGTTCGATATATATAATGGTTTTGATATTGTGATGATTAAGTGTTTAATTAATTGAAAATTTAATAATGGGGATTACTCTACTAGTCAAATAAAAAATATATGCATGTTCTCAAAATTAATTAGTGAGGAGAAATAGTATATTTGAATTGCATGTTAGAATTGAATTTATTGTAAACAAAATTTAATTGTGATTATCTCATGGCGAAAGAACGAGCTCAATTTAGAGTTGGCTATGAATTTTGTTATCTTGAACTTGTTGATTATTGTTCTGATGTGGAAGATTTAACAATTGGGCTCGGCCCACCCTGTTCAATTCACAAACCAATTCATTTGATATTATTCAATTGCAATTGATATAATTGGCCCAATTGGTGTCCAATTTGGACAATGTAATTGTTTGGATCAGACAAACCAAAGTTTCGTGATTAAATTTAGTATCTTGGTAAATATGATGCTCACACTTCTAGTTTCATTTGAATCTGTAAAAAATGTGATCTTAGCTTTTTATTTTAGAATTTAATTAATCAACCAAATTTTGTGGATCTAGATAAAGAATAACAATTTAAGATGATACTCTGATTAGCAATATTTTCAGTCTCACTGGATTCAACCTCTATATGTTTACTATACTTGATAACATTTCAGTAACCTTCACCATAAACACAGATTTCTACAGAATTTTCCAAAATGTGGCATCTTCTAGTCTGTTACAAAAATACATCATTTTGATACAAAAAAAGAAGGCTGCAGACACAATATCATGAAACAAGTTTAGCATCATCTAATACTTAAAACACATTATCAACTCTACACTGTACCAAGAAGTTATATGTCAAACAGATAATCATATGCCAGAGGTCTAGCTAGAATCATCACAAGTTACTTACAAAAACTAACCCTTCAAAATGAAATTGCTCCACAACATAGTGCATCAAGAAAGAGAATATCCATACCGTAACATGATAATTTCTAACCGTTTCGAAATACAAAATGGAGACAACTCATGACTAGTAAATTGCTGCTTGCAACTCCAAAAGTCAGAGAAAGTGGCCTGTTGTGCCCTCCTAGGCTGCATGATCACTCGCCCTGCGCCAAACAAAAGAAAAACACACCAAAATGTAAAGATGCATGCATGCTATGGAAAACGAAGACAGTAAGACATATAAAGGTTGCCATAAGATCAAATGTGCTAAAACTTATAGAACGAGACAATGAAGAATTCAATTAAAATCTCTTGCAGTTTTTATTTCTTGGGGCCCCAAACATGGTGTTCAACTAATGTATATGCATAACTAGTAACTGTATTTGTGCAGTACCGACTTTAGACAATATAATGTACACACGTGAATTCTGAATCATAAATACTCACTTGCAACCATAAAAAAAGTATACATGGCATTTTCAAGATTGGCGAAACATATATTGCTAAAACAAGTTGACTCACCACAATTTCCCTCGGAGAAGCATTCTTCATCAATTTGAGAAGAAAATCATCATCACTCTGTCCCTCCACTAGATCGAGTAGCAACGAGAAAGTAACATAATCTGATGAGAACCTCCTTTCATGCATCACTTCCAAAACCGGTTGCCTTGTGAAGCGCATTATTCTTTAGCAAACCTCAAATGATAGTGTTGTAAGTCACACCATTGGGCGCACAACCACGGCTCTTCATCTCTACAAGCAAACGGTTTGCCTCCTCGAGAGACCCTTGTTGGCAGAGTGAACCAATGATCATCGTGTACATCTGAACATCGGGTTGCAAACCTCTAGAAGGAAGTTGGTTGATTAGATCTCTTGCAACACCGTACTTCCCATGTTTGCATAATCCATTGATCACATTGCCATACGTGACTACATCAGGACTAACCCCTTCTTTCCCTTCAATAATGTGCAGTAATGACACAACTTTATCAATCTCCCCATTCCGGCACAACCCATCCAACACTATAGTATAAGTGATGATGTCAGGACTTACTCCTCGAACGTCCATATCCTTGAGAAGCTTCCAACCATCAGCAAATCTTTTTTGACTCAATAACCCATGCAACATGGTATTATGAGTATGATTATCACGCCTGAGGTCCGCGTCTGCTAGGGAATCAAATACTTGTGTTGCTTTATCCATATCTCCTAGCAAACACTACCCTGATATAAGCGTGTTATAAGAGACAAGATTCGGACAAATACTTTGTTGCTTCATCTTTTCCAGCATCTTCTCTGCTTCGTTCATCTGTCCTTTTTTGCAATATGTATTGATCAATATACTAAAAGTAACGGCATCCAAAGGGATTTCAAATTCAGCCATTTGATTCAATAAAGCTTCAACATTCTTCATTCTGCCAACATTGCACAATCCCTTAATCACTGAATTATAAGAGACAACATTGGGTAAAACACCCTTGACAGCCATCTCCGATAGCAGCTCCAAAGCATCATCCACCATACCGGCCCTGCAGAATCCGTCGAGTAATGCGCTATAAGCATAAACATTTGGCCTCCACCTAGGTTTTTCTACTCAGCAAATCAAATCATGGGCTGCAGTGATCTGTCCAGCTTTACAAAGCCCATGACGGTGAGAAACGTAAAATCATTAGACTCACACAGATTCCAATATCCAAAAGCCTTCCAAACAATTTCAGAGCATCAGCGGCCTTATCATCTAAAAACAGCCCTTTTATGAGAGTGTTGAAAGTTGTGACATCTGGTTCAAAACCGCTCTTGAAGAACAAGCCCAATACAGAAAAACCATAGCTTACACGTTTCTGTAGGCAATAATGATTTATCGCAATAGTAAACGTGTACTCATTCATAGGAATTCCCCTTTGACGCATTTCATCGAAAACATAAAGGGCGAAGGAATACAGCTCCATCTTTGCAGTAACACTCATCAGTTTGTTGTACACGAGAAAAGAAGGCTGCGGATGCATTCTCAGCATTTCATCAAACAGGTGAACAGCATCATCCAATTTTTTAACACGACTGAAATCTTTTTTGGGCACCTTAGGTGAAAAGGTTTTGTCTTTGCGACTGAAATTATGGAAATTGGAACAGAAATAAGAGAATGGTCGAACGCAATTACCGATTGCAGCAGAAGACCTAACCTCAATTCGTCTTCTGCTAAGAATCAGATCGATTGCAGAAGCAGCTGTTTTCCGGCTCATCTTTGTCGGCGGCAAGAATCTGTTCAAAAAGGGGAATATTTCTGAATCTGAGCGAGCAAGTCGTAGCGACGGAACGGATTCAAAAAGGAGAAAAGTTATCGCTCGATCTGTGATTGAACTCGAAGGGACAAATCGCCTAAGACAGGAATGGGAATGGATTCAGAAATGGTGTTTGGAGGAGAAAGTTGTGATCTTTAACTTTAGAGTTAGGATTCGAAGAAGAAGAAGAATAAGAGATTGCGTTTGGGCGAAGAGGATCAGGACGGTACACGTGGCAAGATCGCGGCGGCTGAAGACTTTCAAGAAGGCGCTACTATGGAAGAAGACAAGAATCGCTATTAGCCTATTACAAAGTACTGCTTTATCTAATTCTGTCTAATTTTTCATAATTAGTGTGACTATATATATTTTCTACATTTTACGACACAACAATTACATAAGTTGATGATATGGACTTTTGCTCAAAATATCAATCACATTATTTTAGATGTTGGTGCTTTGCTTATGGACTCATATCCGTAACCCATAGGTTTTACAATTTTACTCAAAGTTTAGTTTTCATGATAATATCTGAAATTGTCCTTACAAGTTCACTACCTTATGCTTTTCTTTCTTCTCTAGAATCCCTTATCCCCATATATCAGCTATAATTGATTGCCCATATAGCTCCTTCAGTCGCACTAATTTAAGTTATCTCAACGACAAAAAAATATGACCCAAACCACGCATATCATCTATCTTTCTCTGAATAAGCATATCATCTATCTTTTCTCTGAATAATTGAAACTGTTATATTTGATGAATGATGCATCCATCTTTATAGTTATCCCTATTATTAGGACGGATGTCAATGAAAATGTCGGTAGTACTGATCTCGTTTTGCCCTCTTAACTTTTCTGTGATGAGCCCTGAAATTTTTCGCAGCTGAAATTGTTTGATTGCATAGATATCCGACCATTGCTTTCATATATGTGAATTTTTCTGGTGGTGTTGTATACAAATAGTTATAGTTTTATCTGATGGCACATATATATATTGTCATAATGTTGTGTACACGTAATAAGAATCCTGACAAATCTTTCTCAACTTATCATATTTTCATGTTCATTTTTGTGTGTTTGCATACTAAATAAATATATTGAGGTATGAGAAATATATGTATAACTAACTCTTAACATGCAAACAATTAGATTCAATTTCATGGGATAATATTCTGTAATGTAGTGAGTATTTTAATTTTCTTTTAGTTATACAATAATTCTATCTACTGTGTAAGGGCCAAACTGCAAATCTGCAAGGTAGAGAGCTTCCTCAAATATTGCTACAAACTTTTGGCCAACATGAATATATAAGAAGTTCCATTATTCGTGGGTTATAACTTATACTTTTGTATGTCACATGCAAAGTCAATTGCTTTTATTTATCAAATTCTCTAGTTTGGAAAAAAAAAAAAAAAAAAAAAAAAAAAAAAAAAACTTTTAATTTATTCCTAGAACAACAACACAAGTTCATAAGGGCGCCGGCCAGAAAAAGAAATCAGTGTGACTGTATTTTTTAATGAGTTCCAAGTACAATACAAATTACACAAATTGATGATATGGACTTTTGCTAAAAATACTGAAAATTTGACAATTTTATGTATTCACAAAATAAAGAAATCTGATTGAAGTTGATGATATGGACTTTTAAATAATACAGATAATTTGACCATTTTATATATTTCAAAAAAAAAAAATCTCATTGGTGGGGGCTTAAGTTTGCCTTTTTGCTCCTGTTACAAATCTGGAGTACATGATAACATTAAAAAAGTTCCACGGCTCTCTAAAACATTCCATTTTAATTTAAATTAAGCACAATTAATATATACTCCCTCCATCCACAAGAAAGTTGAGCATTTGAGATGGATACGGAGATTAAGAAAGCTGGTAAAGTATGTAGTGAGTGAAATGAGGGTCCCATTTTTAGTGTGATTTAATAGAGTGATTAAATTGTTAAGTAAGTAGGTCACCTTTATTGACAAACCACCCCTTGCTTGTTGATTTTTATACATAGATCCCATTTGTTTTTATTTTAGTTTCATTTTTTTTCCTGTTTCTTTTTTTTTCGTTTTTTTTTAGCATTAAACACATTTCTAAAATAATGAGACACTGTTATTCAACTAAAGAGTACAGAATTAAAGGACAAAACAGTAAAGAATTAAATACACAAAACAGTAAAGAATTAAAGGAGGGAAATCTGCATTAGACTAAAAAAAAAGGAGGGAAATCCATTCTAGATTACATAAATGTCTGATAAAGTTGCCACCTTTACAAAATGTTGTGCTCAAAAAAACAGGAGGGAAATTTAAATACAACCACTAAATGTGCTTCTCTCCTCCATAAATACAACAATATTACTGTAGATTCATTACACAAAAATATGAGAATCCAAAAGCAGCATTAAAGGAGGAAAAAGAACTGCATTTTTAGAACATTTAAAGAGCAACATGGTGCAGCCAAAAGGGCGGCTCAACTTGACAGATGATGAGAAGAATGTGGTGGCTCAATGGCTTCTTCAAAATAGCTCTGAAAAAAAAAAAGACATGGAGCATTTTCTGAGGCTGCTACACTGTTTGGATGTCACAGGAATACCATCCAAGCCATCTGGAAAGAGGCAAGTCATCAGCTGGATTTAGGAGGCCCTATCCAGCTGAAATAAAAAAAAAGGCTGTGTTCATCAAAAGAGAAAGCATATGGATGTGGAAAAAATAAAAAGCCTAACACTGTTAGAAAGATCATCCTACAGAAATATGGCAGAGAAGTTAGATGTCAGCAAGTCTTTAGTTAGAAACTGGATCAAGCAAAAGAAGTTAAGGCCTCATACCTCTTCAATTAAGCCCACATTGACAGATCAAAATAAATTCCAAAGACTGCAATGGAGCCTCAAACAATTGGATCCAACAATTAAAGATGGCAAACTGAAATTCAGAGATATGAAGAATGTAGTCCACATTGATGAAAAATAGTTCAATGTCACCAAGACCATAGATAGGTATTACATGCTGCCCGGGGAAGAAGAACCACATAGAACATGCAAGTCTAAGAGGTTTATAGAAAAAATAATGTTCATGGCTGTGGTCAGCAGGCCACAATATTCAGAGAATGGGGAGTGCATATTTGATGGGAAAATAGGAATCTTTCCCTTCACTACATTGGAGCCAGCTCAGAGAAATTCTAAGAATAGAGTAAGGGCACACTAGTCACCAAAGCACTGCAGAACATAAAAAATGCAGTGATGAAGGATATGATGATAAACAATATAGCATTTTCAGTTTCATAACTATCAGAAAAGAGTTTTTCATTCATCATTTAGTCTTTTTTTTTACAGATTATCCCAGCCATAATAGCCAAATGGCCAGAATCTGCAAGCAAACATATCCTCATTCAACAGGATAATGCCAAACCCCACATCAAGCCCAATGATCCAGACTTCCTAAAGGCAGCTAATGCACATGGATTCCACATAGAATTGGTCAATCAACCAGCAAATTCTCCAGATACAAACATCAATGACCTTGGGTTTTTCAGAGCAATACAGACACTTAACCACAGAAAGATGGCAAATGGAGTGGATGATTTATTAAAGAATATCACTTATGCATTTGAAGAGTTTGAGCCATACAAGATAAACAATGTTTTCCTCACTCTACAAGGATGCTACACTGAAATAATGAAGCAAAGGGAAGGCAATAACTACAAAGTGTCACACATGAACAAAGAAAAACACATTAGGGAAGAGACTCTTCCAGAATGTCTTGAAGTGGACCAGTCACTTGTAGAGGAATGCATAGACCATCTAAACCTACTTGCCACTACAGATGAGATGTTACAGGAAATTGAAGACCTAGTCACTGCTTTCAATGAGATGAGAATGCATGAATAAGAGCAGTCAAGCAAGTGTTTTTTGTTTTGGACAGTTTACAACATAAGCAACATACATTCACTTGTAAGGTTGTTGTTTAGGATGTAAACATCATTTTGGTATCTATTTTTGCATCAGGGTTTCTCTTGTACAGTCTCAGCAATGAATTGAAAGATATTTTGCATCATTGACTTGTAATTTGGACAATTTAAGGTCAAATTAACACACTGACTACCCACAAATGAGCCTTCTAACTTATTAAGTGGTGGCATCATAAGGGACAGAGGCATTTTTGCCCTGAACATCAGAGTAATCTCATCATCTATTCCATGATTCAGACCAAATGCAGCATCACAATTCATACAGTTTCATAATCATCAATCCAAGTCATCAAAATCTGTTGGGAAATTTAAGTAAAGTTTTGATTGATTCCAAAACCAACTGACCCCAACAGAGTAGATGTTGCCAGTTCCTAATGTTAGTAGATAAGCTCACTGTTTGAGCATTGTTGAGATTTTATCTTTACAGGTTTCCAGCTGAAGACGGTAACAAGGCTTCACTCGGATAGAGCATCAGTTGTAAGAAATACAACTGAGCATTCAAGTGAGAAGATGTAAGAGAACATCAGTTCAAGAAAGACAACTGAACGTTCAAGAGATAGAACATCAGATACAAGAAAGACAACTGAGCGTTCAAGATACAGAACATCAGTTACACTACTCGAACTGATAAGATCGACAACATGAAGTTCAAGTCAGCTGAGAGTTCAACTGTTCCTATTCAGACAGAAGGTCAGATAAAGATATCGATCAGATGGAACATCAGCTGAAGACCACTCGGATGAAGACTAAAACTTCTCAACCGACTAAACAAGGTTGAAAGTCAAAGGTTGAAGATTTGAATTTCAAAAAGGAAGTCACGTGAAGGTTTGACGTTCTGTCATTACCTCATTTGGCCCAACACAAGGCTGTCTCAGATGGAAAGCAGAAGTTCACAGTTGCCAAATCCGGAAAGTCTGCAGAGATGAGAGACAAGCCATCGCTTTCACAGAACAGAGATCAACGGCTCCTCCAACGGCTAGTTGATTCTCTCCGCCTATAAATAGAGGCATTCATTCATTCACCAAGAATATAAGAGACTAAGAGACAAGTGCAAGAGCAGATAGACGAGCGAACATCACCAGTTGAGAGTTCATATCGCAAACGAGCTAAACTGAAATCAATCTCTAAGAACATCACTAGTTGAGAGTTCCTAGAGTGTTAGATTCTGTCTTGGTGTTTTTAGATCTTAGTTTGAGTCTCCATTTGTTCAAGCTTAGATCCTAGCTCACTTCTTGTTCGAGCTAGTAGTTGGAAAAACCCACCCTTTCACACATCCTCTCAAAAGGATTGTTAGGACCCTACTCTTCCCGTAATTTAGTAGATAGGTTGATAAGTACCCGTAAACTTATCTGTAAGGTTGATAAGTACCCATAAACTTATCTTAACGGTTGCAAAGCCCGCGTAAGCTTTGCGGTTCCAGTCCTAAAGAAATTGGACTGAGTTGTGTGGACTCACAACTCCCCGTGGACGTAGGAGTTCTCTCCGAACCACGTAAATCTTTGTGTGTTTGTGTTTTCTGTTCAGTTATTTTATTGCATATCCAATTGACCAACTAACCAGCACTCAAACTGCATCTTTGCATTTTCAACTGTTTTGGTTATTAACCAACCTTGCATCAAAGCGTGAGTTATTTTATACGAGTTGTTATTTCCACCACATTCCGCACAGCACCACTCTCACAGCTGAGTTTTCTTACTCAGTTGTGATTCCAACTGAGTCTTCTTACTCGGTTGTGATATTTTCAGGGGGTTGTTTTTTAAAATTCCTAACTGGTGTATTCCCCCCCCCCCTCCCTCTCATACACCAGAACTCGTATCGGGACCATCAAGTGGTATCAGAGCAGTGGTTCAAAAGACTGTTGACTCTGTTTCACGAGGTGTGAATCGAGGTGTTTTTCTTCAGTGGTCAACTAAACAGATCTCTTTTTCACGCTAGTGCATATCTGCTTGCATCTATCTTTTGTTTGTGTGTGCAGATGGATGTTAAAGACAAGATCGTTGTCATGTTCTCGGTTGTGAACTATACATCCTGGAGAACTCGGATGAAGAAGATTCTACTGTCAAAGCATCATCGAATGCAACAAGTGATCATATCCGGACCAATCACCATCATGGAGAAATTCACTCGCACTCCTACAAATCCCAATGATGGGGATGCAACTGAGGTGATGGTTGAGAAAAAGCCAGAAGACTTCACTCCAGAGGAAGCTAAAGTGAGTTAGCTGGATATCTGGGCTCAAAGCACTATCATGTCCACAGTTGGACAAGACTATCTTCCTTGGATAGAAGAGCGCGACACCGCACAGCACCACTCTCACAGCTGAGTTTTCTTACTCAGTTGTGATTCCAACTGAGTCTTCTTACTCGGTTGTGATATTTTCAGGGGGTTGTTTTTTAAAATTCCTAACTGGTGTATTCTCCCCCCCCCCCCATACACCAGAACTCGTATCGGGACCATCAAAATCATCATAGTTTCATAATCAGCATAATCAACTCATCATAATCATCAACCATAATCACAATCCAAGGCTTCATCACAGTTCATACAGTTTCATAATCAGACATTCATAATCATAGTTCATCTCAAGAATCATCACCTCAGAAGCATCACACTTTCATAATCAGCAATCATCAATCCAAGGCAACAGCATCAAGAATCATCATAGTTTCATAATATGCATAATCGACTCATCAAAATCATCAAGAACAGAATGGACACAGTAAGAAGAACAACATGTGAATCACCGTATAATCATAGATTAGGCACAAAAAAACCTGATCGAGGAGCCTCAATACCGAAGGAAAGAAAAATGCCCAGCCATTCTAGATAGTCACTTCCATCGATCTCTCCACAGAGCATGAGTTTCCAGTGCAGAGATCTGAGGTGGTGTCTCTGGCACCACCTCAGAGTAATCGATATCGGTATCAAACGGAGATTGCGCATCGTGCATCACTGCTTCAGATTCGGGCAAAGTCGAAGCTGAATCTGGCACCACCGATTGAGATTCAAGAAGTCTCAACACCGAGGGGAAAAAAATTCCCAAATTCTGCAGATACTCGCGCTCGTCTCGCCAAATAGAAGGTGGAACCGGTGCAGGAATCTGTGGTGGTGTCTCCGGCACCACCGTTTCAACATATAAATCCGCCAAAGGTGATTGAGAGTCCTGGACTACAAGTTCAGATTCCGGCATCATCATCAAGGATTCAGGCACCATTGATTCCGACGAAGTGGAACCATTCATCATTTCACAGATTTATGGGAGGCGGCAATTTGTAGGGTTTGGAGATGGGGAGAATTGAGAGTATTGGGGAAAACCGAAATGAGAAAGGGAAGAGGAAAGAGGGGGAGGGGGGGGGGGCTGATTTAGTGGGTAGTTAGGGATTTTAGGGTTAATGTTAATTGTGCAGTATTTTATTCATAAGTGGGAGGGATTAATTTTTTAATGTGGGTACAATAATGGCAATGTTGTAAATAAACAATAAGATGTAGGGTAAATATTGGGGAACAACTTATTAAAAATAGAAATGCACAACTTTCTTGTGAACGGACGAAAATGGCAAAATGCACAACTTTCTTGTGAACGGTGGGAGTATTTGAATACATAATTGATAAGAACCGTACAATGGTGTACTATCTAGTGTGAAACACAAGGACGACTAATTATTAGTACAAATTAAATTAACAATTGTACAAAGAATATATTCCTATTCCAATTGTAGGCGTAAATTTTGGCTGTAAACATCAATGGCTTTCATTTACTAACAAAAAGGTTACTAGGCAACCTATATGTCAATGCATGCACGCTTAAGGAAAAGCATTAGAAACAACATTGTACTTTCAATTCTCAAGTAGTAAATTAATTAGAAAAGGACAATGACTATGGAGATTGGTGGTCCGACCGGAGGAGATAATGGCGGCAGCGGCGGCACGGAGATGAGCAGATTTGGGCCACCTCCGGCTTCCTTGACCAAAACCTTTCAAATAGTGAATGATCCCAATACTAATTCGATCATTTCATGGGGTGAATCTGGAGACAGCTTTATTATTTGGGATCATATCAAATTCACTGTGGAAATACTTCCCAACTATTTCAGACACAACAATTTCTCAAGCTTTGTCTATCAACTCAACAACTATGTATGTATATATGCATATATGTTTTGTTTGTGTGTTTGAGTGTGTATGAATGTATGATCATATTTGTACGTACTTTTTTTTCCTTTAAGTTTTACAAATTAATTTCTTGGCCAACATTTGCTTAATTTATTTTTTCACTTTGTATACAAGATTTTTATATTTATTTCTGAAAAATTTTGAATTTTGCTACCCCAAGTTATATTAATGTAGCTATGAATGCATATCAATATTTGTACGTATTTTTTTTCCTTTAAGTTTTACAAATTAATTTCTTGGCCAACATTTGCTTAATTTATTTTTTCACCTTGTAAACAATATTTTTGTATTTATTTCTGAAAAAATTCGAATTTTGCTACCCCAAGTTATATTTTTCATAACGTAGCTATGAATGCATGATCAATATTTGTACGTACTTTTTTTTAAGTTTTACAAATTAATATCTTGGCCAACATTTGCTTAATTTATTCTTTCACCTTGTATACAATATTTTTGTATTTATTTCTGAAAATTTTCGAATTTTGCTACCCCAAGTTATATTTTTCATAACGTAGCTAATTACAAGTATTTGATAATAATGAAAAATTCAGGGGTTTCGGAAAATTGGGGTGGATCATCAATGGGAGTATGCAAACAAGGATTTTCAAAAAGGGAAGGAGCATCTTCTCTCAAACATGAGAAGAAGATCACTGCAACATCCAACTCGACAACGCCATCGAAGGAGTCTCTCTCCCAAGAAGCTACGCAATGCCATTAACGGATTGAAGAAGGAGATCGACACAATGAAGATGAAGCAATCAGATATGGATTCTCAGATCATGGCACTCCAACACCAGACCAACAACATCGATGCCAGTTCCAAGAAACTGATCGTGTTGTGGGCAAAAGTTGTTCAAATCATCGCCAAGAGAGAGAGAGATCAGAGTCGCCATTGTGATGATGAGGATCATGATGATGATGAAGGTCGTGCTGCCAAGAGAGAGAAAGTGGTCGTCGTCTCTGATGATGATGAAGGGCATGTTGCCATGAGAGAGAAAGTGGTCATCGTCTCGGATGATGATGATCATCATGAAGGTGATCATGTTGCCAAGAGAGAGAAAGTGGTCGTCATCTCTGTAGAAACGGCATCTGAAAGTGATGGGAAAAAAGATGAAAAAGATCATCAAAATGAAGTGGTGAAAGAAAATGAAGGTGATCATGCGGCAAAATCGAAATCAGCCGAGAAAGATGAATACTACTCGAATGATTTGGATTGGATGAAAATTCATTTTGAAGAAGATGATGAGGTGTGTGAAGTTGAAAGTGAGACAAAAAACCTGCATGCTAAAATTGCTAAGGATTTTCAAGAATTGCTCACCAATCAGGCTGATGAAGATCGCTTCTATTTGGAAATGAAAATTGTATGCTACTTTTTCTTCTCTCTCTTTGTTTTCTTTTTTTCAATTTCAATTTATATTTTTATTTATGGTACTTTAATCTTGATCACACACACGTAGAAAATTGTATGTTACATTTTCTTCTCTCTCTCTGTTTTTTTTTTTTTGGCTATTTCAATTTATTTTTTTATTTATGGTATAGATCACACACACGTATATATGGATTTCTTGTTATTTGATGAAATTTATTTGTTTAAATTTATTAGGGTTTCACAGAATTGCTCACTAGAGCTGATGCAGACTACTCTTTGAAAATGAAAATGGTAAGTTTTTTTTTTTTTTTTTTGGGAGATAGTTAACTTTA
This sequence comes from Schizonepeta tenuifolia, assembly GCA_029490685.1. Classification (NCBI taxonomy): domain Eukaryota; kingdom Viridiplantae; phylum Streptophyta; class Magnoliopsida; order Lamiales; family Lamiaceae; genus Schizonepeta; species Schizonepeta tenuifolia. Next base: position 67,783,832 of record CM055956.1, on the reverse strand, counting down.
TTTTTTGGAATTTCAGTTTTTTTTTTTTTTCATTTTAAACTAACGGTATTTCAATCTTAACACTCACACACACACACATTTATGTATATGGGTTTTTTGTTATTTAATGAATTTTATTTCTTTTGCTGAAAATTTGAAGGAATAGAGAAGGTGTTTTGGATTCTGTTGATGGAGGGAAAGGAGGGAAATCATTTTTATCCATATTTAAATTTACTTTTCGATGCATTAGTTATCTAAGTACATTAATTTCTGATTATGTAAGTTGGAAGTCTAATTAATTTGCTTATGTATTATTGCTACCTACGATGTCGAACACTGCTTATTTTAGCGAATATGAATTGTTTTTAATTTTCCAAAATTGGCACTGTTCATTCTTATATATCCTCGTTATTTTTTGTTTTAAAAGAAATTAACATTTAACATGAAAACTACATTGATCAATGATCACATTTGATTTCAGTTAGTTGTGGCCCTTTACATTTTTTATTTGTTTAAGCTAATACTATATTAAATTCTAATTAGAGATTTAGTGAACTCTAAATGATGAATTGGAAAAAAAAAACTAGGACTACTAATGTCTTATTATAAATTAATAGACTCTAATTATGGATTATTTAATACTGATCAACTATGATTATAATTTGTCCTTTTTAAGGAAGCACGAAGCCTTTTAGTTTGGGCCAAATAATATTTGCTCAATGAATATCAGGATCCAGCCCAATTAGAATGTAAATGGGTCTTTCATATTTTACAATTATATTGTGGTGGCTCCCACAAGGGGGTGATAGGCCTAACTAAAAATGGTTAATTGAAAATGGACAAAAAGAATAGTGGAGAAATGGGATGATGATATTGATGGGGAGACATTGATAGGGAAAAAGATGATTGCTTCTAACATGGGCTTTGTTTTGGGTGGGGAGACAACAAATTAGGTGTCAATTCTCATTAAAACGCTTCACAAATAATTTGTGTATATTATAATAATATCATCAACTCTAACAATTTTATTTATAGGCATTCATGATATGTATTAGAAATAGATGATGGATGTACTAATTTTTGTAGTTATTGAATATGTGGTGTCAATTGATCGAAATAATATAAGTAGTCCTTTAGATAAATAGTCTATCTCCTAGATCTCATTGTATTATTTGGACATCCTCTAATATGCTTTAAAAAAAAAGACTCAACACATAACAAAAAATTCTACTACATAACTTATTAGAGCTACACTCTTGTGCAACTCGTCTCACTAAGTGAGACTGCGCGTGGCGCGTGACTGCACGTGCCCTATTTTTTTTATTTTTTTTTTAAATAAGTTCATATGCACACCACTTAATGTTCATATGTACACCGAAAAGTATCGATATGCGCCAAATTTTTCCAGTTTTTTTTTTCATTTTTTTTTCAGTTTTATTTCTTTTTTTTTTTCCGACGGAGCCTTCGGCTCCAATTTTACGGCTTCGCCTTCACTCCGATTACTAATATAAGGATAATCATCGGGCAATAATTTGAATTTTTCGGCTCGCTCAGAGGCCTTCGGCTCCTCTCGTTCGAATCTTGACCAAAGAAGAAGCGGCAAACAAAACAACGAATGGCAAACAAAAAAAAAAAAGAGTGCAAAATAAATTTTAAATTTTAAAAAACAAAATTCAAAAATTGATTGTACATATGCAAATATAACGTGGTGCATATCAACATAAAGTGTAGTGCAAATCAATATATGGTGATGTGCATATGGACTTATTGCCAAAAAAAAAATCGAAAAAAAAGCAAACGGTTGACCGGGTCAACGTCTCATAGGAGAATTTGCCAACTTATTATACACCTTTATCCCATATATATATATATATATATATATATATATATATATATTCAATTTTCCTTCTTTCTCTTACTTAGTTTTACAAAACTACTCTCAAGACACTACTTTCTCTCTTTAATTCTATATATCATAAATAACTCATATTGTAACGTTCATGTCAAGAGTCTCAGGATATGAAGGCATGTGGAAATGAGACGCAGGGAGCAGTAAATTGTTTTCTTAATCTATTATGCTATACAATAATTGGTTTCTGATGTATAAGATGTTAGATAAGTTTTAATTAAGAGGCTTATTTGATGATATGACGTTCTAATAACTAAAACATCATAAATTCAATAAACACCCCCAAAACAATTTTATGTTTTATCTATATTTTTTTCTTCAATTCTTTATATCTTACATTTTTTTAATACTTGAATGTTCAGAACTATTCATATATCTAACTTGTACACAACTAATCATAACAATATCAATAAATGACGTCCATTTGGCCAAACGCAAGCAGTGGACTTGTACTTGCGAAAATAATTGTATCCAGAATTTTTTCAGTGCTCCTCTTCTCCTAATAATAATAATAATAATAATACGTCCCTTTGGAAATGACCTAGTGGTAAAAGTGAGCGTCCGATACTGAAAGATCTCAAATTCAAATACCATGACACGGTCGAACCTGTTACACTTGTACTTGGAAAGTGTAGTATACCTGCTCTGTATGAAAATAATACTCCCTCTGTACGCGAAAAAATGCCCTATAGATGGCTGGGCACAAGTATTAAGAAAACTGATAAAGTTGTTATGAGTGGGGTAAAAGTTAAATAGTAGGGGTAGTGGTATTGACAAAAAGGTAGTGGTATTGACAAAAAGTAGTGATAAAGTTGTTGGGAGGTGGATCTATCAATGACAAATGGATGTAAATAAATGAGATTCTTTAGGGTATATAAGTCCTTAAAGTGAAATAGGGTATTTTTTGGTGTACACTTTAAATATGGTAAGCAGGACATTTTTTTGCGTACGGAGGAGTAATACTAATACCATTGTACTTGAAAAGTATGGTTTACCTATATGAAATAAAATAATAATACTAATACCATTATACTTGAAAAGTGTGGTTTAGCCGTATAAAAATAATAATACCAATACCATTTTGTTTAAAGGCTTTTTTGAGATGACAAATTGGTGAAGTTATAAGACTACCTGCAGTGGTAGTGTCTCTAAGGGGTGTCTCTAAGGATTTTTTGGAGATAGAGACAATGAGTTGCAGTAGGGCTATCTCTAAGGGGTGTCTCTAAGGAATTTCTGAATTTCTATTTTGCATTAATTTTAATAAGAAAATTCTAATTTCATTAATTTAAACAAATAACTAGTACAATACATTAATTGAAATAAAACAAATAAAAACATTACATTAATTGAAATTTAAAATTTAAAAAAACATCCTACTCGTCAACTGCTCCAAATCGGCTCCAAAGATGCTCGATCAAATCATTTGTGAGCCGATGGTGCTTCCTCACATCTCTCAATGCGGCGTCCCGTTTGAGAAAATTCTTCCATGATTGCGGAACAGGGACATGAGTGACATTACTACCCGACGTCGTTTCTGTGTCCTCTCTCCAGTTCTCGACGTCATCCCTCTCGTCTTCAATGATCATGTTGTGCAAAATAATGCACGTAAACATGATATTGCGGAAGTGTTTTTTGTAAAAGTTCCGCGCCGGGTTCCGGATAATTCTCCAACGGGCCTGAAGAACACCGAATGCCCGTTCGATATCCTTCCTCGCCGCTTCCTGCATCTGCTTGAACCGCGCCACCTTCTCGTCCGTTGCAAGCGGAGGAGCCTTGATCAGAGCAGCAGCCGAGCGGTGTCTTGTGCATTTGGCCTCCTCAAATACACATCGCCGAATAGCTGGATGACACCTTCGCAGAACTTCCGGAGGCTAAGACGACCGGTGCTATCGTCGATCTTCAAGTATTCGTCGAATGTATCTGGAGCTCCACCTGTGGCTAGTTGGCGAATGACCATATGTGCACTTTTGCACCGACGTGAGACCCCATTTGCTGGTTGCATCTTGCTTCTGCTGGAAGTTATCGCACATTCTGCTCCAACGCGGTGCAATCCTCAAGAACAGGTGCTTGTGCATCCGAAAACGCCGGCGGAAAAATGTTGGGCCATACGTCGGGTTGTCGTTGAAGTAGTCCGGCCATCAACTGCTTGCAGGGGCCACCTCCCCGATCGCGGTATACGACCGTCCTCTTCGCCTTTTTTTTTTCTTTTGGCGATGAGTCGAGCCGCAGCAGCTTGGAGGTTCGTCACCATCGACATAATCTCGTCGTCGGTGCCATGGGAAGAGTAGCCGGTTGAAGAGTCGGACGACGAAGACATTTTTTTTTTACAAAATATTTGAGAGAAAACTAGAGAGAAAATTAGAGAGGAAGATGAATTTGGTGTGGAATAAATTGTGGTATGGAGGTTGGTATTTATAGGGATGAATTACAAGAAAAAATAAAAAGTAAAAGAAAATCGGCTGTATAGCCTTTGCATTTTTTTAGCCGTTGGATCCCATAGCTGTTGTCTCGATTTTTATTTTATTTTATTTATGGCAAAAAAAAAAAATTTCTGCAACGCATGGCGGCCACGCGCCATATCGAGACTGTCTCGTCGCGGCGAGACGGTCTCGAGCCTCTCCACCCTGCATCGCCGTGTCTTGTCACAGCGGGTGTCTCGAGACGCCGTCGAGACAGCCCGCTACGGGCAGTCTAATGATCGCGTCCAAGTTTGACTTCCATCAAACCTTATACATAAAAATTCTTGAAGATCTAACTTTCTTAAGCAAATAGACTCGATTTCTATCGCATAACAATTTCCCGTGTGTTTATCACATAGTAGTTGCGACAGTCAACCTCATATAAAATGAATTTTTCATGTATTATATATTACACTTCATTTATTATATATTACACTTCATTTTTATTATATATTACACTTCAAGTACTTTAGATAGATAAATGAATTATAGGGCAAAAGATTAAGATTATTATTGAGATCTATTTGTAGAAAAAAATTGACAAAATTTGAAAATTTGATAATCAAACAGTTGCAATCAAATATCTCTAGATTTTTTGTTATATCACACGTCAAGTGAGCGAGTAATTTAAATTTTAAAAATTTACTATAAATTTAATTGACTCCTCTAGTAAAATTTTTTTTGAGTAAAGACTCTTCTAGTAATTTTGCAGTTCTGGACTACCCAATTTTGACATTGTGAGGATCAAAGTAGTAATAATTTAATTTAACGAGCCACCCCAACTAGCCTGTGGGTCACGAGTCGAGTTATGCAACTTTTCATTCATTCCTTTGTCTTTTCTCTTTTTTCATGTTCACAATTTTATTTTGATACATTTTACTAAAAATTCAATTAATCTTTGTTTAGAGTTGATTGGTTATTTTATTTTTCTACCATCTCAATGATACAAACAATATTATATATTATTACTAATTTACAAATGAAACATATCCTATTATCAACAATTATATATTTTCTCCTAAACAAGTGTCTCAGACTCTCAAACGACCAAAATTTTATTTTCTTCGTCTCCTTTCAGCATTTCAGCTCACAGGTAAAACTCAGAAATTTTATTTTTTCTCTTCTTATTTGTGTTTTATACACACACACACACACACACACACACACACACTATATATATATATATATGTATGTATAGACATTCTTGGATGCCATTGTTTCTTGGCTGGTTTGAGGTGGTTGTTGTGGAGTCTCTGTATGAGTGTTAATGATGATTTTGCTTTTGCATTTTTTTACTAGTTTATAAAAAAAAACATTATATTAAGACGCTAATTCTAATTTCTAAAGCAGCTTTCAGTTGAAGGTGCAGATGCTCCAGCATCAATTTGAGGTTCCATCATTAGAATCAGCCAATTGTGTTAAACTGCTTTAATTATTTTGTTTCTTCGTTATGGAATCTGTCATTTGTCAACGCACTGTGAAATCTACTCTCTTTTCTTAAACATCGTTGATTTTCTTTCTTTAATTGATGTGAATTTTCTTGAATTCGAAAAACGATCGCATTTTGGATAGATATGCTTTTAGATGAAAGGGGTTTTGATTCTTTTCTTCATTTATGTATGAATCTGCAGTTGATTAGGGTTTTGAGATCTCAATTAACCATTTCCAGAAACTGAAATGGATCAAGAACTCAAGAAATCGAAAGAATCATCATGGAGATCAGCCAATTCGAACGGATCGAGTAGCAGTCAGTCACCATTCCCAGATGAAGTTTTGGAGAAAGTTTTATCATTCATAGATTCTCACAAGGATAGGAACTCAGTCTCCCTTGTTTGCAAAGATTGGTATGATGCTGAGAGATGGACAAGATCTAAGATTTTTATAGGAAATTGCTATTCAGTGTCTCCTGAGATTGTGGCTCGAAGGTTTCCCAGAATAAGGAGTGTTAGCCTCAAAGGGAAGCCGAGATTCTCCGATTTCAATTTGCTGCCCCCTGATTGGGGTGCTAATGTGCATGCTTGGCTGGTGATGTTTGCCGAGGTTTATCCGTTTCTTGAGGAACTGAGGCTTAAAAGGATGACTGTAGGTGATGAGAGCTTGGAGCTCTTAGCCAGGTCGTTTCGGGGCTTCAAGGCTTTATCGCTGTCGAGTTGTGATGGTTTCACTGATGAAGGGCTCAAAGCCATTGCAACTCATTGCAGGTAATGGTGTGCTTTTTTCTATTTTCTTGATGATTTTGCAGCCGGCTTTGTTTTGTGTTTTTATGTATTGAAATTTAGATTCGTTCTGAAAGATATCGTCTTTAGTTTTCTGGTAATGGTTCTGAATTCAAGATTCGTTCTTGAATTCGTCTAGATGAT